>CM062236.1:20740861-21354003 GCA_031216185.1 Syzygium aqueum | reverse complement strand
TGCCACAAAAAATTTGGCAAAATTCGTCTCTAAACAAATTTGCGACGAATTTACCGACGGAAAAAAATTCGTCGATAATTCGCCATCGCAAAATTTTGCAACGAAAAATTTCAATTTTCATCGCTAATTTGCAACAAAAAAAAATCGTCGCTAATTCTTCGTGGCAAAATTCGTCGCTAATTTGACACGAACTTTATTCGTCGCTAATTTGCCAAGAAATTTTTTTTTATCAGTAATTTGCGACGAACTTATTCGTAACAAAATTCGTCGCTAAAAAGTGCTACCAGATTTTTTTACTTTTGCCATGAACATTATTCATGAACGAATTTAGCGACAATTTTTTATTAATTCTTTAGCGATGAACTATACGACTAATATCCAAAAAAACTCTACGACTAATATCGTTTAGGGACGAATTTAGCGACAAAATTTTGTTTTTGCAACGAACTTTTGTAATTTGTGATTGTATGATAAAATCATTTATTTTATTTTTTGATTTTAAACCTAATTAAAAGAAAAATTAATTTTTGGAATTTATATTTAACATTGATTAAGCACTTAATAACATCAAAATATTATAATAATATTTTGAAGACTGGCAATGGAGAGAGAAGGAAAAGGAAGAGCTGGGCCGGGCTAGGCCCAGCTCGCGTGGAGGGGAGGGAAACAAAAACGAGCTGGGCCTGTACAGGGGGAAAAAGAAAGGGTCAGGTCAACCCAATTCGACCTGGCCCGATCCGAATTTTTTTAAATTATAATTTTATAAAAAAATTTGAAAGTTAATTAAAAAAATATGCTCTAATAGGCCCTATTAATGCAAATGTGCCTAATGTCTATATGCAATGCAATTAGATAAAAATAATATATTTTTTGTTTTATGAATTGATAAAGAAATTAACTCATAAATTTTCCATAGTTAATTTTGGGCAAAAATTAGAAAATAAGTGTCAACAAGTCCTAAACCTTTTAATGAATTGCCAATTTAGTCCTTTTGGCTAATTTTAGTTGGAAATCGCTAACGCAGTGGTGCAGTCGACACTGGCCATCCTACGTGGTGTTAACATGGATAATTTTCTATTTAAAAAAATTTTTGAATTTTTATTGATTATTTTACTTTTCTTTTCTTTTTCCTTTCTCCTTTTTCGTTGACCCAGCGAATTGCTAGCTGAGGGCCGGCAGAGGTGGCCAGCCACTGGTCAAGGGCTGGCAACCCTCGCCAGCCCGAGGGCAAGGGCCGCGAAGCCTTCGTCGGCCATGGGTGAGGGCATCATGGCCTTCACCCACCCTCTCTATGGCTGGCGAGGGCTTGGGCGAGGGCTTCTGATGCCCTCGCTAGCCACAGTGAGGGCAAGCGACAGCTCATGATGCCCTCACTGGTCGCTACGAGGACTCGCGAGCCCTCGCCAAATCCGTTATGGTCTGCAATGGCCTAGGTGAGGGCTCTCAAAGCCTTCGCCGGTTGCAACGAGGGCTTGCAAGCCCTCGCCCAAATCTGGTGAGGGTCGCAATACCCTCACCCACGGCTCGGCAGGCTGGCAAGGGTTGCCGGCCCTTGTCTAGTGGCCAGCCACCCCCTTCAACCCTTGGTCGCCTGCTCAATGAAGAAGAAAGGGAAAAAAATGAATAAAAAAATAAAATAATCAATAAAAATTTTGGATTTTTTAATATATATATAATTATCCACGTTAGCGCCATGTAGGACGGCTAGTGCCGACTGGACCGCCATGTCAGCGATTTTCTATTAAAATTAGCCGAAAGGACTAAATTAGCAATTCGATAGAAGGTTTTATGACTAAATTGACAAAGAGTTAATAGGTTTAGGACTAAATTGACATGATTGAAAGGTTTATAATTGAATTGACAACTTTTTAAAAGGTTTAGAACTGAATTGACAATATTGAAAGGTTTAGAATTAAATTGTCCACTGTATAATAAGTTTATGACTTTTTGGACAATTTTCCCTTTTAAGGGCTCCTTCCTTCTTCCGTGTGAATAGGAAGCTCCTTCATTTATTTGGACACCCCTTGTACAAACAAAGACACTAAAAGTCCGAAGAATTGATGTTTCTTAGAGACTAAAGCTTTTTTAAGAACGCATAACTCTATTGGATTTAGGTTGTTAATATCCCAATTATCTTTAGCTTGAGGATAAGCCATCGTGGCCTTCAAGTCTGTTATATAAAGAGGATCCATAGATGGTGACGTTTGATCAGAGATTAGGCCATGAAGACCCTTAAATCATTCTTGAGAGAAAAAGTATTAGAGAATGTTTATGATTTGAAATTGTAATCGGAGATTATACCACAGTTATTGAATTCAATTTATATACGAATTCTAATCTAAATTCATATTGAAAATTTTATCTATGTATAATATAAATGGGAGCTGAAAGGACATTCGCTTTTATTTTACCTTTGTGATTGTCATGCGGCAAGACGCAGGCCAAAATTGCTACATGTGGCCCAAATTTGAGCAACAAGTTATGGGTCTGTCATCCCAAAAAAAAATTGTTTACATTTAAATTTGATGATTCATTTTAGTCATTATTACATAGAAAAATTAAGAATCTATTCTGATCCCTAAAAAAATATTGGTTAAATTGCACATAAGTATTTGGAGCATTTTAATTAAGCCCATATGCATTGGACTGTAAATGAGGGACTTTAAGCAAGGGCAGTTCTGAGCTTAATTGGATTAATTGAATTAAGCCCATAAGGTGACAAATCAAATTGAGTCCATTAAATCTTCATGGTGGCAAAAAAATTTGTAGCTAGGAGGTGCCAAGTTGGAATTGATTTATTAAAAGTGAGCTTGGAAAATAATTAAACTTGTTATCAAAATTTAATTCATAAGAGATAATAGGAGAGGATCCTATTGTTAAAGATAGGGTATTTCTCTTAGAATACAAGATGGGACAGAATACAAGATAGGAAAGTAAGGGATTTTGATCTTAAAAGAAACCCTAGACTTACACCTATAAATATGTGCTTTGCGCCTTCACAAAAGAAGTCTAACAATCAAGGTTAGACATATAGAGACTTTTTAGAATAAAAGAGGAGGGACATGTAGTATGAAATTGCCATTGGGTTTGTTCAGCAAGATTGGTAAGAAAATAGAATACCGAATCGGACTCTTGGATCAAGACAAGACAACTTAAGGCGTGGTTTCGCAAAAATGGTGATCAAGTAGTTGTTTTAGGTTGAAATGCATTGAAATTTTGAGGAGATCTCGACCGCACATAGTTCTTCAGCCTCACTCAAGGATTTGAGCAGATTAGAGATCGAGGGATTCAACCAAGAGCTACCAGGGATTCCTTCCCTGTTTTTTTCACCAACGTGGATTTGGTCCACAAACGGAGACTCGCCCGTCAAGCACGTCAGAGTCCTCCCTTCGGGATTAAGTGATTCCCTCTGTCGCAGCTGGGAAGAGACTTTGACTGGGGCATGCTGTCAAGTCATTGTCTCCACCGAGTGGATGGTGCTAAATTTAAGCCACAGACGACAAACAAAAAAGATGCGTTAGGATTAAATATCCCCTTATAATTTCCTATCGGGCATGCTTATAAGTACAACATCTTTTGTGTGTATCTAAAGGGAAAGAAGAATCCAACCAGATTCTTACTGATAATTTACACGCTCCACTATATTCACACACAGACGTTGCCCACACGGAGAGAGAGAGAGAGAGAGAGAGAGAGAGAGAGAGAGAGAGAGAGAGAGAGAGAGAGGTTGAAGGCGACGTTCTTCGACTTTCTTAAGTATTCTTCGATGGGCATTTGCTTCTGAGTTGGAGTCGTGGAAAATTCCTGGGAAGTGGTTTTGTCTGTACATTGATGATTAGATTTACTACAAATAATTCGAATGCTGGAGTTTGTCTGCGACGGGATCCAATCGAGATAATGATCCTCGGTGCAATGTCATTGCGCAAGTCTTGATCTCTCCCAAGCCTCCAGATTCCGGAGAAAAATGGTTGGGATTATAAATAAGTCCCGAGTAATTCTTCTTGCGTTGTCTTGACGTTCTACCTACTCTCTTTTAAGCACTTTCGGAGAAGCTGTATGCACATTGGTGACGATCAGGACAGCATTTACTCTTGTATTGTCTCTCTTTTCTCTATGTTTTGTTTCTTCAAGTAATGAGGAGATCAGCAGGAGTACTGCTTCTTGTAAAAAAAGCAAGAGTAATGCTTGAGTAGCGTCGAAAGTCGGTCGTGTTCGATCAGATTTCCCATCCATCCCGATCTTAGTCCGCATTACACAGGTTTTGGAACTGAAGACAAGTTCGAGATCCCGTCAAAACTTCGAAACCCAGTGTGTTGATTTGCTTGGTCATAAAGATTAACTACTCATTTTAGTTTTCACAACTGATGCCAGCCCTTCTTCTAATTAATTAGTTCATACAGCGCAAAACTATAATTAAACTGATCTCCGCCTTACTATGCGAGCTTTCCAACAGTTGGCCATCTCACCAAATTTGGGTGTCGATTGGCCACCGCACACCGAGAAACATCTTAAGAACGTTTAAACGAGAATTCTTCGCTCCTGATAACTTTTAGAGAAATATTAATCTAAGACAAATTTATAAACTTTGTATAATAATTGATAGCATCAAAACTTGATATTAGGTGCTGAATTTAGCTAACTTATTCAAAAGCTCATTTACAATCTACCACATTCTTAGTAATCCTCTTTAAGAGAGTCAATTTAGCATAGCTCCCATTGCTCTTGCTTCATTCCATGTTCCGTCATGGTATATGAAATTTCACCAATTTCATCCTCTCGCAACGTCAATAATAAACCTACTTTAGAACTAAGGGTTAATACCACGAAAAATCCTAAAATGATATACTTGTGACAATTTTACTCGAACTATTTTTTTTACCACAGAAAACTCCAAACTGGTATACCTATGACAAATTTATCCCGAACTATTTTTTTGACCACCAAAAACTCCAAACTGGTACACTTGCGATAATTTTACCCCGAACTATTTCTTTAACCACCAAAAACCCCCCACACTGGTACATCTGTGATAATTTTACCCTCGAACTAATTTTTTTACCACTAAAAACCCCAAACTGGTACATTTGTGACAAATTTTCCCTCTGTTAGTGTCCGTTAAATTATATTAATATCACAAAAAATCACAAATTGGTAAATTTGTGATAAACATAGGGGTAAAACCCAAAACTGATACATATGTCAATTACCACGTGTCATTAAACTTAGTAATTTAACAATAAAATTTTAAAAAAACTAACGGAGGGTAAATTTGTCACATGTGTACCAATTTAGGGTTTTTGGTGGCCAAAAAATTATTTCGAAGGTAAAATTATCACAGGTAGACCAATATAGGATTTTTCATAGTAAAAAAAATAGTTCGGAGTAAAATTGTCATAGGTATATCAGTTTAGGGTTTTTTGTGGTCAAAAAAATAGTTTGGGATAAATTTATCATAAGTATATCAGTTTGGGATTTTTCGTGGTATTAACCCTTAGAACTAATTATTGGAAGATTCTGATGTAAAAGGAAAAAAAACACTTAGCCCTTGGGATAATCTTTAGACGCCTTACTTTCTTCATGTTCTATAAAATTGATCTTATGTATAGCCATGGTAATTCATTAGAAGTTAGGGGTCTTTTTGTTTGAAAGAAAACTATTTTCAGAAAAGTATTTCTAATTTTCCGGTATTTTGATGTTTGAAAAATAAGCGGTCAGTAGAAAAAAGTTTTCTGTTGACTAAGAAGCGCGGAACAAATCGGGAAAATGACTTCTCCTGCAGGCAAAAAGAAAATCATTTTCCGCAGGTGAGAACAATCACAAACAAGATCTTGTTGCGGGCGTAAATTCTCTCTCTCTCTCTCTCTCTCTCTCTCTCTCTCTCTCTCTCTCTCTCTAAAATTCTCTGATATGCCACATACTGATGTTCACAACAAAAGACACCATTAGATTTAATCTTTCCGAAATCTGTTTCTAAAAATTTTTCGTTGTATTCATTATTATTTTGTTGCATTGCCGAAAGGACGGCAAGAAGATGCTGAGTATAAGTTTGTAGTTCAGTCTTTGCTAAATATAGATCCAGCCACTCCAAGAATATGACTAGTTGAATTTTTTTTCCCATTGACCCTTGAGGTTAGGTCATAAATAAGTAATTATCGAGCATCATAACACACACAGGTGGATCTAAGGGAGGCTAGCGGGTGCCATCGCCCTTGTCTATCCATGGATCGTAAATTCATTATATATTTTATATCACAAAACTTTTTTGGGTTAATCGTCCTATCCCTCTCCATATGATTTTATTAAGTATTTTTACACTGATTTTCTTAATCATGAAGTGTTTTTTTTCCCACATATAAGATGGTACAATGTAGACTGATGTTACTACTTTTATAGGGTTTCTCATCACGATCTGGACGGCCATCTCTTCAACGTCTTTGTCGTTTGTTGTCCTAATGTTGCGCGCACTTTTGGCCTTAATCAATAGTAAATTGTAGACAATTAAGCTCTTAATACTCCAAAAGATGCGCCTTCCTATCGTTTTCTAGTGGGGGAGCTTGCAAGTTTATCCCAAATCCTCACGTGATGTCATCTCTTTGGCCGTTGGGCTGGCCGGCCAGTCCATTGTAACTGGTTTCCAAGTTCTCCCCGTTCGTCCTAAAGTGGACTCACCATTCAAAAGTGGCAAAACTTAAATATAGTCGTTCGAATATAATGAGGTCCTCATTCATTCAAAACTTTCAAGACTGTCGATGTCGAGCAAATTGATGATTCGGAATTAAAATTTCATATAAATATAATGAGCATTTTAATTAAGCACATATAATTGCATTGGACTGGAACTAAGGGACTTTAAACGAGGGAGGTTTTGAGCTTAATTAAATTAATTGAGCTAAGCCTATAAGGTGAAAAATCAAATTGAGCCCAATAAATCTTCATGGTGGCCGAAAATTTGTAGATAGGGATTGCCAAGTTGGAATTGATTTATTAAAAGTAAACTTAGAGAATAATTAAACTTGATATCATCACAATAAATAATAAGACATGAAGGAGAATTTCCTATTGTTAAAGATAGAATATATATCTTAAAGTCCAAAATAGGAAAGGATATTATCACAATAAATAATAAGGCATAATAGGAGAATTTCCTATTGTTAAAGATAGAATATTTATCTTAAATTCCAAAATAGGAAAGTAAGGGATTTTGATCTTAAAAGAAACCCTAGACTTACACCGATAAATATGTGCTTTGAGCCTTCACAAAAGAAGGCTCGCAATCAAGGTTAGACATACAGAAAGTTATGAAAATAAAAGAGGAGGGATAAAACGGTGAAGCTCTCTTCCTCAAAATCGATGAGTGCACAAATGTTAACAGTTAGATCGTGCTCCACAACGTTAACCGTTGGATCGTGCTTAAAATTTGTGGAGAATATGGGAAGAAATTGTTCTTGGATTTGTTTGGTGGGATTGGTAAGAAAATAGAAAAACAAACCGGTCGAACCGACAGGAGAGCTCGACGCAGTCTCGTGAAAATGGTGAGCATGTATTTATTCTAGGTCAGAATGTGTTGAAATTTTGAGGAGATCGACACAAAGTTCTTCACCCCACCAAAGGAATCGAACATCAAAGATATAGAGACTAGAGATTCGATCAAGGGCTACCGGAAATTCCTTCCTTTTTTTTCACTTAACTCGCCCGTCAATCACGTCAAATTCCTCCCTTCAGGGTAAGTGATTTCCTCTGTCGCACCTGGGAAGAGACTTGACTCGGGCATGCTATCAAGTCATCGTCCCCACCGAGTCGATGGTGCCATATGTGCTGTCTTTTGCGCGTATTTAAAGGGAAAAGAAGAAGCCACCAGATTGAAAGTTCGATGGGTATTTGCTTTCTCAGTTGGAGTCATGGAAAGTTCCGGGAAAATGGTTTTGTTTGTACAGCGAGGAATAGATTTACTATAAATATTTCGAATGCTGGAGTTTTTCTGTGATGGGATCCAGCTAAGTTAATGATAATTGGTGAAATTTCATTGCTCAAGTCTTGTTCTTATCTTGCGTTTTCTTGACGTTGTCCTTGCTCTCTTTTAAGCACTTTCCGAGAAGCTGTATGCTTTAGCGACGATTAGTGCAAAATTTCGTCTCTCTTTTCTCTACGCTTTGTTTTTTTAGGCAATGAAGAGATTGGCGTGACTTAGAAATCGGTGTAGCGGTGAAAGGAGGTCGTCTTAAATCGGATTTCCGATCCATCCTGACCTTAGCAAGTATTAAGCAGGTTTCCGGAACTGGAGGGGTGTTGACGGTTCGGAGTGAAGTGTGTTTTCCAGCGGAGAGCACATTCGAGATCCCGTTGAAAATACAGAGACACGTCCAACTTCATTCGAGTTTATGCTACTGATGCTAGACCTTCTTCTAATTAATTAGTTCATGCTGCACAAAACTATACTCTAAATTTAGGTGTCCATCAACTACATCACATGGAGTAACATCTTAAGAACTTTTAGTGGCTAGAATTCTTTGCCCCTGATAACTTTTTGAGAAATTTAATCTAACACAAATTTATAAAATTTGCATAGTAAGTGATAACATCAAAACTTGTTGTTAGGTGCTAAATTTAGCCGACTGATTTAAAAGCTCGTTTACAATCTACTACATCCTTAGTAAATCGGCTTTAAGAGACTCAGTTTAGTATAGCTCGCCTTGCTCTTGCATCATTCCACAATGATATGCCAACCTCGAGATAGGCTCACTAGTTTTATCCTCTCGCGACCGTGGTAATAAACCTACTTTAGAGCCAATTATGGAAGATTCTTATGTAAAGATTAAAAAACACACACACACATAGCCCTTGGGATAATCTTGAGATGCCCTTACATTTTTCATGTTCCATGAAATCTCATTTATAGTCCTGGTAATTCATAAGAAGTTAGGACATTTTTCTTAGAAAGAAAATTTTTCAAAAAAATGTTTTCTAACTTTTCGGTGTTTACATGACAGAAAAATAAGCGGTCAATCTTTACAAAAAAAAAATAATAATTCTTTACAAAAAAAAATAAGCGGTCAATAGAAAAAAGTTTTCTGTTGACTAAGAAGCGCAGACCAAATCGGGAAAATGAGTTCTCCTGTACGCAAAGAGGAAATCAATTTCCCTAAAAGAAAAAGTTACAAACCAGATCTTGTTGCGGGAATCTCTCGCTCGCTCTAATATTGTCTCCGATCTCTGATATGTTAAAAAAGCTTTTTCAAAATTCTCTGATATCTTGGAGACTGATGTTCAAAACAAAAGACACCATTAGATTTGATTTTGCCGAAATCTGTTTTGGTGAATTTTTCATTATATTCGCTATTATTTTGTTGCATTGCCGAATGGACAACAAGAAGATGCTGAGTCGAAGTTTGTAGTGGAGTCTTTGCTAAATATAGATCCAGAAAATCCAAAAAGATGACTAGCTGATTTTTCTTTTTTTCACATACGCTGGTAGATCTAAGGGAGGAGACATCGCCCTAGTCTGTAGATGGATTAATTTCACGAAACTTCTTTATCATCTGATCCCTCTCCATATGATTTTACTAAATATTTTTACACTGATTTTCTTACTCAAAGTCTTTTTTCCCACAGATGAGATAGTACAACGTCGACTGATGTCCCTACTTTTGTAGGGTTTCTCGTCACGATCAAGATGCCCATCTCTTCAACATCTTTGTCATTTCTTGTCCTAATAATGCGCACACTCTTAGCTTTAATCAATAGTAAATTGTAGATAATTAAGCTATTAATACTCCATAAGATGCACCTTCCTATCCTTTTCTAGTGGGGAACTTGGAAGGTTCTCCCCATATCCAATGTGATCTCTTCCCTTTGGCCATTGGGGCCGGCTGGTCGACCGGTTTATTGTAACCGGTTCTCAAGTCCTCCCCGCTCATCCTAAAGTGGACTCACCTGTCAAAAGTGGCAAAACATAAATAGATTCATTCAAATATAATGAGATCCTAATTCAGTCAAAACTTTCAAGCAAATTGGTGATTCGATATTAAAATTTTAGTAGTCTAAGTTGTCAAAGTTTAGCCTACGTTACTTGACTACCAGTATTGACTACAAGCCTTATAAATATGATTTCCCCTCCATTGAATAACCAAAATTTTCTTTTGTTGAACTTTCTAACATAATATTATAACCAAATTCCTGCGTTCTTCGTGCATCAGGTTGATTTTGCTTATGTGTGGCTCCTAGTCCTTCAATTACACTTGTCTTCTTCCGTACAATGATCTGGTCATCGAGACAAACGTGCCTAGCACGTGAATAAGGAAAACATGTAAATTACATCTGAACAGGTATAAAGATAATCACGTGCAGGGCAAATGAGCTCTATCTTGCACGTATTGATCTATCGAGGGACAGAAGAGTAACACGTGGAGATCGATGACAATATTCTTTAATGCCACGTGTTTAGTTGTCGAAATACGATAATGGACGGCTGATAGCTGCAAACATGGGTGCCGGAGGTAAGTTTTCGCTAAGAGTATTTCAAATACCGTTTAAGAAATTATCAAGACGGGTGGCACTAAAGATGCACACTGTAGAGGGAATGGTTACTATTCACCAATCCTGGAACAATTATTGACGACAACAAAGCTGTCCACACATGATGAAGACAGTTATTCAAGAACGTGAATGAGTAAAGCTTGCGAAAATAAAGGACAATGGATGAGATAGACGGAAGTTACTTAAAGAAGCATAAATGTTGAACCAATTCAAGAACGCGGATGAGAAAAGCTTGCAGAAATAAAGGAGTATGAATGGGATCGATGGAAGTTACTTGAAAAAGCATAACTGCTGAACATCGTTGAGGAGCGGCTACTACACTTTCACTATAAATACCTCCATTTGTACAAGAAAAAGCCCCCTGAACAAATCAATCAAAATGTTATCCTTCAATTAACTTTAAGCTTTCCTACACATTACTTTCAATTTCCCTAGGTGTAGCTTTTAGATTTGCGTCGTTGATTAAATTCCGGTGTGTATCTTTATCCCTGTATTGCGTCGTCGATTAAATTCCGACATGATATCCCAGTGTAGTAAAGCATTGTCATTGATTAAATTCCAGCAGAGTTTGTTTACATTTGTACCTGCTGTACTTTCTAGGCTTTATCGTCAATTCAATTCTGATATGGTTCGAGTTTGTATACTTTCGATCGAAGAAAAGTTGTCGATGTCATAGTTTGCCTAGATACCTCTTGTCTGGATTCGCCACAGAACCCAGTCTCCTTTCATTAAAAGCTAAAGAACAATTTTCGGTGAAAGATATTTCGTTGCAGGAACAATTCCAGCGAAACATCTTTTTGATAGACTCGATGGGACCCTTGTGGTTGGTCTGAGGAGTTACAATGGCACATACCAAAAATTGGAGCCAGCTTAATCATGATAATGGTACTGGTAATAATTCACATCTATGCCCTGTTACCAAAAGGTCAGGACTTGCCGCATCGTCGAATGCACGATTAGTAATGTGACATCCACGATTTCGGCTATACAGGATGGCTATAGAACTGGCATGCCAATCGCGGGTGAAATCGACTATGGACCAATCTAAGAATAGGTCATGAATCGATCAACTCGATTGGAAGGGTAACCAAGGGATTAGCCATGGTCTGATCGAAAGATCAGCCTTGGAATGATCAAGGGATTGGCAATGAATCAACCAAATGACCATACAAGTGACTCGAGCTATTCGACTATAAATCAGCTTTTCGACCATAAGGATTGGTCGTGGGACAGTCTTCTACCACCACGGATTGATGGACGATCATGGATCGATATGGCGCGGTCTTATTCCGATCGCAGGTGATTCTGCATGGCTATGTACCAACCGCGGACGTCTATGGATCGATCCATAAGACCATGTGTTGGTCACTAAGCGATCATTCTCGCACAACTACATGACAACAGAGGATTATCCATAGACCAAGTATGCTTGGTCATGGACTAATCGTAGACAGGTCATGGACCACTTGGACAGGTCGTGGACCGGTCGTGAATTGGTCACGGATTGGTTCAACGACCTTGTCGAATGGGTCTTGTGCCAGGCTATATGCTGGGCCATAAGCCGACAATGTGCCTAACTTAGACCCTTCCGTAAGGCTAAAGGCCAGCTCAAGCGCCGACCATGTGTCCGTTTGGCCTATGGACACTGTGATGGATAGCGCAGTTGCACACGGGCCATGTGCCAGGTTTGCACGGCCAGCGGCCCGGTCTTGCACCCGTTAAGACCGAGAACCGGGCGAGCAAGCCCTGCGCCAAGCCATGCATGGGCTGTGTGCCCGGTCTGCCAGGCCACGCACCCGGTCACTATCGACCATTATGCCCACACCATGGGCCACCGACCTATTCATTCAAAGTAAGTAGCCAAGATTTGCCACTTCCAATGGTGACTCGGCTATGAACCTTGGTTTAGTAGGCATGATCGATCTTGGATGACACAAGGAACTCATATCCGACCAAGTTAGTATTTCCTTTGGCCTAGTCCTCTTGTTTACTTTAATTCTTGGAAAATGACAAAATAGAATACTCTAGAAGAAGAGGACTTGTTTGGGTAAGCAAGTAAGGGATAAAATCAAATCAAAAGTCCATGATTACACCAAATCTAGACATTAAATGAAGGACGGTGAGTTACCTAGCTAATGTGTCTTATACATCATTACACTTCATTAATGCTAGGATGATTCGCGCATTAGGTGGCCCAATGTAAAGAAGACAAGTTGATTTAGTCAAGTTAATGGCTTTATTAGAAACTTACCTTGCAAGTTGACCAATAATTGAGACTTATCTTACAAGATGTCCAATAATAGAGACCAAGCTTAGGTGTCCCATAATTAATGAAGGTCATTAAATGAGAAAGACACCTCCTGAATTCTAGAACCATCCTCCTCTTAAAGGAGACTTGGAGAGTAAGTTCAAAAACCAAATTTGGAGAGCAAGTTAAGCATAAAATGCAAGAAGGCTATTGGTCCAATTGGAAGGGGTAATGATGAGGGGTTTGCCTATAAATAGAGGCATCATTGTCTCATTCTTCACCTCTAGCTCTCCTCTCCTCTCCCTCACGCCACTCACTCTCTAGGCCGCCTTCTCTCCTCTTGCCAACGCCCTTGCCCGCTTTTGTGCACGTGTCGTGCCAAGTTGCTCGGTTCGCCACTAAGCCACCACCAATCACAATCTTAAGGGGTTGTAAGTAAACTTACTAAACCTTGGCTAGGGTGTCATGTTACGTTGTTGGGCGAGTCATATTCTTGTTGTGCTTGCATGGATTTCATTGATTGTGAACACTTAATATAACTTTCCATGCATATGTATGCAATTGTAAGGTTTGCTCATGTATTTGGCATCATGTTTAAGAGCACATCCCGGGCCATGAACGAGTCTTGCTTGAAGGGTTGGTATTGAGGCATACCGATCTAAGCGTTGCTTTGTGTAGGTCGGCGCCATGATCGGTCGGTTCAGGCCTTGAGCTTGATTTCACACCCAGCATAACCTAAGACTTTAGAGGCAACATGGCATGATACATACCTCTCGTGAAGTACTCAAGTTGGTATGATGCCTGTTGGCATGATCGCACAAGGGAAAAGTATAACCATCACCCTTGATTGGGGACATTGCTCAATTAAGTTCGGATGAATAGCCATTGCCCTTGATGGGGGACGTTGCCTGATTAAGTTCGGATCAATAGCTGTCGCCCTTGATTAGGGGACGTTACTCGATTAAGTTTGGATGAATAACCGTTGCCCTTGTTTAGGGGATGTTGCTTGATTAAGTTCAAATAAATTGTCGTCACCCTCAATTAGGGGACGTTGCCTGGAGAATTTCCGGAAGAACCGTACCAATGGTTGAGATGATGAATCCCTCCTTAGCATGCTCTTGATTGTAGTGTTGTTGCGTAAATAGAAAGGCAAGATGAGATCATCTTATGCATAAAGACAAGTGTGTTTGAAGCATCTTTGCTATTGATCTACCATTAATTGATATGGCTATAACATGTGCTTTGTTCAATGGCGAGGCGTTCTCCTATCAAGAGTTTAGTGAGTTTTATTACTAAGTCCTTGATTCACTCCGTTGTTTTCCATATTTGTAAATATGGAAGTCTCACACCAGTTTTAGGAGCTGTAGTCACACTAGAGGAGATAGAAATTTCCCCCAGCCAATGCGGATATGTGTGTGTGTTGAAAAGGAAAAAAAGGCCCATAGAAAAGGGCTTGTAAAATACACTCATGAAATATAAGTAGTGTATTGTAAAGTTGTTTTTCCTGACTGTTTTTCTCGATGTTTGTTGTACACTTCCGCATGCTCTTAATGAGAAGATAAAAGAAACGGAACGACATCACATTTGGAATATCACATTAATAACCCCGAGGCTAGGATGTTATAAGTAACGGACCAAATACAAGTTGAAGAAGTAGACATTCATGAGCAACTTACTAAGGAGAAGACAATTGGAGCCGAACCTATTTATTGATTGCTACTATGAGGAGAGTTATTAAAGAGAACCATAATGATCTGGCAAATCTAGTTACTAAATGCATTGTGGACACGGTTAAATTGTTAATTGTCAACACTATCCATGAAATTGCAAATAGGCTAGGAGCATTGAGTAGTTTAACTCAAGTTTAGGACAATCTTGCCTATCCTGCGGTGTTTTTAGGGTATATCCCTTAGCCTATTGGTACTCCACTTGTCTTTGGTACTGTAGTACATGTTATGCAATCAACACTACCTAGGATCTTACAAAGAAGTGAAGTTATTAGTGCGACCCAAACCTGTGGGCCGACACTAATTAATGAAGCCAATCCCATCAACCTGTTATAAAGAAGTGAGAATATTGGTATGACCCAAACCTGTGGGCCAATGCCGATAAACGAGAATAATTTGGCTAATCCAATCTAGGTTAATCTAAATGGGAATAGTAATGTGGCATGGTAAATAAATTCTCAACAAAATGTGCCATTGCCACCATGTGATAATGCTCAACCATGTGGCATCGGCCTCTGCCTAACCACATACCAATACCATATAGACCCAAAATTTGTATTGATAACCACGGTAGACCACCAACCTCGCCAAGGGGGCAAGATGTCCCGCAATACTTACCACTGCAGCAACAATTTTTACAACATTTACCACAACAATTGCCATAACCACTTCCATAAAATGCTTCTCATCCATTGCAACAACAATTCGCACAACTATTGCAATAATAATTACCACAATACATGCAATAACAATCTCCGTCATAGTATATGCCACAAGCATTGCCGCAACCTATTTTTGAAATCCAACATGCCGTAGCATTAGTCATATTGCCCCTCAGTCAAAATCAATTGGCTTTGGATCAAGCGATGCGTTAATATGGATGTGACGTGGGATATGCTAGACCCGTACACAAAACACCATATTTGGACTGGATGGATACAATTCCATACCCAAGAGGATTCAAAATGCCAAAGTTTGCCCTTTTCACTCGTGAAGATGATCAATCAACATACAAACATGTAACCGGTTAATTGCGATGTGTGGTGATGCAATGCACAGCGATCATTGGAAATTATGGCTATTTCTATTGTTGTTGTCCAAGATTGCTTGCACGTAGTACATGTCTTTGCCAGCTAGTTTAGTTTTCTCTTGGAAACAAATGGAAAAAAATGTTCTAGATGTGTCTGCCACAGACTTGTCAGCAATGAAGTAATTGAACAATGAATTGATAGATCAGTACATATATCGATTTAAGAAGGCAAGAAAAAGATGTCTTCTGCCATTGCCTGAAAAGATGTTTGTAGGGTTCACATTTAGTTACGCGATGTAAGGTAATAGTTTAATAACTCCTCTCACGTACAAATCGAATTTAAATTTGTTTCATCAAAATTGTTCCCGCTACAATATATCTTTCACTGAAAATTGTTCTTCAGCTTTTATTGAGAAGAGATCGGGTTCTGTGGCAGTTCCGAACAGGAAGTATCCAGGCAAACTATTGAATCAACAACTTCACTTCGATCAAAATTATACAAACTTGAACTGTGCTTAAATTTAATTGATGACAAAATCTAGAAACTACATCGGGTACAAATGTAAACAAACCCTTATAAAATTTATCAACAACAATCTGACTGCACTGGATATCACTCCGAAACTTAATCAACAACACAATACAAGGATAAAGACATACATCGAGATTTAATCAATGATGCGAACTGAAAGCTACAACTAGGGACTATGTAGGAAAGCTTAAAGATAATTGAAATATAAAATTTTATTTTGATAATTTGGGGGAGGGCTTTTTGTTGTATAGCTGGTGGTATTTATAGTGAAGATGTGGTAACTACTCCATGACAATGTTTAGCAATTATGCTTCTTCAAGTAACTTCCATCGATCTCATCCATAATCCTTTATTTCTGCAAGCTTTACTCATCCTTATTTTTTAATTGGTTTAGCAATTATGCTTCTTCAAATAATTTCCATCGATCTCGTCCATACTCCTTTATTTCCGTAAGCTTTACTTATCCACATTCTTGAATAACTATCTTCATTATTTATGGACAGCTTTGTAGCTATCGATGATCGTTCCATGACTAGGTCTCATAATAGTAACCATTCTCTCCACAGTGTGCATCCTCAATGCTAACAGTGTTGATAATTTCAAGTTTTGAATGGTATTTGAAATACTTTTAATGAAAACTTATCATTGACGCCCATGTTTGCGGCTATCAATCGTCCGTTATCGTATTTTGACAACTAGACATGTGGCATTAAAGAATATAATCATCGATTGCCACGTGTTAACTCCTATCCCCGTCGATAGATCAATACGTGCAAGATAGCGTTCATGTGCCATGCACGTGGTTGTCTTTATCCCTACTCATATGCCATTCACATGTTTTCCATATTCACATGCTAGGCACATGTGTCTCGATGATCAGATCATTTTTTTGTGTCAACATATGTCCCCTTTCAAGAGAATTAAATTTGAAATTTAATTCTTTTGAAGAAAATACCTTATTCACACGAGTTTTCTTGCGGATAACCCTGACGTGCGTCTTGTCTTTTGACGCTTTGTTCTCCGTGTGAAGCCAGCTAGATCATGATCTCCTGTAGCATTCCAACATGTCGCTTCGATTACTTACGGATACCAAATCATCATGATTACAGATCGTCATCTTTAGCTTTGTTGTTCCTCTTAGGTAAGTGTGTATATGCAAATATCCGATCTTTATATATTTTTCATCTTTCTTCCTTAAACCCGAATATTCTTTTGGCCTAAAACCCTTGAGTTCTTCCTCTTGTTTCTTGCTTCACTATTCCTCATGGTGTCCAATACTCCTCGATACTCTTCCGTAAATTATATCACCAATTTTGATAATATGTAAAGAGATGAAAACTCTAGTAATTGATGTTTTCGCCTTCTAAATCTAGTCAATGAATATCCTGAGAGCCTTGTAATTAGTCCCTAATTCCTTAACCGTCGACAAATCTCAACTTCTCTTAGGCCTTGTTTTCCCAAAAAACACAAGCTTCCCGTTAAAAGCATTACGCATGGACATTTTGATTACAACACCTTCTCGATTCTAGAGTTTCCATTCTTTCGAAGCGGAATTCCATAGATGGTATTTACAAATGAAAAGTGATATATGGGTACAAATTGCTGGGAAAAGAGCTAGGATAAAGACCGCTTTGGAAATTAGCACGTTGTCCTATGACTTAAACGTGGGGCTTCTGAGTGCCACTATTAGTTTTTGGTCTTCGTTAACCAATTATTTCTTCTTTCCAGGGGTCCTATGTCAATCACTCTTTTAGATATCCATGGCATATTGTAAAAGATATGGACTACCTTGGGCTTCCCTATGTTCCAGATAGCGCCCTTGCTAATGGCAGATTCCTCGATCGATTTTGTTGCACTTCTGGTCCAATCGATTCCAATGAGTATACTTCTTTCTTGCTTTACTAGCTTTTCAAGTATATCTTTTTTAATCTGTCGCTCAAAATATCTGGAGACTTTACACATATTGTCTCTAACCTTGCAGTGGATAAGTCAATTGCTTTGGGTCCGCTTATTCTTGCCACATTGTATAGAGGTTTAGCTCATGTGTCTTTATTTATGAGGTCCAAAGAGGATGGTACTCGATTTAGTTCATTTTGACTTCTGCAATCTTGGATGATTTTGTATTTCCCATCCTTGTCCAATAGTGAGCCTCGTGTTTCCATCATCATGCTCTACCAGCATTTTGACCACCTATTCTTCTTTCTTTTAGATGTCGATTTCTGAGTTGTTCCTTTTTGAATGTCCCGAGGGCATTTCATCTTTTGCATTTCACCTTCGAGCACTTCTAGAGATTGATTCAAAAAATGTTCAATTCTTCCCTTATGATACCAGTGAGTTCAATTACCTATTCGATTTTTCTACTCAAGATAATTCTTATGACTTTAGGGTATGCGTACTCACTCCAATTGACCTTCCCATGAGATTGTCCAAAAAAGAAAGATTCCATCATGGTTTTGAGATATATTCCCCACAATATTGCGCTAAGCAATTTAGTTTGTTGCAAGCCATGCCTATGCCAATTCCACATTCTTTCAAATTACCTTTCATGTTTAAAGTGAAAGTATGGCTATAAAGTAAATAGTCCTTTTGACTACTACTACTCCGAGTTTACTGATACAATACGTGCTAAGCATTTTCTTAAGAGCTACAAATTCGATCGCAAGCCCGTGTGTATTTCTAAATGGATCACTATGGTTTCCTCCAATCTTCTTGATCGATGTTAACGCCTTGATCCTTAGAGAAATCAGTGTGTATTGCCATTACTCAATTATGGTGACTAGTTTCCAGTCTGGTATGGTCCAACCTAGGAATCGGGAACCAAATCGATTCCTAATTTCTGGGATTGGGGACCAGACCGGAGCTAGTCGGTCCGGTTCCACTTTACATACAATGCATATTAATTATTAAGAGGAATTCGCAGTAGCTGCTCTTCTTCTCATATTAAGACCTAAAGGTGAATGTGCATAGCATCATGACAACAGCGAGAAATCCTCGCTCATGCACACACTACCTAAGCCAAATCCAGAAATAAAAACAAACCTCCATCCGAACATAACCTACGCAAGTTTGCCCAACAAAAATACTCAACACATGCGGAACTCCTGAAACAAAATAGAATAGCAAAATAGTAAAAACAGAACACCACAGGTGAACATCATAGTCATCCTTAAAGCATCAGTCATATTTTTAAAAAAATTAAATATATATATAGTCGATTCGATTTGGTCGGTCTAATTCCCACCCAGGAACCGAGAACTAGATCGACCGGCCACCGGTTCAAAAAATAGGAACCTCGGACCGGACTGGGATCCCCTAGAACTGGTCGATCTGGTTGGTCCGAGCGGCTTCTGGTTCGGTCGGTCCAATATGCTCAACCCTATCTATTGATTGTAATATCTTCGTTGGGAAAATCACTAATGTGGTGATTGTTGGGAAAATCTCTTATGTTATTTTGAAGATGACAAAAACAATCAAAGGCTACTGATGTGTGTATTAGTTGAGTATTACCATGTGATATGTGCACAAGTCAAAATGCAGATATTATCATAAATAGCACCAAAATATTCTGATATGAGGAGTGCTCTGCCATAGTCAAGATGTTCTGTTGGTATCTAAAGTAAATAAGATATTGGATAATTTAAGATATCTACAAGCTGGATAGATCTTCAGATATGGTGAATATCTGGAAGGACCTTGATCGAGGGTGAACAAGCCGAGAATAATGGGGATGTTCATGATGGCTTGGAGGTACAAAGATCAGGTAAACAGTTAAATGGACCTATGATGTTGAACAAGCCTAGAATGATACCATGAAGATGAACAGTTTGGTAGAGTCAAATTTGCCAATGTGCTTGGAAGAACCAAAAAGATTAGCATCAATATCGTGTGAGAGTAGTTGCCTTATATAGATAAGGTGGAAGGCTGTGATGATTTTTAAGGACTACATGATATATATGGTATGATCCATTAGGAGAGGATCACAAGAAGTCCTTTATACAGTTTCTATAAATAGCACCAATGGACCAAAAGATCAACTAATTGATGATGTTTGTATCAATGCTGAGACATCATGACATTGGTGATATTTAAATAACGGACATTTGAGGATGTTCAGGATTGTAGCCGTTGAAGGGCGAAAATGTGCAATGGGAAGATCAGAAAGTGCATTAGGGAATAGGAGCAAGCGTCTGTCAGAAATGTCAAAGTAGTCAACGTCAAGACAGTAGCTACATAACCTATTTTTGGGTAGCCTATGAATATTCAAGATAAAGGGCTATATAGGCAACTCCATCTTTAGACAGCAGCACCAACCGATCTTTCATGGCTAGTTGATCTTCTCAAGCAACTCCAACGGGAAGATTGAAGATGTCTATTTAAGAGAAGACCTTCTAGGTCAAAATGTTAGAGAGCACAATGTAGAATCCGAATATTTACTCTGAGTTACTTTCCTTGTTTATATTGTTTTGTTCTCTCAAAAGATCTTCATTGTGATCATCTTGCCGCATAGTAATCGTGTGAAAGATCAAGTGTACAAGAGTAAGTGTAGTAGCTAAGTCCTGATAGTGTGATCTATCATTTGTAAAGTATTAGGACTTGCCAATTGTAACTTGTTGAGTAGATTATTAGTGCAATCCAGCCCATATTGTAGCTATTAGTTGAGAAAGTGGATGTAGACTTAGGAATAAAGGCGAACTACTATATATCTGCTTGCAAATAATCTTTATCTTTAGCATTAGCATTACCTAATCTTTATTATCACGATTTGTCAAATAGTAGCACGCACATGATTTCTACAAGCTGTTTCTGCCAATGTTTGAAGTTGAACTTATTAGATTCCGCAAATGTTTTTCATAGTTCTTCAACAATCTATTCATCCCTTCTCTTGGTTGTATTGTTAGCCCTAACAATCTTTACTAGGTAACGATAAACTCTGCTAATTCTTTTGATATCTTATAGCCAGATGTCATTTGAGCTAATTCGTTGGCTTCCGTGTTTACATTCCTTCTAATATAAATCATTCATTATCGGAAAAAGTATTTAACAATTCTTTTGCCAATGTATAATGACAAACAATTTTCTCCTCAAGGCATTAGTAATCTTTAGCCAACTGTTTAATGACCAGTTGGGAGTCCCCTTTTATCCTCACGAATTGTACATTCATGTCAGCCAAAATGTTAAGGCCAACAGCCCATGCCTCATACTACACTTGATTATTCAAAGAATCAAGGTCAATCTTGAACATGAACTTGGTTCGATGTTTTTAAGCGAAAACTATTAGAATTCCGATACCTGAGGATGTTGATATACATGACCCATCAAAATATTAAGTCCATGGCACTACTTACATGAGATATTCGTCTTTTTTTCTCTTCAATGTGCACACTTGAATACTCTGCAATAAAATTAGCAACCGCTTGCCTTTTAATTGCTCTGAGTGGAATGTACATTAAATTGATTTCAGATAGGGTAAAAACCCATTTTCCAATTTGGCCTTTGACGATGGGCCAGGCCAACATATACTTGATTACGTCCGTTTTGCATATCACATGAACCATAGTTGGCAACATGTATTGACGCAATTTATTATAAGAAAAATACAGGGACAAACAAAGCTTTTCGATTAGGGTGTATCTCCTCTCAGCATCATTCAACATTCGACTAAAGTAATAAACTGCTTACTCCTTACCCTCGTTGTTTTCTTGTGCCAGCATGCTTCCGATGATCGTATCGATCATCAATTGGTAATGTTTCAGTGGCCTACTTGCTTTAGGTGGTATCAAAACTGGTGGATTAGTTAGGTAATCCTTGATACACTCAAAAGGGTTCTATCGCTTCTCCTCCCAGACAAACTCTAATTGATTTTTTAACTTGAGCAAAGGGAAAAAAGTTTTGATCTTACTTGATCTATTAGCAATGAAGCAATGCAAAAGATTTACTTTAAGAATTATCATTTGAACTGTTTCTTGGTGGTGGGTGGTGGAAAATCTAAGATTGCTTTTACCTTATATATCTCAATTCCTCTCTGGTTTACCAGAAACCTTAGGTAATTGCCTACTTTTACTCCAAAAGCACATTTTAAAGGATTCATTTTCAACTTTTACATCTACATTCTAACAAAAGCTCGTTCGAGATAGTTTAGATGACTTACCTAGTCCGACTTGATGATGATGTTATCTACATAAATCTCCATAAACTCGCTAGTCATGTCATGGAAGATTAAGTTCATCGCCCTTTAGTAAGTAGCTCCTGCATTCTTTAGTCCAAACGGCATTACTAGCCACTAAAATGTTATGATAGCACACGGGCACCTGAATACTATTTTGTGCAAATCTTCCTCTGCTATGAATATATGGTTATACCGTGAATGACCGTCCATCAAGGACATGATTTCATTGCTTGATGCTGGATTGACTAACATGTCAACCATTGGCATTTGGTCCTCATTCTTGGGAGTAGCAACATTCAAATCTCCAAATTGATGCACACTCTGAGCTTTCCATTTTTCTTCTTAAGAGGAATTATTTTTGAAAGTCATTCCACATACTGTTGGGGCTAACAATACAATACATAGGGGGTGAATAGGTTATTTGAGAACTACGAAAAATATTTGGGAATATAACAAGTTCAACTTCAAACATCTGTAGAAACAGTATGTAGAAACTAGGTGTGTGTTGTTGTTTGACAAATCGTGATGATAAAGATCAAGTACGATAGTGAAGAGATAGAAGATTTACAAGCGGATATATAGTGATTCCGTTTTATCCCCAAGCCTACATTCACTCTCAACACCAATAGCCATAACAAGAATGGAATCTACTACTAATCTTACAGAGAAGTTATGACCAGCAAGTACCGCATTTCCAGTAGATCATACTACTAGGACTCACACACTGCTATTATATCTTGTACGCTTCCTCTTATCATTGGCTACAAACGGTAGAACCACACAGACGTTGACATCAGGATAAACAGTAGCTAACAATAAAATTAGAGCAAAGAAGAAGACTCAAAGCCTAAGACATGTGATGTTCATTTCCACCCAACCTAATTACTTCTCTTAGACTCAATATATAGTTAGCCATTTTCATATGACCATTGCCCATCTAAATCCTCAAGTAGCCATTGGTTTTAGCCGTCGCCAGTAGCAAACTGATGTTAGAGACTATTAGAATGGCTCTTTAATAGTGGCTATTTCCATAATAGTGTCAGTGTTAGAGTCTGTCCTTGCTCATCGATGCCACAACTGCTTATGATCAACTCTGGTGATCTTTCTCCGAATTCTAAGCTTTTGTAACAACTATTTTCTTCTTGTTTAACATTCCAAACATTTGAACAAGTGTCTAACACCTTCCAAGACTACATATCGGTACATTTCCTTACCCATAATCAGGACGTGCAGATCTTTACTAGTCTGTTGATGTTGTTCACTAACAAACCATGTGGCATGACATGTGATTGACCTTCCAATGGTCCTCTTGGCCCTCTTAGCTTCTTCAGCTAAAAAAGACTTCCAAGGACATCATCATCCCTGCTAATTCCTCGTCTTTGTTGATTAACTATAGTAGTTTCTAAAGATCTTCAAGGACATCAGCATCCCTACTGATTCCTCATCTTCACTGATTTGACTAAGTTAGTTTTCAAAGATCTTCAAGGATACCACATTGGTGCCTCATCTTCATTGAACTCATAAGGACCACCGATATTGTTATAGTCTTCCACATATCTAATATCGGCAGCTACTCTCACCCAATATCAATGCTGTTCTATCTGGTCCTTCCAAGCATATTGGTTATTTCTACTATACTAAGTTGTTCATCTTTATAGTCCTTCCAACCCTTATCAAACATCCTCATTCTGGGCTTGTTCACCATCACAAATCTATCCAATTGTTCACATGATCTTTATACCTTTAAGCCATCATGAGCATCCCTATTCTTTTCGGCTTGTTCACCCTCGATCAAGGTCCTTCCATAAATTTACCTTATCTCGGTATTCTTCCAGCTTGTAGAAATATTCAATTATCCAATATCTTGTTCACCTTAGATATCGATAAAGCATCTTGACAGTAGCAGAGCACTTCTCATATCAAAATGTTTTAGTATTGTTTATGAAAAACATATGCATCTCAGCTTGTGCATATATCACTTGGCACTACTCAACCAATTTACACATTAGTAGCCTTTGATTGTTTTTGTTATCGTCAAATCCAGATAGGGAATTTTCCCAACAATCTTTCCCTTTTTTATGATGATAAAACAATCTTCTAAATATGCAAATGTCTTGATACACAATAAAAGATATTGAATTTGAGTGCATGAAAAGTAAACAAATTTGTTTTTTTTTTGGTAAGGAAAGTAAACAAATTTGTTTATCTTGCCAAAAATAAGAATTTAGGTCAAGGAAAAAGAAGCACATAATGCAATCTCCAAATATCAAGATATTCAATTAATATAAACAGGAGATAGCAGGAAGAAACATTATAAGTAAATAATAAGAATTATCAACTGCTCATGTTTCTACACACGTTATTAAATCACATGAGTTTCAAGTAGGAATGAACATTCATTGTGTAAACTAATACTCCTCCAAACACAAATACGATATTCATCTAATCTCTACCCATTTTAGTCATAATAAAAAAAGAAGTTAATAATATATGTGCAATTCAGCTCATTTTAGCATAATCAAACCTTTCCCCACATTCTCGACTCTCCATAATTGTTAGGAAAATCCCTATGTTGCTTTGTCGATGACAAAGACAATCAAAGGCTACCAATGTTTATATTGGTTGAATAGTGCCGGGTGCTATATGCACAAGCCAAGATGCATGTGTTTTTCATAAATAGAACCAAACATTTTGATATGAGGAGTGTTTTGCCACTGTCAAAGTGCTTTATCGATATCTAAGGTGAACAAGACTAGGGTAATTGAAGATGTCTATAAGCCGGAAGGATCTTTAGATAAAGTGAACATTTGGAAGAACCTTGATTGAGGATGAACAAGCTGAGAAGAATGGGGATGTTTGTGATGGCTTGGAGGTATAAAGATCACGTGAACAGTTGGATGGACCTGATGATGGTGAACAAGCCTCGAACGAAGATGTTTGGTAAAGCTTGGAAAAACCATGAAGATGAACAGCTTGGTAGAGTTGAAATTGCCAATATGCTTGGAAAGACTAGAAAGATAAGTTGATTGATGATGTCTATATCAATGCTGAGACATCATGTCATTGGTGATGTTTCAATAACAAGTATGTGAGGATGTTCGAGATTATAGCCGTTGAAGGGTGGAAATGTGCAACAAAAGATTGGGAAGTCTATCGGGAAATAGGAACAGGAGTCTGTCAAAAATATCGACGCAAACAGAGACTGGACAAGCTACATAAGCTATTTCGAGTAGCCTACAACTGTTCAGGATAGACTATATGCGTAGTCCCATCATCGGACAGCAGCACCAATGGATCTTTAATAGCAAGTTGATCTTCTAAGCATCTTTAATGGGAAGATTGAAGATTGTTACTTAAAAGAAGAGCTTCTAGGCCAAAATGTTATAGAGCACAATGTAGAATTCGAATATTTGCTCCGAGCTACTTTTCTTGTTGATATTGTTTCGTTCTCTCAAAAGATCTTCACTATGATATTCTTGCCGTATAGTAATCCTGTGAAAGATCAAGTGTACAAGAGTAAATATGGTAGTTAAGTCCTCGTAGTACAATCTATCATTTGTAAGGATCAGCACTTGACAATTGTAATTGTTGAGCAGATTACTAATGCAATCCATCCCGTATTACAGCTATTAGTCTAGAAAGTGGATGAAGGCTTGAGGATAAAGCCAAACCACTATATATATGCTTGCAAATCATCTATATCTTCAGTATTAGCATAACTTGATCTTTATCATCACGATTTGTCAAACAGTAGCACGCACCTAATTTCTATAAACTGTTTTTGCCAATGTTTGAAGTTGAACTTGTTACATTCCGCGAATATTTTTCATAGTTCTCAAACAGCCTATTCACCCCCCCCCCTCTAGGTTGTATTGTTAACCCCAACATATACCATGCTATCTTAATAAACCCTGCAGCTAACAAACGCTCGATTTCTTCCTTAACTTTAAGAGTAACCTCTAGAACGAATCTTCTTGGGATTGTTTATGTGGTTGAAATCCTTTCTTAATCGATAACTTGTGTTCCATCACATATCTTCCCAATCCGGGCATTTTGTGATCATCTAAAGCAAAACAATCTCTGTATTTTTTTATAAGTTTGATTAATTGCGCTTTGAAATCATCATCTAACAATACACTTACAAATATTGGTCGACGACGCTGATTGTCACCAATATCGATCTCTATTAAAGGGTCTTGGGCCTCTATGACTTTATTACCTTCCTTGATAGGTAATTCCTCAAAATCTATTATACAGTCCGTAACATCGATGGACTGCTCATCCTTCTCAACCATATAGGTCGCATACCTCTTACCGAGCTCGTTCGATAATATGAAACTTTTCATGGACTACCTTGTATAACTGCCCCGACAGTTCATTCTTACGAATACATTCAACCTTTGGAGGTTCGATAACACACGAGCTTACATTGGTTTCTCCTCTATGATTTTGAGCTACCCCCATCGCGTGTACCCAAGTCACATGTGTTTTGGTGTTAGCTTTAATGTACTCAACCTTGTCTCCATTCCAAAGATCCAACATTTGGTGTAGGATGGAAGGCACACATTAGTTTCCATGAATCCATTCTCTTCCTAGCAACAAATTGTATGACCCATCAGCTTCGACTACACGGAAATATGTCTTGGAAGTCTCCGATCCGACAGTCAAATTGGTGATGAATATCCCCGTGGCTTCAGTCACTTCTCCAGTGAAACATGAAAGCTAGATATTTGATGGAATAATCCTCATCCCTCTTACCCAGTTTCCTAAAAAATCTGTTGGGGATGAGATTTAATGTGGATCCTCCATCGACAAAACTTTGGACATTGGTCGACCATTGACATTGGCGTTTATATTAAGTGCTCTGAGATGCTTGGAACTGTGACCATGTAACTTCTCAAACTCTACCATTTTCTAGTTGTCAAATTGAAACTCAACTCGCTCCTCTTCATCCATAATTACGTTTTCATTTTCCTTCATTTCTATCGAGGCAACCCGAAATTCTTGAGGAAGTCTAGTTTGGACCATACATGAGCTCGTAGGGGATACTGATTTTGATAAAATAAAATAAAAAAGCTGCCATGTGCTCCAATTTTTTAGTCGTTGCAGAACTCACCTCTTTGCTTTCTTCTTCAGCTTGAATTGGTTCCTGTGTCATCCTTTTCCAAACCAAATTTCTAGCTTGGAATTTTATGGGTTTATAGGTCGTAATAAGAGCTAGCTTACATGAGTAATGTGGATCTGATTAAATTGTTGCTGCAATTCGTGCTTTTTCTTCCTTTGCAACCTTCTTTTTTAAGTTCTGATTATGTTGCCCCCTAATCCTTGAACTTCCACGGACTCGAACTATTGATCCTTCAGCGGATCATGAGGTATCTTCAATTTGTTGGAGACAATACGATGCCAGAGGATCGACACCTTCTAGAGACAAATCAATGAATTCTTCCACCAAGCCGGAAGGAACATCATGAGGGTATGAAGGGGTGTAGCATAAGTGACGTAAAAATCAAACTTGGCACTTCGTTTCCCCAGCGTTCCTATAGTAGGGTCACCTTCTTGATACCTTTGTTTAAAAGACTTTTGTTTTACAAGTTGTTGACTCGGGTAGATAATTGATCAAGCACTCTAGGGCGATCTTGTCGATTAATCATATCAGGGTGGCTAGCATAGTTTTGTTGACGACCACTCTTATCACCCTAAAACGAGATCTTTGTTCGCGGAGCTCTTCCTCTTGGCAAAGAATAACAATCTCGATTAATCTTCTGCTTGCATCGAGTACATATATTTTGATGTTACTACCTTGCCCTTAGATCTCAGAGATACCATGCCCGTCATCATAGAAAAAGGCTCGACATTGACTTTCATTATAGTTTTCTCTTTCTCATATGCAAACTTAATTTTGCCCTATTGAATTTCTTCTTGAATATTCTTCCTTAGCATAGTACAGTCGACAGTATTGTGACTCCAGGAATGATGCCATTTACAATATTTTTTGCTTACTAATTCATCTTTGCTTGGAATAATTTGGCCTTCAATTAATTTTATCTGGCCATATGCTAGAAGCAAGTCAAAAATCAAGTCTACCTTGTTTATATCAAAGGAATAATATTGAGTATCTTTTGCCTTAGCTATGATACTGGCTTTCTCTTTGGTTTCAGCGCTTGACACGTGTATGGTCTGTTGATCATCATTTGGCCAAAGCTACTTTAGCATATTATGTTTGACCCATATCTTCATCGAGTTTAGTCCCATCGACGAAATTCACATTATGCTTACCGTGTCTCTTGTCTTTTTCCTTTAGCAGGCTCTGAATTTGACCGAACTTTATTTATATACGATCTCTCTTCAATTAATAACTTAGATCAGACTCTTGAATAAAAACAGTCAAATACATATTTTAAATGGATGACATTGCTATAGCATTTCCAATGAGGAGCCACGTAACTTCTTCCCTCGGTCCAGTTATTGTCATGGTCTAGGAAAGAGAAAGGTGCTGGTCATTGGTCAAAGTATGCTGTCATAATCTAGGAAAGAGAAAGGTACTGCTCATTGGTCAAAGTATGCTTTCTTTTTTCCTATATAACAAAGTGGGAATTTGGTAACACGCCTTATGGGCGTTGCAGCACAAAAGAGATCACTTGACATCTCATGCATGCCATGAGAAACCCTCTTCTCTTGTTATGTTTCTCACTGGTCTTATCTTGTTCACTTACATCCTCAGTTCGTCTCACTTTGCGTGAAGGCTCCTCCCTCTCGGTTGATAAACCGGATGATATTCTAACGTCAAAAGACGGTGCTTTTTCCGCAGGCTTTTATCCGGTGGGAGAAAACGCTTATTGCTTTGCCATATGGTTCAGCAAACCCTCTTGTAGTATCCATAACTGCGCCGTTGTTTGGATGGCAAACCGTGACCAGCCCGTCAACGGAAGATCCTCAAAGCTTTCTTTAGGAAAGAATGGTGACCTTGTACTGACCGACGCTGGTCGTACAGTTGTTTGGGCCCCAAGCACCAAGTCATCCTCCGAGTCGTCAAGGAAGTTGCTGCAACTTCTTGACACGGGCAATCTTGTCCTTCGTGACAAGCAGCTCAATATTTCGTGGCAAAGCTTTGACTCGCCTACCAACACGCTTCTTCCACTACAAAAGCTCACTAGGAACATGCTGCTCGTTTCCTCTCGAAGCAAGAACAACTTTTCTTCTGGCTATTACAAGCTTTATTTTGACAGTGATAACCTTCTTCGACTTCTCTTTGATGGCCCGAAGATTACCGGTGTCTATTGGCCAGATCCCTGGCTTAATAGCTGGCAAGCTGGAAGAACAATTTATAATGATAGTAGAGTTGCAATGCTTGATCCCTACGGGAATTTCACTTCATCTGATGATTTCACATTCTTAACATCCGATTACGGTGCAAAAGTTCAAAGAAGATTGACGGTCGATCATGATGGTAATGTTCGAGTTTATAGTCAGTCCGAAGGAGAGGAGTGGATAGTTTCATGGCAAGCCAAATCTGAACCCTGCACAATTCATGGCATTTGTGGACCTAATAGTATGTGTACATACCACCCTAGGGAGGGAAGAAGTTGCATTTGTGCTCCCGGATATGAAAGGGAAAACCATTTCGACTGGACTCAAGGATGCAAGCCTCAATTCAACAGCTTCTGTGACAGCAAAGTCGACACCGATTTCGTCCAGTTACAACATGCCAATTTTTATGGGTATGGAAAAAACTTGATTAGGAATTGCACTCTCGAAAGGTGCAAGAAACTATGTTTGGGGATGTGCAATTGCTTGGGTATCCATTATAACAACTCTGAATGTTTTTGCAAGTTCAAACTGTTAAATGGTCGATATTCACCCAGTGTTACTGGGGACATCTACTTCAGGCTCCCAAAATCCAGTCTCTCCTCTTACAAAATACCGAAAATAGAGTACGCTGCTCTGCAATGTCCAGGCAAAGAAATTGTGCTACCAAGGACTTATGTAAAAACAAATGGGAGTTGGGCAATCAAGGGTTTGCTCGTTTTTGTTGGGGCAACAGCTGGAATGGAGGCCACACTTGTACTCATAATTTGGTGCCTGTTATATAGAAACCGCCCAGAGAAAGATGGAGCTCACATTGATGGATACCACGCAAGGCCAACTGAGTTCAGACGGTTCACATACGATGAGCTAAAGAAGGCAACATGGAATTTCAGTAAAGAAATTGGAAGAGGAAGTGGAGGAATTGTATTCAAGGCCACGTTGTCAGATTGCAGGGTTGCAGCGGTCAAGCGGCTCCATGAGACTAACCAAGGAGAGAATGAGTTTCTGACAGAGGTGACCACCATAGGAAATCTTAACCACATGAACTTGATTGACATGTGGGGGTACTGCGCTGAAGGAAAGCACCGGCTTTTGATCTACGAATTCATGGAACATGGTTCCTTAGCGGGAAATATGTCATCTCCAACCGAACTCGATTGGTCCAAGAGGTTCGAAATTGCGGTAGGGTCAGCTAGGGGACTCGCTTATCTTCATGAAGAGTGCTTGGAGTGGGTTCTCCATTGTGATGTGAAGCCACAAAACATTCTCCTTGATTCCACGTACCAACCGAAGGTGGCGGATTTTGGACTCTCGAAGATACTCAAGAGAGAGGGCTCGAAGGATTCAAGCTTCTCAAGAGTCAGAGGAACTCGAGGTTACATGGCTCCTGAATGGGTTTAAAATATGCCAATCACCTCCAAAGTAGACGTCTACAGTTATGGGATTGTTCTGTTGGAGCTGGTGACCGGCAGGAGTCCAACAGGAGGGCTTGCAAATACTGAGGGTGGTGATGAGAATGAGAACAAAAGGCTGACTTCTTGGGTGAGAGAGAGGAAGAGAACAGGAGTTCCCATGGAAACATGGATAAAGGAAATTCTGGATCCAAGGCTGACAGGGGAATACGACATTAGGAAGATTGAAGTTTTGATTGCTGTGGCTCTTCAGTGTGTGGAGGAAGACAGAGATGCAAGGCCCACCATGAGCCAGGTGGTTGAGATGCTTTTGCATTACGGAGATGAAGACGAAATGATACTAGTATAGGTTCTCTTATCCCTATCTCTTTAATAAATGATGACTATAAGGTAATGATCTTTGCATATTTACTAGTATAATGTAATAACAGTCACTGAATGTTTCCCAGTATAAGGTACTAGTCTTTGGATGTAGGAAGTCATGAAAGTGTGTTACTTTGCCTCTGTGCTTATGCTACTTTTTGCGAGAATAACGTAAACAATCTCCAAACTTTTTATTATATTACATTTTGTATCCGCTATTTTTGTATATTCACTTTGCAACCTATACTTTTTGAAAACCAACATGTCAGATGATCGAATCATTAGAACTATTAGAAATGGACGGCACGAATAGGTTTTTCTAGTCGAAAACCCACGATGCAAAGTGCATACTTACGTGATCAATTAATGCATCCTACCTTTTTACGTATCCTATCCTACGTGCATCAAATATTCAGGAAGCCTGTTATAAAATAGCCTAAAACATATGTAACACGACATGGAGATTTCGTTAATAGAATTTATTTGGAACATACAATATAAACAATATTGGACGGACGTGATGACTACTTTATAATCATCGTACCTAGATTATGTTTCTTATCTAGAGAGACATATAGTTTAATTACTAGTAGAAGACCTGCAATTGTTAAACAATCTTTTGAATTATTAACCTAAAGATATTTTTAAAAAATTCCTTAGTGTGCATTATAACTAATCCCGTTATTTGAATAATGTCAAATTTTTTTAAGTTAAACCTTTTAGTCAGGCTGAAACTTACTTTAACATAATCTATGTCTTCCTTAACATTTTTCTTTTATACTCGTAAATCAATCTTTTTTCACAACAAAAAGTGTTTTGTCACGAACTTATACTGTACATATTATCAACAGTTTCATATAATATTCTAGGATACGTTTGTTTGGCGGAAAATGATTAATTTGAAAACTATTTTTCTAAAAATAATCGCTTATATCGCTTGAAATAATTAATTAACTGAAAATGTTTCATTAGTTTATGTCTAAACTTTTTCGTAGATTGTGAAAATGTTTTCTATTAATTCTTTTTGGTAAGCGATACAAGCAATCGTTTTTAAGAAAATATTTTTAACATCGTTTATATTTCTCAAAATAAACGGAGCCGTAGAGTTGTAAAATAAGTTATAAATTGTTCTTATTGTTTTACGTTATTTATGTAACAAATGGACCTTTTTGTTTGAAAAAGAAAAGGACTTGGGCCCAAAAGACCCAATCCTCCTCTCTGAAGGGCGTGAAGCTGCATCATTGAAGCCCAGCAAAATAACTTCCTTCAGCCTCCTCATAATTGTTGGGAAAAGTATCGGAAAAGTACTACACTTATATCATTGATGCAAATTTAATCATAAATCTTTTAATTATGATAATTTAGTCCTAAACTTTTGACATAGAGCCAATTATATCTTTTTGGCTAATTTTGGCTAGATATTACTAATGTGGACGTCGACCAACCTACATAGCACGACCAGCGCTAACGTGAAAACTTTTAATAATATTTTAATACTTTTCAAATTTATATATTTATTTTATTCTTTCTTTCTCTTTTCTTATTTTTCCTACCCTTCCTTCTTTAAATCAACAACTAGTGCAATCAAGCCACTATTAGGCCGTTAGCTGGAGAGTAGACGTAGGCTTAGATATAAAGCCGCACAACTATAAACTTGCTGTGTGATTTACCTCTAGTGTTCATTATCTGCATAATTAGTACACTATCTTTACACATGCTATTTGTATCTTATCACAATCTACTTTAGTGATTGCTATTATTCTACGAAAGATTTTCACTATCTCCAACAACCTAGTCAACCCAAAAAAAAAAAAAAAAAAAAAACCTATTCAACTCCCCCCCCCCCTCTCTAGTTTGTTCTATTAACCCCAACAATCTATTATCAATATTCAAGTCGTGTCTCTTTAAAATGATAGTACACCTCTATTTATAGAGATATTGCTAAACAAGTGAGAAAACTCTTGGAATTCCCGAGAACCGAATAGACTCCATGGGAATTCACCTAATTATGACTCTTAAAAGTAATACCACATTAAAGACGCATAAAAAGCTGTGAATTAAAGGACTCAATAACTAGGACTAAATGCATTTAACTAGCATCAGATGCATTGAAACTTGATAAGACCCTCTAAATTCGTGCGCTTGGAAGCCGAACAATCACCATAAAAGGTCATCAAATGGCGATAGAAATCAACCAAAACAACCTCTAGTCATTCGGTTGTCAATTGGGAGACTTGAAATCGACAACAAGTCTTGTAAATCAAAAACTATGTCGCATAATTGGTAACGTCATCCTTGAACCCACATAATTAAATTGCAGTAGAAATTGGTTTTCACTTGCATGAAGAGCAAATGGATTGGTTAAATTGACGAAACATGAGTCGAACTTGAGAGCTAATCGATAGACCCCGATGCTTCCGCATTAAACTCCCTAGGTTGTTTGAGATTTTCCCTCAAATCGATAGACCCCGATGCTTCCGCATTAAACTCCCTAGGTTGTTTGAGATTTTCCCTCAAATCTAGTAGTTCTTCATCTTCAATATAAAGAGAAAGGTCTCCTACATTGAAAGTTGTCGAGATGCCATATTCTCTAGGGAGACGAGTAGACGTGACGCTGCTTGTTTTCAAGACTAGCTCGTTCAGCGAAAAAGATCGGCTCGTATTCAAGATCGACAAACATCAAGAGTCTCATCGATAAGTGAAAAGCCTTATTTTTTACTTTGTCATATAGACTGTCATTTTTAATGTTTCAAAGCTTGCATCACGACTCCTTGAGGCGGTCACAAGCATTGGAAATATTGTACATTTAATAACTTCCAGTTTCTAGATTTGCTTTTAGTCTATTGCTTTTTCTTGTACTATAAAAGGCCATCAAGTTTATGTACGAAGATAGACTGAATTTGATTAATGAAATTTACTTCTTGCAAATTGATCAGTAACGATTGTCTACTTCCTTCTGAAATTGACAGCTCCACAATACTTATCTAAGAAAACTCAAAACACAAAAGTTGTAGATCCAGGAGTCTTCATTATTTTTTTTTTGGAATCAGGTCAATCCGATCTGAATTGGCAAAATTATGACCATTTTCCCGAACTAACGCAAAACTGAAATTTCTGTTCATATTTGTGATGATGTTTCCGTGTGTACAAGTCACTATCCCGATTCTATTGTTGCAGTAGTCGACTCGACTACTCGAACAATAGGATCGGGAGAGTTTAAGTAACGTCACTGCATTATGATCTCCAAGCGGTGGTAAATGTAACATTGTATTTTCCTCACCACTCAAACCTAACATCGCAGCAAAACCAGTGGTCCTATGTATTATTCTTAGTAGATTTTCTTCGCTAGTGCCTGCCATTAACGTGAAAATGCAAACACAATAAACACCTTTAAACGCTTGCCTTGATATTTGATAGTGCTATCCACAGAGATGAGCGAGAACTGGAGGAAATAATGTGTACACTAACCTCAGCAAATACAATATGGAGTCGAAGATAGTACAGGAAATAAGAGCTGCCTGGTAGCATCTGTTGTTCATGTCAAACGATTTCGGGAAAAAAATACTTCCCCGTATGAAAGACTAACCAGACCATAACATCGCCGACAAAATTGCACCTACTTCTACTGTTGGCTGCAATGAAGGCAGTCCATCGCTTGATCGATAAATTCCTGTTGCAAATCAACATATATAATCAGTGGATAGACTAGTCGCTTGGATTTGCTTGGGAAGCAAGTCAAACAACATAAAAAAGAGCTTACCATGCAGGCGAGCTTTCCAAAAATATTAAATATTTTCATATAGTTCATGGACTAAGTTGAACATGTATCAAAAGTTTAGGGATCACATTGAACAAATTAAAAGTTCAAAAAACATATTACATATTTGACTAAAGTTTAGAAATCATATTGAACAAATTAAAAATACATTGACCATTTGTGTCATTTTCTCTCTTGAAAATTATGGCAAAACTAACGTCTTCAGGAGACCGTGACTTTATAAATTTTTATCTCTAACTTTCTTAAAGTCTAGAAGGCCTACTCGATGTGCTCATGCAAGAACTTCACTAAAGACTAGAATTTTATGTTGGATTTCTCGTGCCTTTCATTGGATACACCGACAGAGCTGGACTATGACGCCCCCTTCCCTTCTTCGCACGCCGTTTCTCCACCGTTGACGTGAAAGAAAATCTTTCATGAGATGTGGTTTTCAACACTTAGACTCGACAAACTTTTTGGATCTATAAACTAAAGTTTTATGATTAAGACTTGAGTTCAAAAATCTCATTAGGCAGTCCAAAGACGTAATAATACTTCATGATATAACAATGGAATGTATACTTTACGATAAAAATCATACACATTAACTACCAAGCCAATTTCATGGAGTTGATACTTATATTTATGATAAATATTTTTCATTTATTCATATTTATAAGCAATATAAGCGAATTATTTTTAGAAAAATATTTTTCAAAGTTCCTTTATTTTTTGCAAGACAAATTCACCCTTAATGCTAGGCATAAGCACATCGAAAGTGCTAAAAGTTTCGTAAGACGCTCACTTTAGTTTCAAAAGTTTTTTTTTTATCACTTAAATGTGACTTTTAAAATAAAAACAATCACTTAAGTGTCAACTTCGATTTGAATTTCCCGAAATTTGATGTGACCATATTTTATCAATTTCTCTTACTGACATGGCTCGTCGGCGTACCTAGTTAGCATATATACCCCTAAACGACATTGTATACATATTTTACCCAAGATATAAATCCTAAATTGAACAATCAAGCATTTTCCCAAATTCGAAACCGTAATTCGATTTTTTTGGGGCACATCTTGCACCCACTGGTGCAAGCATTTTCCCAAATTCGAAATCCTAATTGAACAAAGATTTAGTGCGAAAAGAGCACAGCTAGAACATGGAGGTTCGGATTTTCTCTACTCGTGACTACTATTCATTGCTCGTTGCCGTTCACCTTACTGCCGTTCCTCTTGAGAAAGCACAGAGAATACTCTGTTTCTCTCTGTTTTTCGGCCACTGAAGTCGATCTTAACCGGAAAAAGCTTCCAACACTCCCTCCTGTTATCGCAACCTTAATCACGATCAAGATTTCTCTTCGGTAAGGAATCGAGGTGCTACAGTTAATGGCTACTGGTTGATTGCAAGGCCTCCTCTTCCTCCTCCAAACTTGAAGAATGGGTCCGTTCTTTGCCCATGCTTCATATTTCACTGTCCTGAGCCACGGGGAACGAGAATCGAAGCGTCACGAAAGCGAACTCCAAGCTAAGACACAGCTCTGTTTCTCCATGTGAAAGCAGAACTCTGTGCCTTCATCTCCACAGAGAGAGAGAATGTGTTTTCCCTAAATTAAACTATGTTCGTTTTGTTTATTTTGCCAGAGTGGAAAAAATATTTCCGCATTGGACTTCAATTTCTTCTTTATAAAAAAGCCATGTCGGGGCAAAATATTAATTTGAAAAGCCACATGGAACTTTTTACCGAAATTTGTTACCGGAGACACTTAAGTAAAATCATAGACATTGGTTTTTCTTCGATTTGACATTTATGTGAGCTGACAAAAACTTTTAGTAACAAAATGAGCGCCGTATGAAATATTTGACACTTCTATTGCCTTTATGCCCTTAATGTTAAAATCGCATTCCAAATTTGTCTTGCATGACCTAAGTCCAAAGAAGGTCTTCATTCACTAGTCTTGCTCTCCAAGAATTAGTGCTATTTATTTTCGTATGTGGTTAAGCTATTATCTTAATCGTGAGGAAAGCGAACCGTTGAACTTCTTCCTCTTCCTTCCTCTTAGAAAGCTTATGGCCGATCGACTCTGAGGTCAAAAGTCCACTCTCAATTCCCCAAGCCAACTTCCATCTTGTCACAAGAAAAGGAAGGAATAATATTTGAATATTCTTATTTGGAAAATAAAAATCAAGGGAATCCTGATATGCATTCTTGGGAAGAAATATTGAAAATTTAAACTTCAATTGAATATTGCATATCTCTATAAGATATCCAACAATTCTCTTGTCAAAATAAAAAGGGCAAAAGTTGGCTAAAATCACCAAAAATCCCAAACTATGCTCACTGACACATTTATCTTAATTTTTTTATCACACAAAAAATCTCAAATTTGTATCCGTGTAACACATTTATCTTTATTCAAAGTTTAAGAACCATTAAAAATCTACCTAGATGAATGCTACAAAACAAACAATGTTGACATGACACTCACGTAACTTAAGTGAAATAAAAACGACGCTCTTTTGGCTGAAAAGTCATCTGAATGAACTTTAATGGAAAATAAATGTATCGCATAAGTACAAGTTTGGAGTTTTTTAAGGCACAAAAAAAAGTTTAAGGTAAATGTGTAATATTGAGCATAGTAATGAATTATAGTGGGCATAATTTAAGGGTTTTTTGTGGCTTTTTTCCAAATAAATAAGATGTGATGCATTATCATGAACGATGAGACACCCATCAACCCTTGTCAAAATAATAAAGATACACACAAATTATTGTGCTAGCATTTTCCACACCAAGTCAATGGCACAAATGGGTATTCCAATAATTGGAGGAAAACTATGATTTCTGCTTTATTATTTCTCAATTGTTTATATTATATTGTGTGGTCGAAATATTCCATCTACTCATGTCATAATTCAATAAATATTGCAATTTTATGTCTCAAATTTTCTTTTAATAGAAGAATAAACCTAAATGACGGTATTCGGATATACTTGAAATAAAATTCCGCATAAGCTCTAGCGAAATCTTTTATTGATGTGAATATTTATTTTGTTATATTTTTTTGCATATTATTTTTCCTGCGATCGCAAGAGCATCTTCATAATTGGATATTAAACCATGCAGCATGACTATATTGGATACTTTTAAAAGAAGTCGACTATCTCGTGCGTTAAATGCACTTCTAGACACTTCTCTGCCCAAGTTGTTTGTGTAATCATACTGTCTGCCGTGTAATTCACCAGCCATGACCAGAAGTATTGTCTCCAAACAAATTTCTGTACTTATTACATACATTAAACTAGTATACTGATTATTCGCACCAAACGTATAGATGAACAAGAGAGTAATAATGCTCGTTGCTGAATGATCTTTCCAAGGAACACATACTAAATGATCATTCCAAATTTGTAAGTACAAAACAGAGATGAAAGAGAAGTTGCATACTAATTGATCTTTCCTAGCTTTATTCATCCAAAGACTACTACCTTGTCATCGTTAACTAGTACAGAAATACACAGAAGAGGGGCTATGCTTTTGTCATTACACAGCCCCATTTTCATGGCGCAGAAGCATCTCAACCACCTGGCTCATGGTGGGTCTTGCATCTCTGTCTTCCTCCACGCACTGAAGGGCCACCGAAACCAAAACTTTGATCTTCTTAATGTCCAAATTCCCTCTTATGGACGGATCGAGATATTCCGTTATCCATGTCTCCATCGCAACTCCTGGTTTCATCTTCTCTCTCACCCAACAGGTGGATCTTTTGTACCCGCCTTTTACTTCGCCATAGATTGCATGACCTCCACTCGGGTTCCTTCCAGTGAGCATCTCCAACAGGACGATTCCATAGCTATACACATCCACTTTTGAGGTGATTGGCAAGTGGTCAACCCATTCAGGAGCCATGTAACCTCTTGTTCCTCTGACTCTTGAGAAACTGGTATCCTTAGGGCCCTTTCTATTAAGAAGCTTAGAGAGCCCAAAATCCGCCACCTTTGCTTGGTAATTGGAATCAAGAAGTATATTCTGTGGCTTCACATCGCAATGGAGAACCCATTCTAAACACACGTCATGAAGATAGGCAAGCCCTTTGGCCGATCCTACGGCGATCTCGAACCTTTTGGGCCAGTCAAGTTGTGGGGAAGAAAGATTTTCAGACAAGGAACCGTGATCCATGAACTCATAAACCAGGAGCCTGTGCTTGCCCTCTGCGCAGTACCCCCACATCTCGATTAGGTTCTTGTGATTCAGATTACCAATCGTTGTCACTTCAGCCAGGAACGCCTCTTCTCCTTGGTTAACGCTGTACAGCCGCTTGACCGCAGCTACCCGGTGATCCTGCAAGAGGCCCCTGTACACAATCCCCCTGCTTCCTCTTCCAATCTCTTCACGAAAGTTTTTGGTTGCTTTCTTTAGCTCGGCATATGTGAATCTCCTGCATCCTGTCGCTGCAGGATGATATCCGTTTACATAAGCTCTACCTTTATGGCGACCAGCCCCAATCAAGAAGGACCATGTGAGGAAGACAACAACAGCTTCCACTACAGCTAATACCACAGCACAAATGAGCAGGATCTCAAGTACCAGATTTCTGTGACTTTTCAGATAAGTCCTCGGTAAGATAACTTCTTGATCTTTCGGTGGGCAGTGTAGCGTATTGAATTCCTTCATGGGTATTTGATAAGAAGAGAGATTGGCTTTTGGTAGTTTTATATACATGCTCCCAATTTGTTGCAACGAAAGACATCCATTTAACAGAAGTATCTTGATGTAACAATCAAAAGAGCCAGTGTCCTCGTTAAATTTGTATTGAAAGCCTCTACAGTTGCAAAGATTCACGCACATTTCCTTGCACGCCACCAAGGTAACGTTCGGAAAATAGTCGATATCATATCCGTAGAAATCATGATGAGGCAAAACAAGGAAATCGACCTGAGTTTCAGAATTCTTGTTACAGAAGCTCTTGAATTTTGGCACACATCCTTGAGTCCAATCAGTTTTATGTTTCCACACATATCCAGGAGCACAAGAGCAACTCCTTCCCTCACTTGGGCTGTAACTGCAAATGCCATTTGGTCCACAAATCCCATGAACTGTACATGGCTCAGTTATGGCTTGCCATGTCACAACCCATTCGCCTCCTCCCCCTCTGCTATACACCCTGACATTACCATCATGATCAACCTTCAGTATTCTTTCGGTTTTCATGCCGAAATCTGATGACAGGAACTTCAGATCGTCAGATGAAGTGAAATTCCCAAAGGAATCGAGCATGGCAACTCTACTGTCATTGTAAGTTGTTCTTCCTACTTCCCAGCTCACTTTGCTCGGGTCTGGCCAGTACACACTCGAGAACGAAGGCCCATTGAAGAGGAGACGAAGGACGTTGTCGTTGTCGAAATACAACTTGTAATAACCTGAAGAGAAATTGCCTTTGCTCCGAGAGGAAACGAGGGGCGTGTCCCTAGTGAGGTTCTGTTCCGGAAGGAGCGTGTCAGTCGGAGAGTCGAAGCTTTGCCAAACCGTTACTCTGTTTTCTCTGTCCCGAAGAACAAGATTACCAGAGTCTAGGAGCTGTAACTGATGAACCGGTGAGGATGAGAGTGAGACTGTGTTTTGAGCCCAAACAATTGCCTGGCCGGCGTCAGTTAGCATGAGATTGCCATTTTTCTTTAGGGAAAGCTTTGAGTGTCTTCCATTGACGGGTTTATCGCGGTTTGCCATCCAAACAATGGTGCAATTTTGGCCGCTGCAGGGTGGCCTGCTGAACCAGATGGCGAAGCAGTAAGCGTTTTCACCGACGGGGTAAAACCCAGCGGAGAAGACTCCAGAGTTTGAGATCAGCACATCATCGGGATTGTCGACGGAGAGGGAGGAGCCTCGGTGCAAAGCGAAACGATTTGCAGAGGAAGCTTGAGAAGATATGTGAAGAAGGGAGAGAACAAGCACAAGGAGAAACGACGAGTTTCTCATGGCTAGCAAGGAAACAGGTTTCTTTCGAGAGTGAACTGGCGTACAAATCAATGAGAAAGTCCGATGCTGAATAATTTGTTCACAGTGTACTATGTGATAAGCACTCGTTGGGTGTTCATAAAATGACTTGCTAATCTTTTTTCTTTTGCATAGCCAATTATACTTTGTTATATTATTTGGTATATCAAGTGGTATATCAAGTCTTTACATGCTTTGAAAAAAACGAAAAAGTCTCTACATGCATTTCGGCGACATTAAATCACTTGACGAGGATCTGATACAGCATATTACATAACAAATTTAATCTCATAGGACGTAAAACAAATCAAAAAATAATTAATGTCATGTGTCATAAAGAAAGTAAATGAAAACTATTTGAAGATAGGTAAAATAAGAGAGTTCTGTGCAAGAATTGTTTGTCCTATCACTTCTTGAAATCAATGAGATGCAATTGATGCACAACAATGCACGAAAGTTTGTTTGTCATTAGATTATTGGATCAAATATTAATCCATCAACATTACAGTAAATTATTAGGTCATTTGATTAATTACTTTATTTTAATCTAATATTTCAGTATAAAATGACAAGACCAACTAGATAAAAAAAATCCCAAATATTCATGCATGGGGTTCATTAAAAAATGCTAACTATCTTTTATGCTTTTCTATTTAAACTAAAGTATTTTTTATTGAGAATTCATCACTTTTTTTAAATATTTAAAGAGGAAAAATAAATAGAAAAGTTAAAGCTGTGTGAGGTGGAGGGGCATCCATATAATAGACAAACTCTTCTTTTTTTTTTTTGGTAGTAGGTTATTGTTTAGAAATAAGAAAGGAAAAGACATAAAAAAAAATTGCTTGAGGCCTCCATGGATTACTGAAATACTATAATAGTATTAGATTAGATTTCCATAAAATAAATCTAGACATTGGTTTTTTTTTAGGTATTAGGACTAAATCCATACCTTGAAATCACTGTTACAAAAAGATTCCCATAGTGGAAAACAAAAACAAAAACGATAGAAGACAAAAAGAACTTAAACATTTTCACATACGATGAACATATATTTCGTTCATTTATTTTTTTGAACGATATAGATAATCATTTTTAGTAAAATATTTTTCAAGCCATTTATTTTTTTGGTTAATACCACGAAAAATCTCAAACTGATACACTTGTGATAAATTTACTCCAAAATAATTTTTTGACCATCAAAAATCCCAAACTGGTATACTTGTGATAAATTTATCCTCCGTTAAATTAGATTAATACTATGAAAAATAAAAAATTGATAAACATGTAACAAACGAAGAGGTAAAATCTCAACCCGGTATACCCGTTAACCATCACATGTCATTTAACTTAGTAATTTTACTATAAAATTTAATGAAAACTAATGGAGAGTAATTTTGTCATATGAGTTTGGAGTAAATTTATCACGAACGTATCCATTTAGAGTTTTTTTTATAATATTTACCCATTATTTTTCACCGAACAAACGTACCACTAACACCTATTTAGCCACGTCGAGAGCAGCCACATTTGACTCGCGTCTCATCTAGGAAAGGGACAAGAATATCCGCAGCAAGACCTTTCTCGGCTGGTCACCTGCGTGCAAATGGCAAAAGAGTAGACTCTAAGGTCAAAATTGGAGTTCCAAGTCAGGCTCTCCATTTTCCTTCCACGTGGGGAGAGAAATGGGGATGGTGGGAGCCCAGGCAAAAGTTCTTCGTCCTCAATGCATCCCGTTCCAAGATTCTTCCCCCTTGGTAGGGTTTTGATTGGGTCTAGTCGATTCAGTGTCGAATTCGTAACGTGAATTGACTAGTATGTTTGGTACTTGAAACTCAACTCGAACGCAATCAAATATAAAAATCATACTTAAACTCGACTCAAATGGAAATGACAATTATTCGAGCCCGACTTGAACTTGACTTGATTAGATAGGAGTTATACATAAGCTCATGCTCAGTCTCTAACTCAAGCTTCAAAAGCCCGACTCGTCTCTTGGAAGTTATATATATGCGGGCGCAGCAGGTAATGTTAAGGATTTCTCTATGTACTTTGTATATTATAAAATAGGGTTAATACTATGAAAAATCTTAAACTGGTACACCTATGATAATTTTATCTTAAACTAATTTTTTAACTACCAAAAACCCCAAACTAGTACACCTGTAATAATTTTACCCTGCGTTAGTTTCCGTTAAATTTTATTGTTAAATTGCTTTCTTAAATGACACTCGCTAGTTGACTGATATACTAGTTTTGGATTTTTTCCTCTATTTATCACAGATGTACTAGTTTGTGATTTTTTTTTTGCATTAATCCAATTTAATTGAAATAAAACAAAGGTAAATTTATCACAATTGTATCAGTTTGAGATTTTTTGTGGTCAAAAAATTATTTTTGGGTAAAATTGTCATTGGTATACCAGTTTGGAGTTTTTGGCGGTCAAAAAATTAATTTGGAGCAAATTTATCATAAGTGTACTAGTTTGGAGTTATTTGTGATATTCATCCTATATAATAATTTAAAATAAATACTTGAAAATCTATTAGGCTTTATTAGACTCTTGTGCAGGTGAAGTTTAATATCGACATGCTTGAGCTCGACTTAACAAGATGCTTTAGTGGTTGAGCTTGACTCGAAATTAGGCAAGACGATCTCAACTGATCTTCAAATCAAGCCAAGCTATTGGCAAGTAGCTTGACTCGATTATACCCCTACTTCATAATATAAAATACTTTAACCTTTGATGCCTCTCTTTTTCGTCTCGTTAATAGCATTTCCCGAATAGAGTGTTCATGTGCTCTGGACGTACATACGGTTGTTGCACCCGACGATGAATCTTAAATCTAATCCATGAAAATCTCAGAAAGGGTGCATGCATTCCGAACGGACCTAGACATTTAATAACAATTAAATATCATATAATATTAAAATATTTTTTTTTGGTAAAGAAAACCAAAAAGGTGATGGCGAATATAATATTAAAAGATTTAGTTCAGCTTTCTCCAAACAACCATAAAATACCTCTACCTTTTTAAAACATCAATTCATTGCCTTTAAATAGAATCCCATTATGAAAAGACCAAATTGCCTCCATTTCAAATCCCCAAACTCTCCTACAAGTCCTAGCATCCATCACTCCGTAATAGCGGTGAGCATATCGGACCGACTAGACCGGAACCACCCGAACTGGCCAGTTATGGGCAATTCCAGGGGCTCCCGGTCCAATCCCAAATTCCTATTTTTGGAACCGGTGACCGATTGGTTCGGTTCTCGATTCCAATGTGAGAAGTGAACCGACCAAACTGGACCAACTATATATATTTTTATTTTTTTAAATCTGAAGAAAAGAAACCCTAATCTAGTTCCTTTCCCAATTCCCTTTCCCCCACTTCCAGTTTCCTTCCCTCTCGAGTCACGCCGTTCCCTCTCACCTAACCCCTCACTCGCTCAACAATGCCTCCTCTCGTGGCGACGTGGCCTCACCTCGACGACTCACGCCTCGCTCTACATCAACACATTTCCCTCTCACAACGTCGCCTCTCACCTCACTCTACGTCGATGACTTCCCTGTCGCCCCACACCTTGCTCAACGTCAACGCATTTCCCTCTCGCCTCACACCTCACTCGACGTGGACGGCACTCGGCTCTCCCTCGACTTTTAGTCTCAGACGCACAGCCCTTTCCAAATTTCCTATAATGAAGGTAGTGGAACAAAATTGGAAGGTCTTAATGTGAGAAGAAGAGTAGCTACTGCGAATTCCTCTTACATGTTGAATAGATGGTCTTGCTAACATGACCGTTGCGAATTCCTCTTACATGTTGAATAGATGGTCTTGCTAACATGACCGTAGTGATTTATTAAACTGAATATTGAGAAAGTATTCTTCCGCATGCTAATTTTCGTGGCTCATATGTCTTCATCTTAATCCGCATTGTATGTAAAGTGGAACTGAACTCGTACAGTCCCCGGTCCCATAAACTAGGAGCTGGTCCTCCCAGTCCGATTCTTGGTTCCCGAGTGAGACCGAATCGGACTAGGAACCGATCACCCCTACCTCAAAAGCCCCCATCTCTCCTCCACCAAACACCATCGGGCATTTTCTGAAAGGAAATGATCTATTCGTAAATAAAGCCATAAGGATAATTGATACGAAGGTGCAAAATGGTGATAAGGGCAAAACTTAGGTAATAAATTGGTAGTTGAAAAAGCTGATGTATGAAAATGGTGTAGAAGTGAAAAGAGATGTATATTCCTTATATTTTCCCTTAAATACTTATAATCATAACTTATGTTGGATTCCTTTGTGAGCAAATTGGTAGTTGAACTTTAAGGGTTTTGTAGCTTTTAAATGCTAACGATATTGAGAACTGGATATGATTACCTTCATAATAACAATGCATGATTTGTGGAACTTAGAAATATCACTTGTACTGAGGCTAATGCTATTAAAGGTCTCCCGTTGATAAAATTTTGTAGACCCCTTCTTGTTTGAACTGCCCAATTTATTTCTTACAGAACTTAATATTTCAAGTCAAAAGTGCTAGGTGTTATCAATCACAAATAATCGTTTTAGTGTTAAATGCTGTAATTTTAGCACTTAATTTGGGTATGAAATATGAATTTCTTTTATTACTTACCCATAACTGTCATATTACATGGCATCATATGCTGGCCAATAACTAAGAAAGATTATAATTGGGTAAGTCAATTAATGAATTACAAAAGACAAATTACAGTGTTTGGCTTACACCTGAAGTACAAGAGAAAGTACAATTTTGTCAAAATCTTCTTTACACTGATGTTAGATATATAAAAGGGTTTTTTTTTGGTAAGGTAGATATATAAAAGGGTTAATACCACAAGAAACTCCAAATTGATATACTTGTAATAAATTTATCCTGAACTAATTTTTTTACCATCAAAAACCCCAAACTAATACACCTATGACTACATTGAACATTTTCATGTAGTTCAGGGACTAAATTGAAAATGTACCAAAAGTCCATGGATCACATTAAACAAATTAAAAGTTTAAAAACCAAACTGCACATTGGGCTAAAATTGAAGGACTATTTTTGTCCTTATCCCTTTAATTAACTTGGGTAACAATTCTCACAAAATGACCAAAATACCCTTAAATTGAAATTGACAGAAATGTCCCACAATCTCAATTTGATAAACCGGACGTGACAAATCAAATGAATGACTTTAAATATCCAATGCAAAAAATGCAATGTTCTCACGAAAACAATGTTTTTGGTAGTGACTAAATCCCAATTGTCTCTATTTTTCCTTTTGTTCTCTTTTTTCTATTTAACAATGCAAAAAAAAATGACAAACCTTTGAATAAAATTTAGATGACAACAGAACCAATATTTGAAATGGTTACAGTAGGCCTCCCCATCATACATGCGGAATAAACCTCCGACAGAAGCGTGTTATGGTGAAACAATGGCTATACTCCAGGAACCTATTCCCACCGTGAAAGACCGGCCGTTCAGGAGGACTTTTAAGAGTTGTGCTCTTGCTTTTCATCATAACGACCACGAGGAAGACACTCTACTGTAGGCCGATCATACCTCCGATGGAAGCGTCGTTGTGGTGAAACAATGTTGATACTCCAAGAACCTATTCCCACCGAGAAAGACCAGCCGTTCAGGAAGAATCCTAAGTGTTGTGCTCTTTCTTTTCATCATAACGACCACGAGGAAGACACTGGGTACTGTTGGCCGATCATATGCATCTTTGTGAACGCACAACAGTTCGTCAGCTAATTGAAATTTGGGCAAGAAAAAGCTCCGATCCTCATAGAAAAGATCTAATTAATAGGCATGATGAAGGGAAATTCGTGGACTCAGCTCAAAAGAAAGACTTAGGCCCGATCCACTTTCAAGTGTTGCGTTTATCAAATACGGCTCTGATTGGTGATGAGGGATGTCAATCGCAATTTTGGCGTGGACAAATTGTCACCCATCGAATAGATACGTAGAAACTAGTAGATAATGACTTATGTGGAAAAGTTGAAAGGGTTAATACCATAAAAAAACCTTAAATTGATACACCTGTGATAATTTTACACTAAATTAATATTTTGACCAATAAAAACCCTAAACCGGTACATCTATAATAAATTTACCCTCGGTTTATTTCCGTTAAATTTTACTATCAAATTACTTTATTAAATGACACACAACAATTGACTGATGTGTCAGTTTTATGTTTTACCCTCTATTTATCACAGGTGTAATAGTTTGTGATTTTTTTTGTATTAATTCAATTTAACGGAAATTAACAGAAGATAAATTTATTACAAATATATCAGTTTTGGGTTTTTAGTGGTCAAAATATTAGTTTGGGGTAAATTTATTATATGTGTACTAATTTAGGGTTTTTTATGATTAAAAAATTAATTTTTGATAAAATTGTGATAAGTATACTAATTTGGAGTTTTTTATGATATTAACTCAAGTTGAAACTTTAGGGCTTTGAAAAGGACAATCACTAGATGGACAGTACATATTATGGGACCACCGGTTTTGAGCACCGTAAAGTTTCTTTGAGTAACAAAAGGAGATTCATTTCATGGGACAGTGATGTGGAATTAATGGAGTCACAAAGTTTAATCTCAAGTGCATGATATAATCCAGTAAAAATTTTGTGAATTAGATAAGACGCAAGCCAAACGAGATTGGTTGCACTTGGTAACGGCACAAGAAATCAAATTTAAATTGTGCACTTTCTCCACCCGCTAGACCTCTAGCACACATGGCCGCTTCAAAACTAGTTGCCAGTCTTGTCCCGTGGGTCAAGTGAGAGTACCTAATCTCTAATTCCACGACACTAAAGTTGGCTACGACAACATCCAATTTTCATTGGGATAATGATAATGAAAATCTTAAAAACTCATGTTGATTCGTCATATTTAGTACAAAAACTTTTTTTTCCGATCATCTAAATCCTAAAATTTGTTGTCATCCTTCAAATTAGTCATTGCGTTAACTCCCCAACTTTTGGTGGATCGAAAAGTCCAAGCTAGTGCTCGCCCGACCACAGGTGAAGGCTGCGACTCTCGCCAAGAGCAAGTGAAGGGTTGCGGCCATGGCGGCAAAGGCGGTCCTCATCACGAAGCAAGGGACAGTTGTTGTCTCTTACGATTGCATGACTCGAATCTCTATCCTCACCATAGGGCTCATTCGCTCATCCACATAAAATTTATACCACGACCGTGGAGATTCTAGATTTATTATACGGATGTCAATTTATTTTTAAATTTTTCGATTTTGTCAATTTAATTCTAGATTTTCTTCGAGAAATTTATTACAGTATTTCCAATCAATGTTTGTCAACCGTCCTACGCAGTGTTTGTTGAGTGATTTTGGGCTTCTCTCATATAATGCCTTCTCTCGTACTTATAAATTGATCATCAACCCCTTTCGCCAGAGACAAGTGCATGTCCCTTCAAAATCGCCCTCAAAACAGCTGGACCATGCCCCCATTCCCTTCCTCCCACGCCATCTCTCCATCGGTAACGAGAAAGAAGAATTTCTTGAGATGTGGTTTGCACTAACCAAGGGAAAAATACGAGGTTGGCAAATATTTTGGATGATGTAGTGTAATATAACGATTCTGGGCAAGAGATGAAAGTTCATAACGAAATTAAGTATTAAAATTACAATATCTAATGCCTGAAAGATTTATTTACAATTGAGATTAGATCGATGCTCTTGAGGGTGTTCTCATGAGATATGTACAAAGAACAGCAATTTAAACTTAGGAGCATGTATTGATTACTAGGGGTGAGCAAAAGAATTTGACCGAACGGGGAACCACCCGGAACGGTAATTATGGGAAGCTTCTGGGCACTTACCGCAGTTCCCAGTTAATGGGTGAATATTGGTCCAGTTATCAGTTTCAGGTATGGATCCATCCACTCGGACCGAACCAATCACAAAACTAAAAACCCTAATTACTAATTCCTCATTCTTCAGTATTTCAGCTACACAACGCAGTCAAACCACATGAAGAAGCATACTGATTTCTAGTGGCCACTTGCCCCATTTCCTGAAATACTTCCACACCCAAACATGGAACATTGCATGCAATAACCATGACCTGGCCATTAACAAAGGGCCGCTCAAGTCAAACTCTGTTGGTGGAAGAACAAGGATTGCACATTAAACCATCTAAGGACTAGCCTGCAGTCCTCATTCTTAATCAGTGCACATTGTGACTCCATGTCCAGGACCAATCTAGGTCTAAATGTAACTAAGCCTTCTGAACAAGAGATGAGAAACAGTGAATCGTAAGGGTCTAAGGAACAAAATATCTTCCTAAGGATGATGAGATTGTTCTATTAACATCACTTATATAGTAGTTTATACTATTTGACGGCACTTGCAGTCTTGTAAGGAATAGGGAAAAAAAAGGGGGAAGTATACTGCCAGTTCCCTAGTGGGTCCAAGATTAAGTGGGCGGTTTCCGGTTCCACAAATTAAGAATGATCTTTTCAGTCTGGTTCCCGACTCCAGGTAAGTGGGAACCGGCCCATCCCGGAACCGATCACCCCTAGCGATTTGTTTTGTATGCCTGCCACTCTATAAGTAAAGCCAAAGACTCGGAAAAAAAATTTCAGTACAGGCCAAGCATCAACCTGTTCCCTTGAACGCCATGAAAAACTCATCATTTCTCCCTGTGCTTGTTCTCTCAATCCTTCACCTGCCTTCTCAACCTTCCTCTGCAACTCGCACTACTTTGCGCAGAGGCGACTCTCTCTCCGTTGACAACCAAGACGACATCCTCATCTCAACGTCAGGTGTCTTCTCCGCCGGGTTTTCCTACGTCGGCAATAACGCTTACTGCTTTGCCATCTGGTTCAGCCATCCACCATGCAGCGGCCAGAATTGCACCGTAGTTTGGATGGCAAACCGCAATGAACCCGTCAAAGGGAGGTACTCTAAGCTCTCCTTTAAAACAAATGGCAATCTCGTGCTAACCGATGCCAGCGACGCCGCTGTTTGGGCCACGGATACAGCCTCGCTCTCAGGGTCCAAGACACCGGTTCATCAGTTACAGCTCCTAGACTCTGGTAATCTTGTTCTTCGTGACAGGGAAGGCATTGTCCTGTTGTGGCAAAGCTTCAACTACCCGACCGACGTGCTCCTCCCTGAACAGAACCTCATGAGGAACACACCGCTTGTTTCCTCTCGGAGTAACGGCAACTTCTCTTCAGCCTATTACAAGTTATACTTCGACAATGACAACATCCTTCATCTCCTCTTCAACGGACCTTTGATCTCGAGCGTCTACTGGCCAGACCCGAGCCATGTGAGTTGGGAAGTTGGAAGAACAACCTACAACGATAGTAGAGTTGCAGCACTTGATTCCTTGGGGAATTTCACTTCATCGGACGATCTGAAGTTCCTGACGTCGGATTTCGGCAAGAAAACCCAACGAATGTTAAAGGTGGATCACGATGGTAATTTAAGGGTCTATAGTAGAGAAAAAGATGAGAAGTGGGTCGTAACATGGCAAGCCATATCTGATTCATGTGCTGTTCATGGGATTTGTGGACCGAATAGCGTTTGCAGGTACAGCCCAAGTAAGGGAAGGAGCTGCTCTTGCCTTCCTGGATATGCGTGGAAAAATGACACTGATTGGACTCAGGGATGTGCGCCCAAATTCGAGAGCTTCTGCAACAATAATTCTGATGCTCATGTCGATTTCCTGCTTTTGCCTCACCATGATTTCTATGGATATGACGAGGACTATCGGGCAAACACTACCCTGGCGTCGTGCAAGAAAGTGTGCGCAGATCTTTGAGATTGCAAAGGCTTTAATTTGAATACAAATTCAAAGGGGGCAGTGGGAGCTTCGACTGTTTCCCAAAGATACTGCTTTTAAATGGACATTTTGCAGTATCATTACAAGGGAGCGTCTATCTGAAACTACCAAAAGCCAATCTCTCTTCTTATCAAATACCCACCGAAGGATTCAACCCACTGCCCTGTCCCCCAAAAGCTCAAGAAGTTATCCTGCAGAGTCACGCTAGCTCGACACTTGAGATCTTGCTCATTTTTGCTTCGGTGTTAGCTGGAGTGGAAATTGTTGTAGTCTTCCTCACGTGGTCCTTCTTGACAAGGACTGATCCCAACAGACGTGGAGGTTATGCGAAGGGAAATCATCTTGCGGCAAGAGGATTCACTAGGTTCACATATGCCGAGCTAAAGAAAGCAACCAGTAACTTTAGCAAAGAGATTGGAAGAGGAAGTGGGGGGATTGTGTACAAGGGTGTCTTGCCTGATCATGGGGAATTTGCGGTCAAGTGGCTAAACGAGGTGAATCAAGGAGAAGATGAGTTCCTGGCTGAAGTTAGAACAATTGGGAATCTCAATCACGTGAACCTGATTGCGATGTGGGGTTACTGTGCAGAGGGAAAGCACAGGCTCTTGGTCTATGAGTTCATGGATCACGGTTCCTTAGCGGAAAATCTTTCTTCCGATCAACTCGACTGGATGAAAAGGTATGAGATTGCGATGGGATCGGCCAAGGGACTCACTTATCTTCACGAAGAGTGCTTGGAATGGGTTCTCCATTGCGACGTGAAGCCACATAACATACTTCTTGATTCTAATTACCAACCAAAGGTGGCGGATTTTGGATTGTCAAAGATGCTCAAGAGGGAGGGACTGAAGAACTCAAACTTCTCGAGAATCAGAGGAACAAGAGGTTACATGGCTCCTGAATGGGTTTACAATATGCCAATCACCTCCAAAGTAGACGTGTACAGCTACGGGATTGTCCTGTTGGAGCTGGTAACTGGCAGGAGTCCCACAGGAGGGCTTGCAAATACTGAGGGCGGTGATGAGAATGAGAGCAAAAGGTTGACTTCTTGGGTAAGAGAGAGGAAAAGAACAGAAGTCCCCACGGAAACATGGATAAAGGAAATTGTGGATCCAAGGCTGACAGGGGAATACGACATTAGGAAAATTGAAGTTTTGGTTGCAGTGGCTCTTCAGTGTGTGGAGGAAGAGAGAGATGCAAGACCCACCATGAGCCAGGTGGTTGAGATGCTTCTGCGCCTTGAAGTGAGGATCTGTAATCAGCTTCAAGCATTACCTGCTCGTGTTTGATCTCTAAATAAGTGGACAGTGGTAAAGGTAATATAGTCTTTGGATGTAAAAACCTAGGAAAGATAATTTAGTGGGTGTTCATCTCTGTATTTCCTTCTTACAAATCTAGGAAAGATCATTTAGTATGATAGATCCCTGTAAGAGAGATCATTCAGCAACAAGGACCATATTGATCTCTTGTGAATGTTCACCTCTGGTGATTATAGTCCTGTCCTATGAATTCACCAACTGAAGACAGGAAAGAACATTTCCAAGTAATTTGAAAGAAAAAAATTACACGTGCTAGTGTCCTAAGAAAGATTGCACATAAATTATACCCAAAACAACGTATAATAAGTTTGGCATCGTTCATGCCGTGTCCCTTCACTGTGATTTGGATGATGAGTTGTCGCCATTATCCTTTCGTTCTCGCTGAGCACGTTCGACGGAAGTTAATTCCTTCGATAATCAATCCTGCAAGCGGACTACCATTTCTACATTTTTCACGGTGAAATTGCACCTGTTGTCTTCCATGATTAATTGGCTAGTACTGAACGTGGACTACAGGGCACTAAGAGTGTGACATAAATAGTGCCCCACGCACTTTTGAAAATTACTTACGCACACTACATGAAAAATATTGGATTTAGGATATAATGGGAAGATTGATGCAGCTAAAACTTTACATTGGTTGCCATGTGATGTTAATGTAATGCCCATTTGGTGTCACATTAGCCTGTGATACCACATCAACACTAAATAAAACTTGAAAGCTGATGAATGTACAAGCTGGCGGTAGCAGGTAGCAGCTGCAGCTAGTCCAAGTCGAATATTCCATGAGCTTGTCTGTTGCAATAACAAGTTTTCCTCCTCCTTTTTTCTTGCATCAAGTTTATCCTGACTCCATATATCAACACTTAAATTCATTGGTATATCTGTTTTAAAACAATGGAAACCGTATCCATTTAGGACAGCTTAAGACAATCTTTGCTTTTAAATTTCTGTGAACTTAAACACTTCCTTAATCTTCTGTCCTTATAGAAAAACTAAATTATATATCAAAGCGGCCTCTTTGATCATTTTGCTAAGCAAAACCAAAATCTCAAATTCAGCTAAATGAATCCATTTGAAAGAAGTTACACTACGTATCTCAATGACCACGTTAATTTGATTTCTTGCACATTGTTTCTTAATAATAAATTCTGGGCTAATTTCCTTGGTCAAATTTTTTTTTTGTCGAAACTTGCCCAAATTGACTTTTGAACATAACTATCGGTATACACTTCTTAATCGGCACATTGTTTCTTAGTGATTAATTGGTGACTAGATAAGATAGTTGAAAATTTAGCAATTTCCTTTTTGACATTGACTTTTGAACATACCTACCCAGATAAACTTCTTCATTCTTTATGAAGACATTTTTTTTGGAAGGACAATCGTCCAAAAAGTCCTAAACCTCTTATACGGCGATCAATTCAATTATAAATTTTTTAATTATATCAATTCAATTTTAAACATTTTAATTTATCGATTTAGTCCTAAACTTTTTAATGATTTATTAATTTAGACTTAAATCTTTTAACGATTTGTTAATGGTACCGTTACTAATTGAAAGTGAAATTAGGGCTAGAATTGCTTATATGGGGTAGGGCTCGGTGACAAAAGAATTTAAACCGGTTTGGGGGCAAATATGTGGCTTAAACGACACGGCTGGCTTGTACTATTAAGGGCTCCATTGTCCATTCGAGGTACATAACATCATTGACGTCAAAAAATACCAAGTCAGCTTTTCTGACAAGTCAACAAACAGAGACGTCTCGTTCTACGTACCAAAAAACAAAACAAATAGAGATTTCTTGAAGTATACGACGATTGAGAACGATACTAGCCATATCTCTGTTGTCACTGAATGTACGTAGAACGAGACATCGTCATTTTCTTACAAGCAGTAAATTAGGAAAAACCCATAGAGACTGTCATATGCGTTTGGGGACTAAAATGTAGCAACTAGCGCAGACACCCGAATTACAAAAGAAAGATGAGGTATTTGCAGTATACAAAAGAATAGTGGGTGCAAATTCCCAAGAACGGTATTGGTTTGGGGTTACTTGTCCGGTATGATCGCCGTGGCGGTAGCTATACTGGAGGCGACACCCATCTTTCTTGAGGCATGAATTACTACGGTGCGGCGAACCAAAAAAAGAGAGAGAAAGCGCGCTTAGGGTTTTGTGTTGACTAACCATGGTACCGTTCATAAGTAAAAAACCATTGCTATCTTCTCGAGATCAAAAGACATTAGGTTGCATTGCTCATGCAATCGAATGTCACGAGGAGTGTTGGCCCCAATATAAGATGAGATATCTATTTGATGGTGATGACAATTTCTGGATATGCCAATCAAGTTAGGACTGGTATGAATTCGACCCACAAGAGAAATGGCATGTGCTAATCGGCTAATGCCAACAGCACTTGAGTCTTGGGATATGGAGCTCATGACTGGAAACGTGAGAATCAGCCGGTTCGGTCCAATTCGCGGTTTCTAAAAATGGAATCGGTGTTTGAGTGGTTCGATTCCCGGTTTCAATGGGGAGAATCGGACCGAACCAGACTGCCCGGACCGAACCAGACTGCCTAGACAGGAATCAGTCCTCTAAATGCTCCAAATCCAGCCAAACGAAGCCAACTTGCTCTTGTTAACAAATGACAAAAGAAGTGACCGCAGAGATGGGGAGAGACTATAAAGACTGAGGTCGACATTCAAGATGGGCAACCCAAAACTGGTCAAAATTACATTGATCAGGGTTTCATCGTTCAGGACTTCATATAAATCAAAGAGATAAGACACGTGATTTGAAGATCCCACACCAACCGAAGACAAATGACGATAGAGAAGGTGGCACTTACATATGAATACACAGGAGTGGAGACAAAACGCCTTTCAAGGTGAAACAAGAGCTATCAAACTCTGTTTGCTTGCATCATCTCCCCCATCATGTCTTACAAAGATGTTCAGAACTCAATGAACCCACGGAACTATTCTCTTGAGTTCTGTTTATGCTCAATAAGCGCAATACGTCATCACTAGTTAATTATTAGATGATAAGAGATTTCTTGGTGATGGAGAACGAGGCATTCTCTCCTTTGAACTTGACTGGTTTTACTGGACCTCCCGGGAACCGGACTAGACCGGTCAACCAGTCTAGTCCTATTCCGAAAACTGAGAATCGGTCCAATTTTCGGTTCCGAGGTGAGACCAGACCGGACTGATCAACCCCAACCCACAAGTAGGAAACATGCAAATATAAGATTCACTATTTCAACACTAAATCTATATCTCCTAGCCGCTTTTGTACTGATTTCCAGCATTTCTAATTTGATCTTTCTAAATCTATATCTCCTAGCCGCTTTTGTACTGATTTCCAGCATTTCTAATTTGATCTTTTGCTTGAAGGCTTCTTGTTGTCAAACCAACTTCGGTCTCGCTTTGCATTAAACCGTAAACGAAGTTTTTGTTCTTTTCTCAATTGTAATCATCTCATTATCAATACAAGGACTGTCGTGTAATTCAGAAATTGTCGATCAGAACCGTTATTCAAATGACACGATATTGTTGAGCATTTGGCATTCGAAAGCTTTCTTTTGTAGAATCAAACATGGGTATTCAGACGTAGATTCACTTATAATGTTTCCATAACTTTATTCTAGACTTTCAAAACATTCGTTTTAAAAACAGATTGGAGGAACAACATATGGTATTTTTTTCCATCTTTTATTGATGGGACGGATAGACCTAATCATAATATCACTAGGAACGAAATAGGTATACGTCAGAGCGGGGAATAACTCTACGCATGTTTTATGAATTAAAACTAACCACTGGGTGCTAGGAGGGCCGAATTAAAACATAAAATTAACTCGAATACAACCTTTTTATGTTTGGATCTTGATTTCGAAATCCTTTGGGAGTTGAAAGGTCTCGATTGCAGTTGCCCCCAAAGTTTGACAATCTTCGAAGTTTCACCCCTTCCCTTTCCCTTCTTCTTGCTCTAATAAAAAACTCAAGACCAACGTGAAAATCATTTGCTTATGTCAGAGATTATGCTTTCGCTTATTCATGGTTTAACGTTTATTATTGAAAGAAAGGCTGTTGATGCTACGTTGGTCATATACAAAAAGCCAATTTTCGTGAGACAGAGAAGCAAGAATCTATCCCTTTCGCGACGCTCCGTCGCAAGGTACCAAAACCCAGCAACAATGCTTTCCTTCTTCTTGCTCTTCCTCACCGCCACCGCCGCCAACTCCCCCTTTGTCCATCCTCAAGCACTCCCTCCGAGCCCGAGCCCGAGTCCCAAAAGCATCTTCCTCCTCGCCGGGCAGAGCAACATGGCGGGCCGAGGAGGCGTGGTTAACATCTCGCCCACCGGGTGGGTCGAAAAGTGGGACGGCGTCGTCCCTCCCGAGTGCGGCCCCAACCCGTCGATCCTCCGGCTCGCGGCGAACCTCACGTGGGTCGAGGCACGCGAGCCGATCCACGCGGACATCGACTTGAACAAGACGAACGGGATCGGCCCCGGCATGGCGTTCGCCAACGCCGCTCTGGGCCGGGACCCGAGCCTGGGCTCGGTGGGGCTGGTGCCGTGCGCGGCCGGCGGGACGAAGATAAGCGAGTGGGAGAGAGGGACGGTCCTGTACGACCAGCTGATGAGGCGGGCGCGGGCCGGGACGGGCGGCGGCGGGGGGACGATCATAGCGCTCCTGTGGTACCAAGGAGAGAGCGACGCGGCGGCGGAAAGCGACGCCGCGCTGTACAAAGGGAGGTTGCAGAAGTTCTTCTCGGACGTGAGAGCTGATCTGCAGTCGCCGGAGCTGCCGATTTTCCAGGTGATTGAATTTCTCCTCCGTGCTTGCTTTTTCACGTTAGATTAGTCGAACAGATTATGATAAAAATTAATTAAACAAAATGGCAATAGTCTCGATGCGGTAGGTGCTGAGTCTATTTTCATTCGAGACCAGACAAAGAATAGTCAGATATGCTTTTTATATAGTAATAGCTTGCCAAAAGTTTCCGTGGGAGTCCATGTGATGTGTTTCTCTTTTCTTCAGCTTTTTGAATAGAAATAAATAATAAAAAAGAAACAGGAACGTCAAGATCTTAGGATTATCTATGTTGAATAGCTATTGGGGGCTCTTGTCGAAAATTATCCAAAAATTCATAAATTTATTGCACTTTCGTGAATTCAATCATAAACCTTTCGATTTTATCAATTGAGTCATAAACCTTTTGATAATTTATCAATTAAATCCATCCGACTAACTTTGACCAGAAGTTATTGACGAGTATACCGGTCATCTTACGTGGCACAACCAACGCTGATGTAGATATTTTTAATAATATTTTAAATTTTTTATGATTTTTTTTTCTTTTTTCCCCTTTTTCTTACGCTTTTTTTGTTGTTTGGAGGGATGGTTGGCAAGGGCGTTGTGACCCTCACCGAATCTAGGCGAGGGCTCGCGCGCCCTAGCTTTGGCCGGCGAGGGCCACCAAGCCCTCGTCTAACCACGACGAGGGCGGCAAGGGCCACAGCGCCCTCACCTAGAGCCGGCAAGGGTCACAAGGGCTTGCCTGTGGCCGATGTTTTCTCCAAAACCCAAAAAAATAATAACAAAGAAAATGGAAAAAAAAACCAAAAAAATTGTTAAAATTTCATCTAAAATTGTCCACATTAGTGTCAGTTATGCCACGTGAACATCTGTGACTACATTGGAAACTTGTTGTGCCACGTAGGACATCCACGTCAATAATTTCTGGCCAAAAATTGACAGGATAGACTCAATTGACAAAACATGAAAATATTTAGTACTGAATTGGAAAAATTGAAAGATTTGAAACTGAATTGGCAAAAGTATAATAGGTTTAAGACTTTTTGGATAATTTTCCCGGCTCACGTGAGAACCTGTCGCCTTGCAATAAAATTGTTTCCCTTCGATTGTCGCATCAAGTTCATAGCTCTGGACGTTGAATCTAAAATTTTGACCGCATATCTAATTATATTAATAAATCCGGCATCAAGAAATGGTGATATCCACACTAAATCCTCGAAAAAAAAATGTACGTTTTCATGCGTTTTCTAATTCGCACAACTGGAGTTCTCCTTTTGCCTAATTGAATGCTTGCTCTGTGTTTGGGAGCAGGTGGCTATCGCGTCGGGACTAGGACCATTCACCGAGACGGTGAGAGAGGCCCAGCTCGGGCTCGACCTTCCGAATGTGCGAACCGTCGACGCCAAGGGACTGCCTCTCGGGGGCGATCACATCCACCTGACCACCCCGGCCCAGGTCCGGCTCGGCCAGATGCTGGCCGACGCTTTCCTTCAGTCCGGGCCTAGCCCTGCGCCGCTCGCGAGCAAAGCTTCCACGACGAGGGGTTCGAATCTTGTTTTCCACGTTCTGTCCTTTTTTACGTGGAGATTTGTCAAGGCAGCTTTCATTCACAGGTGATTGATGATCCATGTTTTCTGTTTTCGGATTGGAAGGTAATTGACGATTCATTTGTTTTGGACTCGACCGGAAATTGCCCAAGAGTGTAGAGAAACGTGGGCTGCAACCGTTGTTTGCTAGAAGATTGGACGGGGATGTACATGGAAAAATAAGAGCATTTTCCATTGTAATCCTAAATATTTATATGAAATTTTAATATAGTTCTTCCGGTCAATTTTGACTTGAAAATATTTATATGGCGGTCGAAACAACGGCGTAGAAACAACGGCATTTGTCTACGTGTCACGGCCGACGATTTGATGTGGGCAAAGTTACTTGGAAACGATCTCGTTTTGCTTAGTTTTATGGATTTTCTAATTTTTCGTTCTTTATGTCTTTTCTTAATTTTTTTTTTCTTATTCTTTACTTCTGGATCATCTTCAACCTATTGTTGATCTTCCACCAACACCATGAGATCTTCATCATCCCTTACCAGATAAGACCTAACCCAAAATCGTCTGAGACTAAAGCTCAACCTGGACCTTTCAAAGCCCGATGGAGACTCCAAATCCCGGAAAAAGTATCCAAAAAAATCCTAAACCTATTGCATTTTTACCAATTCAATTATAAGCTTTTTAATTTTACTAATTGAGTCCTAAATTATTTCATATTTTTTTTCAATTGAGTCTGTCTGGCCAATTTTAGCCGAAATCGCTTATATGAACACAGGCCACGACACTAACGTGAAAAAAGTTTTAATGATATTTTAATTGTTTTTTTGAAAATTTCAATTATTTTTTATTTATTTCTTTATTTTTCTTTTTCTTTTTCCACGCCTAGCGATGGCTAGGGGTGTCAAAACCGAACCGAAAAACCGAACCGAGATACAAACCGAATCGAACCGAACCAAAAATTTCGTGCATTTCGGTTCGGTTTCGGTTCGGATCATCAAAATAAACCAATTTTTCTTTTCGGTTCGGTTCGGATCGAACCGAACTAAAATAAACACTTTGGTTTATGACTATTTTTCCCTCTCTCTCTCCTTCTCTCTCTCCTCTCTCCTCTCTCTATTTGCTTAATGAACTTAAAACCGAAAACCGATCCGAACCGAACCGAACCTAATCGAGTTTTCGGTTCGGTTCAGTTCAAGAGGGCATCATTAATGGTTCGGTTCGGTTCGGTTTTCTCGAAAAACCAAACCGAACCGAACCATTTACACCCCTAGCGATGGCCGCTGGCCAACCCTTGCCGGTACAAGCAAGGACCGGCCAACCCTCACTGGCCGTCGCGGGCACGGGCTTCGCAATCCTCGCAAGGTCTAGGGACGGGCCGCAACCCTCACCTGCGACCGGTGAGGGAGCCCTCACCTAGTGGTCGGTGAGGGTTGGCTAGCGACGTGGTGGCGGAAAGCGTCGCCGCGCTGTACAAAGGGAGGTTGGGGAAGTTCTTCTCGGACGTGATAGCTGATCTGCAGTCGCCGGAGCTGCCGATTTTCCAGGAGATTGAATGTCTCCTCCATGCTTCATTTTTCACTTTAGATTATTCAAACAGATTATGATAAAAATTATAAATGAAATTTTTTATTTAGTTAAACAAATGGCGATCGTCTCGATGTGGTAGGTGCTTAGTCTATTTTTATTCGAGACCAGACAAAGAATAGTCAGATATGCATTTTTTATAGCAACAGCTTGCCAAAAGGGTCCGTGGGAGTCCATGTGATGTGTTTCTTTTCCGCAGCTTTTTGAATAGAAATAAATAATAAAAGAAAGAAACAGCACATTTAACATTAAGATATTAGGATTATCAATCTTGAATAGCTATTGGAGGCTCACGAGGAAAGTTCTCCAAAAAATGTTAAATTTTTTAATTTTATCAATTAAATTCTAAATATTTTTACGGTTTATCAATTGAGTCCATCCGGCTAATTTTAACCGGAAATTATTGACGAGTACGCTGATCGTCTTATATAGCACAACAGGTGCTAACATGGACATTTTAAAAAATATTTTGATAGTTTTTTTGAATTTTTTATGATTTTTTTCTTTTTTTATCTTTTCCTTACCTTTTTCTGTTGTTTAGAGGGATGGCCAGCGAGGGCTTCGCATCCCTTGACCGTGCTTGGCACATTTCTCCAAAATCCAGAAAAAAAACAAAAAAGGGACAAAGAATCATTAAAATTATTAAAATTTTATCTAAAAATATTAATGTCAGCACCGGCTATGCCACTTAGGACGGCCAGCATTCACTTCAGTAATTTCCTATAAAATTAGCCCGATGGACTCAATTGGCAAAATGTAAAATAATTTGGGACTGAATTGGCAAAATTGAAAGGTTTAAGAGTGAATTGGCAAAAGTATAATAGGTTTATGATTTTTTGAACAATTTTCCCGACTCACGTGGGAACCTGTTGCCAATTTTCTGTTCGATTGTCGCATCAAGTTTGTAGTTGTGGACGTTGAATCTAAAATTTTGAACTAAATTTTCGAAAAAAATTGAAAGAATTTTGCCCATAAATTATTTAACGAGTTAAGATAATCAACATCCGACCGCATATTTAATTAGATTAATAAATCGGACATCAAGAAATGGTGATATTCACACTAAATTCTCGAAAAAAAAATGTATGTTTTGATGCGTTTTCTAATTCGCATAAATGGAGTTCCCCTTTTGCTTAATTGAATGTTTGTTCTGTGTTTGGGAGCAGGTGGCTATCGCGTCGGGACTAGGGCCATTCACCAAGACTGTGAGAGAGGCCCAGCTCGAGCTCGACCTTCCGAACATGCGAACCGTCGACGCCAAGGGATTGCCTCTCCGGCGCAATCACATCCACCTGACCACCCCGGCCCAGGTCCGGCACGGCCTGATGCTGGCCGACACTTTCCTTCAGTTCGTGCCTCGCTCCGCGTCGCTCGCGAGCAAAGCTTCCACTAGGGGTTCGAATCTTGTTTTCCACGTCTTGTCCTTTTTTACATGGAAATTTGTCAAAGCAGTTTCCATTAACAGATGATTAATGATTTACGTTTTCTGTTTTTGGATTGGAAGGTAATTGACGATTCATTTGTTTTGGACTCGACCGGAAATTGCCAAAGGGTGAAGAGAAACATGGGATGCGACTGTCGTTTGATAGAAGATTGGACAGGGATGTTCATTAAAAATGAGAAAACTTTTCTATTGTAATACTAATTTTTGTATGAAATTTTAATGTAGTTCTTTCGATCAATTTTGAACCGAAAATGGTGATATGACGGTCGAATCAATGCCATGGCCAGATGGACAACTTTACTAAAAACGTTGTTGTTTTACTTAAATTTATGGATTTTCTGATTTTTCGTCCTTTTTGTCTTTTTTTTTATTTTTTTTCTTTTCTTTACTTCTGGATTATAATCAATCAACCTATTGCTGATCTTCTACCACTACCATGAGCTCTTTGTCACGATCCCCAGGTTCTCAAGGCTCGATCCAAGGGAACCGGATAAGCATTGAATTAATTAAGGTCTAGGGTATATTTGTATTTAGAACATTTAATGGGTAAATGGTAATCTTATATTTAATAGGGTAGAATGTAGTTGAAAAGAACGAATCTCCACATATATAAATAATGGTGTTCTGCCCCTCATTTGTAACATCCAACATTTGAGCAATAGAAATACGTTCTCTCCCAAAACTTCTCTTTCAAAATACCTCTCTTTACAATCCGAGTCAGTTAGCGAGCGAACATTGAGAATAAGCTTAACTTAGGCGACCCATCAAACCAATGGAAGCCTAAGTCGCCGCAGTGTCTCGATCTCAAGCATCAGCCCCTGACATCTTCATCATCCCTTACCTGTTAAGACCTAACCCAAAATTGTCCGACACTCAAACCTAAAAAAGCTCAACCGGGACCTCTCAAAGCCCGACGGGGACTCCCAAATCCTTGTCCAGGACAAGGATCCACCCAAGACGACCCCGATCTAGTCACTAAACCATCCTTGCGAGCCCAGGATGCAAGCTTTACAGACCCCACCTCCGCCTCTTCTCACCACGAGCCTGAAAAGCAAGAAAGTGAGAAGCCGCGCAGAAATGCCACACCATGGAGAGGAAGTCGCAGCAAAAGCTCAGATCGCTCGCCTGAGGCACATATTGTGGCACATTCTGCTGCAAAGGTTGTGGTAATTGTGGGACTTGGTATTAGGGCAAAGGTTGTGGTGGTTGCGGTACTTGGTATTGGGGCAAAGGTTGTGGTGGTGTTGGAGGTCTTCCTTGATTATTTACATTACCATTTGGTTTGGATGGTGTTTGAATGAAGTTTGAATGAGGCATAAAATCATATGGTTGCACATTACCATATGGTTGAACCGGCGTATTCTGTTGAGGAGTGTGATTTACTCCATTAACTTGAACTAGATTAAGTAAACTATTCCCATTGGTTAGTGCTTGTCCATAGGACTGACTCGCACCAACATTCTCAATTTTTGGTAATAGAATAACCAAATTGTTCTCATTAACCAATGTTTGGCCACCAGTCTGAATTGCATTTACACCCTCACCTCTCTCCAGGATTCTCAACGGTGTTGGATGTACAACCTGTCCTGCAGTTCCAAAATTGGATGTCATATTGTTGGATTGAGGCACCTTTCCAGCAGAACTTGGTAAAAATACAAGACTAGGCTGCATTTGGGCTGAACTAGACAATGGCCCTTGCTTATTTGCAATCTCATGGACAGTGTTGATAATCACTGGCCTGACAGTGTCCGCTACACATTTACTAACTAAATTAGCCGAATCATTGTGTTGTTCTATAATGATCCTTCTCATAGTAGCAATTGTGATCGGGTTTGGCTCAAATTGCCTTCTCTATTCTTCAGTGAGATGTATGGGTATATTTACCTCTCCAATCTATCCCTGATCTACTATTGGTTGCACATTTAACGATTCTGCACATGCCACTCTTTTAGCAACAAGCTTTGGAAGTGAACTGTTACCTGCAACATTGTAGTGATCAAGTTGACTCTGACTCCTAGTTCATGCCATTCTAACTCCTCAAATCAACCACAATGGTCCCACCGAGCATGCCAAAATTATGTTTCGCCTCATCAGAGTTGCTCCCGCAGCGAAATATAATTCACCGAGCATTCTTCTTCGATTTTTTATGAGAAAAAATCGGGTTCAGTGGTGACTCCAAACATGAGATATCTAGGCGAGAAAAATGAATCCACTTACTTCAATCAAGACAACACAAACTTGAACGGTGCTAGTATCTTATCAACGGCAAGCCCAAGCAATATAAATAATTCGAACCAATTCCGCCAGACGCTAATTGACGATAGTATTGATTTACAATGGGATATTGCATTTTAACCTCATCAATGACATGTTGTGTTGGATTTTATTATGGCCCACGTGATTAATGGCCTGGCCCATATGTGGTTTAAGTTTAACAATTGTTATGTGCTAAATTCCTATTGGTCAATAGAGAGATGTCTTATAATTACCGTACACCCTGATGGATGGTGTGACTATAAAACACTCAATTAGAAACTGGTCCTCTCTCAACCCTAGAATAGAACGACGGTTTCTTTTCCATCAAGAACATCAGAAAGCGAAAAGGGGTCAAGAGAGAGAAACCGATTTCTTCAACGATTTCTCATCTACAATTGATTTCTTCACAAGGAATCATCATGGATCAAGGTATGCCTCTCGTCTCTTGTGATGTTGTAAAAATCACCTTATTTTAAGATTTTGGGAATTATGTCTTGTACAAATATTAGGATTTGATTTGCATAGAATTGATTTGATCTTACATGTGGTATCAGAGCATGGTTTGAGAACCGGTGATTTTCCATTAATTGTTTGATTGATGAGAAAATTTTATTGATGTTTGCCGTAAATATGAGATTTTGATAGATACAGTAAACTGTACCTCGTGCCAACTAAGATCGTAAAGTTCAAAACTTTCGGTGCGTAGCAGCCTTGACTTCATCGCTTTGCGCGATTCCTCTTCGCAATTGAACCCCGCCTCTGTTTCTTTAACAATGGTTGTGCGTGGCGGCAACACAGAGAGGCGTAATTTTCTTGATTTCCTCTTCGGGGTTTGGTCAAATTGGTCTCGTGACTGGGGACAGATGGTGTAAGTGGTTTTTTGGCTGTTTAGAACTGAGCCCACTTGAATTATTGACTAAATTTCTATTTTTTAATTGATAAACTCATGGACAAAGATGCTGCCTTTCGTTTCTGCAAGCGTGATGGGATGTTGGTTCCTGCTATCACTTTCTTAGTCTTTGCAATGGTGAAGGTTGTAGGGCCTCTTTCGCACGATAATGCATGTCCCGAGTGATCTCTTCCGTACATGCTGAACATACATTTTTCTGGGTAGTAGAATCTCTACATAAAGATGACCTGAACCCTCATGAACACTCGGGTCACAAGAATTAATTATATTTCATTCAATTGAAATAATTATTGATATGATTATTTAATTTGATATCTATATTATGTACAATTCGTTAGTCACCAAAGTGGCCGAATTAGATAATTTCTCATAGACATCAAATTAAATAAAATTCAATTACCCATGTTATGTGATGCTGCTAATGAGATGACATGATGTTATATATGTATTGTTTATCATGGGTAATTTGAAGTTCATTGATTATAAAATATTTAAGGATCACCCAAAGGTTGATCGGTTAATTTTACAATCATGAACATAATAGTGGTTAATTAGTATACTTGGTTAGATATGTTTAGCATATCCAAAGATAGCAAACGTGTCTAATTGGAGTACATATAATTACCAATTATGTGAACTTAAATTTAAGCATCAGTTATGTTTTATGGTTGTACATTGTTATATCACCCAAAGCAAAACTTCAATGTGCAGTTAATGTTATGTGCTTAAGTTACGACTCAAAGTATTAATGTGTGAGTATTCCATGTATTTTGCAGCATCTGTTTCTGTTTCTCTTCATTAGCAAGCTTCGTCTATTATGAAGTTCAATGGGCTTAACTTTTATGAATGGAGTGAACAAGTCAAGTTTCGCCTAAGTGTTCTTGATCTTGATTTAGCACTCATGAATGACAAGCCCGATGTTCTTACTGCTTCTAGCAGCATTGAAGAAAGGTCTTTCCATAAGGCTTGGGAAAGATCAAACAGACTGAGCTTAATGTTCATGCAAATGACTGTAGCAAACAACATTAAGTCAACCATTCCTAAAACTAACAATGCTAAGGAATTTATGAAGTTAGTGGAAAGTCATTCTTAGTCTGATTCTGCTGATAAGTTAGTTGTTGGGACATTAATGGGCACATTAACCACCATGAAGTTCGATGGTTCTCGTACCATGCATGAGCATGTCACTGAAATGGCAAATATAGCAGCAAGATTGAGTTCCACGGGAATGAAAGTGGATGAAAGTTTCCTTGTGCAGTTTGTCATAAATTCTTTGCCTCCTCAGTATGGTCCATTCCAAATAAATTATAATACTATAAAGGATAAGTGCAATGTGACTGAACTGGAAAGTATGCTCATTCAAGAGGAAGCAAGGCTTAAGAAGTAAGGAATCCACTCTGTCAACCTCATGGGTCATCCAAGAGCTAAAAGAAAACCAAGAAGGAAGAATGGACAGGGCAATAAAGGACCACTAAAGATTAACGAGTCATATGCCTAAATCCATAAAAAGGAACAAAAGAATGATAAGTGTCATCTCTACAAAAAAAAAAAAAAAAACCTAGACACTATCAGAAAGACTGCCTGAAATGTAAGGCATGGTTCGAAAAGAAAGGTAAGCCTAGTGCTTTTGTATGTTTCGAATCATACTTGGCAGAAATTCCTTATAATACTTGGTGGATTGATTATGGTTGTACCACTCATGTTTTGAATACGATACAGGGATTCCTTATGACCCAAACCATAAGTCCAAATGAAAAGTCTATTTTCATGGGAAATAGAGTCAAAGCTCCAGTTGAAGCCATTGGAACGTACCGTTTGATTTTGGACATTGGACATCATTTACATCTTTTTCAAACTTTTTATGTTCCTTCTGTTTCTCAAATTTTAGTTTCATTATTAAAACTTGATACAGCTAGATATTCTTTTAAGTTTGGAAATGGATGTTTCAGTTTATTTAAACATAATCATTTTATTGGTTCTGGTGTGCTTTGTGATGGTTTGTACAAATTAAAACTTGATAATTTATTTGCTGAGACTCTATTGACCCTACATCATAATGTTGGTTCGAAACGTGGCTTAGTGGATGAAAGTTCAACTTACTTGTGGCATAAATGTTTAGGTCATATATCTAAAGAAAGAATACAAAAATTAGTAAAGAATGAAATCTTTCATTATTTGGATTTTACTGATCTTGGTATTTGTGTGGATTGTATTAAAGGAAAACATACAAAACACACAATTAAGAAAGCAACTACAAGAAGCACACAACTCCTTAAAGTAATAGATATTGATATATGTGGACCTTTTGATGTTCCATCATTTGGTGGAGAAAAGTACTTTATCACTTTTATTAATGATTTTTTACATTATGGTTATATATATATATATATATATATATATGTTGCAGGAAAAATCTCAATCAGTAGATACATTAGAGGTGTTTATCAATGAAGTTGAAAGACAACTAGACAGAAAGGTGAAAATTGTCAGATTTGACAGAGGTTGTGAATATTATGGAAGGTATGAAGAAACTGGACAATGCCCTAGTCCATTTGCTAAATTCCTTGAAAGGCATGGCATTTGTGCTCAATACACTATGCCAGGAACACCGCAACAAACTGGTGTTGCAAAAAGGCGTAATTGTACATTAATGGATATGGTTAGGAGTATGTTAAGTAATTCTTCTGTACCCTTATCATTGTAGATGCATGCTTTGAAAATTGCCATGTATTTATTAAACAGGGTTCCTAGTAAGACAGTTTCAAATACTCCTTTTGAACTGTGGACAAGAAGGAAACCTAGTTTGAGGCACCTGCATGTTTGGGGCTGCCCAGCAGAAGTAAGGATTTATAATCTTCATGAAAAGAAACTAGACTCAAGAACAACCAATGGTTTCTTCATTGGTTATCCAGAAAAATCCAAAGGGTATAGATTTTACTGTCCTAACCATAATACAAGAATTGTTGAAACTGAAAATGCTAGATTCATTGAAAATGGTGAAACTAGTGGGAGTGTAGAACCACGAAAAGTGGAAATTCAAGAAGTTAGGGTACAAGTACCTTTACCTATAACTCATTCTCAAGTTGTTATTCCCACAGTTATCAAACGGCTTGATAACATACAAGAACAAGAAATAAATGACTAAACACTCCATGATGAAGTTGTTACTAATGAACCCATAGTAGATGAACCACATGAAGTGGCATTAAGAAGGTCTCAAAGGCAAAGAAGATCTGCCGTTTCTGATGATTATGTGGTTTATTTACATGTATCTGAATTTGACTTAGGAATTGATGAAGATCCAGTTTGGTTTTCACAAGCCATGGAAAATGTTAATTCTGTTAAGTGATTTGACGCTATGAAAGAAGAGTTAAAATCAATGTATCACAATGAAGTCTGGAACCTTGTTGATTAGCCTGAAGGTTGTAAAAGAGTCGGCTATAAATAAGTCTTTAAGACCAAACGTGACTCAAGTGGCAATATTGAAAGATACAAGACTAGACTCGTTGCCAAAGGTTTTACTCAGAAAGATGGTGTTGATTATAAAGAGACCTTCTCTCCTGTGTCTAAGAAGGACTCTCTGAGAATTATTGTGGCTATGGTGGCTCATTACGACTTAAAGTTACACCAAATGGATGTGAAAACTGCCTTTTTGAATGGGAATTTAGATGAATAAGTTTATATGGACCAACCAGAGGGGTTTTTAGTTTGAGGAAAGGAACACATGATGTGTAAACTTAAGAAGTCAATATACGGACTTAAACAAGCTTCCCGACAATGGTATCTTAAATTCAATGATACTATCACCCCCTTTGGATTTAAGGAAAACACTGTTGATCGGTGTGTATATCTGAAGGTCAGTGGGAGCAAGTTATATTTTTAATTTTGTATGTTGACAATATCTTGCTTGCTACTAATGATCTTGGTTTGTTACATGAGACCAAGAAATTCCTTTCTAAAAACTTCGAAATAAAAGATATAGGTGAGGCATCCTATGTGATTGGAATTGAAATATTCCGTGATAGATCACAAGGATTGTTAGGATTGTCTCAGAAAGCATATATTAATAAAGTTCTAGAGAGATTCAAGGTGGAAAAGTGCTCTACAAGTGTTGTTCCAATTCAGAAAGGAGATAAATTGGGCCTTATATAATGTCCAAAGAATGAATTGGAACGCAAACAAATAGAACAAATTCCTTGTGCTTCTATTGTTGGGAGCTTGATGTATGCTCAGACTTGTACCAGGCCAGACATCAGTTTTACTATCGGAATGCTGGGCATGTATCAAAGTAATCCAGGATTGGATCATTGGAAAGCTGCAAAGAAAGTATTGAGATACTTGCAAGGGACAAAAGATCATATGCTCACGTTTAGAAGGTCTGATCATCTTGAGATGATAGGTTATTCAGATTCGGACTAGGCTGGGTGTGTGGATACTAAAAAATCCATGTATGGATATTTGTTCGTTTTAGATGGAGGAGCAATTTCATAGAAAAGTGCAAAGCAGTCTATCATTACTGCATCCACTATGGAAGCTGAGTTTGTGGCATGCTTTGAGGTTACTGTTCATGGATTATGGCTGCGAAACTTTATTTTAGGACTTGGAATTGTCGATAGTATTGCCAAGCCACTGAAAATTTATTGTGATAATGCAGCTGCAGTCTTCTTCTCTAAAAACGATAAGTATTCGAAGCGTGCTAAATACATGGAATTGAAATACTTTGCCATTAAAGAAGAAGTTCAGAAACGAAAAGTGTCAATTAAGCACATTAGCACCAATTTTATGGTTGCGGATCCGTTAACTAAAGGGTTGCCACCAAAGACATTTAGTGAACATGTCGAAAAAATGGGCCTTATTGAAAACCGTTGTTGATATTATGTTAAAGTTTTATGCTCTTTATGTATTTGACACTTTGATATCACTTATGTATTGTTTCTGATACACTTATGCATCCTGTTTCCTTTTGTCGATATATACATGAATGAATTATGTGAATGTTAACGGGATTTGTTTCTGAAAAGAAACATTATTGCTGGACCATTATGTTATCTCTCATTATTGATCATGTTAAGTACGAAAAGCTTTAAAGATAAAAAAAAATGACATTTTGATTGTGTTTTTCGAGGGGCCTTCTGCTAGCAATCGAGTGCTATTTTTAATGAAGGTACGGTAACCATTCCTCGGCAACACCTATCAATTTGCGCCAAATAACTTCCGTTGATCCTATCTTTATCCCTTATTTTCGCAATCTTGAATTACCCACGTCCTTATATAACCGTCTTCATCATGTGCAAAACTTTCCACTCCCGTCGATAACCTACATGACCAAGTCCTTAGGAGGTAAATGTTCCCTCTTCAATTCGGGCTATCTCAAATTTCAAATATAAAATTTCCCGTTGGCATCACTATTGGCGGCTGCTAGCTGTCTGTCATCGTACTAGACACGGCGCATGTTCAAGGATTACATTATCCCCTTGTCAATGGATATGTGTTATACCAAACATAACTCACATAATACACTTGTGGTTATTTCATTTCTAATTTCTATTTTATGTATTTCTTTAGTTTTCATGTAATTTCTCTTGCTGTCGACAACTTGATTATTTTTTGTGTCAACACATTATAAACGAAATAGGTATATGTTAGAGGGAGGAAGAACGCCATGCATGTTTTATGAATTGAAACTAGCCATTGGGTGCTAGGAGGGCCAAATTAAAACATCAAATCAACTCAAATACAACATTTTTATGTTTGGATCTTGATTTCAAAATCCTTTCGGAGTTGAAGGGTCTCGATTGCATTTGTCCCGAAAGTTGAACAATCTTCGAAGTTTCTCCCCTTTACCTTTCAACTCAAGCTCTAATAAACAATTCAACACCAACGTGAAAATCATTTGGTTATCGCAAAGGTCATGCTGTCTGTTATTCATTGTTTAACGTTATTATTAAAGAAAGACCGTCGATGCTGCTAAGTTGGTCAATGGTCATATATAACAAGCCAAGCAGCCTCTGTAACACTTGAGCGAGAGAGAGAGAGAAGCAAGAATCTCCCCCTTTTGCAACGCTCCGAGGCAAGGTACCAAGCCCGGCAACAATGCTTTTCTTCTTCTTGTTCTTCCTCACCACCACCACCAACCCCTCCTTTGTCCATTCTCAATCACTCCCTCCAAGCCCAACCCCGAGCCCGAGTCGAAGCCCCAAAAGCATCTTCCTCCTCGCCGGGCAGAGCAACATGGCAGGCCATGGCGGCGTGGTCAAAGACACATCCACCGGGTGGGTCGCAACGTGGGACGGCGTCATCCCTCCCGAGTGCGGTCCCAACCCATCCATCCTCCGGCTCGCAGCAAACCTCACGTGGGTGGAGGCACGGGAGCCGCTCCACGCGGACATCGACACAAACAAGACAAACGGGATCGGCCCCGGTATGGCGTTTGCCAACGCCATTCTGGGCCGGGATCAGAGCCTGGCCTCGGTGGGGCTGGTGCCATGCGCGATCGGCGGGACGAGGATAAGCGAGTGGGAGAGAGGGACGTTCCTGTACGACCAGTTGATGAGGCGGGCACGAGCCGGGACGAACGACGGCAGGACCATCAGAGCGCTCTTGTGGTACCAAGGAGAGAGCGACACGGTGGAGAAGAGCAACGCCGAGCTGTACAAAGGGAGGTTGGGGAAGTTCTTTTCGGACGTGAGAGCTGATCTGCAGTCGCCTGAGCTACCAATTTTCCAGGTGATCGAATTAATTCCATCCTTCACTTTAGATTATTCAAACAGATTATGATAAAATTATAGACGAAAGTTGCCATTTTATTAAGCAAATGGCGATTGATGTGGTACGTCCTTAGTCTATTTTTTATTCAAGACCAGACAAATAATAGTAAGATATGCAATTTTTATAGTACTAGCTTGCAAAGGGGTCCGGGGAAATCCATGTGATGTGTTTCTTTTCCACGGCTTTTTGGATAGAATTAAATAATTAAAAGAAACAGCGCATTTAATGTTAAGAACCTAGGATGATCTACCTTGAATATCTAGTGGAGGCTCATGTGGGAACCTGTCGCCTTGCAAAAACATTTGTTTCTGTTCGAGTGTCGCATCAAGTTTGTAGTTCCGGACGTTGAAGCTGAAAATTTGAAACTAAGGGTCTGTTTAGTAACGTTTCTGTTTTTTTGTTTTTTTGTTCTTTTGTTCCCTGGAACAGAAAAAGAACAGAAATCCGTTTAGTAAAAAAAATCTATTTTTTTGTTTCTGGAACAAAAAAGTGTTCCAGAAATAGATTTGGAACAGAAACAAGAAGCAAAAAAAATCTGCTTCTTGTTTCTAGAACAAGAAAAAAGAAACAATTTTTTTTCTAAAATTCTCTAAAAATAAGAAACAATCCATCGGCCGCAACCCGCCCACCGCCGCCTCTCGCCGTCCTTCGCCGCCACCGACCGCCCGCCTTCCGCCGCCGCCGCCCGCCGGCCAACGCTCACCGGCCGCCTCCCTCCCGCTGGCCTCCTCTTGTCGTCAATCATTGTTCTCCGCCGCTCGATACTTGTCGCCACCCGCCACCAGCCGCCATCCTCCACCGCTGGCCGCCGTGCTCCATCGCTCGACGTTGGCCGCCACCCGGCGCCGGCCACCTCCCCCCACCAACCATCCAACGCCGGCGATCACCCACCACCGATCGCCATCCTCCGCCGCTGTTGGCCGCCACCTAGCGCTGGTCGCCTCCCCCCGCCAACCACCCGAAGCCGGCGATCACCCACCATCGGTCGCCGTCCTTCGCCGCTGTCGGCCACCCACCACCGGCCACCATCCTCCACCGCCGGCAATTGTGCTCCAGTGCCCAACACCGGCCACCACCCGGCGCTGGTTGCCCTAGGCCATCGACCATCTCCCGCCTTTGGCCACCCGACGCCGGCGGTCACCCACCATCGGCGGCCATCCTTCGCCAACGGCCGCCGTGCTCCATCGACCAACGATGGCCACCCTCCTTCGCTACCGGCCGCCGTGCTCCATCGACCGACGATGGCCACCCTCCTTCGCCAACCACCTCCCGCCGCCGCCCCCCGCTGCCGTCACCGCCGCTCGATGCCACCGTGCTCCGCCACTGACCGCCGTGCTCCATTGCCTCCCACCTCCGACCGCCATCCTCTACCGTCGCTGACCACCGTCCTCCGCCCCTCACCGCCACCCGCCGTCCTCCGCCGGTAGCCCAGAAGGAAGAAACTCGTCCATGGAATAGAAATGGATCTTTGGCACTCTAAACGCGTTTCTATTCTTTTTCTATTCCAGGAATAGAAATTTTGTGCAGTTACTAAACGCTATTTTTTACTCAGAAACTGTTCCAAGAAATAGAAATAGAAAAAACTATTTCTGATCAAAAATTGTTTCTGGGAACAGAAATGTTGCTATACAGAGCCTAAAATTTTCGAAAAATTGGAAGAATTTTGCCTGGATATTATTTAATGAGTTAAGATAATTGACATTCGACCACGCATCTAATTAGATTAATAAATCGGACATCAAGAAATAGTGATATTCACACTAAATTCTCGAAAATAAGAATGTACGTTTTCATACTTTTTTTTAATTCGCGTAAATGGAGTACATCTTTTGCTTAATTGCATGTTTGTTCTATGTTTGGGAGCAGGTGGCTATCGCGTCGGGTCAGGGACCTTTCACCGAGACAGTGAGAGAGGCCCAGCTCAAGCTCAACCTTCCGAACGTGCGAACGGTCAACGCCAAGGGACTGCCTCTCGAACCTGACCGGCTCCACTTGACCACCCCGGCCCAGGTCCGGCTCGGCCAGATGCTAGCCGACGCTTTCCTTAAGTCTCGCTCTGCATAGCTCGCGAGCGAAGCTTCCAATAGGGGTTCGAATCTTGTCTTCCACGTTTTGTCATTTTTTATGTGGAATTTTGTCAAAGCAGTTTTCATTGACAGGTGATTAATGATTTATGCTTTCTGTTTTTGGATTGGAAGGTAATTGACGATTCATTTGTTTTGGACTCGACCAGTAATTGCCCAAGAGTGTAGAGAAACATGAGATGCGACTGTTGTTTGATAGAAGATTGGACGGGGATGTACATGAAAAATGAGAAAATTTTCTGTTGTAGTCCTAATTTTTTTATATGAAATGTTAATGTAATTCTTCGGGTCAATTTTGGCCTGAAAATACTTATATGGCGGTTGAATCAACGGCAGTTGTCTACGTGCCATGGATAGCGTTACTAGAAATGATGTCATTTTGCTTAGTTTTATGAATTTTCTGATTTTTCGTTCTTTTTTTCTTCTCTTAATTTTTTTTCTTTTTTGTTCTTTTCTTCTAGATCATCTTCAACAGATCATCTTCAACCTATTGTTGATCTTCTACCAATACCATGAGCCCTTCAGCATCCCTTACCTGATAAGACCTAACCCAAAATCATCGGAGACTAAAGCTCAACTCGGACCTTTTAAAGCCGGACGGATATTACCAAATCCTTGAAAAATTATTCAAAAAGGCTTAAATCTATTGCATTTTTGTTATTTCAGTCCTAAATATTTTAATTTTATCAATTAAATCCTAAACCTTTTTACATTTTTCCAAATGAGTCCATATGACCAATTTTAGTCGAAAATTACTAATGTGAACACTGGCCAAAGCCCTGACGTTGATAATTTTTAATAATATTTTAATATTTTTCGTGTCCGATAACGGCCTCTAGCCAACTCTCGCTGGTACAGGCAAGGGCCGGCCAGCCGACCCTCGTTGGTCGTTGCGAGCGAGGGCTCCACAATCCTCGTGAGGTCTAGGCAAGGGCCACAACCCTCACCCGCAACCAACGATGAAGCTCTCGCCTAGTGGCTGGTGAGGGTTAGCCGAGCCTCATTGAACTTGACAGAAAAAAAAGGAAAAGAAAGAAAGAAAAGGAAAAAAATAAAAATTATAAAAAAAATGAAATTTTTTTTGAAAAAATTATAAAAAAATTTACCCACATCAACATCGGTTGTCATAGCACTACGGCGTTCACGTCAGCGATTTCCGATTAAAATTGATCAGATGGACTCAATTGACAAAATATGAAAATGTTTAGGACTTAATTGGCAAAAGGTTTACCCACGTTAGCACTGATTGTCCTGGCACTACCGGCATTTATGTCAGCGATTTCCGATTAAAATTGATCGGATAAACTCAATTGGCAAAACGCGAAAGGTTTAAGACTTTTTAGATAATTTTCCTCCTAAATCCTAATCCAGGACAAGGATCAAACCAAGACGACCTCGATCCAGTCACTGCACATCCCCACGAGCCCAAGACCCAAGCTTTACAGCCCCGCCTCCGCCTCCGCCTCCGCCTCTTCTCACCGCAAGCCTAAAAAGCAAGAAAGCCGCACAGAAACACCGTGCCTTGGAGAGGAAGCCGCAGCAAAAGCTTGAATCGCTCATTAAGACCTTCAAGCGCATCCCTTTCGGCAGCCTCTGTCGATTTGGCCATAGCTGAGCTTGAGTCCTCCATCCGTTTGGCTCGCCAGAGAGTTCTTTCTTCTTATTGGTTCATAATCGGAGGTTTGTGTGTGGTATAAAAAATGCGTCCCAAATCTTCCGGACTGATTTTCTTGGCCAATCTTGCGGTTGATGCTCTCATGGACCGGGAAAGTTGTCATATTTTGTAAGTGATGCGGGAGCATCCGGCTTAACTCCATCGACAAAATCAGCACCATCGATGTTCATTCAAGTGAAGGTAGATTTCGGTCTTAACATGGTTCGTTAGATCATCGACAAGGAGACTATCGATCAGGTTACCAGTTATTAAGTTGTTGATTCTTCCCTTGACGTTTAAAGCTATCATTTCACAAAGAATAATTGCTGATTTCAATGCAGATCAACATCATATTGATAGGAGGTTGTTCCAAGTAATTTCCTATGATATTTTCTGATTTATTGAGGTGGATGTCCTCTGGTCCAGGTTGGAGCACAAATTTTGGAGATAAACCACGAGGCTCGAGATTTCAAGTCTTTATGTGTCGTCAATGCATTTCAAGTCTCCATGTATTTTAATGCTTTCTAGTTCCGAAGTCCTTAAATGGTTGGGTAGTTCCCATGTCTCTTTAATGTTTATCTATTTCCTAAGTCTTAAATCCCCCATAAATAGAGGAGAGTCCCCCATTGTAAGCAGATGACTTGTTGAATGATATACATGAGATTCTCCTCTGTGTGAACGAATGCCTTTGGAGAGTAAATAACTCTTATATCGGTTTCTTTATCTTTGGAGAGTGGATTACTCATCGGTGGTGAGCTAAGAAGCACTTTATCCTCGGCTAGTGGTTTCCTTTAGGCGTCAATGGTGAGCTTCTCCTATCTTGAAGTCCTTTAACCTTGCTGGGCGGCTTGTCCTTTAAGCCTCGATGGTGAACTTCGTCGATCCCGGTTTTCATCCTCGGTTGGTGACGCGACCTTTGTACCTTGGTCGTAGTCGATTCTATCCTTCACTTTCATTTTACCCTTCGACATACATCTGGCAAACACACACCCATCCAAATACAAAAATACAAAAAACCCCATTTCCGAAATCACTCGCCCATGCACGCATCAGTAAGTCTTGCTTGATCAGTTGTCTGCGCTTTGCATCAAGCTGATTTTCTCGAACAACTTCTTCGCATCCGGATGTTTAAGTTAACTACAGTTTGGCCATTTTATCGAAAAATGCTTGAGACAAGCGGGGTTTTGTGGAATGTCGTGATCGATGCCTTGGTTCGGTTTGGTGAGATCAATGCTGCGGTGGAATTGCTCCGGGAGATGCATAAGTCTTTTGGGCTGGATGGGTACACGACACGACGGAGAGCGTGTTTAGGGCTTGCCCCAGAAGGAAGATGAACAAAAGAAAGAAAATAAAAGGGAAAATGACAAAAATGGTCATTGAACTTTTACCCAATGTTCAATTTAATCCCTGAACTTTTAATTTGTTCAATGTGATCCCTACACTTTTAGTACATTTTTAACTTAGTCCCCCAACTACATATTATCCTTGAACTTGAATTAATGAAATGACAACAATAAACATTTTCATATAGTGCAATTGAACATGTACTAAAAATTCAGAAATCAAATTGAACATGTACCAATAGTTCATGGGCCATATTGAACAAATTAAAAATTCAGGAACCAAATTACACATTAGGCTAAAATTCAAGAACCACATTAAATAAATTAAAAGTTCAAAGACCATATTGCATATTGAGCCAAAGTTCAGGAACCAATTATGTCATTATCCCAAAATAAAATAAATTAGATAATTCTTAAAATGATTGCAAACAACATCATTTTGAGTAAATTTGACTATGTTAGATCGGCGGCCGTACCACAAGGACGGCTAGCGATAATCACATCGCCACTTTAGTATTTTCAGACGAAAATTGACCAGATAACTATATTAGAATTTCATGCAAAGATTTAGGACTACATTGAAACAATATAAATATTTAAGACTGAATTGGAATCCGTATAATAGGTTTGTGACTTAAATAATAATTTTTCCCATTAAAAATGGATAAGTTGTTGAGCCGGATGGGTACATGAAGGATAGTATGTTTAGTGCTTGCACTATAAAGAAGATGAACAGTCATAAAAGAAAAGAAAACAAAAAAAATTACTCAAAACAACGTTGTTTTGAGTAAATTGATTACATTAGATTGTTGATCATGCCACATACGGCTAGCGATGATTAAACCGCCACGTTAACATTTTCAAATGAAAATCGGCCGGGATGATCACATTGAGATTTCATGCAAAGAAGTAAGGTTACATTGGAACAATTTAAAGATTTAGAATTAAATTGAAATCCATATAATAATTTAAGGCTAAAATAACAATTTTTATCATGAAAATTGTATGTATCCGAAGCATAAATGGTGTGGGTTGAATGTAAAACTCACATAATCTAATGGTTGAGATTGAATGGACTCACATGTATAGGATGGATGCAAGGCTTGCTCATCTACTCACTTCTCTATTTTCCGTGAATATGCTCAGGAGTTTTTCCACATTCGCTAATTCAAATGAAAGATTATACAAATTGATCGATGTAGAGCCAACTTTCCCACATGCTAGGAATCTACCTTGACTTCACATTTCTTCTGGTGTATAATATAAATATGCGCACTTAACTCTTGATTTCCGAACGAATTGGAATGCCAGAGGTTCGAACCTTTTGTATGTGCATCATATTTCGCTATGAAATATATTGTACCAATTTAGTCCTAAACTTTTGCACGAACTTACGACATGCGGTGGTCAAAACTGTTTCCAAAAGCTGAAAAAGCCATCCCTAATCATCACCAGCGACCGCACCTAACCCATCACCCCTCGTCGCCCATGCATACGCTAGCTGCTGAAATGAACTTGTACGGCGTTGCGGTGCTCTTATAACTGTTTTTTTTTTAGCGACGGCTATCGTACATGTCTCAAAGAAGGTGCATTGCGGATGCCTTGTCTGTCCCTTGAATCAACTTGAGAATTGTTGCCTGGGACAAGGTTAGGCAGTAGCCAACCTAATATGTGCCTTAACGACCACCCTTTTCATTTTTCTGGTGGGTAAAAGTCCATTGCTTTTCATTAAAGAATAACCTGGACCGACAGTAACAAAGCTTCGAAATACAATAAATCTCATAGGCTGCGTTTGGTCGACCGGATAAAAGTCAGGATAGGATATGTTTTATCCTATCCTGCGTTTGGTAGTGGTCCAGGATAGGATAAGGTCAGATATAGACCGGATATAGCCTGGATAAAAAAATCCGGTGGGGGGTGGGATAGACCCAGATAGGATTTCTATTGCCTATATTTCCAAAAACGCTACACTTCACTCGCCGACATCTTCATCCCCACACCTTGTGCACTTTCACCAAAAAAATTTCTCCGTTTTTTTCTCCTTCACTAACTCTTCCGGACCTATGAATAGCAAAAATAAAAAATAAAAATTATCCTATCCAACTTTAAATCCGTATTCCACCAAACAATGGACAGGATATGAAGAAATCCCGGGATTTCTTATCTTATCTTATCCAGTCCTATCCCGTTTAGAAATCCGGACGACCAAACGCAGGAGCTTGCGGAGGATAGGACACCCGATTATGAAGAATGGCTTTCCGTCTACGGGCTTCGACAACCCAATTCGCCGAACAATGGGCTATTTGGAGCTCTGAAAACTTGATAAACAGATCTTTGCAATCTTTGGTAAGTGCACTCACGTCCCAAGCTTGCTGATCTGAGCCCAACAAAGCATTTGTACTGCTGAAAATCGAGAGGAAGGAGAAAATGAAGATGACTCGAAAGCGTACCTCCTGTTCGAGGTCACCGTTTCCAATTTCTTAATTGCGGCTACACGTACTTCATCCCCCTCCATCGAAACTGTTAGAAACCCCAACAGATAAAGCTTAAAAAGTAAAATAGTTCAAAAAAAAAAAGTTAATATCACGAAAAATCACAAATCGGTGCACATGTGATAAATTTACTATAAATTGATTTTTTTTTTACCACCAAAAATCTAAAGCTAATACACATGTGATAAATTCACCCTTCTTTAGTTTTCATTAAATTTTATTATTAAAATACGAAGTTGGATTACACGTGACAGTTGACGGGTGTACTAGTTTAGAGTTTTAGCCCTCTATTTGTCATAAGTTTACTAATTTATGATTTTTCTTGATATTAATCAAATTTAATGGATGGAAAATTTATCACAAATGTACCAGTTTTGGGTTTTTGTAAATTTTTCAAAAGTGCATTAGTTTAGGATTTTTCTTGGTTAAAATATTTATTCAAGGTAAATTTATTATGAGTATACTAATTTAAGGTTTTCGTGGTATTAATCCAAAAAAAAATAGTCAAAAAAGAACTCAGCGCATAAGTTTGCAGCACAACTTCAATTTTATGAGATTACCTCTTGTTTATGATCTTAGGAGATGGTTAACATGCCTGCCAAAATGATGGAAGACTTAGCAATAAATGCATAATCTTTGACCAAGGGTGTTTTGGCCAACAGACCAAAAATGCTGTGTTTCCGGCCATCAAGGCCGTGGAAATATGCCCTTCCAATGTTCTTTCAATAAAATGGTTGTCATCTAAAATCACTCATTCTAACTACGATGGAGATTTCGATAAATAAATAAAAACTAAGACGGAGATGAGTGGTCATGAATGATTGCGAAAAATTGTGAATTGAGCATACTTTTGCAGACAGATTAGTAAGTTCAATCCAATCTAATAACATTGTGGATGTACATTATACTAGATGTCTCTATTTCAATTTGCATATGATTACAATGCATCGAGGATGATTATAGCTCATGATTCAAGGGCCTGACGATAGTTTAGCTAAGTTTATATTTCAAGATCGAGGATATAAAATGAAATACGACTAATTAGTCAGTCACTACAAGGACTAAGGACTAAATAATATGGGTGACCAGATTTTAAGGAAGTCCATTCCAAAAGTGGAACTAGGAACTGACCCTATAAGGTCTAGAACCGAGAATTGAATAGTTGAAACCGAGAACTGAATCGGATTGGTCTAGAACCGGCTTGGAAAGTTTTCGAGTGGACTCAAGAACCTGCCGTCCTTTTTTTTTTGTTAAAAAGCATGAAAATTTATGGGACTTGATTTCCTTTGGCATATGAGGTCAAGTGGAAGCGAGGACCAAATTGATTATACTTTGTCAAATGTCACAAGTAATGACTAGAATATTCATAAAGGAACAAGAGCAGAGACAGAAAGCTACATCATCTAATTTAGAATGGAAAATTGTTGATCCCCCCATAAAATTGGATTCCCACCAACCTTGGACTTTAGTATTCACGAATCACGATGAAGATTCCTTCGACTTTTAGTACTGGCCATGTCATTAAATGCAACAAGTTTTCTTGGCACTTTGAGAAATTTCGTGCATCTAAGCAACGCAACTACCACAAATTTTTAAAGCTATGTTGACCTTGACCGCTGACCAACTTCTTTGCTAAGCTCTTTTCATCTACATACGGATAACCAATTTCTTTTCCAATAGTAGTCCATGGTAAATCAATTACATACATCACATTTAGAGGACTATATTTATTGCACTATATACATTAGGTAAAAAAAATAGGAAAAGTAAAAACTTTGATCTTGAACTCGAGGAATATCCTCATTTGCCTCCAAAGAAAACAACGTAAATGTCATGTAGAACAAAAAGATCTTTACACGCTCTTAAATGGACGATAAATCTCCTAACTCCGATATGAAATAACATCTCTCGATGTACTGCACACATGTCAACGTGATAATCCTGTATGAGGTTTCACTTATATTTCTTCTTTCAAACACAGAATTTACCCTTTGGGTGACAAAATTAGTATATTCTTTCTTATTTGGTCGCACCATCCTCATGCAAGGGAAAATTATATATGAAGAATTACAATTGGCCTGCTTAGGGTTTTTTTGCGCTTTCTAAATCTTCATAAACAGCTCATATGCAAGGTAAATTATTTCCCTTTTTTGTCTAAATTATTTTCCTTATGTCAAAAGAAAGAGGTAGAAAGAATGTGGAATGCATCCTTTTATAGATTTTATTTTATCAAACACCTGTTCGATAAAAAATTAATTATTAGATTCATCATCAATATGAAAAAAAAAACCTCCTTACACATTCACCATTCAATGAGTAACATTTGTGTTTGAGTTTAATTTCGTAACCAAATTGATTATGATAAGCGTATAGATTATTTATATATCGAGAATGGACTTATTAAAAAAACACCTAAAAATAAAATCATGTAACTTCTATTGATGGTTTATATATAAAAAAAAAAGGGACAGAAAAAGTCACAAAAACTCCAAATTATGCTAACTATGACATATTTACCTTGATTTTTTTTTAATCAAAAATCTCTAACTATACTCACTACAGCACATTTACCCTAAAATTTTTCTTGCAATATAAAAAATCCCACACTCAACCTACGCAGCACAATTACCATCCATCTAGATCTCACTTAATAAATTTTTCGGCTAGAATAATATTTTTTTTATTTCATTTAAGCCATGCGGATGCCATATCAACGCTACTTGTTCTTTAGCTTCCGTGTAGGCAAATTATCGACGATTTTTATTGACAGAATATTAACGATTTTTATTTGAAATATTTATGAAAAAAAAAAATTTGGAGCAAAATATACTAGGCTTTTGCCAAATAAAGAAAGACAGGATATGCCGGAATCGGATTGTCAACGCGACACCATCGCCAACAACTAACGTTTGCCCTTGCGCAGCAGTGCACTGCGCCAAATGGCGGCGACATCTTCATGGAATCCCGTGTTCGCCCACCATCCCTCCAAGAAGCAGCGCTCCCTCTCGTGGGCCCGCTCCTTCTCCTCCAAGTCCCACCTCCGCCTCGCCCGCCGCGGTGGCGCCGCTCCCGCCGGCGGCGGCCGCGCCGCGTCCCTCGCGGTGCTGTCGCTCCTGGGCACGAAGCCCACCGTCCTCGTCACCGAGAAGCTCGGCGATGCGGGCCTCGACCTCCTCAGGTCCTTCGCCAACGTCGACTGCTCCTACGACCTGAGCCCGGAGGAGCTGTGCACCAAGATCTCCCTCTGCGACGCCCTCATCGTCCGGAGCGGCACCCGGGTCAGCCGCGAGGTCTTCGAGTCGTCCGGCGGGCGGCTCAAGGTCGTGGGCCGCGCCGGCGTGGGGATCGACAACGTGGACGTCTCGGCCGCCACGGAGCACGGGTGCCTTGTGGTCAATGCGCCCACCGCCAACACCATCGCCGCCGCCGAGCATGGGATCGCCCTGCTCGCTTCCATGGCGCGGAACATCGCCCAGGCGGACGCTTCCGTGAAAGCGGGTGCGTGTCTTTTTTGCGGTGCTTTCGGGCAGTTGTTGATTTTTTGCAAGGTCTCGGTGCGGCATTTCTTCGAGCAGCCTGGGTGCGATGTGGGCCATTTTGAAGCTTTTAAAATTGTGGGTTGCGTAGGCCGTTAGTCTCTGTTTATTATGTCGTTGATGGTATGGTTGATCATATCTCTTATGGATTTGGTGATTGGCAGTGTTCAAATTGGTTGAGGCTTGTTGAAATTAATACGTAGTATACTGGAGGTTCACCAACAAACGACAAATCTTTAAAATACTTGAACGGAGGCCCATTTTGTATAGCAAGCTGTAAACTTCCAGTGTTATATTGAATGCTTATTATGGACATGTGAGCGCGTGCTCCTATAACATGGTAAATTGGGTTTTTATGCCGTGAATGCCCTATGCTGTTTCTTATGAAAATGCTGGGCCTCTTGCTGTCTGGGTCGCTCTTTCTTTTTTTTTAGGAAAGTGGCAGAGAAGCAAGTATGTTGGTGTTTCGCTGGTGGGGAAGACTCTTGCAATTATGGGGTTTGGGAAGGTTGGATCGGAAGTCGCAAGGCGGGCCAAGGGGCTCGGCATGCACGTGATTGCTCACGATCCATACGCCCCTGCTGATCGCGCACGTGCAATCGGAGTGGAAATGGTGAGCTTCGACGAAGCAATCTCGACCTCAGATTTCATCTCCCTGCACATGCCTCTTACCCCTGCCACGTCCAAGATGTTAAATGATGACGCTTTTGCTAAGACGAAGAAGGGCGTCCGGATTGTCAATGTTGCTCGAGGTGGCGTGATCGATGAAGAGGCTCTTCTAAGGGCTCTAGATTCTGGAATTGTTGCTCAGGTTCTGGTTTTCTTTGATCTGTCTGCAGAATTTTTATGATCAATTCATACAAATGGTGAAGGAGCAATAGTTCTCATTTTTGTGCAGGCTGCACTTGATGTTTTCATGGAAGAGCCTCCTCCCCGAGACAGTAAGTTAGTGCAGCATGAGAATGTGACTGTAACGCCTCATCTCGGCGCTAGTACAACTGAGGCCCAGGTACATTTGGCTAACATACTGTTGGTAAGTTCTGTTCTTTCCAGGCTTGATTAGTTTTCCGACCTTGAGTTTCTTTGTGGATGTAATCAGGAAGGTGTGGCCATTGAGATTGCAGATGCAGTTATTGGGGCCTTGAAGGGTGAGCTTGCGGCTACTGCTGTGAATGCACCCATGGTGCCTGCCGAGGTAGGATATCAAATACTGTTTTCCTACTTTTGTTGTGCTGCACTTTGCAATGACTTTTAGTTATTTTGCTCCAATGACTCCTTCCTCATTTAGTACAGGATAACTTCATCAGCCTCAACTGCTTGGCATCACAATAGTGTTAATTGACTGACATTTAAGTGATCATTTTTCAAAAATTTTAGCACTTAAGTGATCGTTTTTCAAAAATTTTAACACTAAAGTGATCCAAAAAAAACTTATGACACTTAAGTGATCGTTTTTCCTCCGACTTGGCACCAAAGTGATCCAAAAAAAAGTTATGGCACCAAAGTGATCTCCGTACACAACTTATGGCACTTATAGTGTTCTTTTGCCGTTGTCTCTCAATTCATTAACAATTTGCAGCATAACCATGTGTTCGGTGCATGCTTTAGGAATTTAATTGAGCTTGAATTGCTCTTTCGTTTAATTGTTGTCATACTGTTCATCTCATTGTTACTTATTTTCTATGAGAACTGTCAAATCTGACATGTTATAGAGAAGCGCCTCTTAGTGAGAACAATACAAAAACTGTACACTTAAAACTAAAGAGAGTCGTTTTCATTTCCCAGGGTCTCACTATGTCTATTAAATAGACTCATTGTTAGGTCTTCGTTGTTCATTCCATTTGTTCCGGAGACAGGCATCAGTTGTTACACTGCTATGCCATGTTACCCACTTACATGCTTTGATGAGAGTGAAGCTCAAGTTCGTTCATGTTGCTTACAGGTTATGTCGGAGCTCACTCCTTATGTTGATCTAGCAGAAAAACTCGGAAGACTAGCCATACAGCTCGTTGCAGGCGGAAGTGGCATAAAATCGGTGAAGGTGGGTTATGCTTCAGCCAGAGGTCCAGATGATCTTGACACTCGGCTGCTCCGTGCTATGGTCACCAAGGGTCTAATTGAGCCTATATCCAGCGTCTTTGTAAACTTGGTCAATGCTAACTTCACTGCCAAACAAAGGGGACTCCGGATCACAGAAGAGAGAATCGTGTTGGACGGATCACCTGAGAACCCCCTTGAATACATCCAGGTCCAGATCGCCAATGTCGAATCAAAATTCGCCAGCGCTATGTCAGAGTCTGGAGAGATCAGAGTTGAAGGGAAGGTGAAGGATGGGAAACCACATCTCACCAAGGTTGGGTCGTTCGGCGTAGATGTGAGCTTGGAAGGGAGTTTGATTCTGTGCAGGCAGATCGATCAGCCTGGCATGATTGGGAAGGTGGGTAGTTTATTGGGTGAGGAGAATGTGAATGTGAATTATATGAGTGTCGGGAGGACGGCTCAGGGGAAACAGGCCATTATGACAATTGGTGTGGATGAGGAACCAAGCAGGGAAGCCCTGATGGCTATTGGAGATATTCCTGCCATCGAAGAGTTTGTTTTCTTGAAATTGTAGGACAGAAAAGATCGAAATGTTTGTCTTTGCTGCTGAATTCTTGAAGATATGGTTTTTGTGTGACGGTGTGTATAAATATCAGTAAAGTTGATTATTAGCTATTGCAATTGACATAGATTTACATGGGGTCGATGATACTTTTGATTAGACGATAATCTGGTGTCTGTTTAGGTACGCTATACATACGGCGACATATATCCTTCTTTAGGTGAAAATATGTTTCCCGACGCATCCAATGAAGGTTATTTTCTCAGTTTCATTGCTGTGCTTCCTGTCTATATAAATGTCCCTGCTGCAAATGTGGAAAACGCGGTTGCTTTCGTACTATTTCTTTGGAGGTGCTGCATATAGAATTCTCATGCCCAGTTCCTTCTTTTTCGGGATGATCTGTCTTCACCTGTTTAGTTTACCTGGGTGTGTAACAAGGATCACTTTAGGAATTTGCACAAGTCCGCTTTTTGCAGAACTTCACTATGCAAAAACCCAATTGCCTCCATTTGGTATCAACTTGTCAGTCAGTCACACCGAGTAGCAGTTCAATGAGAATCGGTTACCCCATTGTGGAAATGCCATTACACAGGAAGAGCTTATTACACAAGAAGAGCCCTGACATGGTCATGCTTTACAATTTTCGCAACAAGCTTTACATTTTTCTGTAGCTGCCGGTTCACATAAGAAAGGCGTTTACAATTTTCGCAACAAGCTTTACATTTTTCTGTAGCTGCCGGTTCACATAAGAAAGGCGTTCGATCCTATGTTACAGTCTCGTACGCCATGTGTTCACGAAAAGTGCGCTAGTAACACATAAAAGAGCTTGAATGCTTAATGATTTTGTTAACGGTATCAGAGGAATTTCCATACTAAGCATAGCATTCCTTCTAAAAGCTTCTCTCGAACTGTCAAATGAACCAGCGCTGCAACTTCTCGATCATTCGATAATAACCCCAGCTCTATCAATAGAAACACTTGCATTTTCATAACTAGTTAGAGCGGGAATGGGTATTCCACCCTGCATACTGAAATAGCACAGAGTTCTTCGCAGACTCTCTACCAACTAGAACTTAAAAAGAACAGTTCCATCAATAACATGTCAGTCCCGAACAACAGGGCTGGACATCACAACAAAGCTCACTACCAAATCCCAACCTCAATGAACCCATCTTCAGTTGCAAATCCCCTGAACATCCCATTGGTGTTAAAGCCGCAGGCCACTTCCCCGTTCTGGGACACGGCTATCATCCCCGCCTTCCCTTCATCAAGCCTCTCCTTGACCACGAAGTCGACTGCCGCCTGAAGGCCCAGGCCCTTGTACTCCATCACGGCCGCCACATCGCGGGCCAGGGTCCCGCGGATGATGGCCTCCCCCTCGCCGGTGCAGGAGACCCCGCAGAGGCCACAGGCGTAAGTCCCGGCCCCGATCAGGGGCGAGTCCCCGATGCGGCCACACATCTTGTTCATGAGGCCGCCAGTGGAGGTGGCGGCCGCGCACCTCCCCTGCCCGTCGACCACAACGCATCCGACCGTCTCCGGTGCGTAGACGCTTATCGGGAGGCCATTCATCTGCAGGGGGTTCTCCACGCTGGCGCCACAGGTATCCAGGAGGACAGTTGGGATTCTATAGTCAAACTGTTCAACGAAAAACATAGAGAGACATGTTTAGCCTATTGCCCAGAGTGAGAGGCACCACAATTGGGGGGTAAAAATCACCCAATTCAAATGAGATTGAGAATGAACTTCACCATAATTGTGTTTGCTTCCTTGGCTAATTTCAACATTCCCTTATTGTCTTCAGTGATAAAATAGTCATTGTCCACCACCTCAACACCCTGTCCAAATCAAGAATCAATAAATCTCAAAAAGGGGAGACGACAGCAGTAATCATCTCATGATTCCCGCGCAAACTAGCAACTACGTCGCACTGCACTACTATTGAAACTCTTGACAAAAATCAAGGACCGCACCAATCTTTCCAAGAACCACAAAACCGACAAAATCAAAACATAATTAACTCCAAGACTCACAGGCATAATCAAAATGGACTAATGACCGACTAAGTTAGAATGCAGAAGTTACAGACTTGGGGTATCCAACGTTAATCACACGACATGTCTGAACTCAAGAACCGGAAGAAAAGTACGAAAACTGAAAACCATTTCAAGCAAAACCCAATGACCCTGATGACGAGAGGCAAGAACCCGTTTCAACTGAGGCAGGCACGTGGGGAAAAGACACGACCGCCAGGTCAGAGGTTCATGCACCAAACTAAAAAGCACGTGGATGGCTTAAACGCAGAAAGAGCAATCATCATGTTGTCTCTCATGGCTGGTGTTGGGTCCCAACCGCTGTCTTTGCCTACATGATTTATATTAATCACCGTTCATTCGAGAGAGAAAGATGATTTATTTCGAATTCGCGACTGAATATTTCGACGGTTGAGATCGTTCATCGGGGCCGTCCATGAATGCATGGCGCAGAAACGCTTCTCTCGAGGAGAATTTATGATTTCGTGAATCGAATGCCGAACCCATATGAGCAAAAAGGGAGAAGCAGAACTATGGTAGGGCAGAAAGTACAGACGTGGAGGCGGGCGAAGTCCTCGGCGCCGGAGAAGGCGAGATAGGAGTGGGGGGACTTGTCCATGACAAGCCTGGCGAGGGAGACCGGGTTCTTCACCGTCGTCACCCCCGACACCGCGCCGCACCTCCTCCCCTTCCCGTCCATTATGCTCGCCTCCATCTCCACCGTGCCTTTCTCCGTCAGTGCCGATCCCCGCCCCGAGTTGAACACCGGATCGCTCTCCAGTTCCCTCACCTTTAAGGAAACAAAAAAAAACGAGTGAGACTGCGTATCATGTAATCCACGACGACAAGGTCTCGAGCACACATGAAAAACCCTCGTTCGTCGTTCAGTTTCATCAGAACCGGTGTTGCATGTCCAAAAGAAACACAGACAGAAACAAAGACACAGAGAGAGAGAGAGTGTGTAACGTACGACGAGTTCGACGACGTCGACGGCGGGGAGAGAGGAGCGGAGGGCGGAGATGCCGAGGTTGAGACAGCGGGCGAGGACCTGCTTGGCCTCCTCCTGGCGGTGGAGGGGGAGATTCGGGTCCACCCCGGCGCCGCCGTGCACGGCGATTGCCCACCCTCCCATCTCTCCCTCTCCCTCTCTACGGCGGTGGGGGGTCGGTGGCGATGTTGTGTGTAACCGGCGGACGGGCGTCTCTCTCTGCGTGGGTTTGCCTTCTTCCTACACACAAACACACACGCAGAGAGAGAGAGAGAAATAGAAAGCGGTGGAGAAGAAGAGGCTGCGGTTGGCGGGGCATTTATAGGGGTGGTAAGAAGAAGTTCGAAAAGCCAAACGGGGCATCGCTTGAGAAGTGACCGCATGTCCAAAATCAGATTTCGAAAGCATCCTTTGAGTTTGGAAATTTATTTAATGAAATGCCAACTCCCTTTTCCTTTCATTATTTTCTTTCCTTTTCGGATTCCGAGGCGGAATCGGGTAAACTGGAATTGATTGGAGTTTTGTTTTCACTGGAGGAGCGAGGGGGGGGAGCGTTTGACGAAATTGCCGAGAAGGAGAGCGGTTTGGGATCGTTTGACCCGATAGGGGGGGGCGGTCCTCCGATGCTTTCACGTAACTAAGGAAATTCCTACTTAGGGTTTTAGTTGTAACGCAAGTGCTGTAAATCTTTGGGTTACCGCCACGAAAAATTTCAAATCGAATGTACGTACGATAAATTTATCCAAAATTAATTTTTTGATCATCAAAAACCCTAAACTGATACACCTATAACAAATTTACTTTCCGTTAGAATCTGTTAAAATTTACCGTCAAATTTGTTAACGGGTGTACCAGTTCTAGGTTGTACCCTCTGTTTGTCGCGGATATACAAATTTGTGGTTAATCAAATTCAACAGAAATTAACGAAAGATAAATTTTTCACAAATCTATCGGTTTTGGGTTTTTGATGATCAAAAGATTAATTTTGGGTAAATTTACCACAGGTTTACCAATTTAAGATTTCTTAGGGTCAAAAAATTAGTTCTTTTGGTAAATTTATCATGAGTGTACCAGTTTAAGATTTTTTGTGTTATTAATCATGAATCTTTTGACGCGAGACCATAGGGTTTTTTTTTGTAAATCAAGGGCTTATCTAGAGATCTTCCCTTTCTTAGAGTTATATACACTAACTTGAAATTGAAGGGAATGGGGTTTTCACAAATTCTCTCGTACATTTGATTGTTTCGAGGCCTTGAGAAGATTGCCAGATAGATCGAGAGTGATCCCACCGTTTTTTTGAAATGGTTAATATAACAAAAAATCCAAAACCGATACACATATGACAAATTTACTCCAAACTAATTTTTTGATTACCAAAAACTCCAAATCGGTACATCTGTGACAGATTTACCCTCCATTAAATTTTACTATCAAATTGCTGAATTGGATAACACGTACCAGTTGACGAGTGTACCAGTTTAGGGTTTTACCCCTTTGTTTATCACAAATTTACCAATTTATGGCTTTTTGTGGTATTAATTCAATTTAACTTAGGGTAAATTTATCACAAGTATACAAGTTTGAGATTTTTTATGGTAAAAAAATTAATTTTTGGTAAATTTATTATAGGTGCGTCGGTTTAGATTTTTTCGTGGTATTAACTCTTTTTGAAACTCTCGATCAGATTAGATTTTAAGTTTCCTTGATAATATCTCCAAGAGTAACCTATGGGATCGTTAAATGCGATCGGGGCTTGAAAAAATATCCATTGTGTCTGTGAACTTACATAGTTCAAGTCGTGTGCCTTATTTTAGTAGCGAAAGTTTTCGTTGCTCACGATCGTCAAACCACGAACCTCGCGCTGTTGCTGTCCATCGTTCATTTTCCATGGGCTTGAAAAGAAACTCTAGGAGCGAATGACCTTATTGCAAACATCTTGGAGCCTAGGAAAACTATAGAATAGAGAGACATGTAGATGTCGATGTAGATGAAAGGAAAGAGCACGAAGCCTTCGGTGCAAGGAAGTAGAATGAAGTTTTCAAAGCCATCCTCATGCCTATCTTCTTCTCTGAGGTTGCATAGCAATCTTCAAGCGAATTCAAAGACCGAGTCATTTGCTAATTTTCAATTCTCTGATGTTGCGAGACCAACTCATTTCCAAATTGGCTATTAGTATATGGATGTACTTGGAATATTTTAATGACATTCACATATTGAATGGGTCAATATGCCAGAGAACTTATAATTATCCTCCAAATTCGCACGTCACTCCTTCAATCATAAGCATACATATTTCACGGAAAGAGGGCTCCGTTTGCGATGCCGACCCTGTTTTCTTTCCATTGCTTCAGTATTTAGCACTTAATATTTAAATTCTTTATAACGTCACGCGCCGCAAATAATTATAAAGATCTGTGTATATTAGAACCTGAACATTAAGGTCACTTAGAAATCATTGAAAAGCTTTTTATTGTGCTATAAAGCTTGACTAAATTCTATTTAGGTTAATACTACCAAAAACTCTAAATTGATATACATGTGATAAATTTACCCCAAATTATTTTTTTTTATCACGAAAAACTCCAAACTAATATATATGTGAAAAATTTATCCCAATCTAATTTTTTTAACCATCAAAAACTCAAAACTGATATATTTATCAAAAATTTAGCTTGTGTTAAATTGGATTAATATCACAAAAAATCTCAAATCGGTACACTTGTGACAAATTGATACACCTATCAGTCATCCAACTCAAAAATTTAATGATAAAATAGGATAAAATTATCATAATTATATCAATTTAAGATTTTTCGTGATATTAATTATATTATTTATTATGATAGAGAACTTAACACATAGTAATACAAACATATATATATATAATAAGTAAATGGGTCCCCAAGCAAAAGGAGTGTCTTGCCGCGACAAACTTCCAAGAAAGCAGTGGGATGGGACATTACTGTACTGTAGCTGTGATTGAAAGTAGAGTATGGCTAATTATAATACGACGAGTGTCTGGCTTATTACCGCAGCAAATGTTGGGGAGATGAGACGCCACCCGTAGTGCCGCCCAGATTCTCTGTCTTCCTGATCTTTCTCGGATTTTCCAACATCACGTCGGGACATACATAATATACAAACCAATATACATTTTTAATTAGAAAAAAAAATCACGAAAAACTTTAAATTATATTCATTGTGATACATATACCCCAAATTTTTTTTTGCGATATCAAAAACCCCAAATCATATCTATTATGACCCATTTATCCTATACCTTTTTTCGTAGTATAAAAAACTCCAAACTTATATCAGTGCAGCACGTTTATCGTCCGTCAAAATTTTGCCCTTGGCGAAATTCGACCTTGCCAAGTCGGCCTTGCTAGTGGCTGGTGAGGCCGACCTGGCCTAGTGATGGTGAGGTGGAGCTCACCAACCTTCACCTCAGTGATCGGCTAGAGGAAGAAGGAAAAAAAAAAGAGAAATAGAAAAGAAAAAAAGGAAAAATGAAATAAAAAGATCACAATATTATTTAAATATTATTTAAAATGATCTATGTCACGCTGGCCGTGCCACATACGACGGCCGCTATCCATGTTAGCGATTTCCGACAAAAATAGTTGGATTGATTAAATTGGCTCAATTGCAAAAAAAAAAAAAAAGATTTAAAATTGAATTGGCACAATTGTAATAAGTTTAAGATTTTTTGGTAATTCTCTCCCTTGTCCTCACAAGCTGCAAACGATCTCGCCACGGATAGAGAGAGGGATGTAAGCAACAAGCAAGATCGAGGATATCGTCATCAACTTTGAGTCGAGCTATGGCATCGAGCCGCCGCTCAACACCACAGGGTGACTCTAAGGTTGCGCATGAATATCATTCTGTGCCCATGAACTATTTCTGAACAGAAATGATTTTTTTTTATTCTGTGCCCGGAAACAATTTCTGAGCATTTGAATGCGTTTGATAAACTATCCAAAATTTCTATTCCTAGAATAGAAAAGAATATAAATGTGTTTGGTAACTACACACAAATTTATTTTTGTTAATAATATTTTGAATTGTTTTTTTTTTTACCCAGGCCATGGTCGGTCGTCGGCGACCAGCGGCCAACGGCTTGCGACCGGCCACAGCCCAGGGCCGGCGAGGGCATCACAGCCCTCGCCGACCGCCGGCGGAGGCGAGGGTGAGGGCTAGACCCACGCCGCCTGTGCGAGGCGGCTCGCCGTCGCGACCCACGACCAAGCCGACCTCGCCGTGGGTCGTGACGGCGAGGCTCGGCCTCGCCAGATCTGGGCGAGGCCGACCTCACCATGGGTCGCGACGGCGAGGCTTGGCCTCGAGAGGTCGACCTTGCCATGACCGACGGTGAGCCGCCTCGCCCAGGCAGCAAGGGTCCAGCCCTCGCCCTCGTCGGCAGGGGGGACCCTCGCCTTTGCTGGTGGCCGGCAAGGGCCGTGACGCCCTCGCCGGCCCTGGGCTATGGCCGATCGCCGGCCGCCGGTCGCCGGCGACCGGCCCCAATCCAAGAAGAGCAACATAAAAAGAAGAAAATAAAAAAATAATAAAAAAACTGATTCTCAAAATTGTGCCGAAAAACAATAAGCAACTTTTTTTTTACTTCTTGTTTCTCGGCACAAATATTTGCAAAAATGTGCCCGAGAATAAAAAATTTACCAAACGCATTTCTATTCCCAAACTATTTCTGGGAATAAAAGAACATAAATTTTTACTGTTTTGCACGTTACTAAATGGGCCCTAAATTGCTTTGGTGCTGCAGTACGGAACGGAAGCATAGGAAGAAGGTGAGAGAGGGGTTTGGGTGTAGGTTTTGGTCTGCATGAGGACAAATGTGTTCTTGTTCTTTTAGTTTGAGGAGTTGCAAAATGTAGGTTTTGAAATGTAAGGACGGTGTTTTGACCGCACAAAAAAAGAAATGTAAGGAGCGTGTTTATTATGGAGAGCGAAATTGAGAATGGTTTTTGCAATCATTCCTTAGATTTGAGAAGGCTATCAACTTGTGAGATTTTATGGAATCATTGCTAACTGTTCTACAAGCTTGAAATTTTATAAGATCACTGCCAACTATTCTAAAAGTTTAGGCTATGAGATGAAGGTGTGGTTTAATATTTATATTCTAACACTCTCCCTCATGCTTAGTTTGGTCTTTTTACCTAGTACTAAGCATGGACATATTTAATTGGGGAAGCAAAGCAAATGGGACCTGGAAAGATTCAAACTTATGACCTCCAGTTCTGATACCATGTGAGATTTTGTGGGATCACTGTCAACTATTCTAAAAATTTAAGCTGTTAGATAAAGGTGTAGTTTGCTATTTATATTCTAACACAACTGATGGTTATGACCCAAGGAAATGAAACTTCTTCCAGCCATGTCTCCGATCGGTGAATTACAAGTTGAAGTTATAACCCATCGATTAGAAAGTTGATTCCTCGAACCAGAGATGAAGGAAAATATACCCTAGCAAAAACCCCTTCTTATTAAGTGTAAACTACTTGCATGTCGGGCTTGTGTGTTCGATCCACTATTGTTTTCCCCTCTTATTTGTGACCTTTTTATCGTGTGTCCAAGATATCTATCCAAAATAAAGGTCTCTAAACATAGGGGCTTTGTCCTACATGGTTGTGGTGTGAACATAAAAGCAAGATATGACTTGAATTGATTAGGATTTAAACATCGAGTGCTTTTTCGAAATCGGGCATGTTGAGCTTTGTGTACTTTGCATGACCTTCATTCATCAGGTTTATGAGTTTTGGATTACCGTCCATTCTAACCATATATGTAGGCAACGTTGACAAAACTATGTAAAGGTTTTCAATGCCTTTTTGTTTTTACTATAATAGAGACAGATCGCACATGGTCGATGAATAATAGAAAAATTGAATCAACTTTTTCATTTTTTGATAGATAAACAAGGTAGGAGTGGCGACCAACGTCCGCAACCCCCATAATAAGAGTTTTACATGCGCGATGAAATGTTTGATTTCAATAATAACTATTGCTCATATCGAGCCAGAGCCCCGTCTTTGCAACCCCACTACCGAATTAGCAGGAGTAGAGCCAGAGTTTTCCTACACCATGTCACAGTCGAACATAAGCTGTGAACGAACCAAGACTTCATGAGGCCGAGAAGCAATAGAGAGAGTTAAACCTATGATCAACGGACCCGAAACTACTTGGAAGTAAGCCGTACGACACCATCAGACCAGCCGCGGCAGAGATGGAATAAGCTTCTGCTGCATGCACAATTTAACATTGCACGTATCTGAAGAGACATTAGCCACTCGCCCAAGCAACCAAGCAAATGCAAAATCTCTCTCTCTCTCTCTCGTCGAACAATTGTTGTCCACAAAGTGCAAAGTGCGAGCCATAAAATGACAACATACATGTGGAATCTGATGTGCCATCTCTCTCCCTTCTCGTCATCGGAGATGATTGGCTTGATCTCGCCATGCTTACTTTAATCACTTCCTCTTCTTGGCCCCCGTGACTTTTTCAATTCGACCCCTAAACCAATAATTGATGGTGAATTAGCAAAGCTTGTCATTGAGTCATCAGCATCACCGAACCCAGCCAATCAGCGTTCCTATCGCTTCCTTCATCACGATATACAAAAAAAAAAAAAATGTCCTCTTGTAGGGAACTCACTTCCAAGAATGCAGCAACTGTCGGGCCCCCTCTGCCTTTTTCCGCTACTGTGGCAAAATTCGACATAAATTCCATTTTTTTTAAGTTCAATTCAGTAGGTCATGCGGGACATGATTTTTCAGGAATTTTGAATACAGTGTGAATTAGAGTGAGCAAGGCCTGAAAGTAGGTATGGATTTTAGTGAATTTTCAAGCTCCGAGTCCGCACAATCAAATTGGGTGTTAGAGAATTTGCAACTCAAGAATCGAAGATCGTCTATTCATATCCACCAATTGCGAACAAACTTCTGGGTCGTATTTACCTGCACAGACCAAAGGGTGTTGAGTTAATTGGCTAATGGGTATTGCAGGGTGTTTTATGATTTTCAGATAGCCGAACATGTATGCTCGTACCTATGTGTTATAAGATAACATAATAGAATTTGATAAAAAGAACTTAAGAAAAGAGACCTTAATCGAGCCCAACAAAAGGCATGGCATAATTATCTGTCTCTACAAGCTTTTTATCTGCCTCTAAAAGATTTTTAAATTTCCAGATTTGCTTTAACACTGAAGTGCTCAATATAATTATATGGATTCCACAAGAGTTATGCATTCATGATTAGTTTTATTTATGAAATTCCAGCAAGATACACACGAATTACTCATCAAAAACTATCTATTAATTTATTTCTGACTTGATTTCCTTATAATTGCAAGGTGAGTGTGGCAAATTATCTAATACACAATTCACTCACTGCAAATATTAGAGTAGAGAATAGAAAATCAATAGTTCGTTCCTTGTAATTTGGTTAAACTTAGGGGAAAAAAATCTTTTGTTTGTGGATGCAAGCCAAAAGTATAACGTGAAAAAATTAGATATCATTGAGGAAAATTCAATTCAAGCCGACCAAATCGCAGGAAGAATAATCCGAATAAGGGAAATATTTGGTAGCTTCTCAATATTAGATTTTTGGTCAGTACTAATCGAAAAAGGCAACTCTAATTCGCTAGAATTGAAGACAGAACAGGCTTGATGGGACGCGGCCAGGAAATGTGAATAAAAGTTTAAGTATACGAGAGATAACAGAGAATATTCTAACTTAGCTCACGTCCCTATCGTGCGCTAAACTTTAAAAGTGTGTGTGCAAACACTTGACAAAAGGACTTGTTCATTCACGCCACTTTTTTTCCACGCCACTCAACAAGTAATTGTTTACAAAACTTTTCGAACACCTTTAACACTATTATTGAATTTAAAAGCATAGTCTTAAAAAAGGACAATTACCCGTTTAGCCATAAGCTTATTGTATGGACGCTAATTTAATTCCACCACATCGGTGATTTTCAACAAAACTTAGCCGGAAGGGTGGTGGGAAAGGCTACGTTGAAATCCCGCGTAAAAATTTTGAACTAAATTGGAAAATTTGAACGATTCATGACCGAATCAGTATTTAAAATTGATTGGACAATTTTCCCGTCTTGAAAAGAATTGATTGATGTAGGGACTAGGGTAGGCAACTTGCGTAAATGGAGGACTATGGGGATCGCATTCGAAACCTCTCTTTTATCTTTTATATGAATTTAAATCTCCAACATTCACACGAGACCAAAAGGGGGCGCAACATGCCAACTTGAATTGGTACTCGTCACATCCACGATACACTAGGGAATCTTGACGATCCAATACGGATTCTCCCATTCTTCCCCCATTACAAGGACAGCCCTTTGTGCGTTCCAGAAGGATTCCCATCCCATGTGTGTGTTTGTTGTCTAGGAATTGCATTAGGCAAATCTCTTTTTGTTTTCCCTTTTGAGTTGGGACAGTCCTGAGTGTTGAACGACCTGTTGCAATCAACATGGCTTTTTCAATAGTTTGAAACTTCGCGAAAGAAAAAAAATCGATTTGCCTAACATGATGTGATAGCACGATTCACGAGTTTAAATGCCGACTCTCCTCCCGTGTTCATTTTATCTATTAGATTTGTCATTATGCCCTCTCTGTACTTATTACCGCGGCTATGCCCACGTCCTGCGTTTCACATATAAATTTCGATTTTACAACCAAGTGTATGAAAGCCGAAAGCATACACTGGAGATATAATCGTCAGCAAGCTTTTGTTTTTTTGGGTCGAAAAAAAGATTCTATTCATTTCTCATAATAACATTCAAGAGGTACATAAAATGCTTTCAATAATTGTCGGCATGCTTTTTGACAGTGCGAGCTTCTTATAAAGAGCGACGAGCCTAACATCAGGATCATGCAGTCACAGATTGATGTCGATAATCTTCTGATTTTCAGGACGACTTTCCTTTATTCAGAAGTAGAGAAAACAATTTGGTAGGAATCGGGTGCATATCATCACCTCAAACCTCACTTTTAACCTATATGGTTGAACAATGCGACATCTTCGTTGAAAATAGGGGAGATATACGTGTTTGTATGTTCTCTTTACTTCTCCATCTTTTGAAGATTTTCTCCTGAAGCATCTTTTTGACTTTATTAACTTCCAAAGGCTGCTTTTTCCCACGAAAATATCTTATACACACACAGCAAGATTATTAATATGTTTTCCTAGGTTTACCTCCACATTTGACACTTAAGATTCTACTTAGTTACAAACATCTTCTCCTCATTGCAATAAAGAGGCTGCCACCTAGGAGCCACGTAAGCAACGAGTGTCGAATTGCCTAGATCACCCGACAAAATTTGCATGGAATTGCATCGAATGAGTACGGCTAATTGGTAAGGTCACGGAGACCCCGGCGATGCCAATTAAAATCATCGTACATCATTTTAACTTCTAAACTTGAATGAATTGGGTGGTATTGCCCGTCATATAAATGTGGAGGCACGGATATTTTGTATGTTTGTACGAACACGTTTAGCATCGTATTCCCTGCTCCCCGTAAATTGCATTGTTCCAAGCTTCTAAGAGAACATACCCATTTGATTGCCATTTCTGAATTGGCTCTTTTTCTTCTAATAACGAGAGATTATCACATAAATTCTAAAGTAATTTTTGCTCGATTCGTTCAAGTTGATAAAAGTCCACATCGCGCCCGCACAATGCGCAGGTTCACGACCAACGCATTTGTTGTTCTTTCCCTTTTATCGTTATTATGGCTGTCTTTGAAAGCCTCGCTATCGACTTTTTTTGTCGAAGCAATTACTTTTACTTAACTAGCCGAACCCCAATGTACATAAGCAGGGGGTGATTCATTTCAGACAAACATCTTAAGAATGTTGCGAATGCAATTACGCATGTAATCACTATCCTAAGCTTTACTACAAATGTAGTTGATATTGTCATTTCCATAAATCATCTTAAAATGTTGTACAATAACCATAGTTGTCCAGTCAATTGAAAGACTTCAATTTCATGGAAATCCATAAAAAGAAAGAAAATTCTCTTATCACAAGCTAAGCCATGTAGTCCGCATTTTCACAGGCAGGTGGAGTGCAATAATGGATGTCCTTACCTTCTGTAAACGTCCTCATGGAGACAGGATGAAGAAATTCAAAAGGCATCGCCAGACACTTTGCATTATCCCCACATGAATTATAGAACAATTTCAAGTGGCTCATCAACTTACTTCGATGCTTCGCACTTTCGGCCCATCTCCCTTTGTCCTTTCGCAGATGCTTTAGGAACAAAAGATGAGAGGACGAGCAAACGCTAACAGGGTGATTTGGCCGGAGGACAAATGCTTGTACCCAAGAATTTCTTCTTTTTATCGGCCAGAAAAGTAGAGAAGGGCGACCGGCTCGACTATCTCCTCTAGACGTTATCAATAGGGTCCAACACCCATCACGGGATGTTCGGTTCGACGCAAACTCATTGTCTAACTCCAGGTATAGGAGCCCCTCGCCGCAATCCCATCAACATGCTGGGAAATCTCTCTACATTAGCCAATGCCCCCAGGCACGAGCTGACCAGAATTTTGCTCCCACACGATTCAAACTTGTGACCTCAGGGAAGATAGTATGACCCATTTATCACTAGGTCGCCACGCTCCGTGGTATGTGAAAATTCATTCATCCATCGGACAAACATGACAATAAGTAAATTCAACTGATATATCTATGGGTTCTTACTCTATACTGAAAAGCAAACAGAAAAGATATTCCTGAGCTCCATCCCAAATTGCTCCTAAAACTTCAAGAAATCCCGTGATCTATTGCAAAGCGCAAAACAACGGAATATTGCTAAAGTAATGGACAAGTGAACATCTAAAAGGATCGAAAATGACTATGGTCATGCCCCATAGATATCTAGTCAAAAATGCACACTTTCTTTCTAAGTTTCTCTATTTTTGAGTTTGGATTCTTTCACATAATTCGTAACGTTGGGCCGAATTTCAATTTTTCCGTGCCTCATTTAAGATTTGATTTTCTATGCTGGTTGTTTCTTCGTCTTCTTCTCTATCCCACATTTGTTATTCCCTTCCTAAAAACGTTTAAATTTTTGGGTTTCGATTACGTAGTAATTTTTGAAAAAATAAAGGTTGAAATTTTGAGGGCCCATCCAGGTCCAAAAATCCCAAATAAGGAAATAAAATGTTTGGGCCTTTTTCATCCCCAGCAATACTTGGGCGTTTGTCCTGGTTATAACTTTCACCTTTTATCACTGTGCATCTCAAGATGATTTGGGCCTAATCGATCGGACACTATAAGACCACCGCACACATTAGTGAGATTGATAGAGGAAGACCTCCTTCCATTTCCTAATTCATGGTGGACATAAGATGGTTCATGCCAAGAAGGAAAATCTAAATGAAGGCCACATTAGTAAACTCGTAATAATACTTGTCTACGCTAAGTTGTCGATTTTTTTATAAAAGTATAACATCCGTATGATGTATCCCTTTACTAAGAACAAGGGTCTTCACTTTTGTCAAAGTTGTTGTCACATCAAATTTTGGTTATTTTCTTTTATAGAACAAAGCTCCGATCACTCGAATGGATTAAAAGTCGATTTTTTTCGCATTTGAATTCACTCCCCAAAAAAACCAACAAGTTAAAATTCCCCCCAATGTTCTTTTTCTCTCTCTCTGGACAGCAAATTTTTGTGCCCAATGTGAGTAAGGGGTAAAATGTAGGATTATAAGAGATTGTGGGTAGTTTCTCTTATAAAATTCTCATAAATAAAGGACCATAAATTCTCTCAGCCAAACTTTTTCAGAAGCATGCGATTGTGGATGCACTCTAACCAACACGAGAATGATGCTTGAAGTGGACTAGACTCTAGACTATCTATCGTTCAAGTGTGTGTCCATTGAACAAACCTGCACTGGTTATATTAGACAGTCTATGCTGGCAAATCATGCTTTCTTATAAAAGAAGAAGAAGAAATTCAAGAAATTACAGTAAATTAGAAACAAAACCAGGAAGAATGGGCTTTGCAAGCCCTGGATGTCCCCCAGAATAGGGTGGAGTCCCTTTCTTTCTGCCCTCGAATAGGGGACACAAGAGGACTCAAAACTGATTTCCTTACCCTATCAGCTATAACTCCCACTTACCACAAAACATAAATTATACGAATAAAATAAAATAAACAAAAGATGGAGAGGGAGAGCTATAACTCCATGCACTGTGAAGGACCACACAGTAGACTATAACACAATCTACATATCCTACCAATCCTAAATGCCCATAAGCTCTCTCTCTCTCTCTCTCTCTCTCTCTCTCTCTCTCTCTCTCTCTCTCTCTCAAAGTTCCTGAGAATATTGGTGCCAATGGACTCTGACCATATTAAATGACAAGAAATTAACTTCCCCTGCATTTTCATCGGTGCTTGATGGAGCACTAAAGTGACAATACTTCATCAGTATCTCTTCACAGATCCATATTTATGGGGGTGCTTTTCCATAATGTGTCCCAGTATAATTTTGCTTAGAGGGGCTACACAAGTTAATTCCATGCAAATTATTAACAGAGGTTTCCTGGCCCTAGTCAAAAAGTTAAAAACCATGAGGCAGGGTATGACCAAAACATCTTTTCACCCCCTCAAATGGGCTGGCCCATCATTGCCCATTTTGAAAGGAGGAGAGATTTTTACTGGGTTGGCGTCACTTGTGGGTTGTGACAGAACATGGGTTTTCCTTTCTTCGTCATTTTTTCATTTTGGTGCTGTCGTTTTAGAGCATTTCATTTAAGAAGCCCAACCATTCTTGAGGGAATTGGGACCACGGTTACGTGATCCTATCACTGAATGTCTCAGGCTCATGGGAATCACAGAGAGAGAGAGAGAGAGAGAGAGATGGTTGGTCATTTTGGTTTCCTGCAACAGTTGCAGATAGGAAAGTAAATGCTAGGCTTGTCTTATGCCTGTCAGAGGGAGGCCTGCACAGTGAATACTTCCTTTGGCATTTACCCGAGAAAGTGACAACAATTGAATGCATAGGCAGAGGAGGTCAAAAGGCCCAGCCAAACCGGCCCATTGGATGCTCATCCTCTGGTTGGCCCACCTCACCACATGGGTCCACAAACAAAAATCTCACCAAATTAGGTGAAGAGGCACGGTAGTTTTTCCTTTTATCTTTTGCGCAGTCCTCATCGGAATCCCGAACTGAAACATTCACGACACATTTACACGAAACTAATTTTCATTGCACAACAGTACTCTAGACCCATATCTACCATCTATCAACAGTTTGGGATCGGATGTGAATGGTAGATTTTGGGTCAAAGGTATCAGTTTGGGATCTTTCGTGAAATGGAAATTGGTCTAGACTAAATATACGACGAGAGTACCGGTGACGAAAGCTAGTTTCAGGCAAATGGGTCACGGGGCACTATCAATTTGGGATTTCTTTTATTGTACTAACCCTTTTATTTATGTGAACAGTCCGGGATGAATGTCGTGTTTTTTCCAAAAATACTCGATGTTGAATTGAATTTCGTACGGGCTGCTGTATCGAATGAATGTCGTCGAGAAATAGCGACAAGTATCGCAAAATCATGAATAGATGAAGATAGACACACAAAGATTTGGGATTGCAGGATCGAAGGATCCTTTCGTAATAAATAACGCTCACGCACGAAGTGTGCAACCCCTGCCAAGTAGCAACTGGCTGGACTGAATCGAAAATGTTTCAGGAACATTCATATTTGCGTATCATATGGTAATTGGCATTCAAAGTGGCCCCATTGCTTCATTAAATTCGAGACCAAGCTTCCTCTTTTTTTAGTTTTGTTTGGAATGAATTATAAATTTTGCCATTTTTTTGTTGGCAGTAGGGTAATTTCAGCGAAAAAAAAACTCGAAAACTCGTATAAATTAAGGGCGTGTTTGTTTGAGTGAAAGAATTCTTCGTGAATCAGTTTTCCGAGCTTTTCACTCATTTGTTTGGCTAAAAATAGTTAGTCGGTTAAACCATTTATGATCAAAGAGAATATGCACGCCTAGAGTTAGGTAAATAAATTCCCTAATCTGAAAATGGGAAAATGGTTTACAAGAAAAATCATTTTCCTTCGTCATGGAGTTTTCCCCGATACAAATACGCCTAAGTAGTTATCATCATTCAGCCTCTATCCATTTCTCTATCTTCATCTGCGAATCGGATCGTAAGTTGTTTACTCAAAATAATCACTTGACAAATTTGATAAAAATTATTGGCAAAATAAATCGAGCATTTATATTATCAAGGTTTAATACTACGAAAAACTCCAAACTGGTACACATGTGATAAATTTATATCAAACTAATTTTTTTACCATAAAAAAACTCCAAACTGATACACTTGTGATAAATTTACCCTCCGTTAGTTTTCGTTAAATTGGATTAATACCTAGAAAAAATCACAAACTGGTACATCTAAACCACAAAACCGGTACACTTGTGATAAATTACCCTCCGTTAGTTCCGTTAAATTAAATTAATACCAAGAAAAATCACAAACCTGTACACCTGTGACAAACGGATTGTAAAACTCAAAAATAGTACACCTATCATCTAACAACTCATGAATTTAACGGTAAAATTTAACAGAAATTAACGGAAGATAAATTTATCACGGGTGCATCAGTTTCGGATTTTTCCATGATATTAACCCTATTATCAAGTTATTATATTATGTCTCCATATGTGGATGGATCAGATGGTCCGGTGAATTAAGTGGATGTAATAAAGGCAAAGGATAATTCAATGATACGGGTAAAAAATCCAGGGCAAAATTATTGATAGCAAAATTATTGATTGGGCATGAATATTTTGGTAAAATTATGGAGCCGACGCCTAATGGAGGGCGCTGAACAACTTCTGAAGCTTTAAGCCGTAAATCTACAGGTTTGGTAGCCTCTTTGTCTATTATTTTTTAGGGCTTTTACTTTTCATCTCTTTGTTCTTTTTTTTTTTGTGATTTGATTTTGGCCATTTGTGATTATTTTGTCTTTCAACAGTTGGGTTGAAAGTATAATTATGCAGAGTCAGGGGGGTCCACTGTGATTGTGATCCCCTAGAGTTTAATTATTTTGTTGACTCTTATAGGTCAATTACTCATTCCTCCTTTTATTTAGTTATTGTGTGATTTTTTTCCCCTTTTTATTTTGGATTAACCAGTGGAATTGGCAATGACTTAACCAAAAGATTCATTGGTTTAGCATTGACTTGACTCCACCCAAGGACATTAAGAGAAGGACCCATTTTCTTTTATGCTGTGAGATTTTTTTTTTTATGTGCTGTAACAGTTTCATGCCTACTTGGTCATAATAAAATTAATAATTGCAAAATTAATAGACATGAGGATGGTCATTAGTCAAAAGTTCGCATAAGGGTAACAAACTACATCCTCTTTAACCCGGAATTGGCTCGCTTAGTTGGAGCGTCAAGTTCAGAAACTCAATGTCACGTGTTTAAATCTCATCGATTAAATACAAACTGTTTTTAAGTTAGTGCTGCTTACACAGGTTAAAAGACTCGACTTAAGTTGTTCAGTGAGTTTGTGAGGTGTTTTTAGATGAACTACCAAGTAGTCGAGCCTCGTGCCCGAGCCTCTAAATTATTTTTATAAGGAAAAGCCTTCTTCTTCAAACAAAAAACACTTGAAGAGTGTTTTTGACAATTGCCTTGAACTATGCATGATTGAACTTAGAATGGATTTACAATGTGAGAGATTGAGAGAAAGGGAATGCCATTCTTATGACAATGGAGTCATAATCTGAGTAGAATCATGACACAAAGGTGCGAAAAGATGCACAGATGCGATGAGTTTTATTTAGAGAAGATAGAAATAACACAAATCATTCGGAAAACTATCTATTTTACTTGAAAATGAATGCTTGCCAGTGATTAATTAAAAAGACAAAAAAAATGACAACAGGAATAAATGACTTGAACCATCTTTGCCCTGTAAATGTGGCTACCAAGAATTATTTTAATTTTCCCCAAAAAGGGTTATAATTCAATTAAATCTCAATAAACATCTAAACATCATTGCTCCCTATGTCAAAAGGGTCACCTCTGAGGAGCCAAAAAGATGGGAGCACTGTCCAAAGATGTTCACTGGAACCAATTGCTCTCTCTCTCTCTCTCTCTCTCTCTCTCTCTCTCTCTCTCTCTAAATTCCTTTTCTTCCTTTATTTTTTCTTTCAATCCTTTTCTTTTTCTTTTCTCTTTTTCCATACTGCGCCAAGCTAATATCAAAACTAAAAGTGCTGAACAAATCAAAGAAGCCCAAAAAAATAATAATAATACTACATCAAAAGATAGTGTCCCCCAATTTCAACATACTCGTCCTTAATTTAATAATCGATCTCACTTCTTTCCCTGAGTGATGTTTTTGGTGTATCTACTTGTCTCTTTTGGATCCCCCCTTAAGAGCTTACTTTGTGAGGCTAAGTGCTGATTGGTCTTCTCGTGTCTGCTTTCTTTTTGAGTCGCCTTTCCTATATTCTTCTTTTTCTTTTTTCTCTTTCTTTATTTTTTTGGGATTTAGGCGAACACCTTTTCTATATTCTTCAATCCAATCTTTTCTTGGCCAAGACAAAAGTGGGCATATCATATTGCATCTCCAATGGAGAAAAGGGGGGAAGAAAACGAAAGAGGTGTCGTTCTACTTTGTCCCATTTGAGTTGAGGAATTGGATGAGTCCCCTCATCCAGCTCGAGGGTCAACCAGGAAAAAGTTTGGGTTATCATATAATTCTGTATTAGATATACAGTTTGTTCATTCTAATATACGAATTGGATAGACGTGTTATGTCGTGTCTTGTCATATTTGGATTTCCTATCTATAATGCGTGTTTTTCCTGTATCATGCTCATCCCGTGGGAGTCTTGTTCAAATTGCCAGCTCGACTCGATAAAGAACTCGGGTCGAGTTCGTTTGGCTAGTGAATAAGGAAAACCGCAAAGCATACCATTCAAATTTTAACATTCAAATAAAAGGGGCATTTGAAACTGTAACCTTTTGAATCCCTTGTGAATCTCATGTTCGATTCTTACCCGGCATAAGTTCTCAAGATCGGCCAGAAAGAAATTATCAGTTCCTTGCTAGTTTCCCCCTCCCGACGTGTATGGCCTACGTTCTAGGGGTGAGCATGGTCCGGGTTGGGCCGGTCCACCCCCTAACCCTAGGACCAACCCGCACAGTGTTGGTCCTCAATTTTTGGGACCGAGGACCGACCCTATTGAGCCTAGGACCGAGGATCGGACCAACCCAATGGGTTCAGTCCGGTCCAGGATCAACCCGAGACCAATCGATAATGTTTTTATTTTATTTTTTGTACCAAGTTTAATCCGGGACCAACCAACCCAATGGGTTCGGATCGGACTGAGCGCGGCAAGTGGCGAGCTGCAAAAGGCTAGTAGCGAGCGGGACGAACACTTTCAATAACAAGACTGCAACCCACAATATGCAAGGAAATTCACAAAAAGATCAGCATTTTCACAACCAAATCACTAGCAAATGTCAACAAAGGGAACATGCAATATGGTCTTCAACGCCCACAAAGTTCACAACTTTGATTTAGGGTTTTGAATTTTTTAAATTAAAAATTAAAAATATTATATTATATATATTATATCGGTCCGGTCCGGGTGGGTGGGTGGGCGGGCGGGCGGGCGGTTCCACATCCGGAACCGGGAACCGGACCGGTACCCACCGGTTCCAAAAAATTGGAACTGGGAATCGGACCGAAACCCTTAGAACCCACCGGTCCTGGTCCGGTTCCGAGCCGTCCTAGGCGGGTTGGGCGGGTGCGGATTTTTTGCACACCCCTACTACGTTCAATCGGACTAAGAAGAAAGGCTTAGCCCGATCGCAAAAACTAATTCGGGAAATCGATCAGCAGCTAAACCCACCAAAATAAATAAACAAATTCCTCAAGGCACAAATGCATTTTTCTAGGTTTCACTTACATTACAATATCCATTCACATACCAACTTGATTAGAGCAGGAGTGAACACCCAATGGCTACACGAATGACAATGATCATTATGACATCAACGAAATTGTCAATTCGGATGACTCCGGCATTCACGGCGCTATGTGTGAAAGACCAACATGAATGTGGATTTGAGATTTAGTTAGTGTGGCAAGTGAAATTTTAATTTAATTTAATTTATTTTTATGTTTTTTTAACTACTTGGCCATTATAATAATAAAGTTCGGATTGAGAGAATAAAGCCAAGTCATGATTCCAAAAACTTTAATTCAAAGAGGTGGGGGGAGGGTGGAAAGCACATGCAAACCCCTCTTGTGCATGTCTTTTTCTGTACTCCCAACAACTCCCCCCCTCAGTCAAAAAATCAAACTATATTCTCAATTTTATTCATTCAATTGAATTTATTTATTTTTCTCTATTTTTTAAATGGTTGTTCAGAGAAATTTAATTCTTGCTTCTTGTCATAAGCACTTGTACTGTATAGTCCTCCCCTGTTCTGAGAATCTCTCACCCCGCACACGAGATTTATTGCACGTTTGATTGTAATTTCTATTGCAAATCTTATCACATAATTTGCTCATTAACTAGCTATTGCATAGCCCTCCATGTGACACTTAAGTTGCTATGGGAAATTTTGGAAAAATACATCCAGCTAGGTCAATTTCATAGCCTAAAAAGTAAAATCCATAGTTGGTTTCCTCAATCAAAGGTCGAGGTTGAATTTCGTCTCCCAAGCAACGTCTATTTTTTTTTTAACCCTCTCACATCCTTATCGTGCTGATATACAGTGTTAAACTTATTGTGCATCGCTTTTATATACACACGGTTTACTTTCACTTATGAGTTTACGCTTCTGACTTGAACTTTCTGACATGATATTAGATCTTGTAATTTCATGTGTGTGTTCCCGATCCTATACATGCGGTTTCCCTCTTCCGGATTGGACGTTGCGACAAAAACCAAACTGGGTTTTGAGCAGACGAACAAAGCATTTTTTTAGGGTGGGAAAATTTGCGCTAAATTGTTAGATTTTTTGCATCGGAAACCCTAAGAAAACCACCCAATTGTTATCACCAACACAAGTTAAACAGATCAGACAAGAAGTCAATGAGGCTTGGGAGGATCTCAAGGTTGATTTTGCCTTCACAAGGAAGCCCCATCAAATTTATTGTACATTGGAAATGTGCATAACGAGCTTGTGCTGTTGAACTCCCACCAATTCGCGTTCAAACATGCAAAACAGACTTCCACCTAAAGAAATGTTCATTAATACCGCCAATTAATGCAACTTCCCCTTCGCATGTGCTCCCCCTCCTTGGTCTTCTCCTTCCTCAGATTGAATGCTGATCGGTATATTTATTAATCTCCCATTTTATTTTTATTCTATTTTATTTTATTTTTCCATGTCGATTTATGATAAATATGGGTGTGGATTCAGCTTAGAGAAACAGTACATGATTAGCATTGGCTTTTAAGGGGCCGTTCTCGAGCTTTGTTCTTGCTTGGAACGATGAGAAGCATATAAATGGCATGAATGATGGGATATGTATATAAAAATTGTATAAATATATAGGTATAGATATATGTAATGGGTTTTCTTAATTCTCTTTTAGTCACTTATGGGCTCCAGCTGGGCACACCCAGCTGATGAAGTATGACTAAGAAATCTTTAAATTTTTGTATTGGAAATTTCTAAATATCTATGCTTGGGAGGGCAAAGTAAGTAAAGATAATTCGAAATTTCACCGGCATAGCAATTATTAAAAGTCGCGTCGAGCAATGAACATCGAAAGGTCGGCGACTTCCGACCATCGTGCAATATACCTCTCCCCTCTTCCGTATAGAGTGTGTAAGTGTGCTAGATAGAACGAGAAAGTAGGTACAATAAGTGCCTTTTCAATGAGAAACGGCCGAGTATTCAATTTCATACATGGATAAGTTTGTGAAACTATCGAATTTAATTGCTCCTTGCTAGAAAACTGAAGGTAAAACAATACATGCGAATGGAATATGATACCATTTCATATTTTGTGTCGGTGAAATTTGGCATTGTAGATAACATGACTAGAGTGCTCCTAATCAAATGCAACCGTTGGTGGTTTATAAGTTAATGATCAATTTGATTGCAAAAAGAAAGGAATTTTCTCACATAATTCTAAGAACAAAAATGAAAGCTCCATCCAAGATCACATGAGGATTATTATACTATAGGTAAAACCACCAGCCGTTTTATCGCAAGAATATTTTATCGCAAGGGCTTTCGCTAGCCCTCCTTCATCTACTCCTGTCTTGGTCAATTTGGTGCATTTTCAAACATAAGTCTTCCCCCAAAAAACATGAGCTCTTCCAACGAGGTCAAGTCGAAACCATAGTCCGAAAATAAATTCTTAAAAAAATATGTGAGTGGCCGACTGCGTGTAATGTTTCTTCCAAAAAAAAAACCCGGGTGCGGTTATTTTACAAAAAATAAATACTTTCAAAAATAATCATTTGTATTACTTATAAAAATGAATAGACGGAAAAAAAAAATTTCGTCATCCATGTAAATTGTTATTAATAATGAAAAAAATTTCATCGATTAATTATTTTGAGTAATACAAATAATTATTTTTAAAAAAATAGCTTCCGAGTCATTCATTTTTTCGCAAAATAGACGAGCCCGATCATTTTTCTCACGGATTTAACGGGAAACCGATTTTTCCAAAATCAAGGCGTTTTTTTTTCCATATATATATTGCTAAAAAGTGTTATGGGATGGTCTTTCACGATGTTCGAAGGATTTGACTTTTCTTTCCAAAAGATAAAGCTCCTCCCTCCAGCAAACGAAAAACTACGAACACTGGGCCATGATTTGGTGCTTGGACTTTTCGAAGGCATCCCACGGGGAGAGAAGTCAGAAAAAACTAGGGTGAATGCTGCTGCATCATCCGGGCTTTCCACCGTTCGATCGAAAAGCAAAGAAAACGACCGCTTTCCGAGCTAAAATCTACCGAACAGCTGAGATCTGTTGCATTCCAATTCAACGGGTGAAAGACCATTAAGGGCTCGCGCTCGGCCTCGCGCGGACCGTAAAATTCCACTCCGAAAGACATATCCTACCAAAGGAACAAAGTGAGAACATGCCCACCGAGTCTGATGATTTTGTCCAAAGGCTCCACCTTTATTTTGCTATCACTTCAAGGCTTTTCATATGATTAGTCAAGGACCCAATGAGCAAGCAAAAAACACACGTCAGAACCAATTGCTTCGTTGCCTCATGATGAACCCTCTCTTATTTCAAAGTACCCATAGCTGAAGTGCCTTCGATACAGAAAGGGAAAGGAGAAGAGAGGGACCGTACAGCAAAGGGAACAAAAGGAACGGCAGCAAATAGTCCTCCAACTATTTCTTCTCTTCATTTGTTCATAATCCTAAGGTTAATCCGGATAAAATGCCAACCATCTCCATTCCCAAATCTCAGAAGCCTAAGATACCCAAACAATCCACAATTGAGGATGGTTTTTGCAACTTCCCATTTCGCTATTTGATCGTCTGGGGATTACGCCGGAACCGAGAGATGGTTGGCAATTTAACTTGAACATTACATGAACATATGAAATGTTATTTCCAACATATAAAAGTATAATAACCAGAACCAGGAAGGAGTCCTAGTGAGGGAAGCCGAAGACATCCGCATGAGCATGGTCTTCGGCGTCGAGCGACCCCCCCGGAAGCCGATCTTCGGCTTCTTCGCCGGCTCTGCTCTTCTTGCAGTGAGGCTCTGGGGAGGAAGAAACCGAAGCCGCCACGGCCCAAGAGTCATTGGAGCTATCGGAGCTGAAGCACATTTCCATTACTCCTCTGGGGCTCCCGGGGACCGAGCCAAACTTGCGCTTGTTGTGTGGATAATTCTGGCCTCTTGAGGCGTGGTCGCTGATGAGCTTGTAGCAAGCATCGATCTTGTCCTGTTCAAAGAGCGATGCCACAGATCAGATTTAGGATTATCTTGGTAATGTCCTGTTTTGAACGAATCAAGAACGAGAGGGAGGGTCGAATGAGATTTAGAGAGACCAACCATGCCTATTCCTAGGATTCCCAAGAGCTGGGTTTGGTCTTCGACACCGAGACGAGGTTTTAGGCCATTGATTACGTGCAGCATTGTCGAAGCAGCTATCACTGAAGGAAGAAAACACGTGAATCTGCAATCTGTGGAATGAAGAAACACACGGTGCGTCAGAAACAGACAAACCCGCAGCTATCCCAAAGGATTTCTACGCCGAATGCATCAGCTAAGCAATAGAGCTGGGCATTGTGGAATGACCTACCTGAGATTACAGAGAGGAGGGCGTGCTCGCACCTTCTAAGGAACTCCCAGCACAGATGGCCCGTCAGCCCCATTCTCCTTGCCATGTAATCAAGAAACGATAGCGGGGTCACTGGATTCATCTTCCAATCAAGCGACGAGAGCACCAGGAGCTCCATTCTCTGTATGTTCTTCGCCTCAAAGACGGGGCAACTGTCCTCGACCTGAAAAGAAAAATTAACATAAAAACTACCGAACCCGCATTGTCGATGAACAAGCAAATCAAGCGACGCCTTTTTCTCAGAGGCATTCTATCGAACAGCTGGAGGACGGACGCTCTCCGGCAACGTACTTGGAAATCAATGAGAAGGGGCACTTGGGTCTCCTCCACTTTGGCAGCGAGGGAGAGACAAGCGACGGCGGAGAGCTGAGTCATCCACGGCTTCTCCTCCTGCAAACGGAAGCCGCACATGAACCTGTCCCAGTAGTTCACCGCGAGGAGAGCCGTGAGAGCGGAGAACGCGTAGTGCGCGTGGGCTCCCATTATCCACTCCACAGCCTCGCGGCGAGCATCGGCCAAAGACGGGTCGTTTTCCAGATTCGGATGCATGCCGCTCCGCTCCTCTTTGGAGAAGAGGGAGGCCAGCTCCTCGTCCTCCCACAGCAAGTCCTGATCGAGCAAGACTCGCGGGCTCAGCAACCTGTGATCTCTCTCTCCCGACAGAAGCCCATCACCCGCTAGCTCCTCTTCCTCCTCCTCCTCCTCCTCCTCCTCCTCTCCTCCCCAGTGTTCCTCCGAGCAGTAAAGGGCGTCGAAAAGGAGGGTGCTTTGGAGCCGTTCTTGTTCCTCCTGTTGATGAAGAAGACGATGGTGGGTCTCATAACCTGCCTCCATCTCCTCCTCCTCCTCCTCCTCCTTCTTCTCCTTCTGCTTCTGCTTCTTCTTCTTCAGAGAAGAAGAGGGTCGAGGTATGAGAAGACCATCACTCCAAAAGAGAGGCAATGGAGATGGCGCAGATAAAGAAGGAACAGAGTTCCAAGAATGGCCCTGCTCTTGGAGCCATCTCTCTCTCTCTCTCTCTCTCTCTCTTCCTCTGTTTCTGAGCAGGTCTGCTGAAGGAGTAGAGAGGGGAACTGATGAGAGCTCCTCAAAAAGGATCCGCTGCCTTATTTGTTGCGGGCTTCGAGCTGCGTTCCTTTCTTTTTATTGCAGGTCGTCCTTTTGTGCGCGCAGAGGAAGAGAGAGAGAGAGAGAGAGAGAGAGAGAGGAGAGGATTTTCTTACGGTGCTCGAAACTTTTTCTAAACAACTTTGGGAAGCTTTGCTCGTCCCCATCATCGTTAATGAAGGATCAGTTATGTAGCTTAGAAAGTTTAATCAAAAAAATTTCAGATGGATGTTAATGGGGTGTGAGCAGTGCAGCAGGAAAGAAGTAATGTCGATGGGAACCGTTATAAATTTGTCTATACAGTTGACTTAAGTTTTGATTGTAAAATTATTAAAAGAAACTTTGACGGAAAGTAAATATGCCACGTAGATATAAATTTAGGTTAGAATATACATGTCACTATAGATATAGTTTTTAAGTTTTTGATATTACAAAAAAAATTCAGAGTAAATGTGCACCGTGGATATAATTTGGGGTTTTTTCTGGCTTTTTCCCGCTGTATCATCAAGTCAGACCATTATGGATCAGCAATACTCCTCTTAGGAATAGTTATCAGGTCAGAATGATCAAACAATGTGCATTTTTTCAACGGGCTTTTTTAGGGTTTCAAAAAGTGCATCGCAAGGTTGGGTTCGACTCCTTCTTAAGTAGCCTCGACATACTCCCTTTTCTTTTTAGATAATGACATAAACAGTTTATAAACTTTTACTCAATATACAATAAGATTCATAAATTTTTAATTTGTTCAATATAATTCCTAAACTTTAGCTTAATATATAATGTGGTCCCTAAACTTTTAATTTGTTCGATATGATTCTTGAACTTTTGGTACATGTTCAATGCAGCCTTTAGATTATATGAAAATGTTCAATATAGTCCGTATCAGGTTCTTGAATCAATTGAATGACGGTGTTGAATAATTTCATATAATTCATGAACTAAATTGAACATGTACTAGAAGTTCAAAAATAACATTAAATACATTAAAAGTTCGGGATCATGTTACACATGAGGCAAGAAAGTTCACGGACCATATTAAATAAATTAAAAATTTATTAACCATTTATATCACTATCTCCACAACTATTAACCATGTGCCGGGGATCTCCTATGGATGTTATCACAAGGGTCCTACGACTCGTTTGCTACATGAACTGAACTCGTGACCTCATGGAAGATAAATAACGTCTTTACCATAGGCCAATCACCCTGGCGGCAATGCGTTTCTTAAGCAAACGAATTAAAATCGCAAAAAGACAAGTAGGGAATGTCCCCGGGTCCATCCGGCGATGACCCGTGTTATCGCCATTAAATGACTGGGCTTTTCTTTTTAGCCTAAAAAGTTTCCCAGATATCGACACGCTCAAACATAGATTGAGTCCATTAAGACATGCCCGACATGAAGTTGTTTTTAACGGGAAACTTATGGAATACGTTACGCCGGCATTACAATTGCGATATTCGATTGGATAAATAGCCGTTATTACTCTGTAACGATTTTTCAAACATGTTAGCACTAATGGTAACCGATTACACGATATCATAACGATGCAGTACGTGGCATGATGTAAGTGTTACGTGATTGATTTTCTCCGAAGCCGAAACCGTGATTACAATATTTAAATTAATTTTTTAAATTATAATTTTAAAATAAATAAATAAAGGTCCGAAATTCAGTGGGCCGAAATAAAGTTCAAAACCCCAATATGACGTTGATGGGCTGAGAGTCCCCCAAAGACTTGGCGGGATCGCGAAATATCGATATTGCCCCTACGTTTTAAGAAAAATGAAAATTTATTATTAAAATTTCTGGTGGTTCTACACAGTGCTTAATTATCTTAATTATCTGGTGATCTTTCACAAGCCCGATGTGGACGGGCAATCAGGAAAATCGTTTAAATAATTGTTAAAAATTTTTTGATGCAGGATCGATGTCTGGGAAAATTCGTGGTTTATTACAAATTAATTTTAATGGCTCAAAATCGACGTATCTCTAATAAAGAAAATTCCCAATTTTGCCCTTCTTTTTTACCCTTGGTTGTGTGTATAGTTTGCACGGGATTAGTCGGATTCACAAGTCACTCGCCAGTTGCTTTTAAGGTATTTGGTTTTAAAATTACCATGATAAAAACAAATAAATACCGACAAAATTTGTCTTAAACTTTTTGTTTGGACTTACATAAAAGCAAAATGTGCTCTCTTACTTTTCCACCAAAAATTTTAAAATATTATTCCGATCACATAAAATCGTGAAAAAAATCATATGCAAGTCTAGTTGTCAATATTTAAGTGTTGAGAAAATTTCAAGTAGTTTCGGATTCAACGAAAAAAAAAAGTAAAAATGTGTGAGTTGCAACACTAAATTATATTACTAGATTAAAGAAATTGAATATAGGGAAAATACCACAAAAAACCCCAAATTCATGTGAGGGCAACCCTTGCCGGATCCAACGAAGGCAGCCCTCGCCGGCTTCCCTTCGCCAGAGAAAAGAAAAGAAAAAAAACAGAAAAAGGAAAAAGACCAAAATGTCTATGGGCAAAAGTATTATGGGGTAAATATATCACAAATAACATAATTGGGGGTTTTTTATGTCACAAAAAAATTTTTTAGGGTAAATTTATCACAAGTGTAATAATTTGAGGTTTTTCATGTCACAAAAAAAGTTCATGATAGATTTGTCACAAGTAGCATAGTTTGAGATTTTTTATGGTATTTTCCCTTGCATATATTCCCTTATCTTTTAGCGTCTCTAGCTGTACTCACGAACTGTTCGAACTTAATCGTAGGCCCCTCAAATCCGACTCAATTTATTTTGAGCACGGATTTTGCTCGACCTACGAAATTGACCCGACTCCATGCAAATTTATTTTTTTTTTCACCTGGGGCCCCCAGAAGAAAAAATGTCCTCGAACGTTGAAACGGAAACCGCACAAGTTCAATGGGTGTCTCTTTGTCCAGTTCGTGTTCTCGATCCATAATTTTGTATCATCGATGCATGGTTACGAGACGTATGTCTAAAAGCGATAGGTTAAGATCGCCACAGGAGTACCGTGCTGGGCAAGGGATCCGCGCTCCTCTGCACGTAATCTCATTTGGGTTCATATGATCCGAGGGCAAAAACACCGTCCATTACAACAACAAAAAAAAACAACTAAAATCTTAAGAATTGTAACGGTACGTTTGTTTCGGGAAAATTTCGCGATAAGGGAAATTGCTCTTGGGGAAATTATTTTCGGGAAAATGTTTTCTCCTTTTCAAATTGGGAAATTTCATCTTTCTTATCTTTAAGCGTGCATATCATCTTTGACTTCGGCGAACTGAACGGGTGAAAAATCAAGAAAATTAATTCATGAAAAATTCTTTCACTTAAGCAAACAAACCTTAAATGTGATTATTCTCCGGGTGCTAATTCAAATTAATTATTTGAAGTTCTTGAAACTAGGCTAGTTCTGCAACAGCAGAACTGTAGAGAGAGAGAGAGAGAGAGAGAGAGAGAGCGAGAGGGAGCCAGCTTTGAAGCAGCTCGCATGAACCTTCCTTTTTGTTGGTGAGTAACTTATGGCCCGGACCGTCGCCCGAACTGCCGCAGATCCAAGTGTACGAACTTCTTCTCTCTATCTCCCTCGATTCTTTTGCCTATTGCCACCCACAGATACAGAAAGAGAGAGAGAGAGAGAGAGGGTACGTAACGCATCACTGTGAATATTTTCTCGTAAATATTCAAAGACTCTCTCTTCGGTCCTTTGCTTTGCTTGACGGGGCAGAACTGAAACGTTGCTTTCCCTCCCTCTCTCTCTCTCTCTCCCCTCTCTTTTCTTTCTTTCTTTTTCCTACCACTTCTTTATGGGCTCGCTCTCCAAGAAATGCATGCACCTACCCTCTCTGTCTGTGCGAGCGTGTTTGTTTGCGCGAGGGAGGGGAGGAGGCGTTACGAAATGACAGGGAAAAAGTGCAATGCGTTGTGAAAGCACTGCAGAATCCATGGGATTCGAGATGGAGAGAGAGAGACAGAGTGTGTGGTAATGGAGGTGGGGAGATGGTGCAGATCCGGAGATCGTGCTTGCTGCGATTGATGGTTTCGAGTTTCGATTCCAACAAACCCTTCCCCCACCCAAGCCAAGAACCGGAAAAGCAGCGATAAAGCAGGCTTACCGAGTTCTCGCGGTGGCACTGTTTCACAGTTTAGGCATTACTTGTCCCATAACCCTAGGTCTAGTAAATATCTCTTGCTGCTTTTGATGCTGGATCTTGCAAAAAATGTGCTCTAGACCATTGATATTCAGTTATGCGTTAGCTGTTTTTGTGACCCATGTTACCAATGTTTTCAAATTTGTAACATGAGAGTGAGGATTGCTTCCCTCTTATCGAGAGAAAAAAGTGGTAATTTTTCTTATGGAATGTACTTAACAAGTGCTTTGAGACCCATTTTGTATTTTTAGTGATGTGATGAAAACGAGTTAAATAATCTAATATGTGAGATCCCTTCCATGTACAATATGGTTGACATTCATCGGACATGTCAAATCACACAGTTCAATGTTCCACTAAAGCAAAAATATTTGTCTTCATCCTGTATATTGACTGTTGTGCAATCTAAATATGCAACATAAGTAGGGTAATGTCATATGCAAGTGATTGGTATGGACCTATACAAAATTGCCACGTGGTTGGCAAGAGTATTTTGGTTTTTTGGGCCAAAGTAGTCGGCAGGAGTTTAGCTCGAAGGCAAATACTTGTTTAGCAAAACTGAAAAGTAAATACCGAAAGCTTAAATTACTAAATTTTAAACGTTGATAATCTTAAGCGCTGAAAAAAAAATAACAGAGTCTCGCGAATTATAATTAATTTCTTATCAAATGCGGAATCGTAATGGTAGGTTTAATGATATAATTGATAAGATTAATATCATAAAATACTAAAGTCTTAATTTTTAGCCCTTAATTGGGGTCATCAAACAGGCATGTTCTTTCTTAATTAATCTATGTCTCTCAAACATCAATCACAACACCATTGTGTACAAGAAAGCATTTGATGCATCGATTGCATTGCTAATGTTGTGTGACGATTCTAGCTTTACAACGTGTTATGAATCCCGATTAACTTTGCATTTGACTTTGAAAAAATTTTAGGTTCTCACAAATCCTTGATGTAACTGCTTTGGTAAGCGTTGTCATTATTCATTTGCACAGCATATATACATATGTGTGTCAGTAAGATAAATTCTTAAATTGGAGAAGATGAGTCCTTTATTACCACAACCTTTCAACCTCACTCGTCTTTATCGTTCTCTCCCTTGTATACACATGATTCTGGGGATCATCTTCCTCTTTGCTTTTACCAAATCTCAGACAGAGAAGGGTCTCAAAAAAGAATGAGCAGCTCCATTTTCATCAATTAGGTTAAGATCAGAAGAGGCCATTCTCTGCAAGAAGAACCAGAGAGAGTGGTGATGTTCTGATGTAAAACCATGTCAATCCCAGCATCAGAAAAAGCACTATCTCTTTTCTCATTGGGACTCATCGAGCTCCCTCCCCCACCATTCACTTTTCCCACGCTCCTACTCCCTCTTAGACCGTACCTACTTCATGTTCACCTCAGTTTGACCCAATCTACTGAGCTCTATACTTCATCAATAATGGTCAATGTCTTTTTACACACACAACTTTCTTTGAAGCAAGGTTAATTATTCTAAAACTAATTTACAATATTAGTTTACTAAGTGATACGACAAGCCGTAAACGGTGGATCGAACAAATCTCCCTTCGATTTTTGTAGATGGCTCTTACTATTATCGGAATATGTTGAAGATTTTACGGTGGAAACTTATTTTTCTTGGTGAGATTCAGTGGGGTTTTTTCTAGGAAAGGGAGATTCAATGATGTTCATTTGACAAATATTACCAAACTTTCGAGACCCCACTGATGAGAAACTCATCATGGCTGCCGTGGGAAGGAATGAAGGACCCAACCGGATACCTTGCAGCTTCCAGCTGTCGGGGACAGATGGTGTTTTGGTGTATCTAATGATGGTGCTTCTCTCCGTAATTGTAGGAGAGACCTTGCGTAGTTTTTTTCTTTCCATTTCAATTTAACGGATTTTCATGTTCTATGGTACAAATTTTGAACGATTATCATGCAATTTTTTTAGAAGCTATTATGGATGCAAGAGTAACATTTTTGACATCGGTATGTCTACTAGGACAATTTTCATGAATGAAATTTTTACATTGACAGAATAAGAAAACGAAATCGAGTAGTTAAGCTAATAGGTAAAGGCGTAATTGGATCTTTAGAAACTTTAACATTCTCCTTCACACATACTCTAGACTTTGGTCTAAGGTTATTGGTGCGTTCGACTCTAGAAATCTTGCTCTGATACCATGTGAGGTTACATAGGATTACTGTCAACCGTTCGAAAAGTTTAAACTAATAAATAAAGGGACATTACATGTATATAAATAGCGTATAACCTTCACAGTTAAGCGATGTTGGATACTTTAATGGCTGCTCTCATATGCAAGCCGGATTAGGAATGACACGTGAAATAATGGGATGGATGCACATTAGACAAGACAACTGCCAATTGTTCTAAAAACTTAAGTTGATAGATAGAGGTAAGATTTAATATTTAAATACTCCATTACTTCCCTTCACCTATAGGCTGGATTTTGGCCTAAGATTGCAAGGTGGAAATATATAATAAGGAGGTAAATTAAGAGTTTGGAAAGTTCAACCTCAATACTTTCTGCTCTGATATTATTTGAGATTTTGTGAAATTACTACTAATTATTCTAAAAACTTAAGCTAATAGATGGAGAGATACCATGTGTATATTAAGAGTGTATTAACCCTATAGTCAAATGATGTGAGATATTTCAACACCTATTCTTACGCGTAAGCCGAATTAGGAATAACACATGAAATAATGCAGTCCATACACATGCCAAAGAAATCGAGGCAGAACCTAACTTTGATACCATATGAAATTTTATGGGAATACTATCAACTATTCAACAAGTTTAAAGCTGATTGATGAATGTGTGATTTGATACTAAGATACTATAACATAGAAGAATTAGTCAAAGGAGAATTTTTCTATTATTGATGAAAATTTACGCCTAAACATTTTCGTCTTATTTTCTTAAGTAGTATGAGTAATCATTCTCGAAAAAAACATTTTCCAAATCGAAAAGAAACCCACCTTAGATATTGATGGGGTTATAAGCTGTGGTGGGACTTGAGTTGAATCCTTCAACATAATGATTGAAAGGGTTGCCTATTGCTACGTGTCATCAACATCAACATTCACTCCTTAGAGATTGTACGATTATCATCAATGGAAATTTGCTCATTTGATATTTGAATTAAGCCGTACGAGTGACTTGGCTAATGAGAAATCATAAACTAAAAGCGAGAAAACACTAAATCATCAAGTACGGAGAGAATGCCAAAAGGTATGCGGCTTTGTTGATGAATGAATTGGGGGGAGTAATGATGCTAGTATCATATGTGCGAGATTTGACTCTCGCATTCTGTAAGAGGTAGAACAAAAGTCAGAGAGTAAGGAAAGTTAAAAATAAGACAGACAAAAAAAGTACGGAAAGAAATGTCAGCTTGACAAATGAGAATTGCTTTTTACAAAAATTTACAGGTGCAATGATATGTTGTCCAAAAGCGGCTAAACGAATTTTGGAACAAAAGAGGGGGCAAAAATGGAATGATTGGGAAGGAAATGTGACCAAAATATGGTACGTGGCATAAGGATTTCTAAGCATCACACTATGTACCTTAGAACTAACATCGTTATTGTCTCCTTTTCTAATCATAACTTTACCGACGACAACTACTACGACAATATTGTACATTTAGCTATTTGCAATGTGAATTTCCGTCTCTAATTATAGACCGTTCTGTCAACTGTACTATGATAACTACAATCTCGTATGCAGTAAGCACATGTTACAAGATACAAATTTGATGTGAGGAATCTGTCGCCCATAGAGAATGCGGCATTATTTTCTTCGGTGATAAAGAATGTCGATTAGCCTCCGAACCACTAAGAAAAAATGACAATTTCGCGAGAACAAACTTTGGCCCATGACATCGTCTCCTTTCTGTTCCTCGAACAAAGTTTTTTACCGGACACAAAACACGACAGCTAAAAGAAATTAAGTTGGTAAATTATTCGAGCATCATCATATCGTTGACTTTTTAGCATGCACACGAAACGCGAAGTGACGCTAGACAGATTCAAATCACCATTAAATTGCTAGATTAACAAAATGATAAGAGGCAAACTACAAATGGGCCACAATCAACTGTCCACACGAACCTGTCACATTATTCAGTAAATCAATTTAATCTAAGGGTAATCATATACTTAACATTACACGAATCAATTTTTTTGGGGGGTTGTTTCACCCAATCTAGAAATGATTTGTCACATTGACTGCCCTATAGTTGCACTGGCAGTCCTCAACCCCTATTGGAAGATATGGTGGTTCACCCCTCATTGTCAGCAAAGCAGATTTTTCTTTTTCCCTGGTGGAGATTAGTGCGACCAATCATCATCATTCCGAAGAGAAAATCATGAAAGTGGCGTTTCACTAACCTCTGTGAAAAAAAAAAAAGACTAGTGCCAACAACTGAAGACATTCATCCCCAAAGAAATATATTCATTTTCATGACGAGCTTTGCAAAACCACTGTCCAAGAAAAGTTCATGAAAAGTTCATTGTACACTAGAAGATGGAGATTTCAATTCCTATATCACTAAGATATGAATGGAATGCGGTAATTCAGAAGGAATAAGCATCAGATGCCACTTAGGACCCTGCTAACAAGTATGAGAAAAGCATTGATGCACTCTGATAAATAAAAAGATGTGATCCTTATGTTAAAGAGATGAGACGGAACTTCCATCTGATATTCAAAGGACCAAACCAAACTAAACCGATTCAAACCAAGCCAAAATTGGAGTAAGAAAATGGGAGACGTGCCCTAAGAGCAGCAGCTCATGATGCTTTGATGTCTTGGGTAAAAAGTTGCACAAGTACTTGGCCATGGATGGCAGAGAAAGGACAAAAATTCAAGTAGGGCTTTGTCTAACTCTAGTAGGGCTTTTGTCTACTGGACATATATCAAATCGTCGATTTGTTGAAAACACAGAAGAAAAAGAGACATGGGTGCCCTCCAACCCCAGAACATTATTTGCAGTCTTTTCAGAGCTGGCCAATAATGGATTCCCTCCCATTGACTTTCGCACAATGAAGCAAAGCAAGACCCAGCTTAACAATGACTCCTTTTTGAGTTTTGACTCGATTCCTGACCCATTCACTACCATTTCTCCTCCTGGACCACCATAGGAACTTCTCAATTCGGGCTAGTACCGTCCATAATAAGCTCATTCATAAAAACAAGTCACCTAATCAAGCATCAACCTTGAACCATATCATTGATTAACGTAGCTCTACATCATCTATTCATATAAGTCAACAGCATTTGACCCTATGTTCACTCATGATGTCCCTTTACAGACAAAAGAATCCAGATAGCTGGAGAGAGAGAGAGAGATAGAGAGAGAGGCTAACTACCAATTTCCTACCGAAAACAAGTCCTAAAGCCAACCCAAAAAGAAAAAGTGGAGTTCACCTTCAATCATGTTCTTGTCCCCACATGTGAACAAACAGTTGAACTTGAGGTGCCGGTCAAAGCAGCATCTGCTCCATTGACTAATGACGTAATCCAAAGTGCATGAGCATTTCTTTAGCTTCACGGCCAATTCGGAATATTTTACACGAGCCAACCTCTAGTGATTCCAAAACTGCTGTCAAACTTACAGTATGAAGCACGAGTCTTCGACATGCATTAACCACTGCCGCGTTTTAAATGTTCCCGGATGAATCTTTCAGCATAAGACGGGTACTTCGATCGGATATACGCTCGGAGACACTTCTGGTACGAGAAATCTATCCATGCACCATTGGTTCTTACGACAAACAGACACCTTGAAACTCTAAACTGGGGATGTCGCTCGACCTTCAACGAAAGAAAAAGGCACGTTAGATCATTTCTTAAATGTTTCAATCATGTCATGACATGTTCTGACAAGGAAGTATTTCCCATGTTTACCTCAATGACAAGCAATAAACTTCACCATAAAAGCATAAATTACTATGAGCAATTGGAACAGCTGTGTGGACATATTTCTGCTCAAATAAGAATCAATAATGTCGGTTCTATTCTGAGTGCAAACTACAAATTAATAGACCTATTACCGCACCAGAGAGAAGCTCTGCGGTACAAAAAGCAATGGGGTGGAAAACAATGGTCATAATCTCTCACCTCAAATTCAAAAGCCACCTTTACGGGACATACACTTAATGGATTGCCAGGTAAAAGGGCCATGTGACGGTAAACCCAAGAAAAGCTAATGTCTCCTACAGGCACTCAAGTTGACAGAGAAAGAAGAAAGAGAACTTTACTGAGTAAAAAAAAGGACAGCTCAGTGCTGAAAAATTCCAAAAAGAAAAAAAAAGCAAGACATAAGTCAACCTAAAATGATAATTTGATATGTCTAGCCTGTTACTTACAGCAAGGGATGCTCGGGCAATTGGAGCCTCATTGCAACTGAACTATTTTACCATAACACCAAACCTCTTTCTCTACTACTCTATGGAATAGTTACTGTCAACATGATGAGTTCTCTCACATAGTTTCCTCTGTCGTTGTAGTCTGCTATTGAGTTCATTCTTCTTCTGTGATCTAACTATCACCGGCACATGTTTGATATCCATCTATGCATGCTACATTGTCCCTATTAGTTTCTTCAGGATTAAGAATTTCTTTCTCCTTTTAACCAAAAAAAAAAAGAATTTCTTTCTCCTTATGCATCGTATTTCGTAGTTAACTACATTCATTTCACTCAAACAGCAGGGCACTAGATCCTTGAGAAGCACAAGGAGTTCCTTATATTGACCAGGCATAATATGCTTAGTAGCGTAAACTCGTTCTCTCATCATCAGGTAGACTCAGTTATTTCTTTAATGATAGGCCTATTAAGACTGGTTTATAAAATTTATCTACTTATGCATCGGACTTTAATCAAGTGTTGAACATGTGAGTCATGTTTACAAGCCCACTTGCAGTCCGCAAGTGACAATCATTACAAGAACAAGCATCGTTAAATATAACAAGTGTACTGCACTTCAACATTCTACTGAGACAAACCACAGAGCTGAACAGTCGAAACATTAGTGATTTGCCAATGCCATACTTTTGGCCATTAAAAAAAAAGGGAAACCGTGTGTGGTATCCTGATCAAAAAATATGAGATGCCAGCATATGTTAGATGTGCAGAATAAGGAACAGTTCATGGTCATCAACTACGTGATGCAAATGGATCCAACAAAGAGACATCCAATGTTCATGGTTTGCAGCTAAATATGCAATAAGAGGAGAAAATAGAATCAAAATTTTGCTATAGAGGCCAAATGCATGCCATACCACTTGGTAGAGCTCGATCTTGTGGTTTGGAGAAAAACTAATTCCATCAATAATATCACCATCTTAACAGTTGTTTGAGTTCAATCATCAACTTGGCCGCTAAGTTTCTTTTCTTTTTTCTTCTTTCTAATGAGGGAAGGGGAGTGGGTGTTTTATAACTTCAAATTCAAATTAGCAGCGGAAGTGCTTAAAAAATAATTTTCTGTAACATGAATGCCTCTTTTACGTTCTTTTTCTTTCGGAAAAAACCAACACCAAAAACTCAATCTGTGCCCACTATGACACATTTACCTTTAACCATTTTATGTAACACCAAAAACCTCAAACATGTACCAGTTTGACTAGGGGTGTCAAAAACCGAACCGAAACAAGAAATTCGGGTCTTTTGGGTTATAGGTAAAGGATTTCGGGTAGCTTGCCAGTCCGGTTTGGTTTGGGTTGCGATTTTTTTTCTTTTTTTATCTTTAAAAAATGTAGATCAAAACCAAACCCCCCACAATCCGTTCGAAAACCCTAGAAAACCTTTAATATCTGATTATCCCTCTCTCCTATAATATATGACAGAATAGCATGCGCCCTATCAAATATCAACATAATTTTCAGTGAACAGCCTGGCATGTGACTCGAACCTGTGAAGCTCAGCCCAATCTCTCTCCGTCTCTTCCACACAGCCTTTAACCACTTTCAACTATACCTCTTTCCTCTTCCCCTTATCTTTTCCGAAATGCAAAGTAATCACAAAATCAGGGCAACTGGAGCCAGAGGAGGAAGTGAATTAACTTAGAAAAGGAAAAGAAGATGGAAATGAGAGAGAGAGAGAGAGAGAGAGAGAGAGAGAGCATATGAATAGGCATTCACAATCCGTTTGGAATTCTAGGACAACAGTCGCATAACATTCATTTCTTGTCAAAATGGATGTTCTTTTTTTTTTATCAAAGAAAATGGATGATCAAAAAGGACAAAGGAAAAGGACTCTCTCTATGATCCACGGACTCCACCAAGTCCTAATTTTCCATGAATTCTTCATGATACACAATTTAGTTGAAATCATTTGAAAACCTTTAGTTGAAAATCATGTTAATGGGAGAATTACTCCTATAATATACAACAGCAGGCCATGGCAAAGATGAGTCCACAATTGCTTTGTTAACTTTACATTGTGAACAGGGGCAAAAAAAAAAAAACCAAAAACCCAACCTGAACAGAACCGATTCATGATTCGGTTCGGTTCAACTGCTCACCCTAACGGTTCCTATGGGCAGCTGATGTGAACAGCGGAATGCAAACAGCGCTGACGCGATGCCCATGTGAATTAAGTGGATATCAACAAAACGGTGTCATGCTCTTCATCTCTCTTGTTGCTCTTTGTCTCTCTTGTTTTGCGGTCAGGGTTCTCCCTGGAGCTCGGTTTGGGGAATCAGGGTTCTTCCTGGGGTTAGTGATCATGAAAAGATAGGGTTTGTACAAAAAAGAAAAGAGTGGGCAATCCATTGATCATGTAGAACTAGAAGAGAGTGAAATAGCATGGAGGAGAGATTTGCCTTGCGATTTGCAACGAGAGCTAGAATGAGGAATGAGAAAGATTTAAGACAAAATTAGAGCTAATACAATGCTAGAAATTTTAGACAAAATTCGAGCTAATACAATGCTAGTAATTAATATTTCGGCATGTTTCAAGGCGTTCACTAGGATGCTACATAGAATGGAGAAGAAAATGAAATTGCAAGACATTCTTTTACACTCACAGTCGCAGTCCCAGTCAGTCCCACTCAGTCACAGTCACACAATGGAAAGAGTTTCAGCAGTCGCATGGACAATGACGGCGGGGGGGGATCAGATAATACTGCCTTCCACGGTGAAAGCGATGGAGGAGTCAGATTCGAGCGTTTTGCGCATTAGTAATTAAAATGAAGATTAATGGGCAGAACCAAATCAGACCATACCAGGCTATCGAAGGAATTCAAATACCAGAAAAGGGGGCAAAGCCCAGAATCAGAAAAACACCAGACAGTACAAACAACCACGGATTTGGAAAATTTGAACTTGTAATCACTCGCCTGATTTGAACGGAAGCTCGATTTGGATAAATCATGGTCAAACAATTGCGTATTTGGCAAGGAACCTAAAGAGAGATAAACACGAAGAAAGAACCCTAAAATTTTGCTCAAATGGACTTCAGTAACCGAGAGAAGAGAGCAAAACGGCACCATTGTCCACATGAGCCATCAAAACAATGCCATTTTTTTAATCACTTAAGCCATTTGGATGCCACATTAGATTCATTTGTATTTCGCCGTCCACGTCAGCAGCCACGTAGGACTTTTAACAGTGCTTTCAGACGGAATCATAATGGACGGTAAATGAGTTACATGGGTTCAAGTTTGGGTTTTTTTAGTGTCACAAAAAAATGTTTAGGGTAAATGTATCACAGTGAGCATAGTTTGAGGTCTTTTTATGGCTTTTTCCCTATTTCTTCTTAAAGCAAATATAAGTGCAGGAGAGCTTACCATTATGTAATCAAGTCCACAACCAATTTTGTCTTCAGCATGTGGATGATACATGAGAAGCCTCTCTATAACAGCTTTCTCATCTTCAGCTGTAAGTCGTTGCCCATCCAAGTACCTGGTAACCAAAAAAAAAAAAAAGGCTAAATAAGGAACAGAGAGCACTCTCAACTCACCAATTGCTGCATCAACATGACTTTGACAGGTAGGCGCAATTCACAATGAAGCAACTATCAACACCTTTAGTGAGATGCAAATGTTTTCATCAGTCAACTTCTAAGATTAATCTGAAATCAAGTAATTCTGACCTAAATCACGACTGTGTAACTTGTAAGCCCAATCCCACTCATAGTCCACCAAAAGGATAATTCAATAATTATCAAATAAGACAAATAATCCTCCACTTACATTAGCTTGTCACAATTATCAAAAGTTGTATAGGAGAAACACCTTAACTAATTGAAGTATGATCAAAATGGTATGCAGCTAACCACCAAATAAGTGATGCCAGCCAATTTTAAATCAAAAGCCTTAAGCAGCACCGGTGTTAACAAAATCAATCTAGATTTCTAATTAATCCTACGAAAGAAAATTCTTTGGTGCAACTTTTTACAAATATTATTTCCTGAACTCTAGGATTAGAACTGTAGAAGTGAGAATCTAATGAAAAAAGCACAACCAATACGAAACAAGTAGTCATCAAGTGCGGGCGAGATTCAAGCATACAATAGCTAATGACATCATAAAAACAGAATACAGACTAGATGTATTGGGAGAGCTTGACATGATTTACAAACTCCACCGAGTTCCTAGCCATTTAAGAACAGAATATGGACAAATATTGCTGGTGATTGAAACGAATTTAAGAGTCCAATGGTGGAGGAATAAGATCTTAGCGAGCAGGGATATCACACAGTAGATTAAGCACATTTATTAAGCTTAGGATTGCTGGAGGGAATAAAATATCAAGTGGTGATGGCAACTGTCAAATGGTAAAAGCTGTTTGTCATAAGGACAGGTGCCATTGTTTAGGCAACGAGAAAATTTAGGGAGATACAAAGCCGTCCTACTAATCTTGGGTCTAAAACATGCATGTAAAAAAGAATGACCTGTAATCATGCATAACAACCTAAGACTATCTGAAGCCTATATTTGAAAGACTCTAGGAGAGGAAATAATGTGAAGAAATTTTTCATAACTCTAAATTTTCGATCCTTTTTCTTCTCACAGAAATTTTAAATTTTCATGGTTTTAGGATGCTATATCCTGTAGGTAATATTTCAGCACTGCACCTAACTATTTTGTTATTCAAATTAAAGGTATAAAATACAGGTATTTGTCCTCAAGCTCAGTGCTGTTTAAAGATAACAATGCATGGCGATATCTTTTGACAAGAAGGAAACCATTTCTCAGATATCGGATTCCATCTCCATAGTAAACAAATGAAAGTGCTCATTTTTTGGCATTATAAAAAGTCACAAGTCGATGCTTGCTGTCATCAAATATGCTTGTATCCTTGAGCTACTTTTTGAGCTTTTCTATAAATGGCTTACCTTGAGCCTTTGTAGACTAATTGGCATGCCTTTGGTGCCTGCTTATCGAGATCATCTCATCTCTAATTTTTCAGACTAAGAGAAGAAGAACAGTGTCGAAGAAAACTTAAAACAACTGAAGAACTCACCACTTGTTAGATAATATCGAAAATAAGTATTGAAAATTTAATTATTGAATTTTAAGTGTTGACGACTTTAAGTGCTTAAAAAAGAAAAAGTTGTTTGATGATAGAAAAAATTTCAATTCTGAGTATAACTCATTTCTTACCTAAAATGAAATTGTGGATAGTATATGTAGGTTATAGCAAACTTATTGGCAATCTATTGAGTCAGTTAACCCCTTTACCTAAGTCATTTCATGAACGTTTTACTTCATTGTTTCTTTTTAGTCAACTAATTAATATTATCAAACATGCATCATCTTATTAAATGCATCATCTTTTAACTTTCAACCTCTCAGCCCGCAAGTCCATTTTTCCCTCTCTAGTGAACTTACATGCACACAGATTTCTAGTATTTTGTAGTCCTTCCAATACCCTAAAGCCAAATAATATAACATGATAGGAACTCAACATTGACTAGCCTCAGACCAAAAAAATAAAAAATGAAAAAACATCGACTAGCCACACTAATGGAGGATAGTTTCAAATTTTTTAGAAGCTCTGTCTTAGGGCCTGATTCCTAAAAAGACCCAAAACTTCAGCCGGTTTTCAATTATCCCGACTCAGCCCCAGCAGTTGACCTAAGGAGTGGCCCGACAGGGGAATCATTTCTGTCCATCATACCGGATCGACCCTCTGTCAATGTCCAGTGATATTGCTAAATGAAAATAAGAGATTGACATGTCTTGATTGGTCAAATATATTTTTCATTAAAAAAAGTCTGTCTATCTTATTGGATCTACCTTCTGTCAATGTCCAGTGATATTGCTAAATGAAAATAAGAGATTGGCATGTCTTGATTGGTCAAATATATGTTTCATTAAAAAGCATGAATGGACATTTAGGATGATCACTTGATACGTGAAAATGCAGTCTAATTTTTACCACTGAAGTCAGCTTCAAAGATAACTCAATGACAAAGTGGAGAATAGGACATGCAGGGTAATTGTTAATCATCTTTTCGCTTTCACTTTATCAAAGTCCATTTTTTAACTTAATAACTCAATCTTATCACCACACTAGCCCTATGTTGAGCCATATTAGCAGTTAATCATGTCACTAGTGTACTACTGATGGCTGGCTGACAGGTACCTTCATGGTAGAGTTGGAAAATCAGAAATTCAAGGTAGAACTGGAAAGGTCCTGGATTATTATTATTCATAATGCAAATAGGCCATTTTCTATATATTGGGGAAAGCTAACATCCATTGCTAGTATCAGAGTGAGTAAAAGAGGAATGGAGGAGAAGAAGAAAAGCAAAGGTAAGGAAAGCACAGAGAAATGGTAGATTGGAAATTATCCATCTTTACTTTTTTCCAAGAAAAATCAATCACCTCTATTGAAATCAATTAAATGTTCAGGCATGGAATGACAAGAACATCATATGAAGATGGTACAAGGCATCTGCAGAATTCTGAGTATTGAGTCATGGCTTATCTAAAGAGAAAGGGCATACGATACAAGAGTGGTCGGCTGTTCTGAAATGGTAATCAAGAGGACCAAGATCCTGAGATAGACAATCTAAACTGAAGGAAAGAAGTTGGTAAATAATTCACCACAACAACTGTCCATGGAACCACTTTTATCGATTAGCGGTACACAGAAATAGTTGGATGACAGATGTGACGATAAAGCTAATAGCTATACACAAAACACGCACAGAGAGAGAGAGAGAGAGAGAGAGAGAGAGAGAGAGAGAGAGAGAGAGAGAGAGAGCTGTTGTCTACCAAGGGTATGCAACTCATTCGTCTGAATGAGATGTGTGAGAATGCTGTGACTTTTATTATTTGGTTCTTCATTCAATGAGAAACCCCAACAGGTTTTCAAGCCGCAAAAGAAAAAAACAAAGAAACAAAAAAGAGACATCCTAAGAGGTTTGTGTTTTCATATTCGCATACAATTCTTCACCCAAGATGCTTGGTGCCAAAGAAGGATGCCTGTATAAATTCATAGCCATTGTCAAGTTCCCATGTAATTAATCACAACCGACTTTCACCTTCCAAGCTACGTAGGTTCTTTATCGAGGAGTTCAACATCCTTCAGCAAAGCTATTGAATTGACATAACTCACTCCTACATAAAGGAAAAAAAAAATTCGAACGCGTTCGCCACAAGATGAAACTCACATAAGCTGGGTGCATGCAAGCTATGTTCCCGACATAGACGCATAGGGCATAGCGAACTGTAAATTGAAACATGCCCAACATGCACAATTCAGGCATCAAGTGGATTTGCATCCCAATCGAATTAATTCCTTTCCAGTGGCACGATCTTCCATCAAAAAGTTCATGCTCTCTGACTAGCAGGAAATATGCACGGTTCGGTCAATAAAACTACAGAAGGGCTCGGAAATTATTCTGCCAAATTCTACTTTAAATCTACTTACTCTATAACCAAATTCCGAACGCAGTTTCAGTAGCGAGTAACAACGAATCACCGGAGCAACTTTCAACTACTATGCGCGGAATGAACAATCGACGCCCACAAATTCGGACCACACAAGAATAATCGAATCATTGTCGACACAGAACATCCAGTTTAGGCAATCATTGCGTGTGTGTGTGTGTGAGAGAGAGAGAGAGAGACCTGTCAGAGTGGAGAATCTCCTTGGCGAGCGAGACAATGGGCTCGATGTCACTCAAAATCTCCTCCTCCTTATCCTTCCACTTCCGGTAGTCGGGATCGTCCCACCTGTGGTACTTGGGCGGCTCTTTGGCGCTCGACAAGACCGCGCTCGCCTTGTCCTCGGGGGACGCCTTCTCCCCCGGCGAAGCCGGCTCGGTCGAGGCGGAGGCCGCCGCCGCCGCCGCGGCGAACAGCGGGCGGAAGCTTCCGGCGCAGAGGCGGCGGTGGAGGTGGAGCCGGAGCCGGAGAACGGGCACGCTCCTCAGGAGCAGAGGAGCAGCTGCCATGAGCGGAAGCTTCAACGGGGGCCGCCGCTCTGCTCTGGCAGTGCTCTCCGAAGCGCGAGGATGATGGTGATGGTGATGGCGAAGGCCTTGTTCGTGGTCCGGATCCTTCGCGAGAGAGAGATCAGGTCCCGTGCCGGGCCCCGCTGCACTTGGGCTCTTCTAGTTCGTTTGGGAAACAGGCCTATCACCAGCTTTTTTTACTGTTTTTATTTATTAAAAAAAATGCTCCGTCGTTGCTCTACAAAACTAATCAACACCCGGGAGTGATCGGTTTCCAAGCGATCTGATTCCCATCTAAGAATCGTGAACCGGACTAGAGGAGTTGGTTTCCGGTTTCTGGAACCGGAAACTGGACCGATTTCCCGGGTGGGCCAATAATCTGGTTAAAACGGCGTAATGCCATCAAATCGGGATTTGATATATGTTTTCAAATTAAAGGCGCATCATCCTATACTGGATTTATTCCGTAACCATGGTACGACATTCCAAACACTTAGTCGAGGGTTTGTGCTGTGGAGAAAGAATTGACATTTTCTTTGCTTTTTTTAGTCTCGGGACGACAGACCAACCTCCACACTACAGATTCCGGCTGGCCCCAGGACCAGAGACAGGCCCGGTCCCCTTGGGAACCGGACCAGGGCCGGCCGGGGTTGGGTCGGTCCAGGGCCTGGACCGATGCTCATCCTTATTGGACAAAACCCTTATCAGTTACACGATGGGCCGAGAGTTGATGCCGGGCCCATTTGAGTTCTCTCCTCGATGGGCCGATCCCTGCTCGCTTTGACTCTTCAAACGCGACCCTTCTTCTTCCTTCTGACATTTCTCGCCGCCCCCCCCACCCCTCCCACTCGATCTCCGAAGCCGACAAAGACAGTGTCCACAGGCCCCCACCCACCGCACTAATCTCCGTGGTCCCTCCTGTGTAACCCAACCAGAGGATAAGATACGCCCCGCCCTGAATCCCCCCTCCCCTCCTCGCCACCGCCCCCATTCCTACCTCCGCCTCCGCCGGCGATGGGCCAGTTGCCGTCCTCGACGGCCTCCGTACTCGTCCGCCGCGGCCCCGACCCCGACCTCGACCCCGACCTCGACCCCGGCGGCCGCTCGGCTTCCAAGTCGAAGGCCGTGATCTGGCCGGTGCCCGGGGAGGCCGCCGGCGAGCGCGCCGCCCCCCCCGATCTCTCCGTCTCCGTGTCCATCTCCGATCTCCCCGACGAGTGCCTGGCCTGCGTCTTCCAGTACCTTGGCTCCGGGGACCGGAGCCGGTGCTCCCTCGTGTGCCGCCGCTGGCTCACGATCGAGGGCCAGAGCCGCCACAGGCTCGCCCTCAATGCCCAGTCGGAGCTGCTGGAGTCGGTCCCGGCTCTGTTCGCGCGGTTCGATGCGGTCACGAAGCTCGCGCTCAAGTGCGACCGCAAGTCGCTGAGCATCGGCGACGACGCGCTCGTGCTGATCTCGCTCAAGTGCACGAAACTCACGCGCCTCAAGCTGCGGGGCTGCCGCGAGCTCACCGACACGGGGATCGCGGTCTTCGCGAGCAATTGCCGGGGGCTGAGGAAGCTCTCCTGCGGATCTTGCGCCTTCGGAGCCAAAGGCATGAGCGCCGTGATCGATCACTGTGCCTCGCTCGAAGAGCTTTCCGTGAAGCGGCTCCGGAGCCCCGCCGATGCAGCCGCGACGGACCCGATTGTGCCCGGCGCGGCGGCGGCTTCCCTCAAAACAATTTGCTTGAAGGAGCTTTACAATGGGCAGTGCTTCGGTCCGCTGATCATCGGCTCCAAGAATTTGAGGACGCTGAAGCTGGTCAAGTGTTACGGAGACTGGGACAGGGTGCTCCAGGATATGGTGCAGAGGGTCGCCAAGGTAGTGGAGATCCATCTGGAGAGGATCCAGGTAAGCGATTTCGGCATCGCCTCGCTGTCTAATTGCTCCGATCTTGAGATACTGCATCTGTTGAAGACGCCGCAGTGCACCAACTTAGGTCTCGTATCGGTCGCCGAACGTTGTAAGTTATTGAGGAAGCTCCACATCGATGGACTGAGGCTGAACCGCATTGGCGACGATGGTTTGATTGCCGTCGCGAGGCATTGCCCTAACCTGCAAGAGCTCGTTCTTATCGGGGTCAATCCCACGGAATCGAGCTTGGATTTGCTAGGATCTAACTGCGGCACGCTGGAGAGGCTGGCGTTCTGCAGTAGCGATACGGTCGGAGACCCCGAGATTGTGTGCATAGCGGCTAGATGTACGGTACTCAAGAAGCTTTGCATCAAGAATTGCCCCGTTTCGGATGAAGGAATGAAAGCATTAGCCTCCGGCTGCCCTAACTTGGTGAAGCTGAAGGTCAAGAAGTGCGGTGGAGTGACTTCTGAGGGTGCACATTGGTTAAGAGCGAGGAGGGAATCGCTCGCGTTGAATCTGGACTCCAGCGATCAAGAACAGATGGACGCGTTCGCCAGTGATGGCCTAGTTGAAGAACATCATGCGGAGTTTCCGCCCGTACCTAGCCAAACAGCCGGCGCTAATATTGCATCGTCGAGCGGCACCAGTCGCTCGTCTTCCTTTAAGGCAAGGTTGGGCAGTTTGAGCGGAAAGAGTTTGATGGCATGCGCATTCAGAAGATGGTCGAGCGGCGGTGGCGGCGGCGGCGGCAAAGACCCCTAAAACAAGATATTAGGGGAATCTCCGAACAGTCGGGGTAAACCAATGACTGTCCCTCGGCGCGTCAAATTTGAATTGTTTGACTTCACGGGTCCGAAGGTTTTGAACTTCGATCTTCAGATGATCAGCTTCATGCCATCACCGACTGTCGCCCCAACACGCGCAAACCTGTTCTAATCGGTGTCGGTCCCACAAAATCGTGCCCCGAGTTTGCTGGAATTGAATTGCCTGAGTTTAGAGCGGTTTGGCAATCGATGGTTAGTGATACCATTCACTCCGCTAAATGTACAGCTCTAGAGAACTTTTGTATCCAAAAAATTTGCCAGTTTCAATTAGGTGTAGAAGCATTAGTCAGCTGTTGCCCGAGCTTTGCCGATAGCGAAGCTCAAAAGGTATAGACTGTTGTGTGGAGTGACTAGTGAGATGCAGTTTGTGAGGAATGCTCATGTTTGAAATTTGATGCTCTAAATTCGAAGGGAATCGTCTTTGATTTATCGCCCGTTACTGGCCCACCGGTATACATTCGCGAGTGGCTCGTCGCATTATCCTCTCGCTGCTACTCGAGGTTTAATTCAGTCCGGTGGCTCGCAAGTCGGGAGATGGTAGTGATTTAGATACTGGAGTGAAAATTGGCGTCGGATACGATTAACTGGTACCAGGGGTCGTGACTTTTTAAATCGAAATTATCGGTCGGCTTATAATCCGATCTTTTGGAAACCGGGAATAATTAGATTCGCGAGTCAGTAGACCTAGTATTCACTTATGTGTCGTTTCCTGCAATTTCTCATCGACTCGTTCCGGTTTGATTCGGGCGTGGTGCTTGGTCAGGATCTGTTCCTTGAACGGCGATTGACAAAGGAAAGAGGTACTTCTGTTGCCTAGCTGTTTTCGATTGACATAATCCGTGTCGTTTCTTCACGGGTCTCAGTAAAGCTCGGCATTACATGAAGTGACAGCTTTTGCATCCCAGGACTGCGTGGGTCCTAGAAAGGCGTGGTCAGAATGTACATGTGTCTTGTGTCGAGATTTTGGACCAGTCAGCCTGAAAAAGCTGTGCAGCAATGTCTACTTCCTAACGGGCCTCTGCATATTTTTGATTCCTCGTATATCAGCGAGGCTCGAGTGTTCTCGCCGGCGAGAGCTCCGCCTTTTATTGTAGGTTGGGTTTTGGGAGGCGTCGATCGCCTGTTTGGTTGTCGGTAAGTTTCGTTTGCTGATTATTGCCGAGCAAACTCTAGTCGCAAAATCCCGACACGCCAAGAACAGCGACCCTCTTTCATTTTCCTCGAAACAAAAGGCGCTCAAGCAAGTTTTTCGAGCTCGGTGACCAGTTGAGTAGACAGTGACGTGGTCTTTCGGGGGAGCGCCTATTAGCTTCCCCTCATCGGCATCTTAGCTCAAGGTGTTCATAAGCAACTTCCCGACGAGTCTTGAGGCGTGCGCGTCGCGATGTGGACTTGCACGGCTTTTGGTCGGGCGACTGATGTTCCCGAGCATGTTGAATCGGATGGTGAGGGAGTAAAGCTATTGGGTTCTGGAAAGGGGGAAGTGATCGGGACCTCACAGCAACACCGGCCTTTGCTTCAAAGCAAAATGGAATCTCGTTTTCCACGTTAAAGGCGCGAGCTGTTAGTCAAAATTGGGGGAGCCACTTCCATCTAAAGCCCCACCCTCCATGCGAAGTGCGAGCCAATTCACACGTCGAAAGTGAACGTGGAAGCTGCTTCGATGTGCATCTTCGATCCGAAATTTTTCTTCGTAATACTTACGCTTCTTTCCATCTGGGTCGTCCTCCTCCTTTTCTGGCTTTCGTTTGTTCCTTTCTTTAGTTCACTTTTTGGGGTCCAAAGTCCCGTTGGAAAAAGGGGGAAAGAAGAAGAAAATAGGAAAAGAAAAGGTGCGAAGGAGCGAGCATATTCTTAATCGAGCAAGAACTCGATATGTACGAATGTTAATTCAGTCCTAAGCTTTTTGATTTTGCCAGTTTGGTCCTAAATCTTTGCTCGGAATTTTAATGTAGCTCTTCCAACGTAGTCCTCGAATAATGGCAGTCACTTTCCCCATTTTCTCTCCCAACTCGTGACTAGCATTGCCCGAGTTAGGTGAGGAGATGTCCACGTATGGGTCAAGGGAGACGTCTTTGAAACGGGGACTTGCCTAATTTTCAGGTCTTTGCCTGCTCCACGTTCATCTCAAAGCCATCAGAATGGCCAGTGTCTTCGTCAAAACTTCCATGGACCAACGGCTGTAAACGCCGCCCTCCGTCCTTGTTCTCAAACCTAAATCGACACATCCATGGATTCTTCTTACAATCTACGTAAGTGATGATGCAATGAACCAGGAAGCGCGGGCAAGGTAGATTCGGATGGACTCAATCGGCAAAACGTGAAAAGATTTATGGCTCGATCGGCACAATTAAAATATTTAGAACCGAATTAACAAAAATGCAATAAATTTGGTGTCTTTTGAACAATTTTCCTATTTTCGTTTGTTCTCTATCATTGTCTTTCGTTCTCCTCGGTATCAATTAACTTTTTAACTTGTTAGCTTTCTCTTAGTATGCAAACCAAGAAAAGATCCCGAGTCCGGACATTGTATCCAAACCAGAGATAAGACTTTCGAATTAGCCGACTTTGTTTTAAACTACGTATCCATTCGAGAAACTATTGTTCTTAAAATCGCAACATTGGTACATCCTGCCCTCATTTTCCTTTCGTACTTTTTTTCTGTTTTTTCATTACTTTCTCTTCGAGTTCCACAAATTACCAACTCACCTTAGGATTTAATGAAGATTTCGATTGATTTGGAAAGACTTCGCTACAGAGTAAGAGTAGTTGAGCCCCCTTTGTTCTTGAGATTCTCTCGTTGTAACGTAATAGAGAGTGACCCCAAGTTTAGTCCAAAGATTTCTAATTGTCACGGATATGTTCCATCCCAACCACCAAAACATAATAAAAAAAAATACAAGAATTAGAGAAGAAAAAGAATAGAATACGACATTAATAATCTCTAAATTTTGGCCGAATGTGCAAATTTATCCTCAAACTTTTAATTCGTTCAATGCGATCCTTGAACTGATTTTAAATATTCGATGTAGTGCTTCCGTTTGATCAAACAAGAGAGAGAATCGCAAGTCCCCGCACTACTGCAAAATGTGCAATCTAATCTTTAAAATTTCAATTTCTTCGGTTCGGCCCATCAACTTTCCATAACAAAGTCAAGTCAAAAATGTCTTTCGGTACTATACAAAAGTTTTGATAATTACGCTGCTGTCCAGATTCTAGAATATCTTTTCATTTCAATCCATATCTTGAATCAATGAAACTATTCTATCTTTTCATTACCCGTTTTACTTTTCTGATTTTTTTTTATATTTATATTACAGTGATTTCACATTTTAGCTTTACTAATAGAAAGATAAAATCTCTTTTGGTGTACAAAGAGAGAGCCACCAACGGGAGAGAGGAGCGCAAAATAGAGACTCAAAAGCATCCCACACCAAAAGGACTTACATGGCAACCCCATGTCAAGGTTCACCCAACCTATGCTCGACTACTTGGGCAGAATGGTTTCACAGTGGAAATAGTCAACTGGGGTGGTTTGGCCACGATCACGATACAATGCGATCTACGTGTTACTTTCGATCGGGATAAGAAGCCGAATTCTACATACTAAGAATGGAATGGTAGATCACTTTCGGTTCGCGTATGGATACCTGTCCATACTCATCAAGCCCCCCGACCACCTATTCGTCCTTCGATCCAAGAAAAGAAGCTAGATATCTGAGATACACTTCACCAGGATGACGATTCACCTCTACGGGCTATTTGATCGAACCGGAACATACACGACAAGTACCTGCTTGAGCTGCAAAGAGCAGAAGCCCACTTGCTACTTGACTTTCTTCTCTTCTTTTTCTTCGTGCGACTTGCGGTATATCAGTATCTGACTCAGGATGGTGCCATTCGTCACCACAGTTCGCAGCGAGCCCAAAACAACTGCAGCATAAATGAGGACAGAGAAGTTGACAGGATCCATGAGAAACAAGGAAATAGCTGAACAGGCTGTGGCAGATGCAAAAATAGAAAAGAGGGTGCTTAGTGAAACAGTGTGCTGACTTTAACGTTGACCACGTCAAATCGGTAAGAAGACTATTTTAGAATGTCCATCATTTTGGCTGCATTGACATGGTGGTTCATGTTTGTCTGCACCAAGCGCATTGTTCAGATATTGGTTGTGTTCCTCAGTTTTCCTCAAGGCATTTCATTCAAGGAGTTCCTTATATTAGCCACTCAGGTGGACAGGTAGAGAAAAGGAAGGATCAAAATTCTGATCTCCTGAAGGGAAAACAAAGTAATTTGACCGTATAGAAGCAAACTAAAGCTAAGTCAAATTTAAGGCCATTGCTTCCATAGCGATTTTGCTACAGAAGCAAAAGCAAACCATGACTCCTTTAAGAAAATGTTAGACGCAAGGATTAGCAGAGCTTTTCGAGTCCCAGGGAAGCCTGACCATAATGAAATCTTCATATTTTTGGTGGATCTTCAAAGCAAAATTTCTTAAAATGAGAAGCATAAGGGAGAAAAGAGAGGGTTACCGCTCGCCGGGGCTTTTTCTTGTATGCTGGTGAACACTCTTGCTGCCATAAAGGAGGAATTCGAAAATGTCCCTTTAGATTCAAAAAGTTAATTATGTCATACAGTGAAGAGCTATTCAACAAGCAGTCTGAACTCACCAAGGGAAGCTCCAAAATTCATGAAAATTGTCAAGAAGCTAAGTTGCCTGGTACTCTTGGTCTGCTCAGCAAGAAGTTACTATTAGAATCACAACAAACACAGTGAAGTATTCTAATGGAAAGAGGATGGCAAGATTAAAAGTGCAAAAATATCATAATGGGGCAGCTCAACGACGCACAGTGAAGCCATTAACCCCTTCAAAATATTATGACCGAAAAAAGATACACCCAGTTTATCGCATGCTCATTACTGAAAAGGCCAAAACTCTAAGTAGAAGAGTGAGTCCTACCAGGAAAATCCTTGAGAATTCACATGTTTAGTTAATTAACCCCTAATCAAATGCAACCAAAAACAAAAAGGCGAGGAAAATAACAGCTAAGCTAATTCTCATGGCTCCACTAATATAGAAAATCAATTAACTAAGGAAAAGAGAGCTGAACTTGGATGCAAGTTTCCAACCATCCTGGTTATTTCATTTGGAATGATAATCAAATCCTATATCTCCACTATCTCAAGATGAAGAGATGCCCTTTAAAACACTCCATAGTAATCCAAAACAGAAGAAGCACCCCAGTTTCCTTGAACCACGATTAACTAGCATTCTTCAACTTGAAGTGAATTTACAGCCAAAACAGAAAACTTACACTGAAATTTTTCCATATTTGTGGAACTCTGGCACAGAAGAATATTGCATGCTGGCATGCCTGTGTTTGAGGATTCCAGTTTCATGTTAAGTTAAAATCATATAGGTGAATCTCAGAAGGAGAATACATTGAAAAATACATATACACGACGAAAGTATAACAAGAACAATGGGAAAAGGAAATGAACACGATCAGACAGTAGAAGAAGACTGCAAAGTGACAAAAGAATTTGATACTCACATATAAAGCTTCAAAAAGAACAGGATCAACTTTACCAGATAAAATTGTCGGTGCCAAAGCAAAGTACCTGGATGACAACACGTTAAGGAAAAATTTTGAAAAATCTAATCATCAGGGAAAATCAAAGACAAGGCCATTTAGGAAAAGACACTTCTGCTGGCAAAGGAAGAGGATACAGGAGCGTCTTGGTCCATGTCTTGGTCCCCAGAGGTTGTGAGTAATAATATATTACAGCAACCAGAATTATAGCTGTGAATTGTGAACATCAAATTAACTTGCAGTGTCATCACGCAACAGGATATTTAGTTTTACGCAAGAAAAGTAAAAAGCGGTCATTCCATTAAAATATCTAACAGCAGTCGATGGAAACACATCCATTTCGAGAGCAGAATATATCACTCATTAAAACCAAATTCTACTCCTAGGGTCAATGCACAGCATTATGAATACAATAAGCAATTTTTAGTTAATATGAGCAGTAGAATAGTTTGTGCTCCTGGAAAAGTTGATCCTACAAGAGTTGTCCTTGGACATAGTTGCCACTTTGATTAAGTACACAGTCAAAAAGCAATAGTATGAGATACTAAGCAATCGACAGAGCTACTTAACTTTTGATTTACTTAAGTTGCAGTTTAATCTGCCTTAACTTATGAGCTCAAGATAGATAAATTGATGACTTAAAGGTGAACCCTTCAACTACCGCTTTCCCTGAAAAGAGGCACTGAAGATGGCAAGGAAGCCACACTTCCAATAATTGTCACATAATCAGGCATCTACGTTCACCGAGGCTAAATGGGAGAAAAACCGATTGATTGTTCGGTTTAAGAAAACTGTCAAGTGCCTGTAGCAAGAAGTGTTAGGCAGTTTTTTTCCCAGATTTTGGGAAATGAAATGAAGTTATCCGGAAGGCTAAAGGCTTAAAGTTTTCTGAACCTCCAAACCAAAATGAGAAGAAACTTAGTGTTCTAAGATTACGAATGACTCTCTCAAAGCTAGGCAGAGTCTCCATGAAAATGAGAGCAAACATCATGAAGAAATGCGACGTGGTGGAACTCAATGCACTAAGTGGAACTCCCGGAATTTGGAAAATTGTCCAGAACCAAACAATCTCTTAGCTTCCTCCAGTGGCTCCAAATGGTAACATACATTGGATCAGAAGAAACACCAGCTCGCCATAAGCAGAAAAGTGAAGCCCTTTGTGGAGGCAATACGCCAAAGCGATTGTGTAGCCGACCACGTCAAGCTCGAAGGATAACATACTGAGCCCCCTCGCACTCCTGTGCTTCACAATCTTCAATATCTGCGGTTACCAAAGCAAGATTCCGCGACCAACATTACTGAAAGAGCTGTAATATATCAACCTTCAAGCAAACCCAAATTTCTAAATCCAAACGATCCGGCGCTCTAACGCCATTGGGCTAGAGTTCCCATCATGTCGGAAAGTGCCAAAGTCAAACCATTCTCAGAAAAATCCATTCTTTTCGTTGGATTGCTCGTGCAAACCATGGAAACAGAACTGCCCGATGTCCATTACCAATCACGACGAACGAGACGCCATGTGGGCTCTCGTTTTTCATTACAACAAGAAAGAAAGCGACGAGACATACCTGCGGGAGCTTGACGGTGGTCGAAGCAGCGATGAGGCAGTACCCGACGAGCTTCGACAGCAGAGGCAAGACGCAGTCGTCCCTGTCCGGGGCTCTGCCGTCGCGCAGGGATTCGAGGGCGCAGTTGAAGTCGATCCCGAGCAGCGCCATCCCTTGCGCGCGTGGACGCGAATGGACTTTGGATCGAACCGAACTGCCGGGTGAAAGTGCAGCAGATCGGGGGGACAGAGCGGAGGGTGTTCGCAAGTGGCCGGAGATTTTTCTAACTCGTTTTCCTTTTTCCTCGTTCGGAACGTGCTTATAAGTGGACAAGACATGTGAGCTTTTTCACGTATGCCGAGGAATACGAGTAACAGGCGCCGGCAACTTTCGGCCTGACTTGCTCGTATAGAGCATTATTTAAACTGCCGAACCACGGGAGTCCGTCGTTCCAAATTTACTTTTTTGCTGTTTATTTCTCGTTCGAATCGTTTTGATCTTAGTCGGGTTCCGATTTTGCATACAGTTTGCGTGTGATGTCGATGCGTAAGAGAGAATTACGGTCGCTGCTTCTCGGTCACCTCACGCTTCTTAGTTTCTGACCATTTAGAAGTTCATTCTGCTGCAGCAAGTTGACATGGGATTTCGAGATTGACAAAAAGATTCAGAAGAGAAGATACTAATGCTTGGCCCACGGGAACAGATTTGATCATCATGTTACGAAAGTTCAGCTGAATTGACAAAACTGAAGGGAAAGAAAGTAGGAGAAAAGAGGAAAATGCAAATCGTTCACATGCTTCCAGGAATTTAGTGGAGTTTGCTGTTGCGCGATTGATCAAGGTCTATCTTTGAACTGAGTTGACCAGTTGCTGATCAGTACGGCGGAGGCGGGTAAATTCCAGCTGCTGGACCTGCATTGTTGCGGGGAAGTCCATTAAGCTTCAATTAGATATATGAATGAGCGAGAATCCATTAGGCTTCTGTCCGTAGATGGATGTGAATCTCGACATCCTCCATTCGCGAGTTCAAACAATCTGAAGGTATGACAATTTGCAGGTACGTAGAACTCTCATCCTATCCAAAAAGGCAATTGAAATAGGGAAGATTTAGATTTACCTGGAGGGTAACAGGTCGCAGCTGGAGGCGGATACTGTGGAGGATAACCTGCAGGAGCGAAAGTGGGATAACCGGCTGGTGGAGGAGGGTAGGCAGGAGGTGGTGGATACGTGCTCGAACTGGGAGGATACGCCAAGTAAGTTGGTGGGGGAGGATATGCAGATGGCGGGTATGTGGTTGAAGCAGGAGGATATGCCGGCACCGCGGTGTATGGTGATGGGGTTGGATAAGGAGATGCAGTTGTTTGGGGGTAAGGCAGGATGCTGGGCATGGTTGGGTTCGGGATTCCGCAAGACGGAGCCGATGGTTTGGCTTTCGTCTTTGATTGCTGGTCACAGATCACGGGAAAGCAGAATTTTGTGATCCTGTTAGTTTCATTGTTCAACTTGCCTATCCGTGCAAATGAATGAGAAAAACTAGTCTGTCAACTCATTGCGTTTTGGTCTTGTAAACAGATCCTTTCAGATCTGTCGAGTACTTTTGCTTTACTCCATCTTATGCAGATTCTCAAGTTAAGTGGGAGAGCGGGCTGTATTGCTTAAAATTGCCTAACCAGATTGATTAGTGCCAAAAAAACACAAACAGCATAATGAACACTTCTGATAGAAGCGCAAAGCTTAGATCTTAGAATGGTTTCTCAGTAATAAGGATGCACTTGTGTCCTAAGTAAAAGTCATCGTTTTCAGGTTTCTGTGCATGCATTGTGTGTGTGTGTGTGTGTGTGTGTGTGAGAGAGAGAGAGAGAGAGAGAGAGAGAGAGAGAGAGAGATTACATTAGTAGCCGAATAGTACAATATGAGCTTCACTTCACCGGAGTACCTGGAATCAAGAAAGCAATGCATACATGTGAACTATGAAGGGTAACAGGGCATGGAAGGGCTTTAGAAAAGCTCGTTACCTGCCACATTTATCCTGAATTGGCCATGCAGTGTCATCATAGCCTTGAGACAGAACCTTGTGCAATTGAATCCTGGCAAAAGAACCCCAAAGAAACCACTCACTTCAGGACTAGGCGTAAGGATGAGGTATGTCGTGGTAATATTCACTAGGATTTCAATCTGCTAGGATTTCAATCTGCCGTTTCTCTCTCAGTCTGGTCAAAATAATAGAATTACATCCCATCACCAAGTACCTTCCAGTGCCAATGAAGTCATCAGCAGAGAGAGTGTTGCTATTCCAAACCATAACATTCAATTCTTGCAAGCCTTCAATGAGGGTGAACACAAATTTCTCCTGGAAGATGGGATTCTTGCCTCCATCTATGCATATCAGAAGCAAGTTCAATCTTTGTGGATGAGAATAAACTACGGACACTTAAAAATCGGCCTTGAAGCATGAAGTAAAATCGCAAAAACACATAATAAAGATACATTTCTTGCGTTACCTGTACATGTTTTGGTTCGGAATTTGGAGCTAGCATATTCGAGGCAGACGTAAGGGTCTTGCCTAGAGATCCATTCCTTGTCTTTCAGATTGACGCATCCGATGACTAGCACATGAAACAGAAAAGAAAAACAAGTCGAGCCGAAGGCATTCGATAAGCTCACAATGCTGAAAGCAAACAGACAATGGTAACAGAGAATCGAACTCTACCAGTGACCTCCAGGGGAAGCCCTTGGATTCCTGAGATCGACATGATTTCTCTTCGCACAGACGAAGCAGGGTGATGGCATTTTCGAAGGCCAGCATTTTATAACAGAGGCTTCAAGATGTGATCTCCTGAAAAGAGTTGACCAGGACTTTAGCAATCCCAGATCATCACCAGCTACATACAGTGGGCCCTTATACGATCACATCCAGGTCAAGTCAACCATGTACAAAATCAACGGTACGGATCTCGTTCATTTGGAGCAATTAATCCATGGAAATCGCCTGTTCAAAAGCTGGAAGGGGCATGCAGGAATGAGCAATGGAAGCTGATAAAGAGACTTCTCTTAAAGATAAATTATCCAATATTCATATGTATCAGTAATTATTCGAAAAAACAAAAATGAAAGTGCATGAACATAAGCATATTGCACAGATAATGCACATCATATTTTCTGTAACTTTTTCTTTATAGTAAAATTGATAAAAGGTATAAAGATGATAATTACTAGGGAGCAAGGCGCCGAAAAAATTGAATAATGAGATGGTAATGGTATGCCTGGCTAATGCAATGGAGCTTTTCTGAATCGGGTTCTCATAGAACCGTTGACCTGCTAAGCGTTTGACCAAAATTTGTTTGATGCAGTGAGTGAAAGTCAAAGTCAAAGGATAAAATGTCATGATCGAAATGCCAACGTAGCTGTGCTGCAATTCAAGATCTCTCCATGTTTGACTCTTACTAATTCATTGATTCTTAAGTCATTCATTCCTACTGTACAGTAGTCTGCCCAAAAAAAAAAGCAAAAAACAAAAAAGAAACTGCACTAAAAAAGGAAATGAAAAAAGAAAATTGCAATTTTGAAATTATGGACTAAATGCCGATGTCGTTATTAAATTGCTAGAAAAGCATTTGATAAGAATGTCTCCTGCTCTGTCTAACTTTCATTTTAGCTATTCGATCTCTAGTAAATGAAGAAACAAATTAGTCTAGAGTGGTTGTCAGCATTAGACACGGACATACTAGTAAAATTAGTGATACGTAGGATTTCTCGAGGATTGATAGTTCGAAAAGCAAAGTAAAGTGATGACATAACGGTGGGAGACTGATCCTGACGACTAAAAAGTGTAGGGCGTAACTCCTTATAATTGTGAATCTCTCGGCCTCACCCTTCTTGAGCGGATGAGGCCAGCCACGTGCGCACCCGTGAAGTTAATGCGAAATCCGCCTACTTGTGGAGGCCTTACAGAATTTCAGGGGAATGAGAATGTGCTTCTTCACTGTTCAGGTTGTTCTAGCCGATTTATAGCCATCAAACACTCGGATGTCAGAAGTTTTCTTGAATCCTAGTAATGTTGCAGTGGCCCAAGAGGAAGAAGAAAATCAGTGACTCGCATGTTTGGAGATTTCTTAAGTAGCAGCAAGGTCCAAGACAGATTACAGGAGCAGTTTGGGCTATGTACATGACTCGATCTGAATTAACCAATCGACCCAAGGCCGTTCCTGGCCCAGCCCATTGTCAGGTCTAAAATTACATTGTCAGTACAGTGCACCTAAAAATGCAGAAAGAGGTCCACGGATCCATTTGTTAGTATTCGGTATTTATTTCCAGTATGTCAGTAATGAAGGTATGGCCTGTATTTGTTACAACCTGCAAAATCTACGTCTCGTGCTGCACAACTCCCGGTTGACAAAATGTACACTTTCTTGTTCATTGCACAATCTATCAATCCGCGCAGTGGACAACACCCTATCATCTAGACCGATGCCTCCGAAAGCCCTATAGTGTGTTCTCGATCGCCAAAAGACTACTATTGGAGAGCCCTTTCTTTCAAATGAAAAAGAAGCTTTAAGTAGCCTGCGCGATCTATATACTTTTGAGATAGATGCGACCATACAGATTGAATGTAAGGCGAAGTCTTGAATCACCTTTATCTCTTAAATACTTGCTGAGACTGGTTTCGTAAACTTAACTACTTTTCCAAAGGGAGAGGGATATCGCTTTTGCTCGATTTCACGAGGGTGTCCAAATTAAACTTAGGCATGAACTTTGAAACAATATTTTAATTTATGCTCTTGAGTCAACCAAATATGTCATATAAACCTGCCATATGAGGTTTAAGATTTGCCATCTTTAGGGAAAGCCATTGTCGGCTAGGACTTCATTAGAATAATGTGACCGTGAGGGGCACTTTCCACGATGTGATGAAGAGGCACTGTTTTCCATTTCCTTCCTCGATAGGGCTCGTTCCCAAGTAGGCCAATCCAAAGAACAGACAATAAATATGGATATGAAGAGTTCATGATGATATGTGTGAACGAATGTGGTTCTTGCATGAACCAACCAATAGGAGTCTAAGGAGGTCAGAATCTTCTATCCGAAGGGATAAGGGAGAGGCGAAACAGAGAGGGCCATGCCAATGCCATTGGAGGTGATTGCTGTTCCAGAAAGGAAGAGTAAGGAGGGGTGCATGATGGGCTTCTCTTTTATCTCGTAGCTGTCAATCAGTTTTCGTTTGTGGTGGCTTCAAGGAAAAGTCCGAACCTGGACAACATAGTACTCCTCACAAAGCAGGGTTCATCTTCTGTGTCCTCTTATGCATTATGATTGCATGATCAGTTGCTGCTGAACATTCAATCTGGTTCTGGGTCTAGTTCCTTGTTAAGATTAGGAGAACTAGGAGAGTTTAGTATGAGAAAGCATAGTACAATTGCAAGTTGCATTTATCTAGACCAATGTCTTGAGAGTTCTTATGGTGTGTTTAATTCAGCTTTTCTAATGGGTTTTCGGCCTCCAAAGCCCATTGGAGAAATGTTGGAGTCTTTGGCAACCCTTGCCAGGTGGCTTTAGGCTAAATGTTGGCCTTGAGAAAGTTGAAAGCCCAATACTGTTATGAGCTTACAACATTTAGTTAAATGCTTAAACTAGTTTTTTCTTCCAAAACTACCCTCACCAATTATTAAATTTTTGGGTTTTGCCCCTCATTGTTACTGTTCATCTTCTTTGCGCAAGGGTGATCGGCGAGGCTATATTGGGCTGTGAGAGGCCGGTGAGGGGCTGGCAAGGTCGTGCAACCCAGGCGACCGCTGCCCAAGAGTCTAGAGTCACTAAGTTATTTCTTGGCCAGAAGTCATAATGAAATAATAAGGCCTAACCAAGCAAAGCTTCACAGCCAAAGAGCCTCGAGAGTTCATTATTCTAGGAACTGACATCAACTCTCTCACTTTGATTAGGGTTTGATAGAATTTGAGGAACGGAGGAGGGCATTCCCCTATTGTCTGGCCAAGCATCCAAACAAGAAGAGGCATGATTGAGACTTGACACATGATTTTGGGTAGAACGCGTATGGTCGGGATAAAAATTGCATAGACTCGTTTTATAAATGACCCAACAAGCGTAACATAATCGGTTATTGTATAAGCAAGTGTGGATCTTAATACCTCATAGATCATGATTTTAATTGGGTAATGTTTAATTAGAAAGGAAATTGAGAAGGGATTCGAACAATTATGAGAGAAACATAATAAAGAAACGAAATGGAGGTATTAGATTGTAGTGTTTTTGGGATGCAGACGAGACAACGGAAATAGAAAAAATGGATTAGGATTTAGGATTTTTTATGTCCTTTGATGGAATATGATTTTTTTTTCTGGTGGAATGGATTATGACTTTAATGTCGTTTTGTGTACTTATAAATTAAAGGGGTCAAAACTATTAAAAAAAAATCCTAAATTATATTCATTGTGACACCATTAGGTCCAATACCGCAATTTTTTTTTCCAATCATGTAAAACTCTAAATCATGTCTATTTTTTTTTTTGGTTAAGCTAAATCATGTCTATTGTGACACTAATACCCCAAATTTTATTTTGTGTCAACAAAGGCCCCTAAACTATGTCCATTGTGATACCAATATATTTAACTTAACCCCCAAACTTGTACTGATATGACAAAAACACCGGTGGCCAATAGCACAAGTTTGGAAGTATTGGTCACGCGGATAAAAGTTTGGGATATTGGTATTATAGTTGGCAAAGTTTAGAGTTTTTAGTAGTAGACGGAGGGCATTTTTTGCCACAGTGATACAAATTTAGATAATCGTGACACGGTAAAAGGTTTAGGATATCGGTGTTGCATTGAACAAAATTTATTTTTTGGTGATAGATGGAGGTATTTTTGTCACAAATTTGGGAGTTTTGGTAATATAGAAAAAAAAATTGTGTTATCGGTGTCGCATTAGGTATAATTTAGGATTTCGGGTAATAATTTTTCTAAATTAAAATTCCATAAAAGAATGAATGGGAAAGAAAAAAAAAATTTATAAATAGTAGGACGAATTTGAAGGGAACCAAGTCCACATAAAATTAACCGCATCAAATCCCACTTCATCCCTTCTTTTCTTTTCCCTTGGTCACCTTCCTTCCAAACAAGATGATACGTGTAAAATCCTCTCGCTTTCCTCTCAATCCCCTTTGCCAATAATATTCTTGATTGGAGTAAACTTCCTCTTCCAAAAATTGGTGGATTCATGTAAAAAGAATGCACGAGTAGGTGATCGAGAAAATTACCAAAAAAGTTATAAACCTATTCTTTTGCCAATTGAGTTTCTAAATTTTTTTATTATGTCAATTGAATCAAAATTATTTTCGCATTTTGCCAACTGAGTCCATTCGATCAAATTTGGCCGAAAAATTACTAACATGGATGTTGATCTTGCTAGGTACGACAGCTGGCACTAATATGGATATTTTTAATAATAATTTGAAAATTTTCTATTCTTTTTCCATTTCTATTGTTTTTTCAGGCACTGATATGACCCCTCAATCACCGCCGTCTCTCTCTCTCAACAGCCACCGAAACCCGTTTACCTCAACCGTCTGCCTCTCCCGTCTTGTGGCGACCACCTTCAAGCTCCGTAGATGGTGGTGCCGAGCTCCAATGGAGCACACATTGCCCAGATCTAGGTTGATTTGAACAAATTTGGCAGAGTTGCCTAGATCGATGGTGGATGGGTAGTGTTAGAATTTAAAGTTACTATGGTGATATTAACGTGTTGAATGCCCAATTGAAAAACTAAAAATCAAGTTGGAGGAAATAGGTCCCCTCCAAATTTGAACCGCAGAATCCCTAATCTAGTAGAATTGTCTATGTCAGAATTGGGATTTAAGACCACACGCCCTCGAAGTTATCAAACAAAAGAAAACGTCGACACGAATGATAAATTTATGAGTTCAAGATGTATTGTAATAGTTCTTTGATTGATCCAACTTTGCTCTTTAATATCCATCTACATTTTAATTGGGGATAGGTGCAACGAAAGTCTTAAAATTTATCACGAAAGTGCAATTGAGTCCTAAAACTTTCAAAAAGTATAATTAAGTCCTAAAACTTATCAAGCCGATGTAATCAAATCCTAAAAATTGTTAGCATTTTCCTTTTGTCAAGTTGAATGGAGTTAATGTAAGGACTTGATTGCACAAACTTAACAATTTTTATAATTTGATTGCATTTTTTGAAAGTTTTAGGACATTTTCGTGATAACTTGATTATATTTTTTGAAAGTTTTAGGGCATTTTCGTGATAAGTTTTAGAATTTTCATTACATTTTTTTTCTTTTAATTGCATTTTAACCTTGTACATGACACTTAATTCGTATCTTCTGCATCATGCCCCTTCCACAACATGTTCACAAACACAATCAATGGACCAATTCAAGTAGTTTTGGTCAATCAAGCTATTAGACCCAAATCACCGTACTAACTTTACGCTCGTCGCACGTGAGCTGGATGACAAAAGAATGCAAAACTGATCTTTACGTAGGCAAGCATCGTGGAAGCCCACGAAAGATTGAAAGCACATAGACAGGTGAAAGATTGCACCGGATATTTCTGCATCGATACTACCTCGAAAATCAACAGCCAATCTCTTGGTCAGTAAAGCTCATTGCACTATACACCACTATAATCTAGGATCTCCAACATCAACATGCATATGTTGGGTCTAAAGTATAACCTCATGATATGCAATGCAAGGCTAACAAACGCAGTACAACATGGTACACACACACACTCTCGTATGGCCGGTGCTATGGACCAAGTGTTTTATGGCGCTTTCGTAATTGCCAAGAGGATCGATGAGGACCACCTTTCCTTTTTCTCCTCAGAGAAGGGGGACAAAGCCCCACCACCCTGTACACATTTCAATGGATCTTTAGGAGTTGGTTTTGGCTTTCTTTGATACAAGATCGTTGTACTTCTCTCTTACATGTTCAGAACAGCTTATTCGTTGAAATTAAAGCATGTTTGGTGAAGCTCGTCGCCATGTTTGGTGCACCCATTTATGCTGCAACATGAAAATGTACGGCCCGCAGACCGGCTTTGTGGTTTGCGGGTGAGGGAGTAATTGTTAGGGAGGGGGGAATTAAGCGATCGATTCTAAATTTATTGTATAGACGTTAATTCAGTCATAGACTTTTTGATTTTGCTACCATGTCAGCAATTTCCAGCCATAATTGACTAGAAGAATTATATTGTAATTTCGCACAAATGTTTAAGACTAATTAGCAAAATTGAAAAGTTTAAGACTTAATTGGTATTCATACAATATGTTCAGAATTGTTTGGACAACTTCCCCAAGAGAGAGAGAGAGAGAGAGAAAGAGAGAGAGAGAGAGAGAGAGAGAGAGAGAGAGAGAGAGGTAACCTTTCCCTCCAATCATTAGTTTATAGATAAGGCAAGAATAAATAGATCATCAAAGTAATTTAGTCAATTAACCATGAGATGAAAAGTTGGTCCAACCATGAAGAGCAATTAACAAGCTAGTTACTGCGCGCCAAACTGTCTTGCTCTGTCAAAAAACCCCAACAAAACAAAAGAGTCTTTCCTTGGTGACACTGCATGGATACTCGAAAGCTATGTGAACGTTGCGTAAGCTTAAGGTCGATACAATGTCGGAAACAGTACAAGAACGAGGGACCCCGATTGGCGGACAAACATAAGTGCTTTGTAAAAGCATATAGCAAAAGCCAAATAGCAATACCGCTTCGAGGACCACTGAGAGAGTAATGAGAATTGAGGATGGGTTCCTATCGTGTGGTGAATGTGTCGATCAAGAATTGAACTACATACCCAACGGACAGGAAGAAAACGAGAAAAATTCTTGCCTTTTCTCCCCTACTTTTACTACATTTCAGATCGAGCCATTCTACTTACACAAAATATCTAATCGAGTCTCTTCTTTGGCACAAGATCTGGCCAAATCCAGCCGAATTTTTGCCTTGGAAGAATTCGGCTAGGTATTTTACTTAAATCAAAGGACCCAATGAGAAAAATCATAAAGTACACGGCCTTGATTAAAAAGAGTAATGAAAGCATAAGGATGAAACTTCTCCTATTTAAATTAATGATTAATACCACCAAAAACCTCAAATTGATCCACATGTGACAAATTTATCCCAAATTAATTTTTGACCACGAAAAACCCAAAATTGGTACACCTGTAATAAATTTACCCTATGTTAATTTCTGTTAAATTTTACCGTTAAATTAGTGGGTTAAACCACATGTGGCAGTTAACGGTTATACTAGATTGAGGTTTTACACTCCATTTGTCACAAATATACAAGTTTGTGATTTTTCATGATATTTGGAAGTAAATTTGCCACAAGTATACCAGTTTAGGATTTTTTGTGGTCAAAAAATTAGTTTGGGATAAATTTCTCATCAGCGTATTAGTTTAGGGTTTTTTTATAGTCAAAAGATTGGTTTGGGTAAATTTATCATATGCGTACCGGTTTATGGTTTTCGTGATATTAACCATTAAATTAACTCATGTTGATCGCCCTTTCAAGACACAACGCATATATGGTATCCCAATACCCACGATTCAATGTTAAGGTCCCGTTGCGAAGAGTGTATGTGGGATGGGGCGACTGCTACGCCCAATGCACGCCTATTGCACGCCCAGTGCACACTCTATGAGAACTAATCAGGTGTTCAAAGAACTCTAAACATTATGCAGGACAAACCCCAGAGAGAGAGAGGGCTTGAAGAAGGCAGTAAGGAGAGAGAGCGAAGGTGGGAACGCGCAGGCTTAGGTTGAATAGCTGCAGGACAAACCCGAGCAAGAGAGAGCTGAGAGCGAGAGGGGCTTGAAGAATGCAGTCAGGACACAGAGTGAAGCCGAGAATGCACAGACTTAGGCTGAACAGATGCAGGACAAACCCGAGCAAGAGAGAGTGAGAGCAAGAGGGGCTTGAAGAAGGCAGTAAGGATCAGAAGTGAAGGCGGGAATGCTTAAGGGGAGATGGATCACAGTACAATGAGGACAAAGCTGATCCAATGAGGGCTAAGAGTGCAACTCTTGACATGTTTCTTGGACGATGAAGGGTAGAGATGGATCACATTACACATCTGGATCACATTACACATCAAATAGGGGGAGAGTGTTGATGAACCATACAAGCAAACATTGACTAAAATGTGAGCTTTACAAATCGGGTCATTAGATAAACATGGCATGTAATAATATTTTTAAAGAAATCACACATACCCGATCCCACATGCACTCATTGGCTAAAGAAATCACTAACGTGGACATTGACAATCATGGCACAGCCGACGATGACGTTGATAATTTTTAATAATATTTTAATATTTTTTCGATTTTTTAATTAATTTTTTCATTTTTTTCTTACCTTCTCTTTTCCTTCTTAGAAGAAAAGAAAAAAAAGCAAAAAAAATTAATTAAAATATTCGAATAATTTAAAAAAGGAAAAGAGTGCTATAATATTTTTTCAATCATTCATAACTTCTTAAAATTGTTCACTTGAGCACTATAGCTTTCAATCGATCACTTTAGCTTCATAATTTTTAATAAGGTTCACCTAAGTATTGAAAATCCGGCATGACATGACACTTGTGGTGAACGTTTAAAAAAGTTATGGCACTCAAATAATTGATTGAAAAGTTATATGGCAATCAAGTGATTGAAAAAAAAAAAAAGATATGTTTTTCAAGTAAGCACTCTACGAAAGTTATGGTACTCAAGTGAGTGCCGTATGAAAGTTAGGGCAAAGCACACCTCATAGATATACAAAACATTAGATTATATCGTACTTTTTAGGCGTAAGAAAATTGCTTTTATATTTTAAAATAAATATACCTGATTTCTTTGCAATTATGGATCGTATTGGCACCCATAAGAAAAAAATATTGATTAGCGTTTAAACCGATCTGGGATCTGGATTATATTCTACTAATCCATAAAATTAGTAGGTTATTTCACGGATTGGGGTTTACCTTTTTGAGATGGATTTCTTGTCATAAAAAGATAAATCTATTCATTTTTGGGTCTGACATACTAAAAAGTGTGCATATTCTAATGTTTGTAATATCTCCAATAGGACTTTTTATATATTTCAACCTCCAAGATTAGGTTATTGCAAATTTTTGTCTCGTTGTTAAGTTGCATGTATGCTTCGTGGCATCATCATCATTGTCGCCTACCAATTTTTACAACAGATGTCATGTTTTTTGACTGTGCGGGTCTAAGAACTGATAATGATGTTGCGAACCATGCAATCGTCTTTGAATTTTCAAACATCTGTATCATGCTTTGCAAATCTCAATTAAAATCGGTTTAAGTATTTCCATTCAAGATATATACTTATCGAGATGGCTTTCTAAAGGCTCACATGCAAAGATAATTTGATTTTGAATTAGTAACACGCGCAAATTAGTTCTTCACAGTGCAGAGATTTTGGGGTGAATGTTCTTGCGTCCCAAGTGGATTATGAGAAATAGTTGGTCCCAATCCTGTGGAAGAAATATGGCATGGCCGTCCCACGTCATGTGATCACTCAATCACATCATGCCAAGAAGTGCGTAGGATCCTCTCTCGAAATATCACGAGACCGTAATTCGGTACCACTAACGTATGCCTAAAAGACAGATAGAGTCGAGACATAGGCAACTAGTACAAGAATTCACCCCAATGATTGGCATAGATTGTGAAGGTTTTTGGAGATCTCATCAATTGTTCGCAGACTGCTCAAAGTCAGGGTAACCTGTTCCAGCCAAATGCTTGGACTTCACCGGCTTATACGAGGCTTGCAGCATTATTCCCCGAACTTTGAAGTCGTCATGCCTCTGCACTCGTTCCCAAGGTTAACGAAAAAGTAGGGAATAGGGTTAGCTCTCATTAGATCAGCTCCGTTATATGCGACATTGCTATGTTGCTATTGGTTGTGGCAGTGCTTGATATAGCCGTGTACTGCTTGCTCTAGCTATCTCACCATTTAGGTATAGGATGAGATGATAAATGAGCCAAATTTGGTGGACGAGACAGTGCAAAGCCGAGGCAATTGTGATGTGTGCGAATTGAATCATTCTCAAGTAAGACATCCCTCCCTTTGCCGTGTCTCCTACTCTGCATTGACCGGAAACGGAAACCTCCATCATCGTCATCAGTCCAATGTCGTCTCTTCTTAGCTCGATGTTATTTTTCCAGCCCCTGAATTTAACCGCGCATTGCACTCTAGTCCCTAGACCCGAGGTGTATCGTTTCGCTTTAGTCCGGCTCCATGCCAAATCAATTGGTCCGCATGTTATACTCACCGAGATAACGACGTGGAAAATTGAATGTAACATCCTGTCAATTTTGCAATATTTTCTCAAGTGTAATAATAAGTCAAGTGAACTCTTTGAATACTAATTTCGTGATAGAACATGCACAGATTAGAAGAAGGAAGTTTGACGAACATGTGAGATGATCTTGTGTACCAACTGTTATCAATTGACGCCGGGGAAAGCGGGTTTACAATTCTCCATGGCAACATCGCACCACACCCTGATTCCTGGTTCAAACAGAACTGGGTCGACACACAAAATGACACGCACGAAGACATGCCGAAGCTTCTTCCCACGTCGTACTCAAGAATAGTCTTTGATCTAGAACAGACAGGAAAAAGAGGTCCGGTTTGTCAATTGAGCGAGGTACTTCGTTGAACCCTTAACTCACATTTGATTGAAAAAGAAGGTACTGGTCAATAATAACCGACGCTAGTTGAAGTTCAGTGTTTCCAAACACCCAGTTTCAAGTGCATGGGCCCACAAGACTGGGGAAAGAATATCAAGTCAGCTGATTCATCTTGATGCGCCGGATAACATCAATTGTTCAGGGATTTCGTATTTTGAAATAAGATCAGTTTTGTTTCGCCGTTATTCCCCAAGAAAAGAAAAACACTTCACGTAATATATATATGGGTGGCATCCTGAATTACTGTGTGACATGTCTTGAACTAAGAATTTGACTGAAAAGTTAGTGTATTGTGTATTTTATGTGAAGGAATCGTCTTTTTTACATATGCACTAGCCTCTGTAATTTTCATTTTAAGGGAACAATAAAGCCAAAGTACAATGTGAGCTCTCCAATTGTACCTCCTCTCTCTCTCTCTCTCTCTCTCTCTCTCTCTCTCTCTCTCTCTCTCTCTCTGTGACACGCAGAGTGAGAATGGATGGTGGACTTCCAATGCTGAATTGTCTGCTGCAGCACACATTGAAAAGCATATGTTCATATTCATCAGATCCTTCTAATTCCTCCAAGTGGGTTTATGCTGTTTTTTGGAGAATCTTGCCTCGGAACTACCCTCCACCAAAGTAAAGATGCACACACTAATCATCAGTTTTTGTTGCGTTAAGTTCGGTACATTTCGCTGTTTCTTGATCCATGTTGCTCTGTTACAGGTGGGAATTTGGAGGGGGTGCAATTGACAGAGCCAAAGGGAACAAAAGAAACTGGTAACCGTGATGTGGTTGAGTGACTCAAAAGAAGTGAAAGACCCTCTTCTGATCTCCCATCAATTTTTGAGTTTTTGATTTGGTTTCTGAATCAGGATTCTTGTTTGGGAAGATGGGTTCTGTGATTTCTGCGAGTGTGAGAAGGTGGGAGGTGGATACATGAAGGGAAGGTTTGGACCAGAAGTCTTCTTCAAAATGTCTCATGAGGTCTACAGTTATGGTGAAGGGTCAGACTTTAATCAAACTCCCCTCGCATTGTCAGCTTCTTCCGTCTCTTTCTGAGGCAAGAAAGAATGATTTCTTCCCCTTCTTGTTGCAGATTGGTTGGGAAAGTGGCAGCAGATAACAGTCACAAATGGGTGTCGAGCGACACAGGGAATGAGAGTGATCCAAATTTCATCTCCTCGTGGAACATGTCAACGGAGCCTGTAAGACAAGTAACGCAACTTCACTGTTTTAGAGTAGCCACAGTAGATGCAAGTCTCAGTTTCAATAGTTCTCCTTCAACCTTCATTTGCATGAAAGTTTACTTCCTACAATGCAGCAACCAAAGGCATGGGAGGTTCAGTTCAATACCGGCATTCAGGTCGGTGTTTCCCAGACTTAAAAAGCAAAACATGCCCAGCTTTTCTTTTTTCCTTCAAGAACGCACCTGCAGCTAAATCGTTTGATTTGCAGACAATTGCCATTATTTCGGTACAAGAAGGCATAGTTCAGCTTGGATCATTGGATAAGGTCTTCCTCTTAACTTCCTTCTCTTTTTCTCTGTGCCTTTCCTCTTGATCATTGTCAAATATGTTCATTTATTTCTCCAGATAGCAGAAGATCTTAATTTGGTGATTGGCATACAGAGAAAATTCAGCTATCTCCAAAGCATTCCGGGTGTTTTCTCGATACAGAGACCATATCTACCTCTCCAAGATCCCCACCTCCGTAAATCCCATATCTCCATCACCGAACACCATGAGACATTTTACTTGGAGGATGAGAAACGCCAATTCATTGGCGCCAAGAGGTTGTTTGAGGAAGCACCGGAGAGTTGCCCGGTCAAGTCCATCAATCTTGGTTGGAACACCCCCCAATATGGCATCCAGGGCCCATCCATGTGGCCGATTCCACCTCTTCTGTCGAAGCTACCTCTCATGATCCCGCATTACAACCCCATCGAACCTCCCGATCCAGCTATCATTGACAGGAACAGCATCGGCAATGGGTGCCAGAGAGCAAAAGCGAATGAAAACCGAGTTCAGATTGGTGATGTGAAAGTGGAGCCTTCATGTCACCTGGATGCTTTTAGTGAAGAAAAGCCAACGTCCCCAAACTGTGAACTCGACGTGAAAGATCAGGCACTTGTTGGACTAGGATTTGAGCCTGTTAGGAATGGAGAACCGTCGCCGAATCTTAATTAATTAGGAAAGCCAAAACGCCACGTAATTATGAAGCAGACACAGACCGAACACTGTCTGGTTCCGAGCGGTCAGTTGGTAGAACATTAGCAGTTATGCATCAGCTATCCGTCTGTTTATAAAAATGAAAAGTACAGTTTTATATGATAAGCTCAGGCATTATGTACGTACGCAGAGAATGTTTCTGTGAAGCCAAAATAATACTGCCGGTACGTACTGAAGGCTGCATACTGTATGACAAACTTCGGAGCCTTAGCTCGATTTAGCAACTATATTTTCTGGATCACGATCAGCTAATCTCGCGGTAGATATCGCACGACAGTCCAGGGTTGAGTCGGACAACTGGATTGGCCCAATTCCCTTTTGTTCCATCCCTATCGTTGTGGGATGCATGACCACCACCATTATGTGATGGTCCCCCTAAACATACTGATAGGAAAAGGACACAGCAAATTGTCAATAGGATGAAGTAGTGTGCAACATTTGAGAACTTGCCCGGGACACACCGAATGGTCCCCGTTCTCAACCACTTGATGTTTTTTCCCCTCTTGAACGAATTCGAGAGAGAGAGACCTGCGATTCATGTTTTGAGACATAGATGCAGCGTGATTAGGTCGGAAAATAACATCTCCGAACTGGTGTCAAGTTCGGTAGTCGGGCTGAAGTTCATTTAGGCATACATGCTAAATAATCAGACCAAGTTACCTCTCCACTCCCCTTCGCGACATGATCTTCAGTAGACCACGTAACATGGATCTTGTGTATGGATGGGGAAAAAAATCAGCACTGTGGATAAGGTTTCTAAGAAGAATGTCTCAGTTCTATCAATACAAACGAGGGATCATAGTTTACTGCGGGAGCAAATTTCTAGAGGTGAGCAGTTCTAGATTCCTTACAAGTTCCAGTAATTCCTTATTTTTTGGAACCTAAAACCTATCCGTCGGAACGTAAAACCTTTCCCGTCACAGGTTTCAAAATCAGTTTCAGGATCTACCTAGATTCTATCTGTATTATTAATTGAATAATTGTAGTGAATTATCACTTTTAATAATCACCACTTACTGTTACGATCCACTAATCACAACTTATATTTAGACATACGAAGAATATGAAATATTAACAAGTCATAAAATGAAAGCTTAAACTAGTGATTCCAAATTATACACTCATCATCTAATGTCACAGAACATCGTAGGATCAAGCGAAGACATAGACAAAAAATAAACACAGAACTTGTTTACGGTTTCAGATGAAACCTGAAACCTTCCCTGCATACCGTGAATTTTGAAACCTACAGATTCTCATCGGTCAAATTCTCAGATTCCAAATTCTATCCCGAAACCATGCTCATCCCTACAAATTTTCAAATTTTGATAGAATCTTTGTGAGGCTTTGGAAGGCAGGAATCAACTTAAAAGAACGGGCATTCTTTGCTCAAGAGGGTAGGTGGACCTGAGACCGGCACCCCCACTGTTAGTAATATGTATGCCTGTTTTCTCCTCAAGCACTCGATTTTAAACCATCAGCAACTCACAATGATTTTTATTCTCAGAAAAGGAACGCGTAATCTCTCTAAAGAGTAGTTTCAACCAAGGGTCGCAATCCGTTCAAGACAGGCCAGAAGAGATTAAACAGAGTAAACCTGCGTTCACGTCATAAAATGAAATTAACCGACCAAAAGAACAGAAAAACCAGAGGCATGGAGAGAAACAAAGCATTCAAATTCTACCGAAATAAGGGAGCTATTCGAGAACCATTTCTTAATGAAGCCTGGATTTAGAGAGGATGTTCCAGAAACATGCAGCAGCAAAGTCTGTGTATCCCATGCCGCATAAAATAAGAAGTCTATTTACAGAACCGGTGCCTAGACATACTTTACGAACATCTTAAGAAAGGGGTTCTCTGGATCTGCAGTTAAATGAGAATGAGGAGGAGAATATGAGTTGCTGCGATTTTCTCAATTCCCCTGAAGAATCTCCACCCACAGCATACCAGATCCAAGTTTTTTTTCATGCACTGCTCTTCTGTCCATCACTTCCAAAAGCCCAGTGAAATTTAGCAGGAGTGCGCTTCAATGCCTTGACTCCTAAAGGATTGTTCTTGCTCTGTTGCACAAAAAACAAATTAGAAAGGACACGAAGGATTGTTAATGAAGAAGCCACGTTGAATTAACTTTAACATGTTCAAGGTTAAGTCAGATGCATGTCCAATTTCAAAAAGCCATTCGTGATGAAATTGAATTTAGCCGGTTGTGCGTACCATTTGGCAGGTGCCTGCGTTTACATTGCAGACCGGGAAGTCATGAGGACAGCAACTATAGTGGTCATCACAGCAGGTGGCTGCCTCAAGAGGGCAGCATCCCCAGGCAAAGCAGTAGTTTGCATACTCATAGATGCAGCAGCAGGTGTTGCTCTCGGGACAAGAGTAGTAACTGTCGCAGACGGTTGGAGGCTTCACTGGAGATGGTGGAGACGGGCCGGGATTGGGAGGATTTTGGCCACTTTTGACGGGGTACGAGGCCTCCATCACTATACCACATTTGCCAGTGGGGGTACCAACCACATTACGTACCATTCTGATGTAGCCTTGCTCTCCCCAGCTATCACCCCATGAGTTCTTCACTATCCAGTAATCAACTCCGTTTTCTGTGCCATATCCGACAGCGGTGACCCCGTGATCCAGAGCTGTCCCACATTTGCCAGTAAATACACCCTGTAAAAGTCAGAGGGCACAGTTAGGGCCATAAGCCTTTTGAGAATCATCTGCGCCTCCTCCAAGAATTTGTGTTTAACAGTAACATTCCAAAGTAGCTCTCACAATTTGAAAAATAAAAGTTTCTGTGAGTAACTAAGGAACTCATCAAACAAAGCCTATATCTGACCAAACAAAAAAAAAAACAAGGGCTCATCAGCCAGAAAAATCACTGCTCCAAAGAAGCTCATCAATTCCTCTATGTGACGATTTTCAGGTAAGTAGCACGGTTGACACTCTAGCTGCAGAAGAAATAGTTGAAATCTAGGGTGAAAGCGCGAGTAACACTCCTCCATGTTGATGGATATGCCAAAGCTTTTCTTACGATTCAACATGCAATATTTTATTGATGGACCGACTAAGGAACTAAGACAGTAAAGTAGGAATATATGTTTTTTTTTGGTCAAAGGTAAAGTAGGAATATTACCGAATCGTAAAACTGGAATTCCCGGCCTCCTGCTTCTATGGCCACGCTCACTGGTTGATTAGCAACTGCCTTTTGCAATGCTTTCTCATCATTCTCCGGGACATCTTCATAATCGTCGATCGTCACGACCTTTGCGTTCTTCTGCAAAAGTTGGCATAAAGGGAATGACATGTTATCACCTTCGTGGTCATTATTATGGCTACTATACGTTTAGATGATTAATTGTAACACAAACCCTGTATTGGTCGCAAGTACCATCTACAGCTCTATAAGGATAATCTTCCTCGCTATCAATGCCTCCGTTATTGATAATGAATTCAAAGGCATAATCCATGAGCCCGCCATTACATCCTTCATTGTAGGATGTATCGCAGTCCACAAGTTCCTGCTCGGACAGAGAGATCAAATCACCAGTAACAATCTTGTTTATCCCCTCCACAGCAGCAATGGTAGAGAACGCCCAGCAACTCCCTTCAGTCAGAAATAAAGCATTTAACCATTGACAGAAATTCTCCCAAAAGAAATTCTTTGAGAATGAATTTAATAACAGGTGATGATGATTGCTTTGAGTTGAGGAATCTATTAAAAATATATTGACCACTTTTTTTTCTTCCCAAAATCCTCTTGCACTATCTGCTACAATAGCGTCAAAACAAAAAAAAAATTTATATTGATTGGCTTTCTCTTTTTCCAAGTAAAGTACCATTTTCACTTCAAATCAATTCACAGTGACTCCAGAAAAGCTTGTCACGAATGGCATTTTAATTTTTGGGCAAAAAGATTTGCAGTCATTACTACATCTTCATATATGCCTTCTAAATTTCTAGCAAAAAAGCAAACAAAAAAGATTTTTTTTTTTTGGCCCGTGCGTATCCTCTCTTAGCAATTCATGCTATCATTGAAAATAGAGTATGCATCTTCTACACGATCAATACAAAGCAAGCCCAAGCATATGAATAACAGCTGACAGATTATCATGAATGGACCGCATGGAAGTCCATAAAAGGATGCAAATCATGGGATCACCCCCAACAAAAACAGAACGCAACAACCATGGAAATCGGTCCAAAACGAAGAGAGTCACCATCAGACAAACGAAGGCACGAAACTTCCTAACGAGCAAAACGGGCTAATTCTTAACGCAAGAATCGATTTTCTTTTTCCCCCACAAAGTGAAATAGCAAATTACCAGCAACCACATCCTTGACCACAACATCAAAATTCCTCCTTTTTTCTCTTTTGGTTTAATCATCACGGATGCGTCATACAAAGATATCGTCAACATAAGAACAATAATCTCTATTCCGCGCAGAATATATCAAATAAAACCACTAAAAATATCAGAAGCGGTACAAAAATGAAATGAAACAATTATTTATATATGTTTTATCAGAAGAAAAAACTCACCACAACTTCCCTGGTCCTTGACGTCGACAACGGCGCCTTCCTTCCTCCAATCGACCGACGCCGGCAGCTCCTCCCCGGCGACCACGGCGTAGCGATCGCTGCGGGCCTTCCCGAGCCGCCGCTTCGACCGATCCATCTTGGCGCCCAGGTACATGGAGCGGTACTCCTCGTTGGTGAGATCGGCGAACCGGTTGAGGCCGACCCTGAAGGTCCGGTTCCCGTCGGCGGCGTTGTTGTGGTCGTCGATGAACCGGAGGTTGTCCTTGAAGACCTGGAAGCGCCTCTCCTTCTCGCCCAGGGCGTTGTAGGCCTTGCCGTGCTTGGCCAGCCAGCTCTCGTAGACCGCCATCACCTCGTCGTCGGCCCTCCCCCGGTCGCCGTGGGCGCGGTCGTAGCTGACGATGGACATGTCCAGGGCGGCGGCGGAGGCGATCGCCAGGAGCAGCGCGAGGGCAAGGGCGGCGGCGGCGGCGGAGGCCGGCGGCGGCGGCGATCTGAGACCCATCTTCCTTGGCTGTATCCGATCGGAGAAAAAGAGCATGTAGAGAGAGAGAGAGAGAGAACGGAGGAGAGAGAAGGGGGGGAGCGTTGCTTTATAGAAGGCGGTGTAGAGAGAGAAAGAAGAGAGAGAGAGAGAGAGAATATAGGGGGAAATTGTATTGGAATGGAATGGAAGCGGACGAAGGAGAGGAATCGCGGAGGATCTCACGCGCGGCGGGGGTGGGGGGGTGGCGCGTGGGGGTCTCCCCTTTTCTTTTCTTCTTTTTTTGGGCATTTTAGATTTTTTTTTCCTATTTTCCAATTGCGTGAACCGTTTTTGAAATTGTGGCCGTATTCACAGTAGCCGTTCAAATTCGATTTGAAGACTACATGGATTTTCAGTTTTTTTCTTTATTTTCCATTTAAATTTTTCGGTCATAAATGACTTAGGTAGATTTAGTTGGATTCTTTTCCAATTCTAGTGGAGGTCGTGCTCGGGAAAATATCATGACCACGTAGCTGCGCGTGCGTAGTCTGCGCGATTGTACTTTCACATGTTACAATCGCATAATTTACCGTAATTCATATGAATAAATCTGCAGATACAGTCTTTCAATCGTACTGTATTTTCAAAAGCGAGATCTTTAAGCCTAGGTTCGAATTTGATTTAAAAATCCAAATTAATGAATTTGTTTTGATGAAAATTTCGTGATAAAGGAAAATTTTTTTGGATGAGAATCGTTTTGAAAGAAAATTGTCTTGTTTTCATTTGTTTGGGGCTTTAGGGGAAATGATTTCCCTTTTGTTTGGAGGAGAAGTTGTGGTCTCCCAATCTAAGCTCGTTATTTTCGGTCCATGCAAAATATTTTCAGAATATTGATTAGTTTTTCATTATCCAAACGCTGAAAAGTCGGAAAATAATTCTCCAATAAGCATATTTCCTTCAAACAAGCGGGCCTCAAGCTTTAGTTAAAGATATTTCAATTAGAAGTGAGCATGGTCTGGATGGGTGGTTCTCACCATGGAACCAAGAATTGCCCACTAAGGACCGATTCCGAAAAATTAAAATAAAAAATCTTCCGTTGGTTCCATAAACCCACTCGGGAATCCGACCGGATCAGCAGTCCAATCCCTGAGTGAGTTCATGGAACCGATGATTTCACAAAGCTTTATTTAAATGGAGGTGACCGAGAGCGAGAGAGGAGACAATGAACAGTCGGAGGTGGGCCCGTGAGTTGATGGGAGTTGAAAGTCACAGCCATGAATCGATGAACGTTAAGCTTGAGAGTTGAGATCATGAGTGAGAGATAGAAAGACGACTCAAACAATGTGAGAGTGAGACGAGACGAACACTTAGTTGATGGACGTTGAGCTTCATTTTAAAGATTAATTATATATATATATTATCCGGTCCAGTCCAAGTGGGCGGATGGATGGTTCCACGCCTAGAACCGAAAATTGGATTGGTACTCATCAATGGTTTCCCGTTACTTTGCACACCCCTAATTTCAACCTATTAATTCACTTGGCATGCTTCTCCTCACTTTTTACGGAAATCAATTATTATTAGGGTTAATACCATAAAAAAAACTCTAAACTAGTACATGTGTGATAATTTTATCTCGAACTTTTTTTTTATCACAAAAAATCCCCAAACCGGTACATCTGTGACAATTTTATCCTAAACTTTTTTTTTACCACCAAAAACCCCAAACTAGTACCCTATATAAATTTTACTCCAAACTAGTAAACCCGTGACAAATTTACTTTAAACTATTTTTTTAATCACGAAAAACCTCAAATTGATACACATGTAACAATTTTATCCCGAACTAATAATTTTTTAATATTAATATTTTATTTTTTCTTTTTTTTTATCTTCAACTTTTGGCCTATCGCTGGACCGGCGACCGGCTAGAGGCGGAAGCCAGTGAGGTCAGCCCCACCGGTGCGGGTGAGGGCTACCCTCACTTGACTCAGGCGAGGGCTGCCCTCGCCAGTGTCCAGCAAGGATTGCCCTCACTTGGGCAGGTGAGGACAGCTCTCGCGCGACGTCGGCGAGGGCCTCCCTCGCTAGATCCGGCAAGGGCCGCCCTCGCCTACGTCGGGCGAGAGCGACCCTCATCAACTTCCGCCTTTGGCCAGTCACCGGTCCGGCGACCGGCCAGAGGTTGAAGATGAACAAAAAAAAAAGAAAAGAAAAAACAAAGAAATTAATAAAATTTAGAAAAAATAATATTAAAATTTTAGTTCAGGGTAAAATTATCGTAAGCGTACTAGTTTTGAGCTTTTTAGGATATGCTCGGGGTAAAATTGTCACATATGTATTAATTTAGGATTGTTTATAGTAAAAAAAGTTCGGAATAAAATTATCATATATGTATCAGTCTAGGATTTTTGGTGATATTAATCCTCATTATTATTATTTATTTCAAAGCGAAACTCCGGAAAGGGTTTACGCCCGCATGCGATCGCGACAAACGTCGCCTCGGGTGGCGGGGCCCCCACTCAGAGGGGTTCAACTTTCGCGGTGGGAGTCAATTATTTCGTCGCCAGTCGCTGTCCGAAAAAGGGTGAACCGACGAAACCGGGGCCCCCCTCCTCGTCGGCCGCCCCTCTCATTCGTTTGTTTTCTCATTAAAAATCCTTAATCGGTCGGGCTTCCCTTCTCCTGCCATTGCCCCACCATGGGACGGTCTGAAATCCTCCCAAAGTAGTGAATTGAACTACCACCATCTCGATCCTTTTGTAAATCAATCGGCTAAACTCCCATCTTTTGTCCCTCCCCCAAAAAAAAAATTTTTTTTTTTGCTTTCGGGTCGCCGGCCCAAAAGAAATTTAAAAATATGAAGCATTCGGAGCGGAGCTGACGATGCATGTGTATCTTTTCGATTCTACGAAAAAATGAAACGTTCCAAGCGGAGGAGATGAATGATAAGCACCGTCCGAATGGAATTTCGTCGGCCAAATGCCCTCGGTCCCCGCCCCAACCACCTCGTCCCGAAGTGTTTTCCCATCGCGGGCAAATAGATTTGATCAACAATTGATCGGGCGTAACTTTTTTCTTTCGCCCAATTCGATCGGAGTTCTCGACCTGGCATCGACCCAACCCCCCCCCCCCCTCTCATAGGTGGGCTGGATTTGGGTGTAAGAATACAGTGTTGAAATGTATTACGGAGAGTTACATACAAGTTCCGGATAAATTTAAGTTCGAGGTATCCTTATATGATATCACGAGACATTTTGTGAGACTACTGCTAGCTGTTCTAAAAATTTAAAATGATCAATGGACGCGGCATTTAATATATAAGTAGTCTAATAATTTGAGTATGATCCTAATTTAAAGTTTGGTCCTTTGACATCTCTACGCTGCAATCACATCTGTGGACACGTGGAAGGTTAAAAAGCCATATATAACTCCACAAAGGGCGGGAAAAAGTAAGAAAAAGAAAAAAAAAAGAGAGAGAAAATGACACAAACCGTTCTTGAATTTTGACTCAATGTGTAATTTAGTCTCTGAACTTTTAATTTGTTCAATATAGTCCCTAAACTTTAATTCAATGTTCAATGTGATCCTTGAACTTTCAATTTATTCAATATAGTCTCTGAACTTTATAAAAATGTTCAATGTAGTCTTTCCATTAATCTAAGTTCGGGGATTATATTATATATTTTCATATAATTCAAATACTAAATTGAACATCTATCAAAAGTTTATAGATCATATTAAATAAATTAAAAATTCAAGGACCACAATAAATATTAAGTTAAAGTTTAAAGATTATATTGAATAAATTAAAAATTCAGGGATTAAATTGTATATTGAGCTAAAGTTTAGGAATCGTTCGTGTCATTGTCAAAAAAAAAAAAAACGATGACGGAAAAGAGTGGACAGAAACAGCGCACGGGACGAACTCATACGTGGGCAATGATACTCCATTTGAATCGTAGCCTTAGGGTTCGGGGGGTCCCACACGACGGGTTCCAATCAATCTTTTTTTGGCGATTATGAAAAATGTCTGTCGTAGTAATTGTCATTGATGAAGAAGGGACAATTCTATAGTGGCCGCTTGACCGTGACCTTATTATAATAATAATAATTATTATAATTTTAATCGCGAGTTACTATCAATCGCAACATCACATCGACGTTACCCAGACGCTATTGCGCCTTACCTATCACCGATTGCTAATAACAAGAAAAGAAAAGAGAAGATAATGATATAAATATCCTCCAAATTTTGACCTCTAATATAAAATTGATTCATAAAATTTTAATTTATTTAATATAATTCTTAAATTTTAACTGAATATGTAATTTGATTCTTAAACTTTAGCTCAAGGTCCAGAGATCGTATTAAATAAATTAAAAATTTAGAGACCATGTTACATATTGAATTAAAGTTCAAGGATTATATTGAACAAATTAAAAGTTCATGAATTATAATGTATATTCGGTCAAAGTTTAGGCATCGTTTATGTTATTTTCCCAAAAAAATGCTTTTACCCTATTGTGAATGAGCTGGAAAAAATTGTGTGGCCCTAAGAAAAATAATGTGGAAAATGTCAATTGTCAAAGGGGGTTGACAAAAAAACAAAAACTACCCTTCGTTCCTCGATAACGTGGGAGCCTTTTTGTATGTGCTTTTTCAGAAAAATATCGACGTTTCATTTTTTAGTCAAAATTTAAAATAGTATTCGAGTATGGAAATTATAGGAAAAACTATATTAGGGTTTTCCATGACGGGTGATTCCGGTCTTAGAAAAAGTCAAGATGTATCCATTGCGGGATTTAAACCGGGTGAATTGCAAAAAGGAAAAGTGTCTCTAGACGAATCTATATTTTCCTCTCTTTCGTTTTTCAAATAAGATATGTGAAAAATAATGCAAGGTTCGCCGTGATAATAATAAGTCATTATCCAGTTTTTGACTATCTTTGGTATTTGATCCCCTCGGTTGTTAAGGCAACACGCTTCTCTTATCATTTGGAAAATGCTCGGAATGAAAATTATGGAGACGATTGCACGTGTCTATGATTTCATGGGGTGCGAGTACACATCGGTATCTCGTCTCTCGCTCTATGCCCTCAACATACTCGCAATTAGATCTGTCAAATGATTGGGTCGGGTTGGATTTGGGTTGGGTCATAAATGGTCCGACCCAAATTGACCCATTAACCCATTTATGACCAATTTATGCGTAATGCAATTTTCTTGACCTATACCCGACCCGACCCATACCAAACCCATACACGATCAGACCCATATTGCTAAAACACTTTCATATTTAATTAAATCTAGGAAAATTCATACCCAAACTGAGACGAAAGTGTAAAGTGAGTGAGCGCAAGGTTGAGTAAAAGCGAGAGAGATGAGTTGAGTTTAAATCAGTTGTAAACCCATTTACGATCCATTTACGACATATTTATGACCCATTTAATACTAATATTAGATTTCTACCAATTTATGACCTATTTACTAAATATAATTAACACATTTATGACCCATTTATTAATATATGAATTAAGAAATAGGTTTATGACCCATTTTGACAGGTCTACTTACAATGTACTTCGCAGTATGCAAATTGGATGAGTCCGGGCCTACTGAAGCCCGAGGATGGGCATCGTCAAATTCATATTCATTATAGCTTATTAAGCCATTGAACCTGACCTTGCGTAACGAGAAAGGATACATGGAATTATCCACGTAAAATAACCAGACGCAAGAACTTGATCTTAAACGGACACATTGATTTGTAGAAAGTCAAAGGTCTTGGTAGGTTGTATTCTGGCAAAAGAGTTGGAATCTCGCACGTCTTGTATTAGTAGACGATATCTCGTGGAGGCATCAAGCTGTCCTTATCATCCGGCTAACTCTGAGGACGAAACGAAGGGGGTGGCCAATAGCATCACCATGCGTGGAAAGTTTTTGGTGTCGTGTTTCGATTAGGAAAGCTATCTTGTCTTGTCCCTTAAAAGTTACACGTGTGATTTTTGGCATATTGTTTTTTTTTTCTCGATATGTCATGCTCTAAATCTCAACTCACTTTCAGATTTTTATCTTACTTCTTACGGAGCATGGGAGTCAAAACTTACGTCTAAAACTACACGTCTCCACTTCTAACTCCTCGGAAAGTGGGGATTAGAACTTGCCACGTCTTTCTTCTCAAATAAGAAAGGTGGCTATTGGAGCAAACTTTGCACGATATTTTCTATTCATCATGAGTCCCTTGCCTAAGGCCGACAAGGAGAAAAAAAAAGAAAAGGAAAAAAAACAAAAAAATGTAAAGAAGAAAAAGAGAAGAAAGATATAAAATATTATTACAAAATTATTCATGTTAATGTTGACCGTCCAAGCGATATGGATTTATGTTGGCGATTTCAGGCCAAAATTGATCAAATAGACTCAATTGATAAAACGTGATAAGGTTTATGACTCGACTGATACAATTAAAAGGTTTATGATTGAATTGGCAAAAATGTAATTAATTCAAAATTTGTTTGGATGATTTTTCTATTTGGGAAAGCATAAAAAAGGTTGCGTCATGAACTTTCCGTCTCTCTCTCTCTCTAAACTTGGACTTACTTTCGTCAAATTTGCATTCTCAGGTTAAATAGTTGCCGAAGCCTCGTTTTCCATGACGAGGAATCGACGGCTGGACTCGCATTTCAAGCAATCCTGCTCCTCGGAGGACATTCCTTTTCCATTATTTGCATTTGTAGAAAAAGAAAAAATTTTCACTGCTAATAGGAGACGGCTGGCGATCGGTGACCGGCGACCGGCTATGGTCTCGATGATTGCGATAGAGTCAGGTCTTCCATAGTCCGGTGATGTCAGGAACGTGGAATTGGAATCTCGATACCAAGCATTGCTAGCACACCCCATTCGACCTTTCTGAGGGATCCAGTACTGCGCGAAACCCAACTTCACATTCTGATTTCTCTGTGGACATGAGAAACACATTCGATATTTGGAATCTCACTGCTTAGGAAATCCAATCCTATATCGAACTAAAACGACGTCGAGATTGCTTTATTTCCGGGCCATCAGCTAAATCAAGCCGAGGACACTCATTCAATAATGGCTTCATCATATATTTGTGCACTCAATTACGCAACACAATTTCGCATCAACCCATACAATAATAATTTTCTTCTTTTGCATTTCATGAGCTGGCCCCTCCGCCATCTCTCACATGAGGCTGCTCCATCTCTTTCCAATTTTTTTGTTTTTTTTCCGGGGCCAGGAGGAGCAGCACATTCGAGCCGAGCCCATCGGAACAGCACACCTAAAGAGCCTTGACAATTCATCATTGACTAGTGAAAATTGCGTGCTCCGTAATTACAGAACATCGAATATCAACATCCATCGATCCAAGTCTTTCTCGTGGCGATAGCTCCGTTCAGAAGATTTCAGCACATGATCAAGGGTCTTTCCCCGCTGTAGCTAGGGCTGTCAAAAAAACCTGACTATAGATTATCTGAACATATCCTAATACGACCCGACCTTACTCGAAAATTTCCGGCCTTCTTGGGTTGGGACTCAGTTTCTATCGAGTGATGGTAAAAATGGTTGGGCATTGTCATGGATCTGTTGGGGCTTGGAACAATAGCCGTATCCTCAAGGGCCTCAACCTCGGTAACAGATGCACGTATTCGCTCCTTCTTTCTCTCTCTCACGATCCCGGTATTATTAATTATGACTTCACTCCGTCATCTCCCGCTCTGTAAAACCCTCGAAATCGATCCCCCCCTCTCTCTCTCTCTATTGATCCATCCGATCCAGCCCTCAATTGTTTCATCTCCGGCACATTGAGCGCGTCGTCTTTCTTCTTTATCGGCTTGAGAATCGCGTTGCACACTGCTTGATTTTGGGATTGTGGTTATCTAGGGACTGTGTGACTAAGGGAGAGAGGAGGCGGGGGGGTCCGATAAGGCTGGCGGGTCTCGGGGTACTGTAAACGGTGGATCCGAGGATTAAAGTATGCTTCGTGTGCACTCGCCCTCGGATATACCCATTGTAGGCTGTGAGATGTGCGATGCTTAGACTCACAACTTAACCTTAATTTAAAATAAAAATCTGAAACCCGAAACCCGACTCGGACAAACTTGACCCGACCCAACCTTATCGTGCGGGTTATATTCCGAATGGGTCTCCAGTCGGGTTGGGGCAATTACATATGCGTAGTTTTTCGAGTTGGGTCAAGTATCATGAAAACCCGACCCGACCCGACCCGTTGCCACACTAGCTGGAGGATGGTACGACTACGGACGTTTAGTGAAGGGGATACTTGCACAAATTGGCTATAGCTAATTGGGCTTTTTCACGAGGCCCAATGTTCACTATAACGATTTTCTCACGCATCCCTCCTGTCGGAACTTGCTTTTGCTGTCTAGCGGGAGGATTGTCTGCTGCATGCAACTTTCCAAAAGAAAAGAAAAGATGATGATACTGCGACTAATCTAATGTGACTGACACTTCGAGTGGACGGACGGAGAGAATGCGTTTCATGACTCTTGGTTTCTTGAGCGGGTGTTCATGTCAATCCCGTCGGTGGGACGGAAAGCAATCCTCTGCTCGTGCTCGCAGGAGGAAAGGGACGCGAGTCATCCCATCTTTCGTCCCACATCGGAAACTCAGGACAGCTTTCTTCTCTATAAATTCCAATGTCTTTGGCATTGTGCCTGTCTCTTCGGAGACATCCGATAAAATTGGAACGATACAGAGAAGATTAGCATGGCCCCTGCGCAAGGATGACACGCACAAATCGAGAAATGGTCCAAATTTTTTTTTATATTCATTCAACGATATTACCGGTTATTTTTTTTCACTTCACGTTTCTTAGCAAATGCTAACATTAAAAATTTAAGTCATTAAGATAAAATATTCTGGAAATTTAGTACGAGTTTGGACGGAATAATGCCATTTTTTTCCCCAGTATTTACCCGAGAAAGTGTAAGAGCATTTGGTTTTTTGTTAGATATTAAAGAATGATTACACCGAAAATGAAGTTTTACACTGAAAATGAAGTTTCCCTACATGGGTTGTCAATCATAACATAATTTAGTTCCCCACTTCCATCGATTTATAGGTGCAATCATGTTCAAAATCCATGATAATTACCAAAAAAATTCTAAAACTTATTATATGGATGCCAATTCAGTCCTAAACTTTTTAATTTATCCAAATTATATAGGACTAAATTAGCCAAAATTGAAAAATTTAGTATTGAATCGGCATCAGTACAATATGTTTATGACTTTTTTGATAATTTCCCTATATTAAATCCTATTAGATGGAAAATGTGTTGCCTTCTTCCTTCGAAATTAGTTGTTAAGAACAGCATGACACAACATAAAAAGCCCAAGAAAAATGAAATGAAATGAAATGAAAAGGGTCTGCGCCGTCCATGGCATCGAATGATTTGCGTCCCACTCCTTAGTCATGTTTAACTATAATTGTCCATGATGAGTCGATGGCCATCCGTCAAGCACGATGCTGTGGTTGTGGCAATGCAATCGATGCTGAAAGATGAAGTAGCTCCACTCTCCCACTTAAAAGTTGAATTTATGTGCTGGTGCTAGTGCTAGATTGTGTGGTACATTCAATTTTCTTCTTCACGTTCTTACAATTGATGATGATGATGATGAGTCTAATCTAATGCGACTGACACGTATTAGTAGAGAGAATGCGTTTTACATGTGTTTATGTCAATCGTGCCGGTAGCACGGAAAGTAATCCCTACAAGAGAAAAGTTAGGTAAGTCATTTCATACTTATCCCCTGACGGAAACTCAGGACAGCTTTCTTCTCCATAAAAGCTAACGTGTCTGGTGATAAGGTTGTCTTTTCGAAGACATGATAAAATTAGATGATACAGAGAAGATTAGTATGGCTCATGCGTAAGGATGATACGCACAAATCGAAAAATGGTCCAAGTTTTTTATTTCCCCTTTTCCCCATCATTGAGGGAGCGCTTTTTTCCATCTGCCCTTTGCTTTTCTGCCCATCTAAGATAACTTAATGATATATCTTACCTTCATCTTGATTTTCATACATCGGCACGAGACGAGTAAAATCAAACCGTGGCATCGAAACGCCTAAACAAGAGGCCACAAAAGAGGAAAAAACAAAATGCCAAACACCCTCTTATTCTATACAGACATTATCACATTGAAAGATCCACAGCTGGACATCAGTTTTGAATCTTTTACCTATAAAAATCAAAGTTACTGCAAAATGATTAAAGTTCAATGACCACGGATTGCATCCGATAGCAATCATACATCCACCAACGGTAGTAGAATAACAGAAGTGATCAAAGTGTTTGCTTCGCAAGTTAGGATGGTGGCTTGTTTTGTATAGGCCGCTCGAGTCAGCAGCAAGTAACCAATGCAGATGCAGACCCTAAGCTATGCCCGAACCTTACTCGTGCTGAATTCGAAAGGATGTATCGACGATTCGAGCTGCCGGATACCCTCGATCGAGGCAACCAAGGCCGGCGTACCGAAAATACTGAGAGGCATGACTTGAGCATCGCTCATAGGAGCCCATATGAATAGCACCCATTCATACTTGTGCCAAGCATGCTCCGCTTATTTCGCGAAAAATGAATGATTAAAATTATTCTCTTATATCTTTTACAAAAATGAATGAATTGAAAATATTTTCATTATCCACGAAAATATTTGGATATAAATTATTGGCGATAATGAAAATATTTTTCATTGACTAATTAGTTTAAGCAATACAAGCACGTACCCTGAGATTTTCATGTCTATATTTTGCAGGATTGCAAAATTTAACTTATCTCAATTCTTCAGGTGAAAATGTTTCTGTGGATTTTTATTGTAGACAAAGATCATGTCTAAAGTCTCATTTTTAGTTGGCCAATATGTATACTGCCTATTTATGTACAAATTGCAGGATTTAACTGATCTGAAATTCTTCGGGTCAATTTTTTTTTTTGGGTGGTTTTCTTTAGGGTTAATACCACAAAAAACCCTAAACTGGTACACTTGTGACAATTTTACCCCAAATTATTTTTTTGACCATAAAAAACCCCAAACTGGTACACTTGTGACAAATCTACCCCGAATTATTTTTTTGACCACCAAAAACCCCAAACTGGTATACACGTGACAATTTTACCATGAACTAATTTTTTAATATTATTTTTTATTTTTCAATTTTTTATTAATTTTTTTTATTTTTTCTTTGTTTTTATCTCTGGCCAGTCGCCGGACCGGCGACCGGCCAGAGGCAGAATCCGACGAGGTCGAGCCTCGCCGGATCTGGTGAGGGCGCGGCCCCGCCTGCAGCTGGCGAGGCTCGACCTCGCTTTGCCCAAGCGAGGTCGGCCTCGCCCAACGCCGGCGAGGTCGAGCCTCGCCAGCGGCCGGCGGGGCCGCGCCCTCGCCAGATCCGGCGAGGCTCGACCTCACCGTTGCAGGGCGAGGTCGGCCTCGCCGACGTTGGGCCGGCGAGGGCTCGGCTCCGCCGTTGCAGGGCGAGGCCAACCTCGCCGGTCGAGCCTAGCCAGCGGCCGGCGGGGCCGCGCCCTGGCCAGATCCAGCGAGGCTCGACCTCGCCGGATTCTGCCTCTGGCCGGCGACCGGCCAGAGATAAAAACAAAGAAAAAATAAAAAAATTAATTAAAAAAATTCAAAAAATAAAAAATAATATTAAAAAATTAGTTCGGGGTAAAATTGTCACATGTATACCAATTTGGGGTTTTTGGTGGTCAAAAAAATAGTTCAGGGTAGATTTATCACAAATGTACCAGTTTGGGATTTTTTATGGTTAAAAAAATAGTTTGGGGTAAAATTATTATAAGTGTACCAGTTTAAGGTTTTTCGTGGTATTAACCCTTTTCTTTATTGTGCACAAAGATTGGGTCTGAAGTCCCATCTTTTGCTGGCCACTACGCGTAAAGTTTCAAGAACTTATTGGTTTGTCCACGCATCAACCATGTAACATATCCATAAAGTATTTTCTTGTCAATTTACATTTAAAGGGTCTATTCTAAAACAATGTGATCTATACATATTTAATTTGGAACGTCCTCATGCTTTAAAGAATTGTCTTGTGCATTAGTTTTTACATGTGTTTTGTGTAAGACAAAGATTTTTTGCCTAAACTTTATCTGGGTAAATTTTTCTTATGCAGATCGACCTGGGCTTTGTTCTTATCAGAGAATCAATTTTTCTAAAATTAAACATACACGACGGACGAAAGCAGCCATTTGGCCGTCACATTTGAAATTGTGGTGCAAAGTGCCCCAGAAGTCTAGGCGTAACAACTCTTGTTCTTTGGAAACTTAAGCAAAGATGACAGAAATGGGGGAGGGTCAAAGGAAATGATGAGTTAACCACCAATTTCAAGCAACAAAATCAACATCAGTTTGGCCGGATTCAACCCCATCCACCATTCATTTGCATTCAAGTTGGCCCATTTTGGTTATTGGTTTCAAAGCTTTTGACGAAGTCCTTTGATTTATCGCTTATGCCGAAGACCGACGAGGGTTTCGAGTCGGTAGAACAAGGACATAGAACAGAAGCCAAGTTTCTTCTGTTGCTGATCCTGTGGCCTATCTTGTTCAACATGGAGGTATAATGCCTGACCAAGGAGTTTTGGGTGCACTAACTACTCATCGAATGTTACTGGAATGCAGTCCGCATTGCGCTAATGTTCAAATTCACGTTATCTGGGTCATCATAGTTCGTATCGAGCCCAAGAAACTTTACACGGTTCGAATAGTTACTGCTTAAACTGATTTTCAAGGGAACAAATGACACGTGTTGAGAGAAAAATGACCCCAACCGTCCCCGTAAAACACATGCGCGGGCATGTGCTTTTGTACTGTGATTAACTTTGTTTACCACCGCGTTAGCGCCTCCAGAGAGCAGGGATAGAAGATAACGAGATGGAAATTGTCATTTTGCTGAATTTTCTCAGCTTGAGTGTCCTCTCATGACAAACCTGCTAATAAGCAAAGGCCAGTGGTGGAAGATAGTGGAAAGTGATTGGTCAGACAGAAAGTCGGACTTCTATTAAAGAATCATCTTGGCTGTTCACATTCTGCACGCTTTGAGGCATTGAAAAAACAAACAGCCACCAAAATTTGCTTTATTTTAGCAAACTAAGCGGGTTAGATGAAGCAGTCAATGCTGGGGTGGGTTGGTGGGAAGGAATCAGTTTCCCTCTCAGTGGGAGTCACAGGCTAAAAGCGAGTAGTGGACATTGCAGGCATAAGAACACATTCTAGCAGATTCTAAGGTTGTTTCCTTCTTAAAGACCCACCTCAATTTCCTCCGTATCTTCTCACTGTCAAAACCTCCATAGCATCTGAAATTAGAAGAAAGAACGTACAATGATCACCAAGATCTCTTTTGTTGCAATTCTCTCACTCCTCCATATCCTCCCAACTTCTCTCATTCTGTACGCAAAAGCAACTTCCACCAGTAGAGACACACTAGAGCTCTCCATCGGCAGCGGCAGCGGCGGCTCAAACCAGGATTGCGGCGATAAACTTCTCGAGAACCCTGAGAAATCTCAATGTTCACAGGCAAAAATTCCATTGTTAGGACCGGTTGTACAAGCGCCCCTGTTAGGACCAGTAATACAAGCACCCATTGTGCAAGAGATCCTGAACTTTGTTGACCAGAGGCTTGCACTGGTATACCCAGTGATCCAGCTGTTCAAGTCCACAATCACCTCAGATCCTCTTGGCATCACCAATTCTTGGGTTGGCGCTGACATTTGCAAGTACAAAGGCTTTTACTGTGATAACCCACCTGACAATAAATCAGCCATTGCTTTAGCTTCTATAGACTTCAATGGCTTCGGATTAGGTGCTCCGAGTCTAGATGGCTTCCTCGATCAGCTCCCGGACATCGCGCTCTTCCACGCCAATTCCAACAACTTCGCGGGGACCGTTTCCCCGGACATCGCCAAGCTTCAGTACCTCTACGAGCTTGACCTTAGTAACAACAAGTTGTCGGGCCCTTTTCCTATGGCGGTTCTCCTCATGACCGAACTCATATTCCTAGATATAAGGTTTAATTCCTTCTCCGGGGCCGTACCTGCCCAGATATTTACTCAGGATCTCTACGCACTATTCCTCAACAACAACGGCTTCGATCAGACGCTGCCAGACGATCTAGGGAACACCCATGTTTTCTACCTCACCTTAGCCAACAACAAATTCACCGGTCCGATCCCGAGAAGCATCGCGAGAGCCCTGCCCACTTTGACTGAGGTCCTGTTCTTGAACAACCGGTTTAGCGGCTGTTTGCCTTACGAGATTGGTCTGCTGGACGAGACTGTGGTCTTAGATGCGGGCAACAATCTGTTGACAGGCCCGCTTCCTCTCTCATTGTTCTGCTTGGAGAAGGTGGAGCAACTGAACCTCGCAGGGAATTTGCTCTACGGGATGGTCCCGGAGCCAATCTGCTGGCTAGGATTGAATCGGAACTTGGTGAACTTATCTTTGTCGGACAACTATTTTCAGTCCGTCGGGCCTTGGTGCAGAGCGTTGATCGAGAAGGGCATACTCAATGTGAGAAATAATTGCATTCCTGATCTTCCATTCCAAAGGCCAGTAGCCGAGTGTGCACGTTTCTTCGCAAGCCCAAGGCCATGTCCACGGATGTGGTCGTACTCCTACGTACCATGTAAGCATGCTCAGCTGGATTCATTGGTTCCTGGCATTGCTCCTTCACCTTGAGAGTCTTGCTGGTTCTTCTCTTTTCTCTTCAAGTCCAAATATTTGTAATTTAAAAACTGAAACAAAGTACTGTAAGTGTGATTCAACTAAGAATAAATCATTTTTTCTTCAAGTGCTGATGTTTCTACCTTTGAATCAGATCTTTTTTTTTTTTTTTTTTTTTTTTTTATGTAAACCTTCCTTTTCATGTTGCTATGCAAGCGACTTGCCCTAATGTTAAGACAATTGACTCAACAATCCAATGAATTGTCATTGAACCCCAACGTATTGCATCTCTATATCTGTTAGGCGAAGAGTTTTAGGTCCTCATTGACGACTCATGTGACTCTGGCAACTCCTGATATAGCAAAGGGTGATGAACATAATTGGCCCTGCCTCATGAAATTCGAGTGACTTTTATTCTGATGTATGTGCACAGATTGAACATGGTTCTACACATTGTCTTGCAGAAATGCGAATCCTTTTAGATGTCAGGTTTCATTTGATTACTAAAACCTGAACTCCAAACTCCAAAATGATACCATGGAAGACCAAGACTACCTTAAAAAATAATAGAAATCGTAGCTCATGCTTCGTATTGTCTTTTCGTTTTTCTCCCACTTGACTGATGTCCAAGGTTTCAGCTCCAGCCCTCCTTCAATGTCCATAAAACCAAAAGAAGACAAAGAACTTGCATATGTTTTTGCCATGCCATAATATAAAGGTTGGACCCAAAAGTCTCAAGTAGTGCTGGGGAAAGCGCAGATTCCCATCATGTAGTGGTCCAGAACTTTGTCCACGCATTCATGAGAAAGAGGAGAGATATCACAGAGGGAAAAAAAAAGCTTGGTGCTGAAGTCAAGAACTTGGTGGGTTTGTGCTCTTTACTATTTAGGACAGTACTGCTTCCTTATCCTCACAAGTCTGGTGTATCATTTTTTTTCCCTGTTCTACTTGTTACAGAGAATGCAGTAGAGTGAAAGGAAATGTGGACCAAATACTAACTTTTCCCACTAGAAGTCCCAGCAGCAACATTGCGGTCCACCTAAAAAAGTGGTTCATTCATCCCCTCGGATTCTAAATTCTGGTGGATGTCTCACTCACATCCTCGTCACTGGCCACCGTCTCTGGTTTTAATTGAAAGTTTTAATTGTCTCCGTGCAACTGCTGACGAGCAGGAAAGATCTGCTCTTTGGTCTTCGTGCCATTAAACACAGGCATTTGATTTTGCCCAGTGTGCAGCCGATGCAATATAAGCCGAAGAATCGCAAGAACCATCCATTGTATAATCATGGCCGACAAGCTTGAACTTAATCATTCGATCTTGAGTCCTCGACTGATCTTATTAAGTCTCTGTTCGTTTATCTCATCGCTCGCGTTGGTCTCCATTTTCTGGTTAGACCCATTAATTTCTTGTTTCTCACGAACAAAAGGACCAGAAGTTTGGTACTTTCCTACGGATGAATTCTCTATGACATGTTTGTCCCTCACTTTTGAATCACCATGCCACACATTTCTTCATCAACAGTAATTTCCTGGGTAAATGGTTAGTGAAGCCTGTCAAAAAAAAAAAAGAGTAAACCTGAATTGCAAGATGATAAAAGCGTGGCTACTGCTACTGTACTGTGCACCATGGATAGAAGGGATCAAAGAGAATCAAATGAAGAATGAATCCATGAACGTACTGTTTTGTGCGCTCTTTAAATCTCATGAGCTATAGAAGATATCATAAACTTGTGTCTTCTGATAAGTGGGTTAATTAAGTAGAGAACTGAGGTTTTATGCTAGATGTAAGCATCGATGTAAACTCCCTTGAATGAAGCCTAGAGATTCTACGGACTGGTGCTTTTTACCCTTTAATAGATATTAAGGGTGTGCAAAATAGACCGCCCAAACCGGAAACCACTCGGACTAAACTGGACTGGCCAGTTTGGTCTGGTTGCCGGGAGTGTTGGTCTGGTTTTCGGTTCCTAAAAGTGGAACCGGTGTTCGGGCGGTCCGGTTTCCGGTTCCAAAGGGGACCGGACTGGATCGAACTGATTACATATACTTTTTTTTAATTTTTTTTATTTCTTCAAAAAAATTAGTAAAATGTGAACTAAATACTAATTGAAGCACTTTTTTGATTCGTCTTTTCAATTTGAGGATCATTGCATACATATTACTTAATTCAACATGAAAAGATGGCGTCAGGTAGTGAAAAAAAAAATGATTGATTCTAATGGACCAGACCAGAAATCGATCACCCCTAATAGAGATGTTTTTTGGGGCCAAATATAGCAGAGATTAACTACACATCGTGAATCTCTGAGCTTAATATATGAAAATTGACTAGGAAAGATGCCAACTGGCAACCACTATCATATAGACTCACTGATGTCTCTTTTTATGCTAAACTAAGTGGTCTTTACACAGCTACTTAAGTGAAAACATGGTAGATTCTGTGGATTAATCAGTTCGTCTATAATTCGACCAGCACAGGCTCATAGTATATGAAGAGCATTCAAATATGTTCAAGCAGTGCATGGGTACTAAACTAGCTCGTGTTCTAGAGATGAGCTCTAGAGTACAAGTTCATGAAGCACAAATTAGGAGTGAACAGTACCAGGTTCCTTACAAATTCCATTTAGAACCTGAAACCTACTCTTGGGTATAGGTTCTTCACTTTTTGAAATCTGGAACCTATCCGTCGAAATCTGGAACCTACCCTATCACAGGTTCTAAGGTCTAACAAGTTCTTTTTTTATTATTTCATTTTTAGTTAAACAAAACCAAAATGAACGCAACGGTACCTAACAAGTTTGTTATTCACCAAAAAGAATACAAAAGACTAGTTTTACTGGCATTACGGTTCGGATAAATACAATTAAACTTAGAAGTTATTGTGTGAATCGATACTAATAGTGAGCTGTTCCATATTTCGTACAGGTTTCACTTGGAACCTGCTCATGAGAATAGGTTCCTTATTTTTTGGAATCTGGAACCTATCATATCATAGGTGCAAAGGTTATTTACAAGGTTTACCTAGGTTCCATCTGTATTATTAATTGAAAAATTGTAGTGAATCATCACCTTCAATAACTATCACTTGCTGCTATGATTCATTGACCACAACTTATATTTAGACAAATGAAGGATATGAAATATTTAACAAGTCATAAAATGAAAGCTCAAACTAGTGGTTCCGGATTATATATCTATCATTTAACGTTATAAAACACTGCAGAATCACGTGAAGATATAGACCAAGAAAAAACACAAAAAACATATTTAGGTTTCAGGTTTTAGGTTCCAGGTTCTACCTATCTAGAACCTTGAACCTATCCGTTGAAATAGGTTCCCTAATTTTTGAAATTTGGAACTTACCTTGCATACCTTGGAACCTAGAATCTATATGTTCCCACCGGTCAGGTTCTCAGGTTTGAGGTTCTACTATGAAACCATGCTCACCCCTAGCGCAAATGGAAGATTTAGTTCTTGTCTTGGACAAAGCAAAAAATAGGAGGGTGAGATTTTCGTGACATTAGAGGATTCTAACTCAAACTTTTACCTACCACAACATAAATTTCATTTGCTTCTATAAAGAGAGGGTCGAAATGGGTTAAGTGAGTGTTGATTCGAAGCTAAATTGTGTTCATGCCACATCGAATTCTTTCAAGCGATCCCAAATGGTAACATTCTTGTCCATCCAAACCAATTGCCGACATGCTTACTTTCATATAATTCTCTTCATTTTTTTTTCATTGAACGACGATACTTTGCACACAAATGATTGATTTGAACGGATGGAAAGAGAATTCTCTTAAAGTCCATCTGTATGGGCCAGAGCTAAGCCCGTTCGCTTCGACATCTTTACCATGAAGCCCAAAACCACCTTGAGGCTTTCACCATTAGGAGCATGGAGAGAAAAGGAGTCCAGACCCAGATCAGGGGAACGAGACAGGGAGCGAAATGGAAGTGCTGTGCTTCTTGGGGATGACGTGAAAGATGTTGCCAGACCAAGGATCGTCTAAAACAAAAACTGCCCTCTACACTTCACCAGAATCGTCGTCAGAAGTTGACAGCCAAAAGAGAAGGGAGAACCAAAAAAAGAGGAAAATCCCACCTTTCGTGGCACCCATGTGATTCATGTTCGTTCTGGATCGCATCGACATAGCGGAAGCTGTAAGAATTTGAGTGGGAAGAGAGAGAGAGAGAGGCGTGAGGAGGGTGACGAAGAATGGCAGGAGATCCAATGGAGGGAGACACGGAGATGGGGGAGAGCGGGAGGGAGACGCAAGAAAGAGACGTTGGGTGGGAGTTGCTGGCCATGGCACGCCATCTCATTGATCAGGGCAATCCCTCGCAGGCTCTCCAAGCGGTGACCTTCTTGTCTTTTTAGCGTTTAGTTCATGGTTCTCTGCTGTGCTTCTTTCTGGGAAACTGCCCGGTTTGAATTAGTTTGTTGGATTTCAGTTGTTGAATTCATTGTTCAAGTCGTGTTTGTGAGTATGTCTTGGTTTTAATTCATGACGATTGGCCCGTACAGTAGCTGACATTATGGTAAAGTGTTGGGTGTGAAATGCATTGATGGGGTAGAATGGATGCTAATTGTGATTGATGGCCTGTGCACCCCGTTAAGTGGGCTGCCAACTCCTGAATTTTCGCCTTCTTGGCTGGTGCACACCTCACTAACAGTTGCATAAGCTCAAATTGGACATTGAGTCGAGCATTTTGACGCTGTGAACCTCTCGTGGTCACACTATTCCATGGGATTATCTATGGCGAGTCCAATAGTGTTAAGTTTGATGAGTGTCGGTCAACTGTTGCTACTCGATGCATTTAAGGGAGAACCTACTAGCTTTGGGTTTGAGTGACATCACCCCTGATATCTAGTAGTCTTAGGATATGAGATAAAAGAAAGAACGCATAAGCAACCTGAGCAACCTGTGTAATGTATCTGTTTGTTTATGTAGGTGTGGAGAGAATTTGGGTCACCACTTTGTTTAGTATTCAGCAGCCTCTCTCCAATGGAATGGTAACTCTTGTTATTTTACTCCACATAAAAGCTTTGATGTTGCGAACGGCAACACTCTATACGAAGCTAAATGGGATGCTTCCTTTGAACACGGGGCACCACCTCTTCTGTTTCCTTGGAATGATTAGGGAACAACATAACATGTCACTCCCCCATTGAGATGTAAGATTGTCCCTTTTACAAGCTTAGGGAGGAAGAATGGGAATGGGTTTTGGAAAATAGAATACTATGTTCCAGAGGAAGTTCAGTGGAATACTTTCGTTGAAAAGTGAGACCAAGTAGTAAGTTTAACAGACAAATAAGTGCTTTTGCTCCGCCATAATTGATTCAACTCTCAGTTATGCCTTCAATGACCTCGAGTCAACCAGTGAACTTGCATGTGGACAAGGAAAAAATACCTTGAGAAGACGATTTCTGGAGAATATTTCTTAACAGAGTGTAGTGGTTTTTGACTTGGCTGAGCTGTTGCCCTCTGAATTGCAGAAGATGGTGCAAAAGAAATAGACTCAGCTGACTTTTATCATGAATTGAAACGGTCGATGCAAGCTGGTAAATATGATTCAGTTTGAGAAGGACATTGACTGTAATACTCTCGTTATTGAACCATCATCTATCCTCCAAATTTAGGACAACACATAGACCAAACACAATAAAAATTGCAGTGCTGATTGCTTCTCTTCCATCTGTACTTTGGCCCTTTATGTAGTAATAGCAGATGCATTGTGGAGAATGCTTTATGATGGCACAAGATTATTTTCATGGTGATGTTCTGGGTCATGCTTAGCAGGGAGAAGTTTCACCGACCTTAGCTTTGCTTGGTTGTCAATTTTGTTTTATGATTTTACTGTCTGTCTTCTGTATAGCAACTTCTATGTCTCTTTCTCTACCATCAATTGATAATAGTGTTCAGTGCAAGTGATAAATTTCTGTTTGAGCCATAAAGAGATACTATTACCTTTGATAGTTAAGAGAGGATAATGTGAACATAGTTTGTCAAAACCAAGGCTGGGAAAGATATGCTAAGAGATGGAGAAAACACTTCATTGGTTGGAGCTAATTTGGTGCTCTAAACAGGTAGTGATGGCAACAAGGGCTAAAGGAGGGGACCAGGCCGTGATCGAATTCTTGCAGCGTGCCCGTGAGCTATACAGAAGCAAACTCCAATCAACTTCTGCGGTTGAACAGCTGGCTTCCTTGTTTGCCGAGTGTGCGATTGCTGAAGCACAACCTTTGGAGGCCAACCCTCCAACAGTTACTGCAAGTGGTCCATCGATCAAGCCAGATGCTCATGGAAATTCCATACTGGCAGAAACTGGAAGGAATCAGGTTGTACTGGATGCTTTTTCCGACGGGAGCAGTTTCATCTGCTTGCAATGTGGTGGTCTTGTTAGTAACCACCGTAGAGATGAGCACTACGCCTATTGGTGTGGTTGATCAGATGCTTGACACATACACTGTCTTGGTTGAAGTTGCCTGAGCCTTTAATGGATTTGCTCGTTTAGCTACATACTTATATCAGATGCCAGAAATTTTGACTTAGATGCCGGACGATGGCAACTTGTGAAAAAACCATTTGGTGCCTTGTGGGCAATTGGGTGCTCGTAATCTGGGTCAGCTCGAAGCTCATACAACTTGTTCTGATGAAGTACTTAAGAAAATTATGCTCCTGCATTACAATAGTGGAAGTTTGTGAAACAAGGACATAGGATTAAGAGGGGACAGTTTCTTCCTCAATGCAGAGTTTGTATTTGTCCGGTTTGTCATACAGCGAGATCTCTCTATCATAGCTTTCAGATGGGCGTCAGCGTATTTTGGTTAGGCTGTACACCACGGTATGCAGCACATTGAAAAATGTTTACTTACCATCTCGGAGTACCGTTACCATCCAGTTTTGCATGGGTTCTAAGCTTATAGTGACTGGAAGTTGTCATTTTCAGCTTTTGCCAACTGAGTTTGTAACAGGCTCTGCTGTGTCACATCTTGGCAACCCAACTATGATTATTCCATGGGACCACAAAAGAAAGATTTTGATGATACGGTAAGGAAAAAGGTAAAATGTATACGTCGCATGGCCAATGTATCAACAGGTCTTGTTGATACAAGACCCGTTTTACGTGCATGACGAAGTTATTCCTTTTAGAGTGTATTTTACTTATGAATCACTCGAAATGATCTCACTTGATATGGTACTTAAGCTGTTACATCTACATAGTTGAAGCCAGTAATATTCTATTTCTTTCGCATGTGTCTGATAAATGGCAAGGTGCAAGTTTGGTGAAACAGTATGCATGCGTAGACTCCCGAACACAAATAAACTGATAATCTTGCATATTGAAGACAAACAGGTTAACACAGTATTCATCACTTTCTGGACAAGAAAAGGTTTACAAGATGGTTCACTCACCCCACACACAGACGTCAAAAGAGAACAGCAAGAAAAATGTATGAAAGAATATCAGTATCGTTGCGATGGCTGGAGGAGGCTACAATCTACAATCAATACAACAACAGACACAAACGTCAAACCATATGAACAGGCTTGGCCACAAACACTACAAGAGGACAGAACAGTCTTGGCCGAAAACGCTACAAAAGGACACCTAGTTTTCCCCTTTTCGATATACATCTTTCCGACTCCAAAGCGATTCCCTCAACTTCTGTTATTGACTGGGAAAGGAGCACCAAAATTAGGTGTCGCCCTCCCATTGGTGATGTTATCTTCAGCTACTGTCTACTTGCTTCTTTACCTCGTAAACTTGGAAACTGTTCGGCAGCATCAAACCTTCTGTACAAGATGCTCCTGATGAAGAAACAGCAAAACTTTCAAGCTTCCAAAACCAGCTTGTACTACTTCAACTTGCTCGAGATACAGTCATAAGCAAGAGATCCTCAAAAACCAGCATCAACTGCAAAAATAGAGGTACGCATTAGGGGGTTTGTGGCAATTGGCACGTGGCTAAACTGTGACCATGCTAACCGCAATTGATAAACTGAGAAACTAAGTCTGTACTTTCTCAGAATTTTTACTAGGAACAATCACCATAATATCAATTGAAGCTGAACATGCCACAGGAATGTATTTGGTACTTGCATAGCCCTAGCACTGGAGTCGTATGAACTATCTAGTAACTTGAGAGGAAATTGCTGTCAAAGAACAAGTTTCTCATGTATTTCCATTTAAAAGCTACCTCCAGGTGAAACTTTTGCCAAAACCAAAAGTTGGGTACTAAACTAGTATGTCCCATGGGTTCCAGATGTCTAGGCCCTCTGCCAAACTAACTATTTTACCGAGTTACTTTCCCCAAGCTTATCATACTCATAAAAAAATTACCTCCTGCTACATGTTGCTATGCAACACGCTGCATGCTGCAAGTTCCAAGGAAAAAAGATCAGGCAATAGCTGGTGACTGCAATCATATCACATCATATCTTGTAGAGCTTGTGGGCGAGGCCTTGCTCTCATGATAGTTTCATCACTGTGCCTAATCCATTCAGAAAGTCTCCATGGCTTCTGCCACTTCCACTTGAATTGCAAGAGCCACTGGTGATGACTCCTCTTCCATCTCCATAGCTTCCCAGCTTGTCCAACAACTGCCAATTTTCTCATTGACAATTGTCCCATTGGAACCATCTGCAGCAGTATGAACATCAAACTGTTAAGCAAGTTGGGATAGGAATATCAAACTGTTAAGCAAGTTACAAGGCAGATAACAGAAAAACCAGAAGATATTGACCTTTCGTGTCTGATCTATAAATGCAGCTGATTCCCGGATTGAGCCATTTACAATCCCTGGGGTATATTTGAGCTGCTTCTGTGCAGGTAGAGAGATTGGAGATAGAGGACCACTCGCCTCATCGGATAAGTGTTTCAGTGAATTAGGAGAGTTTTCCTGTCAATGCCAAGTTCAAAGAGTTAACGGAGTTTAACAAATTGGCACCAGAGAAAAGATATCAAGCCACAGCTCTACACTAAAACTTGAACAAGGCTAATTGGAAACTAAGTCGCATGTGTAACAGTGAAATCATTGTTTGAATTCGATGTTGCCAGGACCAAATTGAACAAGTTTCTCATTCATAGTTGTACGCTGAAAGTTTAAAACTAATTTCTACAATTTTTCATGAATTAAGGCAGAGATTGTTTCCAACATCATCACCATCTTAATTACATAAAGATTAGAAAGTTTGACATTGGATGAAAACTTACCGAAGCCGACGTAGCCAGTGCAATTGCAATAGCTTGCTCTCTCGATTTTAACTCCTTTTCAACTTCTTTTTTTCGGAACTCACTCTGCCGCAGTAAACCTACAAGTTCTTTCAGTTGGTCCTTCATTTCGTTGATTTCCATGTCCCTCTCCCATAATTGGCACCTGAAGACAAAAAGAAAAGGCAGAGGTGCCATTCTTGAGAATGTTAATTTAAATTGTCGGAAGTAACTATGGAAACTGACAAAATTACCGGTCACGACACATTCTCAAATAATTATATTGGTAAGGCCAGCGATCAATTTCACTGTTCTTTACTGACTATTGGAACGAAGAACGGTACCGTGTTGTCATCTTAGTCTGCTAACAGTTGCGCTCACTACTCTTTTGGCCATGTACAAATTCACAGATATCTAAGACAGTAACATAGGTCCACTTATATATGATTGGATAGTAGTAGCAGGGTAATGTTTCTACTAAAGCAAGGACATGAGAGTATTTCTGCAGATAATAGCAAACTGGGCCAAGAGAAGCACCTTGTATCAGCAAGAGAACTGAACATATATTGAAGCAAGTTCTTTGCATCGCCCATTGAACGCAACTGGTTCCAACGGCCACGATTAGTGAAGCCACGTTCCCGCTCTTCTGCCTCTGAAAGCTGTGATGCCATGGCTACGAGTGAGTTGGACGATATGCTTAGCATACTCTCAAGGGAAGATATTCTGGCCATTCTTGCATTTGGTGACATGGAGGAAGCTCTGGAAAGTAAAAGCAACGTAAAAACATTTAATACGTAAACACAGGCAAAACATTTAATATGTAAACACAGGCATGACAACTGGCATTCCTGAAAGTTCTCATCAATCACTTCCACTAACCTTGCAAAGCCATTCTTTCCTCTTGGAGGGCTAAGCCCTTTTGAAGCAAACTCATTCACTTGCTTCAGGAGAGACAACTCTTCTGCCAGTGCAGCTCGCCTACATTGAACCAATGCATTGATAAAGCTATCAAAACACTGCAGCTAGCATCAAAGTTCCTTTCTGAATAAGTGACTTACACTTGACTTTGCTTCTCGTATTCAAATCGTACTGCATGGACATTCACCATTACTTCAAGCTCATGGTCAAGCCAGCGTTGTAAGGACTTCTCATTGTTCTGAAGATTCAATACTTTTCGGATTAACTTCAATAACAGAAAATCATAAATGAACGTTAGGGGAAAAATAACAGGGAACGAGACCACTACCTGCCCATTTATTCCATTGGCACTGCCCATAACTGGAATACGGCATCAAAAATGAATTAGAAGGCAGAAAGAAAGATCCCTGATTCTAAGTGAAGCCTTCAGATACAGTGAATTCATGTGCAAATTGATATGCATTTAAACGGTGGATAGTACTCATGATCTATGAAATGGACCTTGTATAAAAACAATCAGTAATTTCTGCTAAAATTCTCACAAGGATACAATGTACATCATACCTGAGTTGTCACGAGCAGAAGATTTGCGAGCTTCCAGTAACTCTTTTAGCCTCTTGGTGGCCATTGCAGCCTCTTCTGTCTTTCTTTGAAGAACCTGGGACAAAAATTTCCTTCAAGTGAAAAGAAGAACAAAGATTCCAAGTTTCATCCTCTCAATCTTTTTCACATGTCAGCATAGCAAATTAATGGAGTTTACATTTGATTGCCAGCTGTCAGGTATCATCGACTTGCAAGTCATTTGCACAACTAAAAAGGAGCAAAAAGACCATACTAAAGTTTGCAGATTGTATTTAGCCTACTAAACATGATGGTCAGCCAGATACTGATAGGTTTTGTAATGCTGCTTACTTTTTTTCTTTTGGTGGATAAGGCTTCCTACTGTCATAGCCATAAAATTATATCAAAATATTAGTGAATGCAGCAGCACTCAAAGCAACATCTTCTCATATATAATAAAGCGCGCATTGACAATATTGAAATGTATATAGCTGCAAGCCATGTTAAATGCTAAATATGATCTGCATCTCGGGCATAATCATTTTCGTAACTACAATCGAAACTATTGGACTTGATCAAAAAACGATGAGCATGGTACGAGAATACCATTTTCTGACGTTGATTTAGAGCTTGCAATTTATGCCTTTCATATTCATTCCTCCTCCCCTCCTTTCGCAACTGCTCACGCAAATGGAGAATGTCAACAGAAAAAAAGTTCCAAAAAATAAAACATTATTAGAGCATGCTAAAATAGTCTGCAAAGACGACGCAAACAGATCATTTGTCCTTTCAGGAACAAAATAATTAAAATAGACTGAGGAATAAATATGTCACAAAGTTATGCATCTAACTCTAAAAGCAAAAATATTTCAACTGCAGTGCAAAATGAATTAATTTTGTGGACATTTTCCACAAGTGCTTCACTGCAACTGTACACTTCAATGGAACGTACACCTACATGTCGGCATTTGTCTTCCCATCCTAATAGTATGAAAGATCTACAGAGTATTATTCCCTCTATTTATAAATCCCACCTAATTCAAATGGAAAGCCAATTGATTGATGGCCTTTTAAGTTATAGACTTAATAAGCAATTGGTGATGCTGTCGATTATTTCTACAAGCTTACTCGATCATGGTTGGGTAACTTTGCAAAGCAAGATATTGAATAAGCACTGAAGGAAAGGTCTCATAAAAATAAAAGGGCATCGTTTATGGCATGAAAAGTAAATAATAAATTAAGAGTCTCCATTCTCTTTAGGCTAGGGAAGGCCGAAATAAGAGAACCCCTCAGACTTGTTACTTTTTTAGTTGTACATTGCCTCATTAAAGTTAGATATACACTATGATATATTGCCTAAATTCATTTCTTTTTCTGTTATGTCAAAGAAAAGGAAAGATTAATCAATGGCCGCAGAAGCAAAGGACTACAGAGACAGGACATGCATACCTGCAGCAGTTCCTTCTCCCGAGAGGCCTTCCACTGTCGAAACTGTTCAGCTTCTTGTTTCATTCTATGTTGGAGTTGAACCTAACAGATAGAAATAAAGTTAGAAAATGATGATGTCATGGACTTCAGAGTCATAGAAGACCAAGTGATGTTCCAACCTTTTGTGCCTTTATAGATTGAATTTCTTCCTGCAATCTCTTTGCTGCTTCATCACTTTTTTGTTTTTGCTTTAAAAGCTGAACCTGATTCTCTTGTTTCTTCTTCAGATCAGAAATCTGTCGCACGTGGGCGGTTAATAAAAAATTATCATCTTGAGAAGGCACCCTTGTTTCGCGTCCGCCACACAAAGTAATGCATGATCAATTTTACATCATCACCTGAGCTTCAAGCGTCTTCAGTTTCTGAGCATGGATATCCTGCGTCTTTTGGGTGTGTCCATCAGAATTAGCAGCAAGGTTCTCAACTTCAGCCAACAAGCGATCTCTCTCTTGCTGCACTCGACATACACGAAAATAAACACACATTAAACTTAACTCTTCTACAATGAGCAACGTGTATAAACTGAAGAGACTGTATTCTACCTGCACAGTTTTTTTTTCATCCTCCAACTCCATGATTTTCTTGCCGAAATGTTGCTTGAGTGCTACAGTATCCAAGCCTCCAAAAAGTTTCATCTCTGACTGTTCATACGCAGTTTAAAAAATACAGAAGATGAGTCAAAAGCTATAATGCTTGCATACTGAGGAAGAGAGGAAAAAGAAATAATGCGGGAAAAAAGTCAAAAAGACTGGCTGATGGATTCTTCCTTTCTTCCCTTTTCTATGAGTAAAACACAATGATATATTCACCAACATACTGTCTTACAAGATTAAAACACCATCACTAGGGGGGTACCAACCACAGAGTCATTAAGCAAAAGATCGGTTAAACTGGTAGGGCAGCGTCAAATAACAAAATCCTGAGATAACTCTTTTTCGTATGCCAGCTAAAGCATACAGCGGAGCTAATAAGAAGCAAATCAGAGCTATTAATATTGCTAGTAAGAAGAAACTCAGAGATAATCATCTATATGTTTCTTTAAACAATCCCCGCTGTCCCTTCTGGAGAATCATAAATATTCAGAACATTAAATATAAGATTCTGTGATCTCCTAATTAGAAAAATAAAAGGTCTTGCTACTTTGGGAGGCCATTGGAAAAATGTTTATCAATCAAGAAATTTCAAGCAAAAGAGCGGACTGTCCAAAAATAGCAAATATCGATAAGCCATTAACCCGCAGCCAACATAAATGTCAGAAATATGGAAAGTCCATCGTACCTCCTTCTCCTCTAAGCGTTTATTCAACTCATGCAGCTCTTTGTCCATGGAGTTTTGCAGAAGAGTGTGTTCCCACTCTTTCGTGACTTCATCTATATCTCTGGAATCACCAGCTATAATTTGAAATGGGGAAGGGTAAATGAAGATATACAAAAAGGAGTGCAAGGTAACATGAGAAAGGAGATGATGTGAAAAACAGAAAATGAAAGCACTAGAGAGGATGGGTCATACTGCTCACGGTTTCACCCATTTGGAAATCACATGACTCCATGCTTTGCAATCCTCTTTTAAGCCCATCACTTTTCACAGAGCACGTATCATCCTACAAGAAATGTCTCTGGTTCACAAATGCGGAAGCACACATAATTGTGCATGTGATATCTTAACAAATTCTGTTACAGGATAACCAAGTCCAGCTAGCACTGGAAAAAGGAGCGTAGTGTGACAATTGGGTGGAGATTAAATGGACAAAAGGGCATCCGAATCAAAACCCCCAAGATGCAAGGACTTGGAAAGGTAGAAGAAAGGTATGCAGCTTTGATGCTGCATTGTAAGGAAGCTTTTGGTGGTTGAGTCATGATCTTCATGTCACAATGGATAGATTTATCATTGAATAGAGACTCACCTCCATTAAAATGGCTGAAGCAGTTAACTTTTTTAGCACTAAAATATTCCTGACGCATGTTAATATCATACCTGGGAATCTGTTTCACAGTGCTCCACAGAAGAGCATCTGCTTCGGAATTCATGTAGTTCTCGACAAAGATCCTCATTAGCCGCTTCAAGCCAAGCAATTCTTTCCTTGAGAGCCTATGAGGAAAAATTATTATGATTGGTTAGGTCAAAGAAAAACTGCAATATCACAAAGCAAGATACCGACAGAATTATTTCACAATGAGCTCAAGAGTTCTGTAACTAATTAATGCAAGTGTATAAGGATTAAACAATAAATTGGCCACTTAAGCCTTTGCTGCACATGGAGACAATGACTTGCATAAAATTGTAATACCTGCACTTCATTTGATGAAGGCCCACCACGGGCACAAAGTTCTGCTTGCAAATACTCTAGTTGTTGGCGCATCTTTAGCATCTCATTTGACATGGGATCTCTATTAACCTTTTTAGAAAAAGAAGACGTTCTTATGGTACTTTCACCATGTATAGAATGTTCAGCCACATATGAAAAAGCAAAAAAGAATTAAAGCAGACTACTTCTCAGAAACTTACAACTGGCTTGTTTTGAATATTCCGAGCACGATTTGCATACTTCAAAGTATTAAGCGTTTCTTCAGCATTAATATCAGCAGGGCTGATGCAGGCTGAAAAATGAAAACAAATTTAGAGGGCATGAAAGAAAAACGTTAAGGAAATTCTTATAGGATAAATTACGAGGATAAGCTCAAAAAAACAACTATGGTACCATAAACACATTCATACAGGTATGAAAAATGAGTGATATGCATTTTCTTCTCACACACAAAGACAAAAGTTATGCCAAAGTATTGTACTCATGTGCCAACAAGCATTGGCATCAACAAAACTAAAGCCATATCTAGCAGCATCACAGGTTCCATAAGTATGTATCAAAGTACACAGAAAGCATAAGGAAGATTTTTCTGCCTTACCTATCATCACTGTTCTACTATTGCCGCCAAGTGAATCCTGATATGTAAACAAAGTCAGTGTAGGTACAAAATAGGCTTATACTCGGTACTCAATACAAAATAAGGTAAAAAATATGAAGCTAAGAGGGTGCAAATAAAAACTTCGCAGCCATTAGTTTCTAGGAACACACGGACGTCATCTTGTCATTATTGTTACTAAAGATGAAAAGAAAATCGCAATGATAGTTGCTTAATCTTCCAAATAGTGCACACTTTTCAGCTAGATGATACTACTAATTAAGTCAACACCGTTACGTTAGATTAGCATATGATGAGGATAATTCTTCAAAAGTCTCAACCTGTAAAAGCCTAGTTAGTTTACTGTCCCTGTAAGGCACATGAACACCTTCTTTCCGCTTCTTCTCATCACCAAGAGCACTTATCACATTACCAAGTGCAAGAAGGCCCCTGTTGATGTGCACTCCTATGAAAAAATAAAAATGAATTTGATTACCATTTGAGTACACAGATCATTTAACAAAGAAAGATGCATGCTAATTTACCTTCTTTGAATCGCAAACCATCAGAACCTGTTCGCTTAGCTCGCTCTGATCCAGCAAGATCAACTAGATGCAATTTGGCACATAGGTATTCGTCATTTAAATTCTCAGGACTGCTATCGCCAGGAAAGAGTGGATCGAGCCTACGCATCTGCTCTAATGTGATGGTGAAGATGGCATGTGAACGGCTACATAGACAGAATCAATAATAAGTCTCGTCTAGAACATGGTATGGAAATTTCACTATATATTCACATGATTCTTCAAGATTTAGCCCCAAAGTCTATTACAATGGTTTCTAGTATTAAGATGAGTAGCTACAGCAGAAAAATTGTGCTACTCAGCATTTGGTTTCTCACATTGTTTGATGCATATGAAAGGACATCACTGACTTATATGGCCTATGGGAAGCACAATGACATTTTAAAGGTGAGCTTGCATCAGAAAGAGAATTCAGTATACGTGTATCCATCTTTGTGAGTCATACAAGTCGTGCAATCTCAGTACAGTCCATAGAGCTGCTTCATTTGCTCCCCTATTGCCTGCTGGTCAAGTTTTGCATCTTGTCTCAAATTGTCATCTTTCAAGCCATTTATTTGGGAAAGGCAGAAGAAACAGGAAAGGAAAACTAATTACGTCTGCTACCGCATAAAGGCCTCCTCACATGAAGAGAAGATAAAAAGAAACAATGGTAGACTTGAAGCACCCATTAGCTCTGTCAGTTGAGTTCAGTCTAAAGTTTTTAAGTTTTCAAGAAACAAGCTCATAATATGTATTAATGTGATGTGTGTCGATCCCTTTTAGTCTCTTTCAGATGAAGAAATAACAACAATGGAAATTAGGACTCAAGTTTGTGACCTTGTCAAGCTACCATTTATCCTCAAATTCTTATACATTCAGCAGGTGAACTCACAGTGCAAAAAAAGCATGAGAAAATAACTCAGCCCCATGCTCATAAAGTTTTGTTCATGAGGAACAGTCTCCATATCATATAACCACTCAGCTTTTTTACGTATTTATATTGGGATCAAATTGCAAATGAGATACGCCAAAAAGAATTATCAGCAGATAGGCCACACCAACAAAGGAGAATGTAGCAAATACATCTGAGCATGAACCATGAGTATGTGAATTGTCTGCTTGTGCCCTTGTACAAAATTTAAGAGGCTTAGTTTACCAGCTAATGGTGCATGACGCCAGTGGATGAGATTGCTTCAGATAAATGCTATGTTTCCTACCTCAATTGCACCTAAATTACGTTTCATCACATTGAACGAGAGAAAATAAAAGCTTCACCAACCTGGACTGATTGTTCATGTTTGTACTTCCAGTAGCCCGGCTCAGTGAACCCTGTTCAAGGCAGGCAACCATCTCTTTTAGAGAACTAACGCTAACTTCTGTAGATCCTGCCAATGTTATAACACCATTCGATGATTCACGAATCTGGATGGGAGGTCTTCCTGGAGTAGGTACTTTCCCAGTATGGCCATTTGCATTCTCTGATTTGCTCAAACAAGTCGGATCCAGTAAATCTCGAACTTCTTCTTTCAAAATCTTTCACAAAAAAAGACATCTCATTGTAAAGCAAATCTTAAAAGAAGTTACAGGACAACAGATACTTGCAAGTGCTGTATAAAATCAATGCACAAAGGATGAGTCAAGTATCATAAAACGACTCATACATCATTCAACAATAATTATTTTATGGAATGCTCATAGAAGAGTGATTGAGCCCATAGTGCTAGAATGTAATAGAATAGCTTATATCTGTAGAAGGAATGGACCAAAAAAAGGCCCTTTAGGGAAAGACTAGGAAATAAGAAAAAGTGAATCACGATGAAGTTTGAGGAACAGAATGGCAATCTCATATCAGCCACTGTGGTACTTCTTGCCGTTAATGTAGCACACTTTGTAATGTTCAATGGGCAAAAAAAAAGAAAAAGATAGCCATTGTATCATTGCTCCAGTGAAATCTAGATTTTGCATCAGATGGCCCTTCTGTTATGACACTTAAGCAACAGAAAAATTGTCAATCCTGGAACCAGACATTGGCGCATGATTCCATTGACCTTTGCCCTTCTCTTTGTAAATGATTATCACTTGTAAAAAGAAAACGTACACGGTTCCATTTCCACAAAATACAGTTTCTATCAGAAGATTGGCTCAAGTTAAAAAAGATATTAGAATTATGTACAGCACTGGGACAGATAGTATTTTCGATGTTGCGAAAGGGAAAAATAGCTAACCTCGATGAAGGAAACGTGCAATTGGAACTCTGTTTGTTGTTTCAGAGCTTCTATCTTGCTGAATAAGGAATTCATAACCAGGGGAATCAGACCTGTCTGGCTACCATCTTTGAAACCAGTACCCATCGTGTAAGTTTTACCGGAACCAGTCTGCCATGAGCAGAACACACAAATATAAGCAAAAAAAAGAGGAGAATATGTAGGCCAAAAATGAGCTCCATTTAACAACAACAAACCCACCTGGCCATAAGCCAGAACAGTGGCATTATATCCTTGGAAGAGGCCCTCGACAAGAGGCGCAACACATTCTTCAAACATTGAAGATGAAGGAGTTCCAGTGCTCCCATACACGTGATCAAACGTGAAGGAATGTGTACCAATTTGTACCTGCACCCACCAATAACCATGTTCAGAATTCTGTGACTGCTATTTTCAATTTCCCCACGTTGCTTCTTCTTTCAGAATTTCCCATGACCGTCAAATAGATCAATAAAGAACAAAAATCCAGAGTGGCATTCTAGTTGTCCAGAGGTAACAGCTATCCATCAAAACCAAGTATTTACAATGAGAAAAGTTCTTGATACTTATAAACAATAGCGAAATTAATAGGAAAAATGTTACTGTAAAAATGCTTTGCTACCATGATTAGAGGATAAGCAGCAAAATGAGAGCATGATTGCTACAACAATTCCTGATTTTTATGTTGCAGCATGAATTCATGGGTCATTGTGAATCTTGTCCAACATCCAAATTGTTTGAATGATCAATTTTTTCAAAAGACACGACTACCAAACATTTGTCTGAAACTTTGGAACACCCTTCCACCTCTCAAAGCAACAAAAGAAACAAAAAAGGTACTCTAGAAAAGGAGCAGAGTTGAGCTAGTCCACAACAATTCTAGGATGTGAGAAAACTTCATCATCAATTGCAGTTGGCTTCCGACCAAAAAAATTATAGATGTTGGCTAGGTCGTTCCAATAATTAGATGTTTCTCTTGCGGATGCAACACTCAAGACCCTCCAGAAACTCCACCGCAAATTCTGATGCCACAGGGAAAGAAACCAGATGGCAACAGCGACAATGGAAGAATTCCTCCCTTCCGTAACTCTGTTTATTCTTGCTGGGCATTTCCCACCATCATTTAATCAGTTCGACCCAGAAAACATTTAGCCGACTAAGAAGTGGGATTCATCGTCGTCAAACCAAAGGGAGAAAAAAAATAAAAGACAAAAAGTTAGAAAGCAGCGCTATGCTCGGACTTATGCGACTCTCCCAAAGTCCCAACCTTTTCGGGTGAAGAAAATACAGAAGAAGCATAAGGGGAACTTCAAGTGGTAACCATCAGCTCCTGAGATGAATCGGGAAGATTCACAGAACCACCCAAAGCGCAATGACGATGCAAGAAAAATGATTAAAGAACAAAGAAAATTTCCCAGTCTAGTTTAGCATTTTACCAAACCACTTGGAAAAAGGAGAAGAAAACCCAGTCAAGGAAAAAAACAAGAAGAGTTTCCATGAATATGTCAGACCCATCCTCCTAAATCAGACCATTACGTCACGGTCCTCTTGAACAGCAGACGAGTCCAATCCAAGAAGACCCAACAACCTCTCAAAGAAAACATACATAAAAAAAAAAAGGAGAACACTACTCGCAATCACCGCAGGCATTCCGAGATCCAGATCTCTCAGACACACATGATCGTCCGACAGCCCAGCAAACAGTCAAACTTGATTACGCACACGACGACGGGAACCCCTTTTACGTTTTTCCGCCGACATTTCCGGTCCGAATTCACCGGGCCGAGGTTCCGCATTCGGCGCGAACGTACCTGCGGCTTCCCGGGAACGACCGTGACGCAATCCTTGCAACCCTGGAGCTTCTCGTCGCCGATGAGGGGCCTGATGTGGACCGCCACTTTCACGCAGCAGTCCTCCCCGCCGCCGCCCCCGCCAGCTTCCATCGCCACCGGCCCGGAGAAGCAGGAGGAGGAGGAGGAGGAGAACAAAGCGGCGGCAGCAGCTCGCACGGTTCAGCCGGAGAGACGCGGCGGATCGGGCCCAGGAAAACCGGAGCTCCGGCGACGGCGAAGGGATCGGCCGCGACGCCGCGCGGGAGGGAGCAGGGAGGAGGAGGACGAGGAGGAGCGGCTGCTTGTCAAAGGGTCAGAGCGAGGTGCTGGAGGAGGAGGAGGAGCGACGGAGGAGGAGACAGGAGGATTTTAGAGAGAAAGGGAGCGTCTTGTGTGTGCATGTGTGTGTGGGTACTGGTAGAGAGAGAGAGAGAGAGAGGGGTAGTTGGAGAGCGAAGTAGGAGAGAGAAAGTAGAAGCGGGACGTAGAGAGAGAGAGGAGAGAGTAACAGGCAAGGACAGCAACCCCCAGTAGAGCAGACCGAAGCTCCTGTGATGCTGCCTTAGCCTTCACTGCATTCTTGCATTATGCCACCGGACGTGACAGTTAGAGAGGCCCCTTCTTGCTTGCGCCAACTCCCATGACACCAAACTAGAGAGCGAGAGAGAGTGTGGAAAAAACCAAAGGACAACATGCTTCCACCCCACTCTTTCCCGTTTTGCCCTCCTCCCTCTCTCTCTCTCTCTGGGGATACGGCGACGGGCTCGCCGGCGACGGAGCAGTTAATGGCTCGGATCGAATGTTGACTCTCTTTGATAACGCCCAGATGAGTCGCTGATTCTAGCTCGTCCCGAGCCGTCTCTTTTTTAAGAAAAGAAAGTATACACAAATCGAGTAACTCTCGTATATGGCATTTCGGCATAATACCGTGTTATGGGTAACAGAGGATGCGTTCTTTATGAGCATTGGTTACGTCCGGATATTCTTTTTTATCGCCAGACGGTATCATTATTTTTGTAGAAATCAATCTCAACCGTATTCTGCCCGAGAAAATCAAATAGAGGGCAGTAATTCAAGGAGAATCTCAACTGGTAACACGGGTGTGTGCGAGGCGACGACAATCTAAGTGCAAAAGCGTTCACAAAATCAGCATCGCTAATTGACGTGGCAAACTGTTATTTTTTCCTTCCTCTCCCTCTCCCTCTCCTTCTCATCTTCTATTTTCCCCGGGGTGCTGATTTTCTATTCCGAGCGCAAAGGAAGCTTCCGCTGGGAAAATACGAGAATACCCTCTTGGGCATCGCCATGTGTTGAGGAGGGAGAGTAGAGAGACACACGCGTACGTACATTGAGGCGTACATTGTTACGAAGAAAGTAGAGAGAGAGAGAGACTGAGAGAGGGGCAGGGGGGGCCCACGGAGCCACGTGACGAGGGAATCGGAGCGGGGGGGTTGCCCGGCACGAGGCGGCCAATTTGTCATCATTTAACCACACCTCATTATTTCCTTCCCTCCCTCCCCCCCCCCCTAAAATGCTTGCTCTTTTATGGCTTCTCTCCTCCCTACATTTTGACCCTATATAATATATATATAGTTTGACCCTACATGTATCTATATATATATATGTTTCCCCACCTATATATAATTTAACTATTTACTTATTTTCCTTGATATACCTTATATATTTTGACCTAGGCCAAAGTTCCTCTCTTACCTCATTTCTAGATTTCTTAAATTACCCTTCATTTTCCTTCTCTTGTATCCATCGGTTCATTCAACGGCCAATTCACTTTCTTTTGTCTCTTCTCACCTCTCTCTCTCTCTCTCTTATGTGCACCTTTGGTACATAGTTCTTCATTTCCTTTTTGTTCATAATTACCCAATTATGATCGCGCACTGCATAGGTGTCTTAACCCTAATATGGGTTCAGTTACTATTTCGTTTCCCCACGAGCTCGTCGAACAACGCTCGCCGCTCGAAGTTTCTTGCGGTGATAATTTTTACAACGTTTGTAGTTGGTAATTGAACATAAGCGGATGTGACGTGTGTCGAACAATTCAGTACTTATGGATCGAATACTTTTCCATTTTCGGTATCGCGTAAATATGACCAAATCTACTATAGAGCCATAGAATGATTAACTTGCTATTCACTTTCGCATTCGAAAGTGCGAGGGTTCTGTGGATTGTTTATCGGTTTAAGCATTATGGGCTTTTTTTATTTCTGTGTATATTCAATATAATTAGTTAAAATTATGAGATTCGCAAGGATTAACTTTTATCTTAACGTTTAGCTAACTCCATGATATCATAACTAAAAAAAGAAAGTAGCTCCTGAAGAATTACAGATGCAGAATTACACCAGAGAACTGTTGAAGAGCTCGTATCGAGTAAGGAAGAATAAAGTTCTCTTCCTTCTCCTATTCATGATAGAGAGTTTACCCTAACACTCACGTTACCACTATAATCAAAGTCTCCCCAGCTCGCCTTCCCACCCTTCGAAATGGCACTATCTAGTCACAGGTGTAGAATTCAGGTCACGTTTCCATATCACACAAGCAAACCAAGGGAAGAAAAGTCCAAAACGCTATACGAAAAAGGGGGCGTGATCATCCGGTTTCTCTGCTTTGGAACTTTCTGGCTCGTGGTGGAGGGCCACGGCAATGGCAATTCAGGAAGAGGAAAAAGGAAAAGAAACGAAATGGACTCGGAGAGAGAAGCGAAATGTATACCGCGCTTATATCAAGCAACACGTCAACGCAATTCTAATTTATCTGGATGTTCTTGATTTTTCCAATTGATAAACGTCGTATCGAATACGGCTGTATGACTATGTAAGTATCAACTGATGAGATCGCGTTAAGGTATTCTTTGTATGTCTGAAGGTTACATGTCGTAGAGAACTTTATTTACTTAAGAAGGGAGGGAGAGTTGGAAAGTGATGTGAGGGAGGGGGAGACCCACCCACAATTAGACACATTACAGCTGGTGGTCTCCCAGCTCACATGGCCTTTTAGGTGTCAAAATAACCCATGTGGACCCAAACTCTCCCTCCCCCCCTCTCTCTCTCTCTCTCTCTCTCCACTTGGTCAGAGTCTCAGCTGGTCCAATGCTTCTCTGCAGAATTTGTGGCAGTTAATAAAATACCATCTTGGTATTTTGCAAGCCTCTGAAGGATCAAACTGTTTGTGTGGTGTGTCGCCCTCAAGGCTGTGTGGAAATAACTAAAGGGAAAATGCCCAGCTAACTCTTGGTGATGAACCGGCCACATCCTCTGACATTATGGCCATGGACTCACCTATTAATTGACTATTCCCATGAACTCATGGCGATGGGCCTTGGCACTACAATACTTGGTTCTTTTTCTTTTTACGTTCTGTGGTCACCACAATGCATGATAACTCTCATGTCTGTGTAGGTAGTCCATGCTGGTCTGGAGATGTTGATGTGCTTATTCAACCTCGACCTTAAATGGTTTTATTTTTGGAGGCATGAGTCGCGTTCAATCTTGACATAAATAACTCGCGGTGGAGCTTGATGAGATGATTTCGACCATTTTTAAGTGAGTTAAACGGATCGTTTCACATAACTGTGAGGATGATTAAGCTCGACCTAAGCACCCTCCACCCATCCAGAGCAATGTAGTCACCCAATGCCTTCGCGTCATCTAATGTCTCACTTGAATTTTTTTTTCCTTTTAAAAGGAACTGGCCTAGACACACACACACCTGTGTGCATTTAACAAGTATTTTTCACCAGCTTTGAAAGCCACGGCTGAATCATCACAATTTCATAATATTTTGGCAGTTGAGCGGATTGGATGGTGAAGAGGGCACTGAAAAGACTGTTCAAAGTAGATGTAAATAAAGGGCCACAAACTCTGACATAACCAACAAGAACCATAGGAGCCTTCTTTTTCCCACCAAATGGGACCTCACGCTGCAATCTTTGAGCCTTGGTGGTTCCTTGTTGCAGAATCAAAATCACATTGATATGGACTCAATTGAAACTCAATCTACCTGAGACCTACGCACATGCATGCTCAGAAAAGTGTTAGGTCTAGGGGGATTGTTTGATGATGATACATTATTCCAGTACATGCCCATGTCCAGGCCTTATCAAAGCATCATTCTGGTTCTTTATTGCTTTTTTTTTTATGGGTCATAGATGAAAGATCATTGCTGTGTGATTTCTAATCTTGTTGCACTGCTGTCATAGATTGATCTTGGTGGGCATCTATCTTTCTCAGTTCTTGTTGATTTAGGAGTTCGAAAATCAATTTAATTGATGCACTGACAGTTATGCTCACTTTCTATGGTCTTGCAGAACTTTTGTGTCCACACTGTGAAGCTGTCGGAGCCTTTCTTTCCAAGACACCAAACTGTAGCTTTCTCCTTTCTATGTCATAACGTTTCTAGTCAGTTTTGGATGAAAGATCAAGCTAAATCATTCCCATTCTTGTTGGGTGAATGTCGAGGAGTAACTTCAGCAGATTTGAGTGAAAGATAAAAAAAAGAATGAGAAAAGAGCTTGCATCTTTATCAGCTCCTGTAATCTATAAGTTAAAGAATCATTTTCAAGACCCATTATGAACAGACGAAAAAGAAAAGTCCGCAGACTTTGATTATCTATCAAATGACTTACGCTGGGAAGTTTTTAGCCTCGTGTATTCCAAATTTTCTTGTGATGACTCTAAGCTGAACAATGTTTTCTTTGCTCTCATCCTTTTCCTAGAAGCGGTAAACTGCAAGTTAAGCAACCCAGTCCGAACACGGGACTCTTTCCTCTTTCTGGACTTCTGGACTCTCACCAAAGGCTTCATATACAAGGAAGGAACAGATGCACACTAAACAAGCCCTGACACAAAGACCTCAACCTTCAACCCTTCACTTTCTCAACCTAACTCCCTTCCCTCAATTCACTGGACTTTTGCCCCAATCCGACCGTTACATTGGACGCAGACCCGGCAACCACAGTGGCCCCCACACACACAAAAAATGTCCGAGTGGTGTTGTTGCTGACAATTTAGCTTCTTTGAGTAACACATGTCCATTCTTTTACCATATTTGTGCCTGTCTTACCAAACAACCCTGCAGGATCTTAGAATAAAAAGCTTCTTGCGTTTTTTTTTTCACCACAAGGAATATGGATCGGCACTTTGACTACAAAAGCAGCAATTTTTGAAATCCCACCTGTAATGTGAATAGAAAAAAGGGGTCTTGGAATTAGGTGTCTAATGTTTTTCATATCCATTTTGATGAAAATGTTCTTCTCTTTGACAAATGAATATCTTTCAAGAAGGTGCTGCCTAGGAATGTCCTAGTTTTATATCCAGCCTTATCGTTATCCTGGCCAACCTCCGAATGTCTTGTGAAAGTTCGTGAGCCCTCACATGCTTTTGTCTCTCGGGTAAAACATAGTCGAGTCTGAATCATATTCTTTACAAATTTAGATTCTCAGGACACTATGAAAGCAAATGCAAAGAGGGATGACGTGCAAAGGGAGAAGAAAAGAAACGATCTTGCCATTGCGGATGATGTTGACAATGACATTGAAAATTGATCTCAAGGCTTAAAAGCTGGATATAGGCAACATGTACTAAATCTAAGGGCATCGACCTTCCTTCTTTGGAAAGAAAACATATATTATGAATTGATCATTTTCAGACCACTTGAAAATGCATTTTCTTCTTCTTTCTTCTTTTTCTGCCTCTAATTCTTGTTAACCTGACAACATCCTCATTAAATTTACTGAAACCCCGGTCAACATTCTTCACTGAACTCTTGATTGTATAATGTGGCCGCCCAACCGCATGATTGCATAACAAAATGCATTTTCTACTTTCTTCTTTTCCTGCCTCTAATTCTCGTTAACCTGACAACATCCTCATTAAATTTACTGAAACCCCAGTCACCATTCTTCACCGAACTCTTCATTGTACAATGTGGCCGCCCAACCATATGATTGCATAACAAAATAAAGTTCAGACCTTATGATCCAATGACAGAAGCTCTGTTGCAGAGTAGCTGCTACTGCGTAGCAGTTGTGCCTTATCTTTATTCTGTTCTCTTTCCCTCTTACTGCTAGCTTTTCACCCATGTGGAGCAACTTGCATCACATGCGCTCACTCCTTTTTCACATCACCAACACACTATTATTGCAAACCCTCCCTCCTTTTCATCTGAATCACCTAAGACCCAAATAACTTTTCTGTTCCCTTTAATTCTGGCATTCCTCACAAGCAAGCTCAGCTCCTTTTTCTGCTCTTTTTTTTCTTTTTGGGTTTTGGTGTTTTCCTAGGAATAATTAGCACCAATAATTAAACAAAGTTGGACCCAAATTAGGGCTCAAGTCCAATCCTCCGCCATAGTTATGTCAATCAGTGCATCCATGTCAAAGTACTTTGAAGCCTAGATTAGAGTTTCATAGAGGAGATATGATTCCACTCGATGAATGCCATCATGACCCCTTTTTTTCTTTGTGGGGTGGCCCATTTGTCAACACTTTGAAGCCAATGCACAATTTTTGAGTGTTTGTGCTGTGATCCCTTCTTATCTCAGTTTTTTGGATTCCATCATGTCATGTCTTGGATGGGAAATGCAATTCTTTTTACAAAGAAAATTGAAGGAAGAAAGAAAGAAAGAAAGAAAGAAAGAAAGAAAGACACTCAATTGGTCATTTTTATCTTTTTGAAATTGAAAGGGGACATGGCATGTGCAGCTCTGGAGCCACTCATCATTGTCAAGCGTTTAGAGGCGGTCTTTGTCCTGGTGGTGTACCATTGAAGGATATTGGGTTAATAATTGAGTATGCAAGGGTTGGCTCTACCTTCAATATATCTACACTTTGGAGATTCTTTTTTTATTTAAGAAAGTTGCCTTCAGTTTAGTTATGTAGGGTTATTTTATTTTATTTTTTTCAGGACTAATATCTGGGGAGCAAATGAAGTTGAGTTTGTCAGGAGCCAAAACATAAGGGGATGAAAAACACTAGAGCAAACCTACGGAACTTTATTTAAGAAAGTTCCCCTCAGTTTGGATCTTTCTTGTTTTGATCAATGGGGCTTGGGAGTGACGAAAGAATGAATATTAGGCTGTCAGATCAAGTATCTTAGGTACCAAGTACAGGTACTTACCAGAAGAAATGTACCCAAGGTTTCCAGTTGTATCTTCTACCTACGTGGTCACAGAAGATGGAATGACAGTAAATTTCAAGAATAGGGTTGTACTGCTAGATGAACTAGCTAATAGGGCAAGTACATGTAGCCTCACATGGAGTTCCGTGGATCATGCCCTCGATGGTCCAATCGGAATGGAAGAGTCTCATTCCTGACAAGTCTCTGTCATTACACTTCATACCGTTCGAGAATCTCATGGTACAAGGCCAGAAGCTGAAAGATAACTTAGCCGGCCCGGCCCATGTTGTTCTACATTCAGCATCATACAAGATTTTGTCCTTTGTTGTCTTATCTTTTCTTGCTTCCCTAATGTCACCACAGGAATAATTAGGGGTGAGCATAGTTCAGATGAGTGGTCTCTATCCAAGAATCGGGAACTACCCACTAAGGATCGATTTCAAAATATTGAAACCGAGAACCGCTCATTGATTTTATAGACCCACTTGAGAACCGGTCTCCATGGAGCAAGTCCCACCAAACTTCTCACGTCAACATTGTAACAGGGTAAGTCATGAGTCCAGAATACTACTGTACCCCATTACGAACCAACAAAGAGGCGGAAGCAATACAAAACGGAGAGCAAACGACAATAGCCAAAGGACTAATATTCTGCACAAGAGGCAATAACAAGTGCAAATAAGAAGAAACCTCCATAAAAATTATTAGAAAACCACCCACCAATCAATCCAGAAACGTTTCGAACTAGGAGATTAGGCCCATTAGATCACACAGATAGCGAGAGAGAGTAGAGACTGAGGTGAAAGTGAGAGAGTGACAGTTTCTGAACGAGATGAGCTTCACATTAGAGATTTATGATTTTTCATTTTTTTTAAATTAAAAATGAAATAATATATTTTATATTACCGGTCCGATTTGAGTGGACGGGTGGGCGGTTGCACATCTAGAACCGTGAACCGGACCGATATCCATTGGTTCCAATTAATTGGAACCGAGAACCGAATCGGTTCCCTTAACAACCACCGGTTTTTGGCTAGTCCGGTCTGGTTTTGGATGGTCCGGGCAGTTCCTAGTTCCTTTGCACATCTCTAGGAATAATGTTTTGTTTTTCAGGACCAATTATGGAATTTCTACGGTTATTCTTTATCCAATGACGCCAAAATAGTGAAGCAATGTGATTACAATGACACTCTCAACCTATCTAACTCCCTATTGATAGGAAGATTTGTCCAGTCAAGCTTAGCAAAGTGGACATCAAAGGTTCAAATTCAAGCTTTAGACACACCTGAAAATTTAAATTGTTCGAAATTGCCGTTGCTGAGATCTCATTAATCGTAAAAAGATTAAAAAGATTAAAGAAAGAGAAAAAAGTATATATTTTATGTAGATCAATCAATCTTTCATGTTCACATCGGAGAAGTTTACATATCTTTTGCTTCTTTGCGAGAATCATCTAGGATTTGAGTATTTTAATAAATTTAAAGATCGAGATTCTAATTTAAAAGAGCATAAATAAAGTACTTTATTTATAATGTTCCTCCAAAGTTTAATCTGGAATTACTCCTTGTAGTGTACAACTCTTTAGTTCAAGTTTTTTTTGGGGAATTCTTTGGTCAAAGTTGTGAACTCTCTATGATTATAATTTATATTCAAAATATGCTAATTAACTAAGATTATCAACAAGGTTCAAACCCATTAGAAAGATCTTTTATAGAAATTAGCTTAAGCACATTGGTAAATAGAGGAGAGGAAATAAAATCTGTATAAAAATTAATGGAAAATAATACGAGATGGTGGAGTAAAATATTATTGTTTTGATTAATATCGACAGACTTATATTTTCATCAAAATGTGTGGTTTTTGCATCTCAGAGCCGATGTCAAAACCGACGCGGTTTGAGCACTAAATCTTGAACCCAAACTCCTTTAGGTGCAAGAAAATCGAAGCGCATCTCAAAGCCATCTTTTGACCCGACTCTTCCTAAAACGGAGTGAGTGAAAAAAAAAAAATCAAATGCACACCAAAAAGTGAGATGGGATTTGGTCTCGAGGTACTCTTGACTATTGAACCCCAAAAACATGTATGATCTTTTCATGTAAGGTCCCAAAACCCATCCTAGATTCTAAATCCTAGACACAATCAAAATGTATGTATTAGGGTGTGGAGGGGTTTGAGAACCTGATCGATGTCGACCCTTTTTTATCCCTACGGGGGACTGAGATGAGAGAAGTGTGCAAGTTAAAGGACTTAATTGAGCAGTTGAGTTGCATCATTGAAATGGGCTGGGTTGGAATACGATGGATGCAAGAACAAAATTTGCTTTCCCTCTCTTCACAGGCCGAGCAGTTTTCCTCCATGAAATAACGAGACCACTGGGCCAAGCGTGGGCGGACGCTACAGATTCACTGAAAAGACCACTGCGTTATCGTTCTCTTGATCAGCCACGCGGATACAAGAGACACTCAAGGCAGGATTTAGAGTTCGTAACATTTGATTCTAATTCTGTTTCGAGAAAAACATTTTGCTCATTTTCTGGTGCTTGGGTCACTTAGAAAAATGAGTTAACTGAAAATATTGTCCTATCAAACTTTAAATTCAGGAAAATAATTTTCTCTTTAAAAATTCAGAAATCGTTTTTCAAAATATGACTAAATATATAAGCTGTGCGCATCAACCTGTGTAGTACTGTAGCTAACGCGTTAAGTATCCCACATCGGGAGTATGTTCACAAGAATAAAACTCAAAGGAATTGACGAGGGTCCTCCTAAGCGGCGGAGCATGTGGTTTAATTCGATTCAAAGCGAAGAATCTTACCAGGGCTTGACATACCGCAAATCCTCTTGAAAGAATCGGTGTTTGGATCATAAATTCCGCGGTTGGGTAAGGAAACCCCAATGCTCGTTCTTGAGTCCTTGGTAGCGAGGCCAAGTCCTTAGAGCCTTGGCCTGGGTCCATCCAGGTCGTGCTCGAGACCTCAGCCACCATGCCTAGGTCTGTTGAGGCCAAGCCCAAGACACTAGTGTATGTGCTCAGGTCCTCGACACCTGTGCTCAATTCTATCAAGGCCGAGCCCCAAACCCTGACGCCCTTGCCTAGGTCCTTGACTTTCGAGATCGAGTCTATCGAGGCCAAGCACAAGTCTCCCGTGCCTGTGCTTAGGTCCATGACTTCCAAGCTTGGGACTTTTGTGCCCATGCCTCGACCACCCATGCTAGGTCCATTGAGGCTGGGCCTTGGACACTGGGTGCCCAAGACCAAGTTCCTAGTGCTTGGACATGGGTGCTTGGAACCAAGTTCCCACTATTCGGACCAGGGTCCAACGAGGCCAAGCTATAGTCCTTGGCACCAGAACCTGGGTCCATCAAGGCCGTGCTTGGGACCCTAGCGACTATGCCTAGATCCATCAAGGCTGAGTGTAGATCCCTAGAGTCATGCTCAAATCCATCAAGGCCGAGCCTAGGACCTTGATGCCGGTCCCTGTACCTATGCTTGTGCCCAAGATGTCAAGCCTCAGGTCCATCGAGGCCAAGCCTGAGAGCTTGGCACTTGGGCTTAGGACCCCGACGGCGCTTGAGCTCGAGCTCAAGCACCGAGGACCCAAGCCTAGCCTTGATGGATTTTGGCTTGGCATTGAGGACCCGAGGCACTAGCATCAAGGGACCCAAGCTTGGCCTAAAGCCAATGACCTAGCCATTGCCTCGTCAATGAAAGACGGAGGGAAAAGGGAAAAAAAAAAAAGAAGAGAAGAGAAAAAAAGAAAAAAATTAATAAAAATTTTGAAAAAAAATAAAGTATTAAATTATTTTTAAAATTTATCCACGTCAACACTGTTCTTGTCAAGTAGAACGGCCAGTATCCATGTCAATCATTTCTGGCCAAAATTGATAAAACATAAAAATGTTAAAGATTCAATTAATACAATTAAAAAAAGTTTATAATTGAATTTTGCAAAACCGTAGTATGTTTAAGACTTTTCGAGAATATTTTCCCGGGAGAAGAACACTAGAAGTGCCAAAACTTGTGTACGATGCTCACTTTAGTGCCAAAAATTTTTACCGGCTCACTTAAGTGCCAAATCGGAGGAAAAACAATCACTTAAGTGCCAACAGCGAGAAATCCTGGCCAAATTGATATGTGACTTTTATAATTAAAATTTTAATCTTAGTTGGATTTTTTTAAAAAAATAAGTTTACGTGGCATTTCTATGTATATATTTAGATTTTTTAAATATTTTTTCTGATTTTTTTTCCTTCTTTTGTTGTTTTTCTTTTCTTTCTTCTTCTTCTACCTCCGGTCACTGGCCACGGCCAGCCACCTGACCTCCCCTAGACGAGGCCGTCGTCGCCCGCCACAGGCGAGGCCCGGCCGACCCTCGCCTGGGCGAGGGTGGGCAAGCCCTAGCGAGGATCGATCTCGCCTTGCTAGATCCGGCGAGGTCGACTGTTGCCGTGGCCACGGCGGCCTTGGGGAGCGTCGTCTTCCCTCGGGAGACGGCTGGCCTCGCCTTGCCCTCGCCCAAGCAAGACGAGGCTGACCCTCGCTAGATCCGGCAAAGCCGGCCGTCGCCTGGGGGAAGGCCATGCCCCATGAGGCCACCGTGGCCATGGCACCGACTGGCCTCGTTGGATCTGGCCAGGATCGACCTCGCCTAGGTGAGGCCTGCAGTTGCCAGACCATGACGACCTCGCCGGGCATCGTCTTCCCTGGCGATGCCCAGCGAGGTTGTTGTGGCCTGGGTGACAGCCGGCCTCGTCAGATCTGGCGAGGCGAGGTCGACCCTAGCAGGGGCTCGCTCGCCCTTGCCCAAGCGAGGGTCGGCCGGGCCTTGCTTGTGGGGGGCGACAGTGGCCTCGTCCGAGTAAGGCCAGGCCGCTGGTCATGGCCGGTGGTTGGCTTCTGATCACCGGCAGTGATTGGAGGTAGAAGAAAAAGAAAAAGAAAAAAAAAAAGAAAAGAAAGAAAAAAAATTCAAGTGTACATGCTAAACTACATCGTTTTGATGTTTATATGCTGACTAAATCTCGATGAGCCACATTAGCTTCGGAATTTAATAAAAAAATGTCACGTCGGATTTCCTGCCAAACTGATCGGAGTTAGCACTTAAGTAACCGTTTTTCAAAAATTTTGACGCTGAAATGATCCAAAATAAATTTCTGATACTAAAGTGAGCATCATACATAAGTTTTAGCACTTCTGCCGTTCTTTTTTCCAATTTTCCTGGTTGCAAGCATATTCCCTAATCCGATAGCCGGGTACTATCTCGGATGCTCCACACACGGTCGGAGGTTCCCCCGAAAAGAGACGACGACGCTACCAATTGCCAAGCGGCAAGTACGACTCCGTTTGGTAACACTCCTATTTCTTTATTTTTCTGTTCTTTTGTTCCCTGGAACAAAAAAAGAACAGAAATCCATTTGCCAACGTCAGTTGATTTTTCTACTTCTCGGAATAGAAAAGTGGTTAAGAAATAGATTTGGAGTAGAAATAAGAAGTAGAAAAAATCTACTTCTTTGTTTCTAGAAATAGAAATAGAATCAAAGAAACAAAAACAAAAACAGAAAGGTAAAAAGGAAGAGAAATGCATTTCTTGTCTGCAGACCGTCTTCTTCCTTCTTGTCTGCAAACCGTCTTCTTCCCTTTCAAGCCGCGGCTTCAGCTCCTCCTCCGTCCTCCGTCGTCTGCAGACCATCTCAAAGCACCGGCCACCACCCTGTCACTCGCGGCGAAGCCCCGACCAGTCGAAAGCTGCCGGTACGTCTTTCTGTTCTTGTCTTTGTTTGATAGTGTGGCGATTCTATAGGGACGCCGTCAAGCGAAGGTGGCCCTCATGCCCAGATCTGGGCTCGAGAAGTAGTCGACGGCGACCCTCGCGCCCAGATCTGGGCACGAGCAGCCCGCGACAGCGGCCTCGAGCCCAGATCTGGGCGCGAGCAACCCTCGACCACGGCCTTCGCCTAGATCGGCGAGGGTGACCCCCGCTCGACGGTGGCCCTCGCGCCCAGATCCGTAAGGTACTCGTCGTGGTTGTACCTTCCGCTTCACTGATTGGATGCTCTTATTTCCCTTCCAAGCCTCTCGCGTGTGCTTGTTTAGATGGTGCTTGGCCTTTCGAGCTAGGGTTCTTGTTGGTGTGGATTGGGTTGGAGTCAAATTCTGCTACTCGGGGGATTTTTTTTGTGTTGTGAAGTTGGTTTGATGAACCCTTTTAGATGGAATAGTCTTGTTTTTCTGCTTGTGTGGGTTGTTTGGCTATTCGGTAATTGATCAATGTTGATGTTTTAGTTGATATGTGGAGTGTGTGTTCGGATTCGGATGGATGGATGTCATTGCAACTTCTTCTATGTGAGAATAGATAAAATTTTCGGAGTTTGGTTTCGCTTGAGTGTTAAGCGAAAACCCATTTCCTCAGGGCATGAAACGAAGCCCACGAGAAGCAATGCTTCAAAGAATCGCTTTTTATTAGGTCGACCTAACCGGCCAAAGCATTTTCTAGTTTGGGTACATAGTCAATTTTATCTGAAACTTCTGTGAGAATGATAGTTCATCTGATAAAAACTTAGGTAGTGTAACGTAGGGAAGATTTTCTATGAGCTCATGTACAAGCATCTACTGCCAATTCAATATGAAGTGATATAGGACATTTGCCTGTAAATGTACAAGCTTGTGTTACCTTGTCATTCACTTTCATTTGCTTGTAAATGTTTTTTGTGGGTTCATGAATTCACTCATGACGCTATATTAAAGGAACGTTGTCCCTCATGTACTTAGTGAGTTAAACATTCAATGAGGTCCTGACCTCCAGAGATGAACAGTCCAGGTGGTCTTTTAGGTTTAGGAATGGAGCTTCTTGTTCTTATTGGAAAAAAACAACACGCCTAGAGGTCGACAGAAAGCTTTTTGAAGCCATCGGTATTCCATAGGATTTATAGTTAATATGTATGTTGCTGGATGAAGAATATGAAGTGACAACAGGATCTTATCACAATGCTAAAAATATGGCAGTATGTGAAGTCATGGCTTTAAGCCATCGGTATTCCGTAGGATTTATAGTTAATATCTTATCTCTTGTGTTCTTGCGGTACTCAATTTGCAGAAGCTACCCCAGAAGAAATCATTTGTTTAATTGGTTTCAATTTTATGAAGGCATGGATCCTCATATGTATCTTCCATTAACTTGGCAGGTACCCTTATATTGACGATAGGGAGGGGATCGAATTGCACTGTCTTAAGGTTAGTATTTTATTTTCGAGTAATGCCTAAATACATGTATCAACTTTTTGTGGCACTTACATTTTCTGGCTGCCAATAATAGAAATCTTTTTGATGAAATTCACTTCCATTTTAATTCCTTTCTAGGGGCAATTGTGGTAGCCAATGTTAAGTGATTACAATGTTATAATTATGTTATGATTTAATGTAGTATTGCATGTAATTCTTATGTAACTATGGTGTGATTTAATGCATGGGTTATATGATGCTCAACCAGTGAAGGTTAAATGGCATCACAGAAAGAGGTATTCAATGCAAAGTGGACCGAGCCTTTAACCAACCTGTTGATAAGTTTGTTGGTAGAAGAGGTCAAAAAGGGAAATCGCACCTCTTCTACTTACAACAAAGCATGGTGGAATAACATACGGACTGAATTCAATAATCAAACATGACTCCAATATAGCCAAGTACAATTGAAGAACAAGGTGAACAAACTAAAAACACAGTATGGTAGTTTTAAGAAGCTTCTTTCACAATCCGGATTTGGCCGGGATAATGTGAATAAAGCAGTTGTTGTCGATGATCCAAGCATATGAGAATCTCACATCAATGTATCATTTAATTTTTCGTCCTTTTGAGATCATTGTAGATGTAATTTTTAAGATGTTTAATTATATTGCTAACATATGTCATCATTGTAAGAATTGCAGGATAATAGTGAGTGGGCAAAATTCAAGAAGGATGAGTTTCCTCATTATCCCAACCTGTGTATTGTATTTGGTGATATATATGCTACTGGGGAGCATGCTGTGGGAAATGCTGAACACTTGATGTTGTCAGATGATGACCAGGGATTATTCAATGGCGGTGGTGATGCAAATGGTGATCCAGAAGACAGTAGTGAACACCACCTCGATGAGGGAGTGTTTACATCTGACAAGACAGCTACTCCAGTTCATGGCAAGCACAAGTTGGATAGGACTCCAAATACGAAGAGGAGAAGAGCGAATAACTCATTCCATGTTGCCAACACCTGTAAAGCCATACAGGAAATGATCAAAGCTAGGGCTAGTCAATCTGTGACTAGCTCTATCACTTCACAGGTCGCAGCACCACCTGTAGACCCCTTCTCTGTATCTGCTGTGATTGATATCCTAGTTAGCATACCAGACTTGGACCAGAATCTTTACAACAAAGCAGTGGAATGAGCATGCGCTAGTGCCAGATGGAGTGAAGCTTTCATCAAAATCCCAACTGAAAGGAGAATTGAACTTCTCCAATCTCTTAACTAGATGTTGGGAGTTGTACCGTGGATTGCCTAGGATTTTTATGACTTTGTGTTTCATTTTACTCTGACTTATGGTATTGCTTATTATTTGGTTTTTAAAGATATTCATGTTGAGACTATTGTATTTGTGTGGTGGCATGGGTGCGATGGATTGCGTGGGATTTTTATATTTGGTTTGCTTTCACTCTAAGACTTATGTTATTAGTAGTTGTTAATTTTTTTTTCTAGATGTCCATATTGATGTTCATTTATTTGTGTGATGGCATAGGTACTATAGAAGGGGGAACAAATAGTGTGTCTAATGGGGAGGGAGCACTGGTTGAGCAGTATTTGGATGAGTTTGATATTGACACAATAATAGGATGGTTGTTCACTTTTTCAGTGGACACGTCCCTGCATTTGAGAGAACCTATTAGGGACAGCAAATTATCAGGACCCGAATGGGTAAGAGAGATTGTTTATGAACATTCAAATAGAATATATGAAGCATTTAGAATGGAGAGACATGTTTTTCTAAATCTATATGATTTAATGAGGGCAAGAGGTTGGTTGAAAAATAGTCGGTATGTTAGGATAGATGAACAAGTTGGGATCTTCTTATCTTTGGTTGGTCACAAGAACTCCAATAGAGATTTATGTGAGAGATTCCAACGTTCAGGAGAAACAATCAGTAAGTATTTTACCATAGTGTTGAAAGCCGTTATGAAACTGTCAAAAGAGGTTATCAAGCCACCTTCTTTTGATGTTGTCCCAGAAGAGATTCTTATAGATCCTAACCATAAACGCTACTTCAAGGTATAATTTTCATATCTATTTTATTCTATCAAATACATGTATTGATAATCTTGTATAACACTAGGATGTTTTAAAATGACAGGGCTGCGTAGGTGCTATTGATGGCACCCACATTAATGCTTCTGTGCCTGTGTCGAAGCAAATCCCATTTAGAGGCAGGAAATGGACTACCACCCAGAATGTCTTGTGTGTTTGTTCAATTGATATGAAATTTACTTTCATATATGCTGGGTGGGAAGGATCTGCCAACGATTGTCGGGTGCTCTCAGCAGCACTCGAGACTCCTCAACTGCAATTTCCTCGACCACCACCAGGTATTTACTTTGTCTATAATGAGTAATTTTCTGTATGATTATATTGTGTTGATGTCATAACAAATTTATATATACCTTGTTATAGGAAAATACTACGTGGTAGATTCTGGTTATCCAGCACTTCAAGGATTTTTAACGCCGTTTAAAGGTGAACGGTATCATCTGAATGATTATAGGGGTAGGGAGAGACGACCCAGAACAGCAAGAGAATTGTTCAACAATAGGCATTTTTCATTAAGGAATGTCATTGAGAGGTCATTTGGGGCATTAAAAAATCGCTTTTTCATTTTAAGAAACATGCCTCCATTTACAATTCGAAAGCAAGCATGTATTGTAATTGCATGTTGTGCTATCCATAATTATATTCGTGATCAAGACAGGATGGACAAAAACTTTTCCCTATATGGAGATCCGAAGCACCCATTTGGACCTACACAAGTGGAGGATGCAGATGAGTGGCATGAGGAGGCCGTTGAGATGAACATGCTTAAGAAAAATATTGCAAATAAAATGGCAAGGGATCACAATATGCCTAAGATTCCATGACTTTGTGTTTATGACTTATGTAATGTTGTTTATAAATATTTGGCAACATTTTGTGGATTAGCGGGTATTATTATTGTTGTATTTTTCAAATGCAAAGCCTATGTAGCTAAACTGCACCAAGGAATCTGAGTGTGCTGAAAATCATAGCAATAGATTTTGTTATCGAAGCAAGAATTTGTGTCTACGCTACTTGAACTTATGGTTACAGCTTAAATAAATATTAACGGGGCTTTCGAAGGCCAAGAATGATCAACTGAGTTCATAAAGTATACTGAATTTCCTTGCCAGTCTAATTCCCCTAATGTGACTCAGTCCAAACTTCTTTTCTATGGAAGCTTTCAATCATGCATAAATTGTAACTAGGGAGAAGATTATGTCCCTTTTTCAAGAAGATATTATATTACTGTATGGAAAAAAGAATGTTAAAATAGATACAAGAGATGGCATGTCTCATTGATTGCCCACAGCTTCAAAGAACAACCATCACTGCCACTCGCAAACTTCGTAAGGTCTGCTCGAGAGAAGTCAGCAAACCAAGCCCTCTTCTGGTGCTCCATATGTTGTGAAAATCCTTGAGTAGTGTCCACATCCCATATCTAGTTGCAAGCAATGTTAAAGTAATCATATGCAGAATTAGGATGGTGTATAACCAGGACCAAACATTTTGATTGCTGTTCACATCAGGTACTATGTGAGTTCTTTTATCCATGAGGAGCATGCTAAAGATATATATATATATATATATATATATATATATATATATGTGAGTTAAAAAGGATTAGACAAATCAATAAACAATGCTTATTGATTTTTTTCACTTATAACTTGTACTTATAGTTAAATAAAATATATAGACTTGAATGAAAAAAATTAGGAATAGAAATTTTTTTGGTTGTACCAAACGCATTTATGTTCATTTTCTATTCCAGGAATAGAAATTTCGTGCAGTTACTAAACGCATTTCTGTTCTTTTTCTATTTCAGAAATAGAAATTTTGTGCAGTTACCAAACGTATTTTTTTGCTCAAAAACTCATTCAAGAAATAAAAATAGAAAAAATTATTTCTGAAAAGAAATTGTTCGTAGAAGTAGAAACGTTACCAAACGCGCCCCGCACTAGCAGACTCGCTCTCCAGCAGATAAAGTTCAGACCTTTATCGCATTTCCTCGGACACCTCGGACACGACAACTCTCCCCTCTCTCGAAAGCCATGAACCGTCGCTCGCCGGAGCTGCTCCGACCAACCTGATCCTCGTACCTTGCCGCAGAGGAGCAAACCATGAATCCCCTCTGCAGATCCCTGGACTGTCTCTCCGCGAAACCTCCTCCTCCTCCGCCGCCGCTCAACCCCCGGCTCCGCCTCCGATCCGCCGCGTCCCTCCACGTCCCTCGCTCCTCCTCCTTCCTCGGCAGCCCCGGAAACCTCAAATTCAAACCGACCCTCTTCCCGAAACCGCTCCGGCGCGCCGCGGTCAGCGCCTCCGCGGCTGCCGACATCGACATGGTGAAGAACAGGGAGGGTGTCTACGCGCCGAAGCAGAAGAAGGTGGTGGTCCTGTGGGACCTGGACAACAAGCCGCCGCGGGGCCCGCCGTACCAGGCCGCCACCGCCCTCAGGCGGGTGGCGCAGAACTTCGGCGAGGTGGTCGAGATGTCGGCGTACGCGAACCGGCACGCGTTCATTCACCTGCCCCAGTGGGTCGTCGAGGAGCGCCGCGAGCGGAAGCAGCTCGACATTCTCGAGCGCAAAGGTGTGGTGACTCCGCCCGAGCCTTACGTTTGCGGGGTGTGCGGCCGAAAGTGTAAGACGAATATGGACTTGAAGAGGCATTTTAAGCAGTTGCACGAGCGAGAGAGGCAAAAGAAGTTGAATAGGATGAGGTCTTTGAAGGGGAAGAAGAGGCAAAAGTACAGGGAGAAGTATGTAGCTGGGAATCATAAGTATAATGAGGCGGCGAGGGTGTTGATCAAGCCAAAAGTCGGATACGGTTTGGCATCGGAGTTGAGGAGAGCTGGCGTTTTGGTTAAGACTGTGGAGGATAAGCCACAGGCAGCGGATTGGGCCCTGAAGAAGCAAATGCAGCATTCGATGAGTAGGAGGATTGACTGGTTGTTTTTGGTGTCTGATGATTCGGACTTTTCAGAGATGTTGACGAAGGCAAGGGAGGCTAATTTGGGGACGGTTGTGGTCGGAGATTGGGATCGGGCATTGGGAAGGCATGCCGATTTGTGGGTTCCTTGGAATGGGGTAGAGAATGGGGAGGTTACCGAGAAGGATTTGGTGCCCAATAGGCGGAGAGAGCGGGAGGACTCTGATGGGGAGGACAGCTTCTTTTCTCTTTCAGTCTTTGATGAGGACGTTGATGGAGACAGTGACTTGGACAATGTAGTGAATGAGCTTGTTGCAGGAAGGTCTGCGATTGGTAGCATGAGGATTTCGGCTTTTTCAGAAGGGGAGGAAGAGGAGGAAGAAGAAGAATGGGACACAGAGGAAGTATTCAATGGCTTCGTGTTGGGGTATAGTGAGGATGAGGAAGATGTCTACTTCTGATACAAAAATTACATCTCTCATTGTCAAAGTTTGTTTCATAGCCATTTGATAATTGAATTGCAATGACATTGTGTCCAAGAGCTGATCATATCATATGGTTAGCTGGAAAGAGATGGCCATTTGGACGAATTGGCAACTAATTAGCTGGTTTGTTTCCAACAAGTTTGCGTACAAAAGTTGCCTGTCTGTATATTATACACCACATTTCTCAAAGGCTTAACTCCCTTACTGGATCTATCACTTGGATTAACAACAATACAAGGCTCATTTTGTGTCTTCTCCATCAACAACTATTTCATTCCGAGACAGGATAATAAATCTGCTCTTAGTATAAATGCACCCTTATTATTTCCATGTCATCTTTTATTTACATGTCTCCATTAGGATTTAAATCCCAATGGAAGGAAAAGATTTGAGTCAAGTCTCCGTTTTGATTGAATCTCGAGCTGAAGAACTTTTTGCAAATGTTTTTTGTGTGTTCAGCATAAGCATTTGGAGGTGCTCATAAAATTTCTACAACAATGTTCCTAGATCATGGAGATTGAGTACTTCTCTTTGGTTTTCAGATGTAATATCTCCGTCTCACTGATGCTGGGAGCATACCATAAACAGGGACAATATAGACAGAGATATATTCAGGACTGCATGGAATTTCTAAGATGGATTTGATGTTTTATGAGATTAGAATGCCCCCCTGAATCTTTAACAATTTTGCGTTCTGATTGACTTTTGATTGGGGAAAGGAGAACATGGTACATTAGAGGATTGTCTACTGATTATGGCACAGTGTTTAGTAGTGGGACCATATGAGGCTGCTATAGTTTTAAGTGATGCTTTTGGTATTTGCTATATGCTATATAGAATATAAGCCAAGCCATACAGGAGAGAGTGGAAGTAACGTTTGGTCTGTCAACTGGTTCTGATCATGCTTGGCTGCTCAAAGGAGAGTCATGACTGGATTTTTTGGCCTTCAAATTTTCTGCAAGTTCCATTTTGCTATCTGATTGCACTTGGTGAATTCCGTGTAGAAAGTTAGTACAAAAGGTGGCTTGGTGTAGAGTAGATTACCTTTCCCGTCCTTACTGGAGTAGTACTTTATGATTGTGAAGAATGAACTCATACCTTCTCAAGTGTCTTTAGCTATTTTGAAGTTTGTTTGTCTAGTGTTGTCACTAATAAGCATCGGGCAACTGCTGGAGTTGCCATAACCTTGTAGTTGTTCTCTGTGTCTAAAATGTAGAATAGAATTCACCTTTGCGTTTTTCTATTGCTCTATAATTCGCTGCATGAAAGGAAACACAACTATTTTCTGTAGATCTTTTCTATTGGATTTGTACCCCGATAGTAGTACTCTTCACTTGATCAATTGCAAACTTTTGAGTGGATATATAATGAAAATGCAAATAATTGCTGGTGAAGCAACAAAATGCTCCTGCTTTTGTCATTGCTAGGAGACATTTGTGGCGTTGCTATGTTAATGAGCAGAAAAGGACTCTCCGGTGGGATGATGGATCATGTAGTGGTAAAGCTTCTTTGAGTAGTTTGATGTATTTGGAGCAACATGAAGGTGTTCTCATCTTTTTTGGTGTTGAGTTACTTGACACCAAGGAGGGAAGATACAGGTGTGGTGGAAAGGAGTTTGCTTGTTTGACCTTTTAGTTTGAGATTCAGATTAGTGTCTGCACGGCGTGTGATGATGAGATTGATAAATATGAATATTGCAAAATGAATGGATCTCATGCTAATCAATCTTATGACGAGACTGATTAATTTTTGCGTTAGTGCATCCTCTGTAGCAGAGTGATCTCAAGGTAGGGATGGAGACCAAGTACTTTTATTCACCAAGCCACTGGTGCTTGTTGAGAATGCATGACAAGCCAAGCTTATATATTGCATCAGGTACGTAAGCTCAAACCTCTAACAGAAGGCCCACCTAGGGGGACTTTGTTCTCTTGAAGAAAGATGTGGGCTTGAAACTGCTCAAGAAAAGCCCTGGCTGCATCCAAAGTGTTTGATGAAATTCCCTGGAGAGCTCTTTCCTCTTATTGCAGTACCTTAGTTTATCAGATTCCCCATTCACATTGAGCCTAACTACTTTCCATCTGGGTCCTCTTTGTCTCAAAGTCTTTTTGTCCCCACAGCAACAAAGAAGGAATCCATAAAACTTAGGGATCCTTAGTTCCTCACGGAAGGCTTCGGATTCTATGGGACCGGCCGTTTAGCTCAGGTGCTTGAGCGCCTGCATCATGATTGGCCCGTGCCTAAGTTGTCGTTTCTGCTGAATTTCGAAGATGTTTGCCAAGTTGACATCCTAACCATGAAGGGTCGGGAGTTGTGTCCCGGGCCTAAATCGGATGGGCTTGGATTCGCATGAATGGAACAGCACCCTTGAAGCCCCTCTTCTCCATTCGACGTGGCTACAGCAAGCCAGATAGTATTTCTTTCTCGAACACAGCGCTTACATCTACCCTCGGTTGGGTGCAGTTCTATAATGCCAAGCGTGAAGGTTCTTGGATACAAAGCAAGAGCTCGGAATGATGTTGAGCGCTTCCGGTGGTTTTTGACATGAAACACAAGATTGGGTCTTAATCGAATTAGAGGACTGTGAGGCGAACCCACAAAATAAGTTAGGCGTAGTTGTTCTTCGTCCCAAGTTCAGTAACGTAGTTGGCAGCCGGCAATGGCCCCTCGTCTTCCCATTTGACCCATCCCTTTGCCTGACCAGCCACCCTCGTTTGCTACTTCTTTTGGATAATTATTCAAAAATTCATAAACATATTATTATATGGATATCAATTCAGTTCTAAACCTTTCAATTATATCAATTTAGTCCTAAACCTTTCAATTGTGTTCTAAACCTCTTGAAGATTTATCAATCTAGTCCCAAATCCATTATTCGGATAATTGGTTGGAAGGACTACATTGGCAAATCATCAAAAGGTCTAGCACTAAATTGACACAATTGAAAGGTTTAAGATAGAATTAATATCCGTACAATAGGTTTAGGACTATTTGGACAATTTTCCCCCATGCTCCCTTCTTTATATTAAAAAAAAAGAACCATATTTAGTCCAATCAACAGTTCATTAATTCGCGTACGCAGATCTTTATCAATGCATCAGTTGCAAAATACAGAAATCCACAAGCAAATCACCACCACCGCTCGAGTCATTGTATTGTAGCGGAAGCCAACCCTTCCTTATCTCACTTTTTTTCTGCTCTGTGTGATTGTGTGCAGAGAAGTTGATCGACCTACCGACCGCCCAACGCGTACAAGTCGCTCTTTCCTGCTGCTGCTTTCCATAAAAGTCCATTGCTTTCATCGCAATCCCAACCAAGGTTACCCAGAACAGCTCTCGATTTAGCAAATTTTTAATAAAGAGAGGAGGATATATTGATTAAAATAAGCCAAATTGCCAGCACACAGCAAATCTGGATTTGGAGTACCCCGTTTTCGGCCTAATCTTTCGTTGATTCCTCTTATCTTTTTATATCTGCAAATTGTGTGTTGTTTTGTGGTTGGTGGCCATGGTAGGGGGTTGGCGATTGCGTGGACGGAAAGAAACTTCCTTTCATTTTCATGCTCGTTATTGGGTCTTCGTCTTGGCACCGACCCGACCCAATATGTTAAATTTCTCGGAAATTTTCCCGTTTTGTCAATATCCCTACGTTTCGGGGAAACTTTCCCGCTTTGTCAATTATCCAAATAATCTTGAACTTATTGTGCAGCGGACAATTCAGTACCAAGTCTTTCAATTATGTCAATTCAGTTAAACCTTTTGACGATTTATCAATGCAGTCCTTCCGGCTAATTACCTGAATAATAGGTTTAGGATTACATTGACAAATCTTTAAAATGTTTAAGACTAAATTGACACAATTAAAAGGTTTAAAATTAAATTAGCAAATCGTCAAAAATTTAAGGATTAAATTGACACAATTAAAAGGTTTATGATTGAATTGGCCACCGTACAACCGGTTTAGGAACTTTTTGGACAATTATTACACATATTTGGATAAATGAATTTTGGAATATTTCTTTTTTTAACCCGAAACAGCCAAAACTTTCACGATAGATATATATTTCGATCAGTAAATTCACTCATAATTTCTTCATAATTGTTGAAAATTTGAAAATAGTATGCTGGGTTTTGTGGGGAAAGCCCAAAAAAAAAAGTGCTTCTTGCTTTTTACTTTATTCCTAAGCGGACGTGCCGAACCCGAATGTTATAGGTAGGCAACGCCGTGGGAGTATTATACTTGATCCACCAAAGTAACACAACACGATTTGTATGTTACAAAGGACCCATTGAGATCTCATGACATTTCTTTTCATCCATCACCTCCCTAAATATCTTAAGGGATTTTGTTCTAGTTTTGAGTTCATGTCGGCCACAATTTCGACACGGTAGTCGGATCCCCATGCCGGATCGAAATGGAAAAATGGATGAGGAAGTGGCGGAGGGGGGGGGTTCATGCTAATATGATAGAACCCGTTAACCATACTTTGTAAGGACATATTTCAATTTCAATATACCGATTTACACATGATACAACAGAGACCGCGTACTAACAAAAGAAGAACTTTTTTCCTCGTTAATTAAGGAAAAAAACTTTTCTTGTTCACATAACCCAATATAAAAAATCGGTGTAACCATGCTCAACTCATTATTCCCATGAGCAATAAATCACACAAGAACCATAACACTTCTTTTTTTTTTCTTTTGTACACCACGTCTTCCAAGCGTCGCATATGCCCGCATTACTCTTAAGAAACCGCACATGTTGATCGAACGCACGCATTTAGCATAACGGTTACACAATCGCACATGGAGTAATCCCTATCTGCACGGCGCGAGTGATATTGTACATGGACACGTCGGCGTCAAGCGGGCCGACTAAATTTCATTAAGAAGAAAAGAGAGTAAATGCACTGCGAATTTTAACTGGAAATTTCTGGAATTCGCCCCCACCCTAATGTCAAAACGCAAGGCGACATCGCTCCTTCATCCTTTTCAAAGACGTGACTTGTTCCAATTGACATGCACGAATTTCGGGCCCCGCCCCATCTTCCCCCCCTCCTTCCTTTGCAGGCACGTGCCCAAAATCCAACCCGCGGGGAAAAACACCACGTGACGTTAAAAAAGAAAAACCTGTCAACTTTGTCAAAAAGGTACAAAACCGTCCCCCGACCCGACAATCCCGATTAACCGAACATAACGAATCCCCCCCCCCCTCGCTTCTCGTCACCGACGTAAGAAATTTCCTCCTTCCCATGCGCGCCAAAAGAGAGAGAGAGAGAGAGAGAGAGAGTGACGGTCTTGTGTCGGCCGCGTTTTGAAGATTAGTAAGAGGGGGCGGCTTCGTGCTTGCTGCGGCGAAAGACGGCAACTTGGCGTGCCCATCTTGCCAAATTCATCTCCCTCTGCACGCCCCTCTCTCTCTCTCTCTCTCTCTCTCTCTCTATTTATACCCCCCCAGTTCTTGATCTTCTTCATCCTTAAGTCTTACCGGAAAAGACCAATCTTTGATTCTTCCCCCACCTACCTCTCTCTCTCTCTCTCTCTCTCAAGAATCAAGAATTCAAGAGCTTGTTATGGAAAGCGAGCGCTACGATGCGGCTATGGAGGAGAAGCAGCGGATCAAGAGACGGCCGACGCACCAGCAGGGGCGGCAGCAGCGGCAGCAGCAGGAGAGGCCGTACCGGGGTATCCGGATGAGGAAGTGGGGCAAGTGGGTGGCTGAGATCAGGGAGCCCAACAAGCGGACCCGGATCTGGCTCGGCTCCTACGCCACCCCCGTGGCCGCCGCCCGCGCCTACGACACCGCCGTCTTCTACCTCCGCGGCCCCTCCGCCCGCCTCAACTTCCCCGACCTCATCTGGCGCGAGGGACGGGACTCGCTGCGGGAGGTCTCGGCAGCATCCATCCGCCGGCGGGCCGCCGAGGTCGGGGCCCAGGTCGACGCCGTCCAGGTGCAGGCGGCGGCGGCGGCGGCCAAGCCGAGGCCGTGCCGGGCCCCGGACTTGAACGAGTACCCGAAGCTGGAGGACTTGGAGGAGATTCATCACGAGTCTGTCTTTTGAATTACTTTCTTCCTGGGAGAAAAACCAGGTTCAGGAAGAATTACTGATCGCCCCAGATGAAAGAGGCATTAATTTAGGCCAGGGTTGGTGAGACTGAAGGAGCAAATGAAGAACAGCAATCTCTTTGCGCGCGCAGATCAGCGCAACGTCGGTCTCCAGTTTTTGTCAAGAAAAGAGATTGTAGAGCCTCTAAGTTCTTCGAGTGTGGCAGGAGAATTGATTTCTATTTGTTGACCGTAATTTTTCTTTCTCATTCTTCCTTTTTTTCAAAGAAAAGATATCAATCCAGCGAAACGATTCCGACCAAGGACACAATACTAAATGAATGCTTGCTTATGGTCTAATTAATTCTTGCAATTCGATATCGTCAGGTCACAACGCAAGATCTCGTGAACCTGAGAGGCTGAATGTTAGCTGTCATGTCGTGCTGCATAAAGACGAACTTTTTTCACGAGCTTGTTTTCTGGGATCTTTTGAAAGCTTGAGTTGAGTGCGCATGGTCCAGGCTTTAGCAGGATGGTGGGTGGTTTTTACAGGGTGTGCGATAGAGATGTGATTTGGCGTTCTTGTTTCCGAGTCACGAACTGCCCCCACCAACAACGTGCCTGGGGACCATACCGAAGCAGCAGGTGACCACCACATAGATTAGAAAGTGCAGCAGAAAGAGATGATGGCAAAAAGCTGTGGCGATCCATCGATCTGAAGCGCGTTCATCAGTACCACTCAGACTCGTGTTTTCTCGTGGTAAGCAGTGGGGGAAAAGTACAAAAAAAGTCATAAACCTATCGCATTGATATTAATTCGGTCCAAACCATTTAATCGGACCGATTTGATTTTAAAATTTTCTACATTGATACCATTTCAATTTATTCGGCCAATTTAGGCAAGAAATTATTGACGTGGACGCTGGCCGTCTTACGTGGCACGGCCGCCCGGTGTTGACGTGGGTATTTTGAATTATATTTTAATAATTTTTGTTATTCTTTCTTTTCTTTTATTATTATTTTTTTCCTTCATTTTGATCAAGGAGGATCACCCTTGCCGGCTTTTGGGCAAGGGCTAGTAAGCCCTCGGCCAGGGCCTTCGCGGCCTCGCCGGCTCTAGGCGAGGCGACCCTCACTAGCAATCAGCAAGGGCTTGCTGACCCTCACTAGCGACCGGTGAGGGCTTGCTGGCCCTCACTCGCGATTGGCGAGTGCTAGTCATTGACGAGGGTTGCTGGCAAAAATGAAGGAAAAAAAGAAAGAAAGAAAGCATAATAATAAAAGAAAAGAAAAGAAAAGAAAATAACAATAAAAAATTCAAAAATATATAAAAATATATAAAAATATGTTCACATTACCACATGAAGGCTCCTTTTATTTCTTGGAAAATAACTTCCAAGAAAATATTTTCGGAATATTCCGGTGTCTGGTTCACGGAAAATAAACAAGTCAAAGAAAACATTTTCCGTCAATGGAAAACACACCCTCAAAAGTGGGACAAATGATTTCCCTCCTCCTTCTTTCACCATTCATTTCAATTATTTTATTATTATTATTTTTTATATTTCAAAATTTGTATTTTTGAAAACAAACAAGCCGACGAGGCTCGACCTCGCCAAAGGACGGTGAGGCTCAGGCCTCACCATAGGTTGGCAAGCGAGCTTGCCAGATCGCAACTCGCTAGACCACCTTGCGAGCTTGCCTATGGCCGGTGATCGGTCATAAAAGAAGCGCAAAAAAAGAAAAGAAAAAGAAAATTAAAAAATCAATTTTTAAAAATAAAAAATCAATTTTTAAAAATAAAAAATCAAAAAATTATTAAAAGTAGTGCATGGAGAAAAATAAAATCAAAATTTCCAAACCAAACAACGGAATATATTTTCCGGGTCTTTTTCAGATTTTATCCAAATACTGAAAAATTGTGTCAGTTTTCTACGTAAGTGGCTTCTTGGAAAACATTCTAGAAACATCACATTTTCCACAAAACGCCAAACGAATGGAGAGGAATTTTTAACTTTAATCATCTAAGACTGCTAATCAATACAGTATGACCAATAACAATCATGGATATTTTTACTCCAAAACTATCCTTTATACATAAGTTTCTTTTAAGAAAATCAACCTTAACTCATTAATAAGTTATTACCTTTTCATCAACAATCCATTCATATAAGTTATTTTGTGTCTTCAATGTGCTATCCTTCCACGGAGAAAAGTTTCAATTAACGCCTGATCACTAGACAGAGGGGGATTAAACATTTTATAATTGAGGATGCATTTGCTTCATGGAAATCAATAATTTGGAAAATAATTTCCAAAAAAAATCACTTATATCACTTATACAAATAAATTAATGAAAAATACTTTTATCATCCATGAATCTGTTTAGACATAAATTGCTGTGTACGATAAAAATATTTTTCATTAACTATTTGTTTAAGAGACACAATAAATTATTTTTTAGAAAATATTTTTTTCTCTAAAAATGGGCCTTGAGATAAAATATTCATTTCTCAATCCGATACTCATTAGTTTCCAAAGTTTCTTTTGAATCAAAACAAGGCCTCTTATACCTTTAGGGCTTGTACTATGACAAACGGTAAGTCCATCAAGAAATTCTGCATGTTTGATCTTATGTTCTTTGGGCCCAATTCCAAATCCCATTCCAATGTTCGGATCATGCGAGTTCTAAATTTCCATGGGAGCCTCTTCGTTTGGTTCTAGCTTCCTTACCTTTAAAGCTTATGTTTTGAGGCGTTTATTTATCATAGAGATCGTTTTGCCATGCAAAAGCAGTCGATTTATCACGGTATTGTAGTAATGGGCCTTACAGATAGCTGCGCCTACTTGGGCCCAAAGAGCAAACGATAAGATTTTGACACGTTATTTCTTTCTTAGGCTCCATTCATTTTGCTGAAAACGAATGATTTGAAAAATATTTTCCTAAAAATGATTATTTATATCTCTTGAAAATAATTAGTCAATAAAAAATGTTTCATTATCAATAACAATTTATGTCTTGATATTTTCAAGGACGGTGAAACTATTTTTTCGTTTATTCATTTTTTATAGGTGGTATAAGTGATCGTTTTAAGGAAAACATTTTTTAGATCATTCATTTTCTGCTAAATAAACGGAGCCTTAGACCTTGCTCACTCTACTTGGACTCTTTTTGTTAGTGTATGGGAACATTTTGGGGAGGTCAGACAATCCGCGAAAGTTAATGCAACTCACCCCAAATTTCAACAAAAGGATATAAAAAAAAGGGTCAATACTACGAAAAACCCTAAACTGGTACACTTGTGATAATTTTACCCCAAACTATTTTTTTTACCATAAAAAATCCAGAACTGGTACACTTGTGACAAATCTACCATAAACTATTTTTTTTACCACCAAAAACCCCAAACTAATATACATATGACAATTTTACCCCGAATTAATTTTTTAATATTATTTTTTATTTTTCAAATTCTTTTATTAATTTTTTCTTATTTTTTAATCTCTGGCCGATCGTCGGACCGGCGACCGGCCAGAGGCGGAATCCGGCGAGGTCGAGCCTCGACGGATCTGGCGAGGGCTCGGCCCCGCTGGCCACTGGCGAGGCCGGCCTCGCCTTGCAATGGCGAGGTCGGCCTTGCCCAACGTCGGCGAGGTCGAGACTCGCCAATGGCCGGCGGGGCCGCGCCCTCGCCAGATCCAGCGAGGCTCGACCTCGCCGTTGTAGGGCGAGGCCAACCTCGCCCAATGCCGGCGAGGCCAACCTTGCCCTATAACGGCGAGGTCGAGCCCTCGCTAGATCTGGCGAGGCTCGACCTCGCTGTTGCCGGGCGAGGCTGACCTCGCCCTGCAACGGCGAGGTCGAGCCTCGTCGGATCTGGCACAAGCGCGGCCCCGCCAACCGCTGGCGAGGGGCAAGGTCGGCCTCGCCCAACGCCGGTGAGGTCGAGCCTCGCCAGCGGCCAGCGGGGCCGCGCCCTCGCCAAATCTGACGGGGCCGCGCCCTCGCAGGGTTCCGCCTCTAGCGACCGGCCAGAGATTAAAAATAAAGAAAAAATAAAAAATTCGAAAAATAAAAAATATTATTAAAAAATTAGTTTAGAGTAAAATTGTCATATGTATATTAGTTTGGGATTTTTGGTGGTCAAAAAAATAGTTCAGGGTAGATTTGTCACAAGTGTACCAGTTTGGGGTTTTTTATGGTCAAAAAAATAGTTTGGGATAAAATTGTCACAAGTGTATCAATTTAGGGTTTTTCGTGGTATTAACCCAAAAAAAAGACACTGGACATCTTGAATTAAGCTATTTTCAGGTACAACTAATTATATTCGAATCTCTGCACGAAAAGAGATAAGCTGTGCACACGAGGATCAGGGAGCTTGCTATGAATTTATTCTTCCTGACGTGATCTCGACAAGTAACATCGAGTATGTATGACCTTCAAGATTGCACCCTTTTGAAGTGTTCCTCTTCAAAGGTAAATTAAGTAGATTAATGTTTTGAATTCATGGTTTTTTGGTCCCTAGTTGACTTGCATGCTCTTAGCTTTGGGTTAAAGTTGATGTAGAATTGCCATATGAAGTCACTATGTAATCCCAGTCACTTGTATGAATTCAAGTAATTACCTTTTAGAGAACAAAATCTCCAACCTGAGATGGAAATTGAGAAGGAGGTTCGAGTTTGGTAACATAGCCGTCGTCTCCTGTTTACGAACCTTTTGAACTTTTTGCCTAGTGCATTTTGTGGTGTCACATGTACTGCGAAAGCTCTGAGCACAATCGGTTGACAACTGCTAATAGCACTAAAAGAAGAAAAGATCGCTCAGGAAAGCGAAAGGGGAAAAGCTCCATTCAAAATGCATCTGGGTTATTATAATCTAATTCCCATTTGTCACTTATTTGGTAGGTTAAAGGAGCATTATTATTTGGTTGTTTTCTTCTTGGGCTAAAAAAAGAAGTATCATTTCTCAATTACTAGAAAACTAAACGTAGGAAAGAAAGGAAAATAGCAAATATACTTGCAATAGGTGGAAATTGTCTAAACAGACACAAACCTATTATGCGAATACCAATTCGGTCATGAACTTTCAGATTTAGCTAATTTAGTCCTAAACATAACGCACAAAATTTCAATATAGTCATTTCGGTCACTTTTCGTTGGAAATGGCTGACGTGGCAGTGTGCCACTTAGGATGACCAGCAATGACTAGAACGCCACGTCAACGATTTTCTAGCAAAAAATAACTGGAATAACTACATCGAAATTTTGCATAAAGATTTAGGACTACATTGTAAATTTGAAAAGTTTATAACTAAATTGACGTTCATACAATAGGTGAGGACTAAATGGGTGATTTTTCCAATGCAATAGTGTTTAGTGATTCAAATATGGAAACTAATGCTAGTTCTCCAATTGCACGCTTTGTGCTTCACTTGCTTTAGTTGTAGTATGGGATGATACAATTTTGTTTAAGGTGCAATTTATGAAGATAGCGGTTGATATATATTGAGTTGGCCCATGACTTATTTATTTAAATTTTTGAGTGGAGGTGGGTCTTATTGATTAATGTGTTTGAACTTGGGTTATCTCTTAGAATGAAAAACAAAAGGGTTTTCGCTGCCACAATTTCCTTGGACTTATATGGGCATGACTCAGGGCATTGACCGTAAGCTAACTCACAATAATAAAGGGCTGAGAAACCAGCCTAACTTGTGTTAAGGCTTGACCCTTGCGCTAGAACGATGGCTTTGATTTCAGAGGCAGCAGATCACATGTTTGATATGTATCATCTAGCATGAAAAGCTAACGTTGGCGACCTAAGGGCCCAAAGGGTATCGTCTTAGAGAACTCCACAAGCAGACGTGTAAGTCGCGAGTCGAGCTAAAAAAGATAGAGGACAGTCCAGTGTGCATGGTGTGGTTGCTGTGGGCGGTGATGACCTCAGTGAGAGAGAGAGAGAGAGAGAGAGAGAGAGAGAGAGAGAGAGAGAGAGAGATGTGAAGTGAAATAGGACTGAAAATCAGTGTGGTTTTTGGTGATTTCTCAAGCATTCTTCGCTACACGCAGACATGTTCCCGTCCTCTTGTGGCGGGAATTGTAGACTCTCTTTGACAACTGCGATGAGTGGGGCACAGCAGCATTAACATCTGCTTCCATTGGACAGTACATTGACGTGCACCGCTAAAAAGCAGCTTCCTTTTACTAAGTTGCGTTTACTCTTCTTTCCAAAACTGTGAGATCAAGAGGGTTAGACGAATAAAGAAGAGGCCATCCGAAAGACTTTCGAGAGAGTCAAAATATCCCCAAAAAAACAACTCTTCGAGTTCGTGCAAAGCGCACCACAATGGGGTTAAAAGAAAATGGAATAGCGAAAAGAAGGGAGGAAAGCAAAAGGGGTCTTGAATAAGAGCTGTGAGAGGATCTTTCAGTGCCATCGATTTGCTGCTTAATTGTGTTTGGACTGTCATCCATTCACTGCCACAAAAGAGAATCCCTTTCCCTTCATATTTGCACCCACTTTCCCTTACACGACATGACACGAGGTTTTTTTCCCCGCTCACCATGCGATCACCTTCTCTTTCTCCCCCTTTTCTCGAGGAAAAAGAAGGGGGGAGAAACAAAAGGGGGGACGGGTTTCACTGTAGGGCATAAAGTCGGGGGAGATGAGTTCGTGTAAAAGGTGTCCATCCAAATCTAGTCGGGAATATATTTCCATCATAGCAATGATGGCTACTCACAGTCACATTCACTTTATTTGGCATACTCTGAGGAGGGAGAGAGGGAGAGAGAATGTGGCATCAGTATCATCAGCGACAGATCACTTTCCATCAAATTCCAAGTTAAAAAAGGCTTCCAAGCAAAACGAAAACCAAAGAGAATGGAAATATAAAGTCATCAGGTAAAAGGTAGGGGAATTCGGGGCTTTCTTTACTATTAATTTGGTGAAAAGTACGTGTTATTTCCGTGATGGCATTTCATGTCATGCTTCCAACTTTTTCCACTACGACATGTTTTGGCCAAGGAAAGGCTATTAACCAAACCACAAGGCACGAGTAATTCTGCTGATTTTTTTGTCTTTTTACTAGTATATACTACCTATTCGCCGGAAAAGAAAATGAGTCTTGATGATAGCGTTCGGTTAGTGGCATACCTACGTTCACAAAACAAAGGCTCAGTGAAGTCGGATACCGTGCAAAGTCCAATGAAGGTGCTCGTATGAGAGTGTTTGAATTAAAAATTCATATTGAGATTTGGGTAACATGGGGTAATTGGTATATCATAGCTGATTCATTAATCATTAAATTAAGTTCTAGAAAATGTGACTTTAACTAGATATGGTTGATGGGCATGAACTTGAATTCTCTCTTGGTGATCTCTCTGAGTGAAGGTGTTCAACTTATACTGCATCCGTCGGAATCGATGATTAATCGATGGCCTACTTGATCTAGTGTATCGATGTTTGGTCATATGTCTTGTAGAAGAAACCTCCGCGTGACTTCCCTTATTGAGATCATTATCGGTGTTACAAGATTTTGCTGCTGATTTTTGTGGCACAACCAAGGTAAAGATTCGAATTGAGATAATATTGGAGTGAAAGAATACTTAGATTAAGTGGGTGAGGACATAATACATAACTGTACATGCGAGTGGGAGATTTGTTGAGGTGTTTGTGTGAGGATGTTAGACGAAAGAATGCCCACATTGATTTAAAATTTTTAGTAAATATCCAATTGGATATGTTGACATGCTTGAACTTTGGCTCTCTTTAAGTGTTCTCAGTCCAATATTGATTGAAAATGGCTAAAGGTTCAAAATCAATTTATCACCTATGTATTCTCTAATCTCTCTCCCTCTTTGTCTCGAGAAGTGGTGGAAAGTTGTTGCCTCGTTAGCCATGGCTATATATACAGCTGATACTGATAAATAGGCACGCCGGTGATAGCAAGGGTCGGTGGCGTTTTGCCCATGGGTTGTGGCGGTGGCAGCTCCATAATCTACATAGACTAATTAGGGATGGTGATAAAAGGAAAAATGGAAAAATAGAAATATAAAGAAAATGAGAAAAGTACAAAAAGGAGAATGCATCTCAATCTTTAAAATGGGAAAATTATCAAAAAAGTCAAAAACTTATTGCAATTGTGTCAATTCAGTCCCACACTTTTTTTGTGTGTCAATTGAGTTATAAATCTTTTGCATTTGTGCCAATTCAGTCCATTGGATCAATTTTGGCTAGCCAGCGCTGACGTGGCACGACCGGTGCTGACATGGATAATTTAAAATAATAATTAAATATTTTTTCAAAATTTTAATATTTTTTTATTTCTTTTTTCCCCTTCCTTCTTCCTTTGGCCGACAAGGTCGGCCCCATCCAGCCACTAGTGAGGTGAGCCCCCGCCAGACCTCGACCTGCAACAAGTGAGGCCGACCTTGCTGGTCCCTAGTGAGGCTTGACCTCGCCTTTGCTTGGTCGCCTCGGTTTGGTGACTGGCCAGAGGAAGAAGTAAGAAAAAAAGAAAGAGAAAGAAAATAAAAAAATTTAAAAAATAGAAAAAATATTAAAATATTATTAAATTTTGTCCACGTTAGTATCAATCGTGCCATGTCAGTGCTGGCCGACCAAAATTGGTTAGATGGGCTAAATTGGTGCAAATACAAAATATTTAAGATTTAATTGGAAAAAAAAGGTTTAGAACTGAATTGACATAATTACAATATGTTTAAAAAAAATTTGATGAATTTTCCCTTTAAAACCAATAAGGTGATATGTTCTCCTTCCAAAGTGGATTTCTTCAGAAATTCGGAGGATCTTGATCCTTTACTTTTACTCACCGGTGTTGAAATGCAATTTAACAATCGGCCATAATTATGCTCAAAATTCAACATAAGTTCAAACAAATTTAGGCTTCGAGCATTAATCATCTAAAAATATTCAAAATTGTTTAATGATAGATATAATCCACGAATGCTTGACCCATCTCCACATACTCACCCATGGTTCGATAAGTTAAAATTGCACATCTCTATATTGCAATAAGCTAAGATCACAATCCATCTCGTCAGATGAGATCCGGTGCATTAACGCCAGAACGATGACATTCACAATTAATCACATTAAGATCATGGTACAACATGGAATTATGTATGCACCATGGGAATGGGGTGTTCCAGCCTGCAAGGAGACCTTTTATGCAAAAGACATTGCACCTTCAATCCTACTTCTCTCGAGTTTGGAAAGGATTGTCCGTGTCACTACCAAATAAATCAATTCGGAGGTCGATTCCGATGCAGACCGAGCTAGAGATCTCACTGATTGTCGCTTTACAATTGCGTACATTTTTTTTTTGAGTTGACTCACGTACCTCTTGGTGCAATAAGTAACAAACCACAATATCCTGATCAAGTACATAAGTCGAATATCAAGCCATTGCTTAAACTACGGGGTTATTTCGGGGGCTGAATTTGCACGAAATTAATAAATATTTTCGAAATAGCTTGCGTTTTCTTTACTCAAAAAAGGCCACAGATTCTCACCTGAGTATATTGCCCCCTCTACACCGTGCAAGCATCGAGTGTATTCTGTCACTTTTCAGAGGGTGAAAGTGATTTTATGGTTCTACTCGTGCGCGCACACGCACAAGCACAAGCACAAGCACAAGAAAGCTTCTTTTTTTTTATATATATATATTTAGATGGATGAAATTGGAGGGCGTGTGAGGGGTCCATCGACACGTGCGAATGATGACAATGTGTATGGGGGGATACAATAATGATGGAGTTCCACCGTTTCTTCCACTGGTCGTGGGATCCCCACCCCCCCAACCTTATCATGCGACCCAACTTCCTCTCTCTCTCTCTCTTTATCTTTGACCGACAATTATCATCATGTCATCAACTCCATCTGATTGATGTTCTTGCTGGTGGAATGAAAATTGCTCGTCATCTTGTAATGGGACGAAACTTTAACAACAACAATGATAAATTTCCCATCGATCCATAAGAGGAAATTCGAAGAATTTTGTTCGGCCCACGTTTCTGATTGGTGGGTGACTCATTATGGACATCGAAGCACTAAATTTAATTAAATACAATGCAAACGTGGGCGATGTTCATAACTTGCAACTTATGAGGTATCGAGTGGTGGATGAAGGACAACGGGACTCTTGGAGAAGTGGGTTTTGAGTCATTAGGTTCGAGAGAGAACATACGTGTAGGTAAGTTAAATAGATTGGATGAGTGGTTAAACACTAAAGTTAAATGCGGCGGAATTCTATAGTCAAATCACAATACTCTCACTCATATTGACCTCGGAGGTTAAGATCGTCACCCAGTAAATAAGTCTTAATAAATTCTTAATTAATGCATGTGAACATGATAATTCCATGTATTTGTAAAGATTAGCCGAAATGAGAGATTCAACCCTACATTATAAAAAAATTGATGTACATAGATAATGTGGGACCACTTAAAACATTTTAGAGAGGAAAAGAATTTCAAGAATCATGTTAAATTATCCTTTATTGTAAGGAGCGAGCATAATGCAATTGGTTCGTTTTGGAGATTGATTCAAACAAAATCGTAACCAAACTGTATTAAAACGATTTGTCAAGAAGCCAAACCAAACCATTTAGTATTTATTACCAAAACTAACCAAACTGTAAAAGGTGGTTCGGTTTGATTTAATTCCAAACCGCTTTGAGCCCATCTCTCTCTTCCTTTTTTGGGTTTCTATTTAGCTACTAGTATCATATTCTAAATAAGAAACTAAAATAAGTAGCAACATAAGTATGAAACTTGTGACAACATAAAGTTTAAAGAGAATAATTGTGATGACATTTTTTTTATCTGTCCCACTCTAACTCTTATCTTACTCTTGGACTTTTGCTTTGCTTCTATTTTTTCACATAAGGCAATTATGAAAAAATAGTTTCACGATTTGGTTTGGTTTCAAATTTTTTGCAACCAAACAAAACTGCGCTATCATGGTTTGGTTTGGCGGTTTGAACCATTTTTTGCTCACCCTATTTATAACTTGTATGGGGATCTTCTATACGTATCATCTCCTTATGCTCAATGATTTATAGTTTTGGATTTAAACATTCTAAAGTATCATCCTAATATATTCAAAGATTTACCATTTTTAATAAAGGATCTCTCTACCGTGCATTCTCTGTTTGAAGGTTTAATTCATAATCTCATGTCATTTAATGATGAAAGCAGAATGTGTAAGATCATCATCAGACAACGATGTAATGACATTGAAGCATTTAAGACCTCTTCACATATTTTTTTTTGTCCGTCTCTAATTCTCAATTTACTCCCAAGTTTTTATCTTGTCTCCTTGCAGAGCATGAAAGTCGAAATCCATATCTGAAACTAAGCATCGCCATCCTTAATCCTTGAAAAAGATGGTGATTCGAATTTCTCACTTTCTTCTTTTCAAATAGAAAGAATGACTATTAAGGCAAACTCTAGTAGTTGGCTCTTCACGTTCTTAACAAGATGGAAGAGGAATCGTTTTAAGGAGGGACACATCATTGCACTGATGGACAGGCATTGATTGGGGAATGGAAGCGAATGAGAGAAATCAATGTGGACAATACAATAAATGAATTTGAGTGTAGTAGGAGGCCCTCTATATGTTTTGACTTTTGGTGCAATCAAGGCCTGATTTCCCGGTCGGTAACATTTGGTTGTCGGAAAACCTCAGCCTTTCATTCTTGCGTGAAAGTTATAAGCATAATTCTGACCATAATAGAGGACCCAAAAAAATAAATATGTTGACAAACGAGTTGGAAATCGAACACTATAATAAATAAATAAATGTTTGATTGCACACGTTTTGGGGATCAATCAACCAAAGTAAAATTTCTAGAGAACTCAAACTTGAAATATTACCCAATCAATCCTAAATTGATTGTACGGATGCTAATTTAATCTTAAACTTTTGTGCGAAATTCCAATCAAGTCATTGCGATCAATTTTCGTAAAAAATCGCCGATGTGGTGATCTGGTCATCGACAGTCATCCCATGTGGCAAATTGCCACGTTACTATTTTCCGACAAAAATTGCTTGCAAGGATTACATTGGAATTTCACGCAAAGATTTATGACTAAATTAGCAGAATTGGAAATCTTAGGAGTGAACTGATATCCATACAATAAGTTTATGACTAATTGGGTAACTTTTCCTAAATAGTCATGGCCCAAATATTTAGGATTTCTACCCTAGTCGAAGAGATGATTTTGAAAAATTCTGGCACCATGTCATAGCAAATCTACAACTCAAACCTGCTCGGATGGTGCGGTGGTCCAATCACGAAATTATATCATCAAACAAAAAAAGATGGATCAATCAACCTTTAGAACGTCATGGGTTTAAGGTACATCGCTTTTATAGTAATACCAAGTATCTAGGCTTTTCAGCTCAATCATCAATTTTCACGAATAAACACAAACCGTCTTATCCGTGTGTATCTAGTAAGCCTACCCTCGCATGTGGCATGCATAACTAATAAAGTTAATACGATTGTGGATTACCGTAATTTGAATACAGAATCTCTTGCGTTAAAACCAAGCACTCAATTGCTTATCCAAACCCGTCGCTGTAGCCACGTCCGAGATCCTTTTTGACTGCATCTACCAAAGTTCTGATACAACAATCAACCCGATTGTTCCTTCTTTAAAGCTGTCAGATCGATAAAAGGAGTTCCACTAGACTCGGAGACAATTAGGTGACCACCATGAATGGGGTCATGATAGCATGTTTGACAATTGCAGAGAGAAGTGGGTTTTTCCGAGCGTGTCTTTAGTTCAAGAAGGAGAGATGAGAACTTGTTGACTGGGGTTTGCGTGCATGGCGATCAAGGGGAGGAGGAGGAGGAGGAGGAGGCACATGCAAGTGAAGAGTAGTAGCGATGCTGCAGAATATCTGATGGACCAATGGTGACGGTAGATCGCTCTGGATTCATCAAATTAGGTGCACAATGATTGAGTCTACAAGGATAGGGTGGGGGAGGGAGAATTTAGAATCGATGACAAAAGCAAAGTCGTGATTGATGGTGGAAATTGAATCCATTTTGGGGTTTTGTACACTCACGTGAGACCGAAACCGGTGAATAAGGCAGGGCCAAACACTAATTACATACCAAGATTTGCTTAATCATATCCTCGTCGTTTAATTCATTTGCATGACTGGCCTGTATTTCTCTCATGAGAGGGAATGTTGCAGGTCGAGTCCGTGTCCTCATTGTTGTAAATGCGTGATGCTACGCAAGAGTTCGAGCAATTAAAAAATCTTTATTAGCCAATAGTTATGTCTTTCACTTTGTTTAATCAGGACAAATTGAGTGCGGTGTCATGGGAGATCTCACTCAACTTTTTTTTTTTTTTTTGCTTTCTTTTGTGTGATTAGTGAGATAGTCAAGATCTCACTCGGCTTATGCAATCAGGAAATTGGACCTTCCGAAAAAGAAAGAGATCTTTGGATTTGTCAAACACTCATAATTGTCTCGACAAATTTCACGTCAGTGATGGAATGACATCTGGCAATTTGAGTTCCATGACGCAAGTCGCTCCTGGGGAACTGGTCCTCTCTCTCTGTTTTTTCGGTGCGATTTGAAATTTTGGAGCATAGCTTCTCCTTTGGTTTTGACTATAACTAGAAAAATAGGGCATGTAATTCCACAAGAAAAAGTGCTATGGAAAAGTGAGAACTTGATTTTCGAATTAAAGAGTTTGAAATGCTTTTGTAACTTGTGCATCTTTATTTTTCGTTTTCACTTTTTCGTTTCATACCATTTAATTGGACTAGTACCCTAAGGTATCTATGATGAAAAAAGTTTGAGTTCGTATGATCCGTTATATGGTAATTGTTGAAATATTAAATCACACATTCATCTGTCAGCTTAAATTTTTAAAACAGTCAATAATGATTCTACAGAAGTTTACGTGATTTTTATAGGAGGTCATGGATTTAAATCTTTATGAGTTTAAATCTTCTCAAGACCCTATTTTAATTGTAAAGTGTTATCGCGAAGTAAATTTTACAGTGTAAATCTGCCGACCATCAACCGAGGTTTGGTCATTAAAAAAGATGCATGAACTGAAGTCCCTTTTGGACCTTTTCTGTGTATTTCGACACAGATATCTGGCCAGTGATTAGGGCGGCAAGAATATGGCCCAATAAAATAATAATAAAAAAAAAGAGATATGGCGAATGGAAAGATATATACCTTCCAGAACGTCATTTTGGCAAAAGATAAAGTTAAATCTACAGCAGTCCCAAAAAGAGGCAGATTAATCGCATCAAATCATTCTGTGGACGAGCTTTATATGCCACTTTTAACTCCAAAAGCTACTTATGATCAGTACATGTGATAAAGAGGGCCGCATTAAAACGCCGTAAATAAATAAATAAATAAAAAGGAAAGGAAAGAAGTGTCCAATTGAGCAATGAGGCTCAACTCAAAGCTGAATCACTATGTAGATACACTCTAGCTGCTAGTGAATCACTATGTAGATACACTTTAGCTAGAATCCATGCTTTCCAATCTATACATGGAAAAGGGGCAAAATTAAGATGCTTTGCTCCAAAATTTGAAAAAGAAAATGCTTGCTTGGCGATGGGCATGTAGTTTACACCGAGTTTGTCGAGCACATAAAATAACACATGAAAAATGATTTAGAATTTTATTATACCAATTAAAATTTTAACATATGATTTCATTACGTATAAAATATGAACGACTTTTTGCATGGGTTTCTTTGCGAGTTAAGTTATGATTGTCAGTACAAGAACATGTGATTTTAGGTTCTTTAAGTTAGGAATGCCACGTACAGATTTTGTGCATGTCCATCTTTTGTGTTTAAATCCAATCGGGGACATGTATTTCATTGATACTAATTTTTATTGATGTAACATAAGTATGTTCTTTTGGGATGAATTCAATAATTCTCGATTAACTCTAGAGGGGTGTGGTCGAGCAATTTTTGAAGTTCAATTTTAATTTGGGCTCTTATTTTAGTGACGTATATAAGTAGCAAATTGCATTCCGACACGAACCAGGTTTTCAAATGTATGAAATTTTGTGTGGTCGTATAAACTAGCGTTGGGTTTTGTCCTTTTCTTGCGAGGTGAAAACGACAAATGGGTAATTTTAAAAACGAAAAGGGTAACTATCTAGTAATAAGAAAAACAGGGGTTGGTTAGATTCAAACTAGCGTGACCGAAGTGTAGGTTTTGTCCCAGACCAATCTCTGACGGTAACGCATTGGTACTTACGTACGTCCATCACCGAAATCTGTGGGGTGTCTTTAATATATTTTCCAACGGGAGTGGTTTTCTTGTCTCCTCTTTTCCGACTTTTCAAATTATTCTTTGTTTTATATTTTAATTCTACTATATATATCTATATATCTATACATAAATGTCGCCAAGGAGGAACATGGTAATCTAGGGAAGGTGGTCTAGGGCTTGATTAAGCTGGCACTAGCCACCAATCATTGTGTGGCGGTCAAATATATTGACTCTTATGTTCTTTTCTTCTTCTTTTATTTGTTTTTTCAAGTGAAATTTTGTGTCATAAATCGATAGATAGATGTAGGAATATAATCGGTCTTTGCCTTCGATTGCTTGTTCGGGTTCAGGCGTTTGGTTAAGTTCGGATTAATTGGAATGGCATTTCTCTAGAACATTTCGAGTGAACCGGGGAAAAAGTAAATCCCTTGAATCCAAAACACGTTTGTTATATTGGGGAGAATGGGAATACATCCAATTTATTTAGTTCTTCTGTGCCCTCACATTTATATATTGCATTTTCAATAGTTGTAAAATAAATTTTTTACAGCAAGAATGAATGACTAACAAACGGTGTGGAATTACAATTAGCGTAACTTTAAGACTTTTTTAAGAAACTAAAGTTTTGATTATGAAAATTCACATGGTACTTAATTTTGAAAAGTGCTCACGCCACTTTCCTTGACTTGGTCGTACATGGACAACTCTTTGAGTTGGAATTGGATATGATTTGATTTCATTAGTATGATACACGATTCTATTTAAAAACTAGTTGATGTATGGTCACTAATTTCACAATTCGATGCTTGAACATTTCTCGCAAACCGGCCCTTCGATTGGCAAGAAGGTTTAATTTGATAAGCCCGACCAAACACATCCGTTGAGACAAATTTCTCCTAACGTCGACAATCAAAAACTTTTGTCGAGCAATATGTCATTTACATGGATTCGTAATCTATCACAAGTAGTCTAATTTTGCTTGAGAAATTGTATATATTGATGGGGAAATGTGTTGGGGGGACCAAAATGAATTCTTTTTACAAGTTAGAGGGAAACATTGTCAAAACAATTATGAGAACCACATCAACAAAAATTTCTTATATGCGTACCTGGAGGGCTGGTGGATGTAATCAATTGTGTCCCTATGCAAAAATTTAACACTTATTGTGCCGTTTCCAAGGAAGAAAAAACAACAACAGCCACAATTAGTTGTATACTAGGCAAATTATTTACCTAGCTCAAACCTACTCAAAATGTTAAAGTCCGTCGTTAATTTCAAACTTATCAACATCAGAATCAACATCTTTATGATAGCACGAGGTATTCGAAACCTTTGACTCAACTAATTTTCCATGAATATACTTAAATCTCACAATCGAAATGCATTTACTAAGACTTTAGAGTCCTCTAGGTAAACCGAGTGGGAGAAGCTGTAGATTGAATAGGAAAGAACCCATAAAAAATCCCTAATTATGCTCACGTGACTTAACTTAAGTAAAATAAAAACAATATTGTTTTGGCTGGAAAATCATCTGATAGAACATTGATAAAAGTAAATATGTCATATATGTATAAATTTTGAGTTTTTTTACGTTACAACAAAAAAATTTAGGGTAAATATATTACAATGATCATGGTTTTGGGGTTCTTTTGTGACTTTTTCGTACTTGAATTAAGATTTTGTTATATTTGGACCAAACGCTCGAATACCCATGGTTTCTTGCACTTGAAAGAAGTTGAATTATTGTCACGATTTGGTTTACATGTCGTATAAAAGTAGATTTAGGTTTCTTGTATTAGATATTTTCCTTCTTAAATAAGCTCGATTTAGGATACTTACGGAGATTAACGGACATCCCATAACATAGACAGTGAAATTAGTAAAACATCAATTGAATGACACAACAGGAAAAATTTTGAGAGAAAAAAATGGGTAAAAACTCAAGTTCTGTTTATTTTGCAAAAAATAAATGATTTTAATAATATATTCCTGAAAACGATCGCTTCATGTACAACAATGAATGAACGAAAAATATTTTTATTATTTACGAAAATATTTAGATATACTTTATTGTCGTGATGACAACATTTTTCATTGATTAATTATTTCAAATCATACAATACAAATGATCAATTTTAGAAAATATTTTTTTAATTATTTATTTTTCTCGAAATAAATGGAGCTTTAATCGAAAATGTGAACCTTGTTGAAGTCGGGGTTTATAGGTTATGGGAGGATTTTGTTTGACGAAGTTGGCAAAACGTGGAGACACATGGATTGATCGAGACTGGCAATCTATGATTAAATTGGTGATATGATGATGGTAAATGTGTCTTGTAAAGTTCTATATAATTATAGGAAAAAATATTTTTTTTATAGAAATTCCCTTTAGAAGACTTAAAGAATTTTGAATTAGAAGATAGAATTTGAGATGATGTACTTTCTGATTGGTTGGTTTATTTATTCTAGATAAATTATACGTAGAATACGATATTTGAATTTATCACTATTTTTTAATTAGTTTAAGTTTTAAAACTTTTTAGGGATACCTTATCCTTATTGAAAGATATCATGGGATGTAGTAATTGTTATTTGTTTATTGTTTTAACATTTAGTTAGATTTGTTTTACAGAGATCCTTTACTACCTTTGACGTCTCTATTGGTATATCCCAATAAATCTCAATTGTTAAAATATTAATGCTAATTTTTCAAATCACAACTATTTTTAATTATTTCCATACGTTAGTTAATAATTTAGATTTCTCATGTAGACAACATCGACGAGGCCAGAGGATCACCTCCCTGGCTTTTGGCACATATATTTGTTAGTTTCTCGTTTTGTCCGACATTTTACGTCTTTGAATATCGATATGACTATTCATAAAGTTAAATTTGTGCTTCGATGAGTTATCACGTTATCACGTGAAAAACCACACCGATGAGTTAGGTATCATCTCAATGATACATTGTGCAAAGACAGACAAAAGTCCAAAAAGATGAATGGCAAAAAATAAGAAGAACAAAATGAGAGGTTCCTCAAAGTCGGTGAGCTGTTAGCAAAATCAACGTCCAAGAATCACGCAACGGCATCGAATTTCAAGATCGATCCTTAATTGGTACGAATATATGCTACGCAAGTCAGACCACGAGATTGAGAGACCGGACCGGATCTTAAGCTGCATGATGCACCACTCGTTCTAAAGCGGAAGGGTTGAAATAGAGCAAGGAGGACAATTTAACCCACCGCAACAAATACCCGCATCGGCCCCGCCTCGAGTCGAGCAGATAGATCCGGCAACACGTGACTAGCCTTCTCTACTTCCTTCTTTAGGGTATTCAGTGTAAATGATATGTAGTAATTTATTTACTTCTTTTTTTATAATTTAGGAGCACGAGCACACACCTTTCAATAAACGAGGCGGCTTCGTTGAAAAAACCACCTAGTTATGTTGGAACATCGAGTTTTTTTTTTATTGGTCCTACTCTATCTCTTGCTCACGATACACACTCAAACTTGCGTCCCGCCTCTTGCAGGGTATGGGCGTCGAAACTCACATATTAAACTATGCGAGTTGGGTGCGGGATTGAATGAACCAAGTTCAACTCATCTCATCCCGAAGATGGTGGCATTATGGATAATGTATGCTAGGATTGAACTACGACGAAAAGATGGTGGGTTTTGACATCTTAAACTACGACGAAAAGATGGTGGCATTATGGACTTACCTATGTATGCCAGGATTGAACGAGTTGGATTTTAGACATAAAATCCAACTTGTCGACGTTAACAAATGAGTTGAGCTTGCATCTCATCTCATCCCTTCCCTTAGAAGCTCAAAGTTCAAATTATGGGGAAAAGTGTCAGAAAAGTCCCAAACTTATTGCATTAATGTCAATTTAGTCATAAATTTTTCTTTGTGCCAATTCAGCCTTTCCGACTATTTTGAACGGATTTTGCTGATGTGGACGTCAGTCGGCTTACGTGATACCGTTGACAATGACGAGGATAACTTTTAATAATATTTTAATATTTTCGAATATTTTTAATATATTTCTTTTTTTTTCTTTTTTTTTTTTCTTCCTCCAGTCGGTTGCCGGTCCAACGACTGGCTGGAGGCCAAGGCCGATGAGCCTCGCTGGGTGCTAGCGAGGCTCGCCCTCGCCAGTGGTCGCGAGGTTGAAGCCTTGCTAGAAGCCAGTGGGGCTCGCCGGAGGAAGATAAAAGGAGAACAAAAAACAAAGAAAAAAAAGGAAGGAAAAAAGGAAAAAAAAATTCAAAAAAATTCAAAAAATATTAAAATATTATTAAAAATTATTCACGTCATCGCTAGCGAGGCCACGTAAGTCGGCCGGCATCCACGTCAGCAAAATCCGTTCAAAATTAACCGGAAGGATTGAATTGACATAAAAACAAAATATTTATGATTGAATTGACACCAAAACAAAGTTTATGACTAAATTGGCATAAATGTAAAATGTTTAGGACTTTTTCAACACTTTTCCCTCAAATTATGTGATGTAATGGCTCATTTTAAGGATTCAAACGAACCAAGTTCTTAAAAGAAATACTTCAGTGGTAACTTTTGGTGTCAATAGGCATGTGTTCATGTTAGTAAAGGGATTAGGTGCGGACACTAGTATTATAGGTGTGGGGTTCAAGTCTTGCGCTTTGCAAGATATATAGCAAAAAACCATAGAGTGAGTAGTTAGAGATAGGATAGGCAAAAAAAGAAGGTATACTTGGAATTAGGCCCGTCAAATGGGAGTGACGGGTCGGGTTGGATTTGTGTCAGTTGAAAATGGTCCAATTCATATTGACCCATTTTTGCGCAATACGCATTTAGTGACCCTACCCAACACGGGATTCAATTATTAGTAATTTTTCTCCTTAAATTGTTGTCTTTGAAAAATGGGTGACTCCATAAACTGGCTTATTGAATCTACGAGGGAGCTCAGGTGCTTGAATCAGGTCATACTTGGCGTGGCACATAAGCAACGTGGAGACGTGAGTAAGCACCACATTGATGGACAAAAAAATAGAGGCTTTAGAATAGGGAACTGGTTGGTTCCAGTTTGATTCCCGGTTCTTTAGGAACCGGCACATTTTATATTTTGGGTAGAAAATCGAATACTTATAATAAAACATGAAGTTACCATTTCACTATAAAAACATATATTGGTCAAATATCATATTGTTGTTTGTTCATGTTAAAGATCATGGTTCGATTGTCAATGCATTCAAAAGTACTTTTTTTTAAAAGACACTTTAGGACTAGCCTCGAGGAACTCGGGTCAAACTTCCATGGACCTAGGCACGGGCATTAGGGTGTTGAGCTCAACCTCAATGGACATGGGATTAGCGTTTGTTGACTTAGCACGGGTATCGAGGTCTTAAGCTTGTCCTTGAGTGACTTGGGCCCAACCTATGTGAACTTGGCTCGACTGCCAAGGAACTGCGCTTAACCTCAATGCATTTAGGCCGAATGCCACTGACTTGAGCAAGGGTGCCGGGTACCCGGGCATGGCCGCTAGGGAGCCGGGCATGGCCTCTAGGGACCCGTGCATGGCCTCGAGGGACCTGGGCTCGACCTCTTGGACTAGAGTATGGCCGCCAAGGTCTCGTGCCTGACTTGAACGGACCTGACACCTGTCTTTATGGACTCGAGCCCAGTCTTTAAGGAATCATGCCTAACCATGATGGATCGGTTAGGCGCCAATGATTTTGATGTAGAGTTGGGTTTCCGGGTAGGGCCGTTGGGGACTCGGGCATGGGCACCGAGGACTCGGTCCAACCTCGAGAAATCAAGCAGTTGAGGAACTAGGCCCGGCCTCAATGGGCCCGGGTTTGGCTCTAGTGACTTAGGTGCGAGACCCGAGTACCTAGGCAGGGCCACCAGGGACCAGGGCATTGGGGTCCCAAGCATGAGGCCAAACATAAGGTCCTGGGCCCCTCCTGAAGGGATCCTTGCTTAGCCTTTATAGACCTAGGCGTGGCTGCCCTAGGAATTGAGATCGGCCTTGTTGGACCCAGGCTCGGCCCTAGTGCTTTGGTAAGGGAGTCGAGTACTCATGCATGACCGTTGGGGTCTCGAGTATGGGCACTAAGGTCTAGGGCCCGACTTCGAGGGACCCAACTTCCAAGGACCCGAGCATGGGCACTGAGGTCTTGGCCATGACCTATGGGACCCAGGCCTCGCCTCTATGAATTTGGGCTCTGCCTTGATGTACCTAGGATAGCCTTGATGGATCTTGGCCAAGTACTAGTGACTAGTGGGATTTAGGTACCTAGACATGGCTGCCAAGGACCCTGGGTACCGGCACCGGGGTCTTGGGCACCTCCTCGAGGGATTTGAGCCCAGCTTCTATGCACTTGGACCTAGCCACCAAGGAACCAAGCTCCGTCTCGATGGACCCGGGCTGTAGGAGGCGGGTACTTGTGCATGGCTGTCAGAGACTTGGGCACGGATACGAGAGGGTATTGTTCTTTTATTGGGTCAAAATTGGGTTCGTTTCAAACCCATTGGCAAATCTTATAGAAGCCATGGTTGATTGTGCATTGCTTTATTAGACCCATTTTGACCCATATTTATAAAATTAAGGCAATCTATATTTCCCCAAACTTAACAAATTTGAATTAAAATATGGATCCATGACCCATTTTGCAGGAAAATTATAAAAAAATCATAAATCTATTGCAATTGTGCCAATTCAATCATAAACCTTCTTTTTGCCAATTGAGTCATAAACCTTTTTGAGTTTATGTCAATTCAGTTTATTCGGTCAATTTTGACTAGTCGACGTTTACGTAGTACGAATAATAATGAGTTGGCGCGGTTGGTGCTGACATGGATAAAATTTTAATATTTTTCAAAATCTTTACTTATTATTTTCTTTTTCTTTTTTTTTAATTCCTTCTTCCTCTGACCAGTTGCTAGACTGAAGTGACTGGCAGGAGGCGAGGGCGACCTCATTGGATTTGGCCCAGTGACCGCGAGGTCGACCTCGTTGATTCTCGCCTTTGGCCTATCGCCTTGGTTTGGCAACCGGCCGGAGGAAGAACGAAGAAAGGAGAAAAAAAGAAAAAAAATTAGCAAAAATATTAAAATATTATGAAAAATTGTTAATGTATGTGGCGGCTACACCACATCAACGTCAATTGTGTCACATTAGCATCGGCCAGCCAAAATTGGCCCGATATATTGTATTTGTATAAATACAAAAGATTTAGGATTCAATTGGAAAAAAAAAATTTAGGACTGAATTGATACGTTTGTAATAGATTTTCCCCATTTTGCCATCTCTACTTGGGATGCTATCCTCCTGTCATGCTGCCACAATTTTCAACTCACCTATCACAATGCTGCGAGTAGGACACGAGAAAGTATTTCGAAGTATCAATTCTATGTTTGATGCGGTGAAAGGAATCAACATCAATATAACCGAATTAAATTCAAGCTAATCTCACTTTTGAATCTTGAAAACTATTGCTTTTGATTGGCTTGTTTCTGTACATTACACGCAACTTGATATTACTGATGCGCAAATTATATTTTGTGTCATGGAATGGGATCTTGCGCTGGGCCGCCACAGCCTTGCTCGCCCGCAATGAACGCTGCCACAGAGGTCACGACCATAGCGCGAATGGTCGTTCTAGCTGTAGACAACCCTAAATCGGGGGAAGCTCAAGGCAGGGAACCTCATCTGTGGTCAAATTTGGAGGGAGAAAGAGAAAGGGATAGAGGCATTGAAGGAGGACCTGGAAGCTTGGGCTCCGACCGTGGCGATGGATCACAACTCCGGTGACAATGGTGGGGCAGCTACCGTGAAAGAAGAGATGAGAGAGAGAGAGAGAGAGAGAGAGAGAGAGAGAGAGAGAGAGAGAGAGAGAGAGAGAGAGAGAGAGAGAGCCGTATGCATACTTCAAGGTTGAGAGAGAGGAACTGCATTGAAGTGAGCAACCTATCAATGGATAAATTTAAGATGTAAATTTATCATTTTAGTCCTGCTTGAAGAGCACCACCATCAATTATATTTAGTTAGGTTTGAATGCGCATGACACTAGTAATTTGTAATCCATTGATCAGAAACATGGTTAAAGGTAATTTCGAAGAAACTCGAAGAAAACTCAGTATCTCCACGTAGCTTGCTTATATGATTAAAGGAAAGGGTGAATGTGAATGAGGTTGTAGATTAGGAGGTGACAATTACAGAAATTATTCAATCACCGCCGACTGATTCACAGACTTAGGTCGTCACATCAATCCGACTTAAACGTTATCAAGACGCCATATTCATGAGCAAAGCCTATCCACCAACTCCAGCCTCGTGGTAATGCAAGGAAGCTAGCAAAATCATACGTCGATAGCTAATTTGGAGTAAATCCAATTTTATTCACGTTGGTACAAGATGCAACAAGATACACAATAAAATCCAATTTCATTGGCCCTGAATCGTGCGAACCCTTCTCCTGCAGGAAAAGCACTCGAATTCACAAATTCACCCCGTCCGCGGCCAATACGTAGACATACAAATGATTACTTGTAATGATTAAAGATCAAAGGGAGATAAAATAATATCTGGAGGGCGATAGTGCCACTGCCATGGTGGTGCGGTGCTTTAACCCTGTACCTCTTTACGCAATTCTCTTTTTCTTTTCTTTTCTTTTTCATTCTTGGATTATGAAAATGAAAGTGGGGTTACGTATTGCCGGTCTCGAACTGTTTGGGAAATTGAAGCAAGCTGTTCCCAAAGAAAAAAAGCGTGCCATTTATTCTCAAAAAATAATATTTAATATGTATATTGGGGTAGGGGCATTCAGATAGAGTTTGCCTTTCTTAAATATTTATTATTGTCAATTGTATATTCCACTTCCATTGCCTAAAGACAACGACATTCAGTTTTCTCTCCCTTCTTTATTTATTTTTCCCCCTTTTTTCATTCATTGGATTATGTGAAAAAGAGGCAATTTCCAGTATTGGGATTGGAGGGATCTTTCTTTCTTTTATTTTATTTTTTGGGTTGAATTATTATTTTTTTATGATTATTGTTTGCCTTCATTCCTTCCCACCTCTTCAACTTTATGGAAGAAAAAGGTTGATGGAGGCCACCGAAAAGCATGGACACCTTATCATGAAAGCAAGAAAAACACGACCCGATTTGACGGGCCAACACACACCCACAACACAAAATACCAAAAACCACTCGAACGCCCTCGCAAAAATTTCACACGCTTGTTCCATCATCACATTCACATCTCACATCTCCCATCTCCACCTTCTATTCCCCTTGGCTGTTTCTCTCGACCCCCCTTCCTTTTTCCTCGGTCTTTGTTGACGAGCATGATGGAGAAAACACAGAGGAGGTTGTCATGTTTTTCGAAAAAGAATTTGGCTCCTTCTGCTGGAAGGGGTTGAGGCCGACTGGTTCGCTGCGATGGAGAATTTGGAGAGCTGCCGAACGGTTCCATGCCCTTCCAATCTTCCAAATTCCACTTGAGTAAGATGGGTCTGTCAAACAGGGAAAATAAAACTTATTCAGTGAAAACTCCTTGTTCAATCTTAGCCCCTTCAAAAGTTGAATATCAAGATTACTCGCGGTGTCTTCGATTTGGAGAAGTAAATTGAGTCATTTTGCTCCGACTTGACACGATGGTTGTCCATCAGCATTTAAAGGTAAATAATGATACATTACACACGTTTTGCAGGTGAGAAATCATGATCCAAGGAGGGTAAAATTGAGTTACGCAAGCGAGAGCATACCAATCCATGCGATGAAAAGAATGTTAATGAAAAATAATCAAATAAAGTTATGATAAGAATTCATTTTTTTCTCGTTAAACAGGAAAACCCATTTAAATAGATAGATCTTAAACTCATGAAATACCTTGCTAATCTCACAAATGATATAAACATGAGTTAAAACCCTTTACACATGGTGGCGTGGGAAACTATGACCCCCTTTTGTGAGCCTAATCCACACACGCACAAATATGTTTTTTAATCACTAAGCAAGCTCTACAAAGTGAATACCGCAAGAAAGGAATAATTCAAAGTATAATAAACTTCCATGCTAGTGCATTTAATGCAACTGAAAGAGCACTACAAAGCAAAATGGCAATCATAAACATTTTTCCCTTTTTCCTTTTTGCTCCATTGCAACTTTAGCTTTTTCATCGTGTGGGTAATCAATCTCCAAGTCAACCTCGCCTCATCATTTGGTCTTGGGTTCTTCTGAACAACCCACCATGCGCCTCATTTCCCACTCTCTCTCTCTCTCTCTCCCACTGTTTTTGCGTTTTGTTTTTGTTTTTACCTTTTCAATAGGAGTGTGTCATTCCCTATATAATTGCCTCTCTCTTTTAGCCGGATCTTCCCCTCATGGGAAGCAGAAGCATCTCATTTCAGGCAAAGCATGAAGGTTCATCAGTTCGCACGTGGATTCTTTGAGCTCGAACCCACCACCCTCACGCTCGGCTGCAAACGCCTCCGCCCCCTCGTTCCAAAGCTCCCCCACCAGACCGACGTGGTCTCGACCGCCGCATTCGTCGACATCAAGAGCTTCATCCGCCCCGAGAGCGGCCCGCGGAGGCTCGGTTCGTGCTCCGACGACAAGAGAGACCCTCCTCAGGTCTCCCCCATTTCTCTCTTCCACGGCAATTTCCACAATTCATGTCATGAGCGTGTGAATTTTGACTATATCAGATATGACATTTGCAAAGTGACTAGGAATTCAAACTTTGCCGTGTTTACAAGTCCAATGTACCACACAAAGAACCTTCGGAGTCCCCTTTTTTCCATTGATGATTGTTCTTTTCGATGATTGAACCCTGTTAATCCACTTGTTCTCTTCCTGGAGAATACGTCCCCTAGTAAAACCTAATCAAACGGGCTGGTTGAAGAAAGAAAAATTCATACCACGCCTCTTCTTGACAAAGCAAAAGTGAGAGTAGTTTTAATTTACCGTATTATTTGACTGAATAACAAAATAAATAGATAGTCTGTCATCTTCATCATTTCGACTGACACGGCGGCCATTAAGTGTCATTTGAAAGAAAAGAATACATGTCTTGCTGGTGAAGAAATTACTATATGATTTTGAAGTCTCATATTTTATGTGTGCATGGGAACTTCTACGTTCATGCAGGTGGAAACACACCCGGGAGGCACACGTTGGAACCCGACGCAAGAGCAAATCGGAATACTCGAGATGCTGTACAGGGGGGGGATGAGAACTCCCAACGCGCAGCAGATCGAGCAGATCACGGTGCAGCTCAGCAAGTACGGTAAGATCGAAGGCAAGAACGTGTTCTATTGGTTCCAGAACCACAAAGCCCGCGAGAGGCAGAAGCAGAAGCGCAACAGCCTCGGCCTCGCTCACTGCTCCAGAACCCCCACCACGACTGCCGCCATCGCCACTGTAACTTTGAACACAACTAAGGTAAGAGAAACCATACTACCATTTTTATGTTCCTCATTATAACATCGGTATCGGAGCGCTGAATTATGCATGTTGAGCTTGACGCTTGGTTCGTTGTACTCATGCTTCACGTGTTGTTTCAGCTTTGCCTGACTACTTAATTTCCATTTGATCCATCCATCGAGCATCGCCTATCTTCTCTGACTAGAACCATCTAATGTAGGTTTCATGTTTTATGATGTAGAAAACTCACCAGTCCTAGCACAATATGCAGGAGTGTAATTGCAAATGAACGTTTGAATTTTAAAATTTTAAGATTAAGCGATTGAACATAACGTTATGTTGCAGGGATCGGAAGGAGAGATTAGAGGAGAGGAAGACAGTCCATACAAGAGGAAGTGTAGAAGCTGGGGATTTGACTTCCCGGAAGCCGAAGAGGATGTGAGCAGGTCGTCATCATCTTCATTCAGAGATGAGGACGAAGCAGCTCACTGTAGAACTCTGGAGCTCTTCCCATTACACCCGGAAGGCAGATGAAGGTGTTCGTTCGGAAGAAAAATATAACTTCGCAAAATCTTCCTCTCGTTCTCTCTCTCTCTCTCTCTCTCTCTCTCTCTCTCTCTCACCCTTTCTCCCTATTTCAAAGGCTTTGTGAGGCCAAATTGTGATGTGATCATCGTCTAAGCATGATCTTCCCTTCTTCTTTCTTTTTTTTTTGCCTTCTTTTGAATTAGATGATGTACTGCTTTTTCTTTCTTTTTTCTTTCCTTTTGTTCCGGGAAAGAAGAAAGAAAGACAAGATGTGTCGTCTCTTGTCTGACCTCTGTACTCTAATTTAACCTTTGCTCTCTCTCTCTGACTTCTGAGCCTGCATTCTCTGTAGGACTCTTTATTCCCATCTCTGCCATGTGTTTGTGTGTGTATGTGCTTGTTCATTCTTTTGACTATGGAGGAACAAGCATGCTAATAAATCCAAGGCTTTTAGGTTAAAAGTAGCGACCAATGGACACTGAAGTCCAAGCACCTACTAATCTTTTTTCATTTTCCTCTTTTTTCCTTCTTCTTCTTCTTCGCCCTACTTTCAAATTAGGAACATCGCGATCTAAAAGGAAATGTCTCCACTTGCATCAATTCCCAAAAGAAAAGAAAAGAAAGAATTGATGTATAATAGTATTATGTGTTTAGTCTCTTGTGGAGACTTTTTAGCAAAAGCAAGATGGATTGGAAGATCAAGATGATCAAATATCCAAAGGACGTGGATTTCTTGATGTGAAGAATCTTTGGTGATTGACATGCTTTTTCAAGCATTATTTGGCCGCCCATCCATCCTCGTTTTGGATGAAGTTTTGGGAGGGAAAAGATATGCCACGAAATTTGAAAGATACATGCCTAAAATCATCTCAATGATTGTTCTAATTTGGACACACATATGACGACTGATTTAACTTTTCTTTTCTACTTTCAATGGCATATCATTAAACAACTTTAGGGTCCATTTACCTCTTCCAAAGCAAAGTGGTTTCTCTAGAATTTTTTTCAAAATTTAAAATACTATTTGAATTTTAAGAATAAAGTTGTACGAGAATCTATATTTCAATATTATATCGTAAAAGGTTCAAGTTCAGAGAGTTCAACGTCAAATAAAAGTTAAATTACTTGACCCCCAAGATTTGAAAATATGGGGAAAATTACCAATTCAGTTCCAAATTTAGGAAAATTACCAAAAAAATCATAATCCTATTGTACGAATGCCAATTCAGTTATAAAATTTTTAATTTGGTCAATTTAGTCATAAACTTTTTGACAAATTGCCAATGTTGTTTTTCCAATTAATTTTAGCCAGAAATCGATGATGTGGACCTTGAATCCTACTTGACATAGCTTGTGCCGATGTAGACAATGTTACAATTTTTAAAAAAATATGGATTTTTATATATTTGATATTTTCTTTTCTTTTCTTTTGTTTCCCTACTGTGGCCATCGAGGGCTTGCAAGCCCTCGCCCAGTGGCGGACAAAGGTTGCCCGATCAAACTGAAAAAAAAAATCAAATGAAGAAACTAAAAAATAAAAATATAAACAATTCATAATCTTTTTAAAAGTTCTAAAAATTGTCTATGTCGGTGCTAGTTATACCAAGTAGGAAGACTATCATCTACGTCAGTAATTTCTGGTTAAAATTGATCGGAAGACCCAATTTAAATGTATGGGACTGAATTGGCGTCTGTGTAATAAGTTTATGACTTTTTTGATAATTTTTCCCCTAAACCTATTGTACGGATACCAGTGGAGTCCTAAACTTTTCAATTTTGTCAATGTAGTCTTGAACCCTTGTGCGAAATTTCAATATAGTCTTTCTAGCCAATTTCCTCTAGAAATTGCTAATGTGGTGTCCAATCATTGCTAGATGTTCTATGTGGCATGATGAAGTAAACAACTTGTGGATCGCCATGTCAACATTTTCGATGGCAATTAGCTCAAAGGATTATAGTGTAAAGGTTTAGAACTACATTAGAAAAATTGAAAAATTTATGATTGATTGGATAATTATTCCGAATATAAGGATTAAGCATTGTCATCAAGGCATGTGCATTTGTTCACAAACATAATGAATTTGATGACTAAGTAGCAAAAAAGTACACTGTATAAATGACAATTAAGGTTTACTTTAACAATGTGTTTAGCATGAAAGAAAAAGGAGGAAATGAGAGAGATTATTTAGAAAACAATTTTCTTAATTCGGCTGTTTAAATCGAGGGGGGAAGTGGGTGAAAATGAAGGGAAGCTTTTCTCTCTAAGATTACATTTTATTTCTTTTTAATTCGAAAATTCACGCTAGAGGTGATCGTAGGACAACCTTATAAATCCGAACTTCACGACTACTCTAAGCGACCATCTCAAGATGAGCTTTACAATTAAGAGTAACTAGAAAAATGCACAAAATTATATGGTCAATTTGGTTTATGACCAGTAAGTGCACAATAGAAACAAGAATAGAAACCTTGTACACAAGCAGCAATAATAGGACGCCATTGGTTAGATCAACATAACACTAATGCAAATACATAGACTCGAATAAACCTAAACGGGAAACAGTCGGCCCATCCAAACAATCAAATTCACTTCATATATGTACAACAAAGGGAAAACAAAATAGAGGGTCATTTTCGATCCTATCTCAATTGGTCTGTAATCATGACCCAGCCACAACACCTTATTCGAGTGGTGGCTCCACCACCTACGTTGGAGACCATTGATACACGGACAACTTCCATAGGCGATTTGTTAATTCCAAATATTTGAGATAGGGCTGTTGATTTAGAGTATGTGAAACAGTTGATTTAGAATTCAAACGCGTTCACTCCCATTCGAATGAGACAGACACGCGTTTTGAATACCATTGATGACCATTGGAGTAATTGAAGGTGATTGGAGTGACAGACCCTCAGGATAGGATGGATAGTTTGTTTCACTCGACCATCGGACCATGGTATGATAGAAACAATTATCCAAAAAGTCATAAACCTTTTACACTTTTGCTAATTTAATCATAAATTTTTTAATTGTGCTAATTAAGTCCTAAACCTTTTCACATTTTGATAATTGAGTCCATATGATCAATTTTAGCTGGAAATTGCTAACATGGATGCCAACCATTCTACATGGCATGATCGGCACTAACATGGACAATATTTAATAATATTTAAATATTTTTTCAAATTATTTATTTATTCTTTTATTTTTCCTTTTTTTCTTTTTCTTTCTCTTTAGCTTCTTTACTTTTTTCTTGCTGTGGCCGACGAGGGTCGCTGGGCCCTCGTCTAGTGGCCGGCGAAGATTAAGAAAAAAGAAAAGAAGGGAAAGAGACATAAAAGAAAAAAAAAAAGGAAAAAGGAACATTAAAAATTAAATAAAAAAATATTAAATTATAACAAAATTATTCATGTCAGCGTTGGCTGTGCCATGTAGGATGATAGGCGTTCCTGTCAGTGATTTTTAGCCAAAACTGACCGAATGAACTCAATTGGCAAAACGTGAAGAGATTTATGACTCAATTGGAAAATTTATGACTCAATTGGTAAAAATGCAATAAGTTTAAAACTTTTAAAAAATTTTCCCTGTAGTTGATTTAGAATTCATATGTGTTCACTCCCATACGAATGAGACAAAGACCCGTTTTGAATACCATTGATGACCATTGGAGTAATTGAAGGTGATTGGGGATAGAGACCCTCAGGAGAGGATTGATAGTCTGTTTTACTCGACCATTGAACCCTGGTATGACGCGATGCTTACGAGTCAATTGCACTATCGGATTCTTCCTTGACGAGGATTTGACCAACTTGAAATACAACTGGGATTGTCGCTAAATCCATTGCGATATAAGATTATACTCTTGGGCACAAACTTTCCTTTTGAGATAGAAAATGAAAGGGGATATATGCAATCCAACAAGTCAAGGCACATGGCTGGCTTGCTACTAGATGAGGAGGATCACTGTCTAGAGATGTTAGATAAGCATGTCTACAAAACATGACATTGCATCTTGGCATGAGAAATAAATAATCTGTGATCAATACAATTACCTAATAGAACATTCATTTCATATATGTTGAGGCTATTTTCCACAAGACATAGGAAGGAAAAGGAATATCTTGGGGAGAGAGAGATTGTTCATGATAAACAGTTGAGAGCTACATAATTCTAGATTTTATCCTGTGTCAATGTTCTAGACTATTTTCTAAAATGTCTTTTGAATGCATATGTTTCTTGGATTAATCACTCATTTCATTTCAAAGAGAGTCAGTCTCTTGGACTATGTTTGGTGGACCGGATATTCAATAAGATAACTTTTGTCCTATCCAATGTTTGGGCCAATGGAAATCCAAATCCAGATAAAAAAATTCCACCTGAGGGGTGAGATATACATGGATAGGATTTTGCCATCCAGTAAAAATTACAAGAAATGAAAAAATTAAATAATTCGAGCCAACTTCCTATAGTTTCTTTGTCTCATGCAACTTCGTCACACAAGCAGCTGCACCTTCATGTGCCGCACCTTCGTCAGATCTGAGACTCGCAACCTCAGATTCGAGGTTGCCGACCTATGAGGACCCTAGATAAGTGGTCGCCTAAGGTTGGGCCTCGACCCTTATGTTGACTGTGGCCCCTGGGGTTGTAGCATTGTTGGACGTTGCGCCAAGGAGGGGTGCGCACCATCAGAGCAAGAGAATCAAGCAAGGAAGGTGACGATGTCGACGAGCTCGACAAGCGAGTAAGGGACAACAAAACACCACACAAAGAGCTTGAGAGAGACACACAAACCGTTAGATTAAGAGATTGAGCAAGGAAGCGATAACGGAGGCCCATGCGGCGTGGAAGTAGGCGATGAGGCGGGAATGGGAAGCTGAGGGGAAGAGGGTGGAGATGAGGAAGGCATAGGTGGGTAGGTCGAGAAGGAGGCCTTAGGAATTCAAGTGAAGAAGGAGGAAAAGGCGAGGTCGAGATGATGCTTGAGCCGCTTCATTGCAGCGGCGACAAAAGCCGGAGATTCAATCCATGTTAGGTCTAGACATTTAACAATTTACGCATAAGATATTATAAATCCTATCCTCTCATAACCTATATGATCTTATTCTATTTGGTAAAATGTTCAGATGACCAATGGTGGCCTTCAATTGTTGTCATCTTTTAAGTACCATTTACTCCATAAACTTACCACCCATTTGTGTAGACCTGTTAAATGAGTGGGTCAGGTCGGGTCTGATTTGGTCACAAATGATCCGATCCAAATTGACTCATTAACCCGTTTACGACCCATTTATGCACAATGTAATTCTTGACCTATATCTAGACCTGTCAAAATGGGTAACCCATATATTAGTAAACGAGTCATAAATGAGTTAGTTATATTTAGTAAATTGATCATAAATGAGTATAGTTATAATATGGATGTTAAATTGATCGTAAATGAGTTTACAACTTATTTAAACTCAACTCATCTCTCTTTCCCTAACTCAATCCCGCGCTCACTTACTCTGCACTATCATATCATTTTAGGTATGATTTTTCCTAAATTTAGTTAAATATGGAAGTACTTTAGTAATATGGGTTGGGTTGGGTATGAGTTGGGTCGGGTATGAATCAAGAAAATTACATTGCACATAAATGGGTCATAAACAGGTTAATGGGTCAATTTGAGTCAGACCATTTGCAACCTGACCCACCCATTTGACGGGTTCACTCATACCTGACCCGGTCTATATTGTTAAAACACTTCCATATTTAACTAAATCTAGAAAAACTCATACCTAAACTGATATGAGAGTGTGGAGTGAGCGAGCACGAGATTGAGTGAGAGCGAGAGAGATGAGTTCCGTTCAAATAAATTGTAAATCCATTTACGATCCATTTAACACCCATATTAATATACCTATATACATTTATGATTCATTTACTAAATATAACTAATCCATTTACTAATATATGTGTTAAGAAATGGTTTATGACCCATTTTGACATGTCTACATTTGTGATGCGTACACCATCTATACAAGCAATTCTAGCACGCAAGCATTTTTTTTTTCCATCTATGCACCCGCGATTGGTGCATTATAACTTGGGGTCAGGCAGCATTCGGTTGAGGCCATCCAGCTCAAACTTAGTTTCTCATTTCTGATTTCAAAGTCGTAAGAAAACAAAAGCATCTTTGCATAATCTTCTCTAGTAATGCACAGAAAAGACAAAAAAAAAAGAAGAAATTCAAAACTGCAACAAGATAGCCTACTCAAATGGCACATAACAAGAACTTCACAAATTTTAGAATACAACAGAAACTTCCCCCATGCTCTGTTGTCTCTCTTACGACTTGTTGGGCTCGATCAGAGTCTTCCACTAAGTTCTGTTTTCAAGAGTTTAACTTCAACTTTCCATCCATGGTTGGTACTTCTAAAGCTGTGAAGAAAGAAAGTCCTTACAAAATCAATATAAAAGCAAACAACTTAACAGGTTTGGGAAGAAAAAAATTGATGTTAATGGATATCTACCAATAGGATGAGATTAAAATAGACTCGCCCCCCCCAACACAATAAGGACAAGTCTCATCCAGGACCTTACCAAACATGACTAGAAAAAATTACCTAATCGGTTCTAAGCCCATTGTACGGATGCCAATTCAATCTTAACATTTTCACTTTTATCAATTTAGTCCTAAACATTTGCACAAAACTCCAATATAGTCCTTTTGGTCAATTTTTTGTGAAAATCGTTGACTTGACGGTCTAGTCATCACCCACCGTCTTGCATGGCATACCATCACATCAGCAATTTTTGGTTAAAATTGGCTAGGAGGATTATACTGAAATTTTGCGCAAAAGTTTATGACTGAATTGGTAAATTGGAAAGTTTAAAACAAAATTGGTATTCGTACAATCTGTTTATGATTGATTTGACAATTTCCCCGACACGACCACATTACGCGGGTTTTATTCGCACATTACACCATAGGATAGCAGCAATCCTCCCAAAAGTTTTTACATGAAATTGTGTGAAAATAGAAAAATCTTATCAATCTAAGTTGATGGGAATCGATATAATAGATTGAACGTCACTTTAGTTTGGAACAAAATGCTTCCTAATACAAAAATACTAAACAAACAGAGAAGTTATCTCACAAAAAATAGTAGTCAAAACACTTAAATCCGTGAATCAAATATCGGGTTTGCATGTTTTTTGGAAGAAGAGGGAGGTTTAAAGCTTGATTCAGTTAGGCAAAACCACAGACACCTGGTGAACATCATGGAGTGGGGTTACTTCAGACGAAAGAGAGAAGGGATAAGCACTGGCTCTAGGAGATAATAATATTTATGCAGTTGTCATGAGCTTTCGAAGCTCTAAACTCTCACTCTACGGCTAATTGAGTTTGGTTGATGTGTGGTTATTAATAATTGCATGATGTGGTTATTGATGATTGCAAAATCAATTTATCAATGATCATAATGTGTGGCTCTGGACAACCATATAGTACAGCTATTGATGATCAATATAGTACATTCGATAAAGGAAGACCGGTCGATGAAAGTGCTTCACGCTAGTAAACGATCGACAACCATATGACATGAGTACCAACATCTACAAAGAAGAGTCATTGACAGCTATATGGAATCGACATCAACAAGTAATCCATTGGTGTTTAACAAAGTTGAACAATACAACAAACAAAGACTTGGCTATCCTAAAATTTCACTCCGCATTGGAAGTTAAGGGAGGACGCGAGGACAAGAGTATCGATTAAGGCAAAGACACCGAGCGACGATTGAGTTGCTTAGTGGCTTTGGAAGTTGTAACTATTTGTGAATGAGATTGACGTGCGAATAAGAGGCCTAGAATCTTGGGAGCGTAATTCTAACCATACTTAAAATAATAAATGTTGGTAGACGGCTGTAATTAGTGGGTTATATAAATGGCAATGTGTAAGTGGGATTATGAAAAACCCGAATTCCTAATGTATTTTTCTTAGCTCACTAATGTCATTGTGTTTTTAGTTTCCATTCTTTACTATCTTGTGTCTCGTTGTTTATTTTTGTTGCAAAGCCGAGTAAATTCTTAACCAAAATCACCACCGAACCCGTTTCATAAAAAAACCAAATACCAACTTTTGGCGAAGGATGTTTCAATATTTGGGTCGATGGCCATTATCAGTGAAAAACCAGCTTTCAAATTCAGAAATGATTTTGTTCATTCGTACCTCGTGGAATTTTTGGACAGAACAAAGCATCCAAGGGACTATCATCTTATCACCATTGCTCCCTGCCTAATCAAACGCCATTTCCACCGGGGCACTTTCTTATACAATGAGACCGAAGTCGAGAACAGATTGGAGAGGGGGAGAGCAAGAAAAAAAAGAAGTAGGCCCAAAGCTGCTTCAGAATCCTTCAAAAGCGGCTTTGAGACTGGGCCTGGCCTATTACTGATAAATAATGATTTGGAGTGCTAACAGGTGGGCTCATACTTTTCCAGAGCTATTTATCTGCTTTTGATTAAAATGTTTGATAAACCGTTCTCAATATGGTGTGTTTGTGTCACGAAAAACTCAGGATTTGAATAACATTTTCTAACAAATGATCGCTTGTATCACTTCCAAAAATGAATGAATGAATTTTTTTTTTTCATCAGATAGTTAGTCATAAATTATGAGTTCGAGTGATAACTGGTGGGCCCATACTTTTCAAGATCTATTTATCTGGTTTTTATTTAAATGTTTGATAAACCGTTCTCAGTCTAAATATCCCCTGACAAATTTCATCCTCGCCCACCTCTAATTGAAATCCTAGTTTATACTACAGTTATAGACCCGGAATGAATTTTTGTAGCACATTTTTACCTTTCCTTAGCTTCTGCTATAAATGGCAAAATGGGTCCACATTCATAGTTGCTGGGTTGGATTTGAAATGGGTCGCTCCATTTTCATGAATAGGTTACATGGAGGTGTAAAAAATAAAAATAAAGTAAACATGGTTCTAAATGGTTATGACCGGACCCATCTTTAACACAACTGCGGTAAAAATGAAATAAACCAAAATCACATACATGTTAATTCATTTCATCGCCCCCCGATCTACTATTATTCAACTCGCCGCCTTCAATTCCGTTGCTTCGCACCCTACTGCATGAGTAGACACATTGACGTCTCTCTCCCAGGGTTTTTAATTGTCTTTCTAGTTCAAGTTCGATTTCGAGTCCGATTCCACCCAAAAAGAGGAAAATCCAAGTGCGATCTGCGGTTTTATTAAACTCTGCCGTGGCGACGAGTAATGGTCCTGCCACTCCTACTGATGACGATTCCTCACAATCATCTCCTAGTAACTAACTCGTTTCTATTGATGGGTTTCGCGCATTTCGCATGCTTTATGTAATGTCTTGCTTCGCTCGTTTGACCTCTCAGATTTGGGTCTATCTTATGCTTGCATTCCATATGGGCACTTGCCAACTCACCATCGTTACTGGATGTTTGTGACTTTCTACAAGTTGGTATCTTTTGAAATCTGGGTATCTCTAACACAAACTTTGGCTCACCCCTAGTTCTCGGTATCTCTAATATGAACTTTTTGGGCTGAAATGGGTTCGTTACTGCTAGCATTTCTTCCAACAACTCGCGAGCAAACCAAAAGAATTACAAGGATTTCAATCTCAATACCTGAAAAACACCCAAAACCAGAGCAATCTCAGAAGATAACCAGAATCCTAACGTGAACTGACCCACCTAAGTGAGCCACCAGGAGAATTAATGAAGAGCCGAATGTCCTAGGTGCGGTCCTAAGCATCCAGCAAATTATTCCGTGTAAGCCCCGCCGAAGCGCCACCTTTCCCTTCATCACCCGAGCGACCAACTCTGACACTCCTCCCCCTGAGATGTGCTCCATCGCGACCAATTCTAGATTAGATCCCAAAGACAATCCGTGCGAGAGCCGGCTCTAGCAGGTCTGGATCCGGTACTAAAGCAAGACTGGCAAGAAGGCGGAGATTCGCAGGTAAAGAAGTCGAAGAGAGGATCGTCTCCATTCAGTAGAATGTACTTGCATCTGGTGGCGCAAAAGGAATCGGTGTCAGGGTTGAAGGTGGATTATGAGTTCAGTCCTTACAACGAGAGGATAGCGATCCTGGGAATGAGCGCCGCTGCTAAACGATTTGACGACGGAGAAGAGCGTGATCACCTATCATATGCCGAAGATCATGCTCATCTAGATATAATTCGCGGCGGCTGTGGCCGTTCTATGTGTGATTTCAGTTTGTGGTGGTGGTGGTTGTTTTGTTTTTCCTTTATGTGTTTACGTTACAACAAAGAAAGTCAAGGCCTTGTAGTTGGGTCTGACCTCAGTAGATTCTAAACTCATTTTATCCCATATTTAGGTGGGCTTTACTTATTATAAACCCATATCAACCCATTTTTAAAATTTTGCTAACTCATATGACAACTCGGTCAATTGAATATGGGATAATAAATGGGTCTATGACCTATCTTAACAGCCCTATGAGACTGACGTTTTAAGCTCTTTGTTAATGTATGGTGAGCGGGTAAGATTGTTGAACGTGTTTGATAGAAGAAAGTGTTTGATGGGTTTACGAGAAAATAACTGGGATTAAAAAGTTCGCCACCAAGGCATAAAATAATATTACACTAGCCTAGGACAAAGAATTTTAAGGTTCGACACCAATGAATTGGATAAAGAACCAAAGAACTTCAAGGTTCATTACCAACAAATTGAATAATGAACATATCGAAATGCTCACTTGAGAGAAATTTTTACATATTATCAACTCAAAAATCTGCATCTCACAACGAAGAATGCAAATGTTATTTATTGAAGGGTTTAGGACGCTAAGCTCGGATACATTAAACTGGAAATGTTAAATCAGGAGATGATAAAATAGGAGATAATAAATCATGAAACATTAAATTAGGAAACATACTAAAATTAGTAAATAAAATTAAAATAGGAAACCTACTCAATAAACAAACTTAAATTAGGGAGCAACCCTCCCGCCTTTGATTAAGCTGAGCATTTATCCTTTAATCTCTTTAAACTCCATCTTGGACTCCTCATTAGACCTGTTGGATCATGTCGTGATCGAAATCTCCATTTGCTTGCAAACATTAAATGGTTCTTAATAGAATTTGATGCTCCCGCATCATCTATGTTGTTAAGATCCACTTTCACCTTTGGGTTAATTTGGGTTTGAGTTGGGTTGGGTACGGGTCACTATAATCGTATTACAAAGAATTTGGTCAATACAAATTAAATGAGTCAATTTAGGTCATACCCATTTGTAGCCCACTCAAATTTGAACCGATTAATCCGTTTGATAAGTCTAAATTTGCTATAGTTGTCCTAATGGCCTATTCTGAGGCCTCATTGCTATAATTGCTTTTTGAAAAAGGCAAAAAATAAACGGCCTAATATCCTTAAACACCCTTAATTTGATATTTAGTCCCAATTCTACCTTAAACTTTTTTTTCTCTTACAAAAAACTCTCAACTATAGGTCCAGTCCCAATTCTACACTGAACTTTTTTTTTGTCTCATAAAAAACCCACAGCATTAGGTTTGGTCACAATTCTTCCACAAACCTTTTTTCTATCTTATAAAAAATTCATAACTTTAGGTCCAGTTTCAGTTTTACCCTAATTTTTGTTGTCCAAAAAAATCATAAGATTTTACTTGAGTTTCAAATCTAGCCCCATTGATCCTCCATCCAAAACCACCCTAGAGATCTTACATGGTATATTCCACATAATTGTTCCAGTTTTTCCCCAAATTGTAGATCCAAGAATATGTCTTTTGGAGATAAATTTTTATATCAGCCCAAATAATGTCTTATTGGATATGCAATTTGGGTTAAAACTAGAACAATTACGATTGGCTTTCTTCAATGGATCTTACTTTTAAAAGAGTCTTCCTTCTGTCTCATTTGGGGATCCTTGATTTTGTGCTCGGTCTTCAACCTCTCATGCTTGGAGTGTTCCATCCTCGCAATTGGAGAACTTGCATTCGGAGAGCTCGCACTCAGGACACTCGGAATGGGACGCTTGAACTGCTTGGCTTGGGAGTTTTACATCTCTCAATTGTCAATGAGAAATTTTGGATGGAAGGTTAACATGGGTAGATTTGTGACTCAAGTAAAAATTGATAGTTTTTTTATGAGATTAAAAAAAGTAGGGTAAAATTAGGACTCTACGGTAGATTAGGATGAGACCTAAAGTTAGGAATTTGTCGTGGGAAGAAAAAGGTTATGGCAGAATTGGGAGTGGATTTAGAGTTGAGGTTTTCTTATAGAACAAAAAAAAGGTTTACAGTAGAATTAAGACTGAACCTAAAATTAAAGGGTTTTCTAGGATATTAGACCTAATATAATAATACAATTTTGCATCCTCACTTTTTTGCTTCGGCACCAAATCTAATTGCACAAGAAGCACTTATATACCACATTGCTATTCTTTCCCGTAAAGTACCCGTGTCACTATTCTTCCCAAGCCTCGACAATAGCAATAGCCGCCCCCCCATCGCCGCCAAAACGGCCGACTTTTTGTTAGCTCGTCTGCACCAAAACGGCCGACTTTTTTCCACCCTTGTCTCATCTCCTTCTCCTCCATGCGTCTTTCCACCCTCTATCTCTGCAATTCAAATTTTGGTGAGTGTACTTTAATGTGCGTATCTCCTTCTCTCTGAATTGGGATAGTTAAATCTGATGGCTCCAATGCGACTGCCCTCAAATCTGATGCTGAGATTCAACTTAGTAGCTAATAACTTAATTATAAAGTAATTACTACCTCTGAGGCCTTTGATTGCATGAGACGATATTCATGTATAAAATTTCCTTAACCAATAACAGAAGAAAAACGACCCTTCTTGTTCTTTTTTTGGTTGTTGTCATAACCCATCTTGTTTGACATCATAAAAAAATCATCCTGATACGGCGCCCTGAACCGTTTGATCGTCCAACATCTCAACTGTTGAAATGCTCACCAAGGCTTGGAGAAATTATAGACTACCTAAATATTACCACGTGGCACATGCTCGTCTGAGAAAATATTAGGTACCCAAGTATTTACACGTCAGCTATATACTAATCCACTCAACGTGTGACATGCGGCGCTTGCGGGCCCACTTGTAAGATCTCTATCCCATTGTCTCTCTCCTCTCTCCCCTCCTTCACAATTTCGCTAAAATTCTGCTCTCTTTTTCATTTCTTCACTGGTTTGGCCTGTAGCCAGTACACGGTCCTGGCCGGCGACTGGCCACAAGTGAGGGTCGCTTTCCTTGATTCGGCTAGGGCCCGACCCTCTCTCTGGGCAAGGGCTTGTTAGATCTGGAAGCTGTGGAGGGAGGTGACGATATCGGAGTTGTGAGGGACCTCGAGGATGCGAGGGCTATGGGAGGACTCGAGGTCGCGGGTGATGATGACGGGGGCTTGGGCATGTTCTTGGACACAGTGGGCGGCGGACGAGGCAGTGTCCACGAAGTCGTCGCCATTGCAGCCGCTATCGTTGGGAGCGCTGTTGTGCAGTAGGAGGATTGCCTTCAAGAAGAACCCCCAAATCCCACAACTCTCTTTGCTCTCCGCCTCTGCAAAAAAGTTTCGAACCCAAATCCACCAAATTTCTGTCTCTCTCTCTCTCTCTCTGGGACATACATGGCTGAGAAAAATGGGATTTTGGAAAGTAATGAAACTCCCAAAGACAAGAAGAATGCCTTCCCTTTCTTCCCCAACTTTGGTTTCAAATTTGCCATTTCAATTCCCCAAGAAGGAGCCAAAATCCATGAAGAAATGAAAAAGAGTAGAATTTTAGCGAAATCGTGAATCAAAGAGAGAGAGGAGAGAGACAAAGAGAGAGATCTCAAAGGTGGGTCCGCAAACATCACGCTTCGTATATTGAGTGGGATTAGTATTTTGTTAACGTGTAAACACTTGATTACCTAAAATTCTCTCGCTCTGTCAGAATTCTGTCAGATATCACGTGGCGTCAAGACAAAGCCCCTCACTTAAACACTCGCTTTGCCCACATTTCAAACAGAGGGAGATTTCAAGAAGTAAATACTTTTTGTCTGAACGTGGAAGATTCCCAGTGACTATGATGAGATGCACTTATGTAGCACCGTTCTAGGTGACACCGTCAATTCGGTCCGTCGATTTTGAGGAACTCGACGGTTAAAGATTCCAACGCAAATGGACAACCTGACAAGGGGGAGGACGTCGGAGCAACTCACCCCCATTTTCGGGTTTGATTAATGTTGATGTCCGAATAGTCAAATGCATTTATGTTTCCCACTTTTCCAACAGCGCCAAATGCGGTGTCGTTGCACCATTTTAATTTTTCTCTTCCTTTATTTTTCTTATTTTGGATTTTTTCTTTTCTATTTCCGCAGAGTGAATTTTGTGGAAAAATTACAATTGGAAACTCGGACCAAAAGATATAAAAAAATAATTCGGTTGGGGCTACTTCTACTCACCACATGATTGAAATATTTTAACTAAAGAAACAAAATCATCCTTCTTGATGGATTCCACATTTGTATAGTTTTCTTCAGTTTAATAATTTTCTAGAATGAGTTTCATTCAAAAATATAATTGTTGCTATTTTGAAAATTAAAATTAGTATATTGTTCAATGTTCTTATCAAATTTATCCATTCATGGCTCACTTTTATGAGGAATTTGTCATTTTGATTAGTTTCAGAAAAAAAATCAAGTCTTTTCATTTACTATATCAAAGAATTGATGGTTTTTTTTTCTAGTCATTGCTGACAAATCTGAATGCAGAGCATGTAAGAAGTCATTCAAGTATTTAAAAATAATTGCTAACGACAATGTAAAATAGTGTTGCACATTGAAGCATCTTGATCTTTTTTTTTCCGCAAACACTATTAACGATGTTAATTTTTGCCGATCCAAATAATTTTTGTTTTAATTTTTTTTTCTTATTTTATGCCCACCTTTGATTTAAGTAACTTCATCTCTTAAACTTTTGCAATGGCGAATGTAATTGTGGTATTCTTTAAATGGGCCTTTATTAGTTTGATCCGGTCATCCCATTATGCATCTACAAAGGAGAAAGGATAAGAAAGAATTTAGGGAGGGAAATGCATGTGCAAATTAGTTAGCAAATTGGGTTATCCAACCCAACAATGTGAGTGATAATTATGTATCAAAGATGGCCACCAATATGTTTGCTTCCTTTTTTGTTAGGGAATCACATTGGATCATATTTTATTAGGAGAGTAACGATGTAATTTTCGGGCTCTGCCCCTTTATTTATCAAAAAGTATATCCTTAATTACGGCAACTAAATTCAATGGAAATAGAAATTCCAAAAAAAGAAGACGGAATGTGAATAAAATTTAGGGTCCATCACTTTTAATTTCAATAAACGGTTAGGGACAATTTATCTCTTTTGGGAAAATGGGGTGGATTTAATAATGTAGAAAGTAAATATAGCCCCCTCCAAATAACTCACATGATTTGAATCAAATTACTGAAACTTTTTTTGCTGATTGGCATGAGGTATGTGGAAGTGAGACGATAAGATATAAACGGTCAGATATAAATGAGTTTGCCCCCATAGGCATCCATGGTGCTAGTTGGCATGTTTTGTCTTTGCACTTTGATCGGAGAAATTGTCTAATTAGTTCTAAACCTATTATACATATGTCAATTCATTGCTAAATTTTTCACGTTTGCTAATTTGTTCTTAAACTTGTGTACAAAATTTCGAAGTAGCATTTCTGATCAAGTTTTGTCGCAAATCGCTGACGTGGTGGTGTGTCACGTAGAATAGTTGACATGACCAGACCGCTACATCAGAAATATTCCGATAAAAATTGACCAAGAAGACTATTGAATTTGATTTGGTAATTTTCCTCACTTTGATTGGGGCTTCGAATGTCCACGATGCCAAAGCGCTCGAGCTCAAGCGATTCTACGTATTTGGGCCCCCCACGAGAGTCTGTAAGGTTTGTCCTCGCAACCGACACAAGAAAGAATGGTGCAAATATTTCACAATTACAAGAAAGTAGTGATGCTGTCAATGCACTACCCAAACTTGGACTCGATAAGTACCCAAAATCTCGACTCCATTGTCATCTCCACCTGAATTTGAAGGGCTCAAGGATCAATACGTCAATTTGAGATTTACGATCCCTGACTTCAAGTTTTTCACAAATCTAACGGATAATGGGCTCTACATATACTAGCTTTCATGCACGCGCGTTTCATACCTTGTCTAACGTCATGATGAACAAATAATAAGGCTAGTAACTTTAATTAGATGGAGGCATGGAGCGGTCCAATATTTGACATTATGTTGCTTTTACAACTATAGGAATGCTTATCTACAACGTTGAATGAACATTTTTCTACTCTTGTAACAATAAAAATAAACATTTATTTGAAGTTTAGAAAAAAGAAAATGGCTAATACCATGAAAAATCTCAAACTAGTACTCCTATGACAAATTCACCAAAAACTCCAAACTGATACATTTGTGACAAATTTACCATCCATTAGTTTTTGTTAAATTGAATTGATACCATGAAAAAACACAAACTAGTATGCCAGTGATAAACGGAGGGTTAAACCCAAAATGGTATACCGGTCAACTGCCACGTGTCATTCAACTTAACAATTTATAGTAAAATTTAACGGAAATTAACGAAGGGTAAATTTGTCACAAGTGTATTAATTTGAGATTTTTGTAGGTCAAAAAAATAAGTTTGGATAAATTTGTCACAAACGTACCGGTTTGGAGTTTTTCGTGGTATTAATCAAAAGAGAAGGAAAAATTGGTTGTTGCACGGTTGGACAATTACAAAATTTCACTATGTGTAGTTTTCAGTAGAAAATAGGTAGCTAACTTTCCATTTTACCTTTCTATCCGTTTTCTTTGGTCAGTTTCATCTTGGTCTCTTTCTCTTGGAGCCCGTTTATTTCGCAAAAAATATTTTTCAGAAAAACATTTTTTCTAATTTTTCAGCGTTTGATTCACTTAGGAAAATGAGTCAATGTAAAATATTTTCCTAGTTAATGGAAAAGCTTTTCCTACTAAACCTTAAATTCAGGAAAATTATTTCCTCTTTGAAAGAATCATAAAACATTTTCCAAAAATGTGATTAGGTATAGGCGTTTGGAATCGAAACTCTACATTTGGGTGCGAAAATCCCAATGTTGGTTTTCGAGTCTAGGCATTTGAGATTAGCTCTCCAACGGCCGAGCCCAGGTCCATCAAGGTCGGGCATAGAACCCAGGTGTCTTAGGCTTAGGCACCCAACTTCCATGCCTTGGTATATTGATATCGGGCCCGGACCCCTAGAGCCCGTATTTGATGATCTAGTACTCGTGCTCGGGTCCATAAAGGTCATGCTTGGGACCCTGATGCTTGAGCTTTGGTCCCGACCCTTTGGCTTGAGCCCACAAAGGTTGTGTGTTAGTCCTCAACACTCGGGCTCGGGTCCTTGGTTAATGAAACGTTTGTTCCTATAAAAATATCTGTCTAAAAAATTTCAATTTTTTTAATTATTATTAAAAATGACTTTTTTTAGTTTTTTTTTTTTCTGTTCTTCCTTTTTCTTTTTGCTTCTTCCTTGGCCGATCACCGCGACGATGGCCTCTTGCGGCAAGGCTCGAGTCTTGCCAGATCAGGCGAGATCAGGGCCTTTGGCGGCGAGGCTCAAGCTCACCTGAGGTTGCGGAGCTTGGGCCTTGCTAGATCGAGCGAGTTCGTAGTCTCTGGCGATGAGCCTCAAGCTCACTTGGGGCTGGCAAGGCTCAAGCTCACAAGCCTTGGGTGAGGCTTGAGCTCGCTTGTGGCCAGTTGTTGGCCCCGTGTGGCCGATGATCGGCCAAGGAAGAAGCAAAAAAATAAAAAATAAAAAATAAAAAAACAAAATTTTTTTATAATTTTTTCCATAGGATTTTCCTCACTAAATGACAGAAAATACTTTCCAAGTCTTCTTCAAGTTTTAACCAAACACCGGAAAATAGTCATTTTCCTGGAAAATATTTTCCAGAAATGATACATTTTCAGTGAAACAAACATACCCTTAAATTGCATTACAATATCAAAATAATAGGTAAATGAGGGAAAATGAGGAATTTAATAGTGAGACAAACTTCCTCAAGACTTAAATGTAGATGTTTATGGTCCAACCAGCTAATAGAGACAAAGAATATGATTTGAGTAGTTGATAATATGCATTTGGATTGACTTTTAATCTCATCTTACTATTTTTCAGTGTTTGCGATTTGACTTTCATTAAAATTGGAATTTTTTGAGTTTATACATGAATTTAAACTCATAAAAAAAAATATACAACCTTTCGTGACTTCGTAAAGTCAGTTTTTACAACTGCAAAAAAAAATATTTTCACTTAGAAAAATTCGAAACAAACATGCACTTTTTAAACTACACACGAGGACACCAGCTTGATCTCCCGCCGAAGTAAGCTTATAGAATTTATCTTAGGATTATCAACTAATTTGAGTCGAAATATGTTAAGTTTCTTATTAATTTAAACTCAAACTTAAGTGTCTAACTCAACCAAGTTCAAGTCAAGTCGAATAGTAACCACGAACTTGGCTTCATTACATCCCCAGTGATTGGTCTCATCATGATAATTTTTTCTCTCTTGTAGGAATCATCTTTCTATCGCATAATACTAGCAAATTCTTCCCTTTCGTTCCTTACCCAAAAAAAAAAAAAATTCTTCCCTTTCGTTGAGCAAGTATTTGTCAAAGATATTGATAAAAACAAGTAAAATGATTTAGTTGCTCAAATATTATGTACGCTGAAATAAGCTATTATTATGTATAAAACTAATTGTGTAAAACTTTTTCTGAATCAAAAGGTTCCGTTGTTTCGCGGAAAATATATGTTTGGGAAAACATTTTCCTCATTTTTCGGTGTTTGGATCACTTAAAAAAATGAGTCAATGAAAAATGTTTTCCTAGTCAACGAAAAATCTATGCTCAAATTCAAGAAAACAATTTCATCTTTCAAAAATCGGAAATCATTTTTCAAAATATGAATAGATATTGGTGCTTGGACACAAGAACTCCAAAGGTTGGTTTCAGGTCCTTTGCAGCAGACTTGAGTCTAGAGGCCGAGGCTGGGTTCACCGAAGGAATCGAGGCCAAGCCTGGGTCCAAAGAAGCCGGGCCTAGAACCTTGTTGCCTGGGCCTGGGTCAACAAAGGTGGGGCTTAGCACATCGGCATCCATGCTTGGGAACTTGGCGCTCGTTGCCCAAGTGCCCAAGTCCAAGTCCATAGAGGCTGGGCCTAGGACTTCAATACCGTTGGTTGGCTCCCCGATGTCGCGACCTACTTCTCGAGGGCCGAACTCGATGAAGCGGGTTTAGAGGTAAGTGTTCATGAAATGGTCTATATGGCACATCATAAAAGATGGCTTACTGAAGCATCGATCTTTTGGTTATCCATATGGTCCATTGATCATGAACGTTGATTTTCCCTAAATCCATATCTCGCGTGATAGTGGATCAATTTTATCTTTTTTAGGAGTCGCCACTAGCCTAGGTCGGGGGTCGACTAGAATACCGAACCGAAACGCGAGAATTTCGTTTCGGTTTCTATGAAAATCAGAGATCATGAGTTCGGGGATTAGCTTATGTTAATATTTCTATTAATGCCCTTTCGGTACTGCTAAACTTATCATGGTTGTTATCTAAATTGTCATGTATTTATTTTTTACCATTTTCATGTTAAAGTCTTAGTCTACTAGGTGATCATGCATCTTGTTTTTGTATTTTCATTTAAGATTCTAAACTAATCCTATCTTAGTCTAGAAAAAGAAAGAAACAATCAATTGTATTGAAAGACATTTCGTAAAGTAAACACTCAAAGTATTGAAAAGACGAGCTAATTCTAAGTGCGAGAAAATAAAACCCGCAACTCGTCAGGTGTTTATTACAACACAAATTGAAAACCCTAGATATGATCAGGGACAAATGAATTGAATACAAATTGAAACCGGATCGGACATCGGTCTATCGCCACCATCAAGTGGATACAAATTGAAACCGGATTGGACATCGGTCTATCGCCGTGGTCTTTTACAATTTTGGATTATCCCCTCCATGGACCGCCTCTCGGGTGTCAGCGTTTACATTCACAACATACATTCACGAAAAACAATATACAAAGGAATAACCAAAGAAAAGCAATGGTGCAAACAATTCATTAGTCAAGCATGGGCCTCGGGATCGGCCTTTGTTTTTCATGCCTTTCGATTTACCACCCACCTAATCATCTAACATTATTTGATTAATGGTTAATGATAATGAACTACCATTTTGCATTCACAGAACGGCAACTCATATCAATTAACCCCTAAAGTCGGGTTCTAAATGACCATAATAGACTACCCGCCGAACATGTACCAGGCCTAACATTCATCTAACAAACACATGCATAGCAATGAAATAAGCATGCATTCAGGCCCATGGGCCTTATTTCTCAACCAATCAAGTAATGGAAAGTGGGCTTCATAAGGAGACCACTTATTCAGTTATTATCTAATTCGAATTACTTCTGTTCAGATGTGATTAACTAACCTAATGATGTCCAAATGAAGTGATTCGAGTGTCATTAGAAAGCTTATGTCATGAGGATGAAAAGTTAAGAAGACCATTTTTTCTAAATCCCCGCTGATTTTCACGAAACAGACAATTTCACTCTCGGTGACAGACTGGACCCGGTTCTGTTATGGATTTCAAAATAATAGCGGGAAAAATAACAAACCTTATTAAAACCGTGTGAAAATTTTTATGTAGTTAGCATGTTCTGTGTGTGACAACTTTCATGTTTTGAGTTTTTGCTAAAAAATCCTCCAAATTTTTATAAAATTCATTTTTCACCAAGGACTCATTTGCAAATGAAATTTTATCCCGAGAAGACCTTATATGAAATTTTTAGCAAATTGACCCTGTAAAAATTGCTATTAGGCCCTCAAAATTCCCAGTCAACATAATGAGACCCCAAAGAACAACTTTGTAGTTTTGAGTTTTCGCAAAGGAGGACTCTAACTTTATCAAATTTAGAGAAACATCTTTTGGATTCCAAAGGAACAACAATCAGATTTGAACACAGATACTGATTAGATAATAAAAATTCATTTTGAAAATCTAAATGAATTTAGATTTTGATGAAATTAGTATCGTTGGAAAGATCTCGATCGCAGTATGAACTTTTGTGAAGAAAAAGTTTTCATATTTTGAACACATGAATTTATAAAAATCGAAAAACATATGAAGGTTAGTATGAAACTAGTCCGTCACCAGATCTATGCATATATGGCGTTGCAGATCGTACAATCCTAACATGCTTGGAATTTTATGAAAATTTTATGATGAACAGATTAAGATGTGTTCTATGATTTTCATGAGAAAGTTTCTTCAAACAATGATCATAGAAAATCAGAAAAATCATAGAACAACACAACATCAATAAGGAAATCATCAAAACAGACTTGAATAGCACATTCCAGATTCTGATCCTAACTTCCAAAGGAGTTTTGACCTAGCAAACTAAGTCTGATTGAGGCATACCATATATCAAATCGAAGCTTGAGATGTGTTTTATGACTCTCTAGTTTATCACTTCGCAAAATTTCGACATTAACGAGCTGAAATCAGCATCTCAAACATGGAGGTTTCTCTGTACAGAATAACATTCAAGTGTACTTACCTTGTTTAATGATGCTTCGATGCGCAATCGAGTGATCCGGTCTCCGTATTTAGATCAAGAGCAGCACGAAGAAGTCTTGGAAAGCTCGACAAACCTATGAAAATCGAGTGCACAAGTTATAGTGAGAACCAATTCGATTTCGCACTAATGAACTAATAACGAAAAATCAAGTAGAAAGAAGCGATCTGGTGGCTGTTCAGCCGGAAGCTGGCCACCACAGCCACGTGAAGACACCAAGGAAGGCTGCTGGAGGTTTGGTATCATTAGAGGGGCTGCCGGCTAGCTGATTCAGCCGCTTGAACTGGCTGATTCAATCATCGGCAACTATGCTAATGATGTTGCCGTGGTGGAGATAACACCAGACAGAGCAGTTCTGGTCACTAGCAAGGACAGTTGGTCTTGCGATCAGCCTTGTGCTGTCGTGGAGGATGGCGGTGAGGCGGCGGCTTGTTGGAAAACGGCCGACGGGGGGTGGAAAGGCTAGCGGCAGAGAGAGAGAGAGAGAGAGAGAGAGAGAGAGAGAGAGAGAGGAGAGAGAATTCGGATTTGAAAATGTGAGCTTCTTTCAATTTTGGAGGGAAAAAAACCTAGGCAGAAGGATAATATTGGTGCCATAATTTGTGTACGGCGATTACTTTGGCGCTATAACTTTTTTTTCGGATTACTTTAGTGCTAACTTTTTTGAAAAACGATCACTTTAGTGTCAATACTGACGTGGCTTGCCAGAAATCCAACGTGATGCTGACATGGCTCACCGGAGAGGTCTATGGCTCGTCGGAGAGGTCCAGTCAACATTAAAAATAAAATTTAGTCCGTTGTCGTGTATATTTTTAGAAAAATAAAATTTAAATTATATTAAAATAATTAAAAAAAAAATAAAAAAGGAAAATACCACATAAAATTTAACTTTTTATATTTTTTTCTTTCTTCTCCGGCGAGGGTTGCCCTTGCCTGCGTTGGGCGAGACTGCCGTCGTCGGATCTGGTGGGGCCACCCTTGCCGGCATCGGACGAAGGCGGCCCTCGCCCGACTCCGGCCAAAAGCTGACGTGGTATTTATATTTTTTTAAAAATAATCTGACTTGTACACATGAAAATTATGTGATTTTTTTTGAATTTTTCTAATTTTTTTTCTTTTCTGGCGAGGGCAACCCTCGCCGGCGTCGGGCGAGACTGCCCTCGCCGGCCCAGGCGAGGGCGACCCTTGCCCGCCCAGGCGAGGGCGACCCTCGCCGGCGTCGGGCGACCCTCGCCGGCGTCGGGCGACCCTCGCCGGCGTCGGGCGACCCTCGCCGGCGTCGGGCGACCCTCGCCGGCGTCGGGCGACCCTCGCCGGCGTCGGGCGAGGCGCCCTCGCCGACGCCCGGCGAGGGTCTCCCTCGCCAGATCCAGTGAGGGCAGCCCTCGCCTGGGCCGACGAGGGAAGCCCTTGCTTGAGTTGGGCGAGGGCCGCCCTCGCTTGGGCCGACGAGGGAAGCCCTTGCCTGAGTTGGGCGAGGGCCGCCCTCGTCGGCGTCGGGTGAGGGCGACCCTCATCGGCCTAGGTGAGGGCTGCCCTCGCCCGATGCCGGCGAGGGTGGCCCTCACCAGATCCGGCGAGGGCAGTCTCGCCCGACGCCGGCAAGGGTTGCCCTCGCCAGAGAAGAAAAAAAATTAGAAAAAGGAAAAAAATTCAAAAATTCAAAAAAAGTCATATAATTTTCATGTGTACAAGTCAGATTATTTTTTTAAAAAATATAAATGCCACATCAGCTTTTTGGCCGGAGTCACTAAAGTAATCTATTTTTTCCGATTTTAGCATCAAAGTGATCCGAAAAAAAGTTATAGCACCAAAGTGATCGCCGTATACAAGTTATGGCACCAATAGTGTTCTTCTGCCAAAAAATCTATATACTGCCCTCAACTTCGAATCCTAGCCCTTAGATTGATCCAATTGCCTAGAATGCATCATTAATGATTAAGAATATTCCTTAAAGGCAAATGATTCGTGACATAGCATTATGGATGGACATGATTAATTCTAAATGAATGACCATGATTGATTTGCTTGTCTCCTAAGTAATTTGATTAATCCTTAATAAAGGGCATTTGAGTAATTTCACTTATGGGTATTTTCGTAATTTTTATTTAAGGGCATTTTTGTCATTTTGGGCTCAAAGGGACGTGGTCAGCCTTGGCTGGTGGGAATAGATCGCCGGCCGCCGGATTTTTGATTGGAAAATGGCTGGTTTGATTGGACCGGTTCAATTCAGGTCAAACCGGCTTGAACCTGTTGGATCGATTTGACCCGAGTTTAATCGGGTTGAACCAGTTCAATTCTTGGCTCAATTTATTCCAATTTTGTACAATTTGATTCCTATCATGATTAAATGATCTAGTTAATATTGAATTCGATTAAATTGGATCGAACCAATTTGAAACTTATGCACAAATTGATCTAATTTAACTTGTTTAGCTCAATTGTTCTTGAATGTCAAGCTAGACTAACGAATTTAATTGAAGTCCAATTAGCCAAATTGAGTTTCAATTCATCAAATTGAATATTAGTCTAGAGTGGATCAAGTTGAATCGCACTAATTAGATCAATTACTCTTAGACTTCTCAATCGTTGGATCACTAAATTGATCAAATTGGCTCAAATTCATGTGAATCTTCCAAATTTGATTTTGAATTTGGATTTCATATAAGAAATTAGGCTTATTCGCGTCTCAATTGCGCAAATCATGAAAAATGGATCAAAATCACTAATTAGGGCCTAAATTGAGGGTTTTTCCGTTTGGCTTGGAATTACAAAATTTGTTCCAAAATTGAAAGTAATACAACCTCTAGATCAAATGTCATGAAGGAAACTAACCTAAAAAATGACTAAAAATGAAGTAATTTCATTTTTGGCTAATTTGAACCAAATTCTGCAAATTGGGAAAAAGTTGATTCTAAACTGATTTATGTAAAATTGCAAATGCCAAAGTCAATTTGAATGTAAAATAAGATGATTTTTGGATTTTTTTATCTTTTAATTTTTTGGTCAAAGGTTTGACTAAAAGTCAAAGCCTAGTTGACTTTTTACTAGGAGCTTGATTTTATGATCAAATCTTTGAATTTTTCTGGAATTTTCACTTCTAAAGTGAAATTAAACTTGAAAGGAATATTTTTATCCGAAAAGTCCCGATATGACCCGAGGTTGACTTTTCGTCAAAAGGTTGACCAAAAAGTCAACTCGAAAGTCAATTGTTTGGGTTTTTGTATGAAATGAATAGAAAATTATTTACAGAAGTTAGGCCAATAAACAGAATTAAAAAATGATACTTTTTGTTTAAGAAACGGGTTCCGTCGCGATCGAAAACCATAATCTCAAATTTTCTGCTTTTAATAACGCGTCGGCTAAAAATTAGGTGTCAACAGCTGACATCTCTTTGCCTGTTGCTCGGGTCCCTAATGCCTGTGCCTTAATCAATGGAGGCTGGGCTCGGGACCCCAAAAACCATGAACAAATTCCCGATGCTTGAGCCCAAGTTCTAGTCCATCATGGCTAGGCCCAGGATTGTCATGCCTCGAACCCTACGGCACGTGACAACCCTACCGCAGTCGATTTAGTGTGATGTCCCAAGACGTGTCGCCGACCCAAAGACCCAAAACAGAGAATAATACACATGCGGAAGCAACATCATACACCCGTAAAAAAATAAACAAGACCAATGATAACAATGAACAACAATCAATATAAATACATTTGTATTAACACACATAATTTACAATATCCATACTCAAAATATACAAAAATACCAAAACGGGTCAGCAGCCACCAACATAAAATATGGGCAAGTGGCTCGGGCGGTCAGGGTACTAAACCTAAGAAGGGCTCCTATCAAAAAGTATCGGCCTAACCTAACTATGGTCGATGGTAAACCCTAGCGTAACTAGTCCGGATCGGATCCCGAGGACTCGGACGAATCATCAGATGACTCTAACTCGAAATCCATAGAATCCGGCTCGGACTCGTCCTCCACTGGCTCCTCATCGGAATCATCCTCTTGCTCAAACTCTAGCTTTATCGGCTCCAGCTCGAGATCAGACTTCCACTCCATTAGCTCTTCCTCCACGGGGTCGGAATCCATCTCGAAAATGACTGGCCAGGGGTCTGAATCCTCCTCGGACAAGGCCTCGGGGCTGGCCACCTCTCCATCAGCTGCCTGCGGGTCCCAATGAACTAACCCATCTACCGGCACATCAAAGGTCTTAAGGGGTCCGTAAACACCAAACGGGTCTCGAAAACACCAACCCAGATACTGATGAGCCTGGAACTGTGGCTTGCCTACGTCGACCCAAACGGTAATAAAATGCCTAACGTAAGTCTCCCCTTTCCCAATGGAGTACTCGATCACCGAACGCTCTATGCGATATAGGATCCCAAAATGTATTGGCACTCCTGCCATTCTCAAGGTCGAAGGTCTAAAAAGTGAGGTTTCAATAATAGTGAGAATAAATCCCAGCGAGTAGGCCTCCTAAACCTAAACTAAGCTAACATGCATCTCCAGACAAGCAACTAATCACACAACCAAACTAACATTCAAACGACTTAGGCTCTCGGACCCAAATCAAACATATAATTGACCCTGCAGGTTAGGCACATAGGGATAACGATAATAGTGCAGAACCCAATTATGACACAATCACGTAATCACTTGGCCACTAACATAAGCAATGCACATGCTTGCACTCGTCAATGCACTCATCGCATATATGCAGTTACTATGCACATGCTCATGATCATTGATACACACTTGCACATGTGCCAACTTTCCATTTAACTTCCAACCTGCGTAAAACGCATAAGGTCTATCACTTTTCGATCGATCTCCGGCTCTTGTAAAACGTATCAGTCTCATGACACAACCCACGTAAAACGCATCAGGTTGGCCATCTTCTGGTAGTCCGGGCATTGTCTCGCGTTAAACGCCTCAGGACAGGCTCAATACCCCGCGTAAAACGCATCACGGCAATTTAGGTGATCACATGTACGCATTCTATCAATTATTATTTGAACCTTGAGTAAAAGGCATCAAGGCAATTTAGGTGATTACATGCTCAATGCCAATCGTGCACACTCACAAGATGCATATGTTATGCCAACACCCATTATGCACAATGCATGGCCATAACATCCGAAACTCGGGCATTCATAATATCCACATTGAGCACTCAATTTGATATGACCACATACTCAATTAACACCGCAACATATTCAATTCAACATATTAACATGCCCAATTAACCAATTAATTCAAATCAGCCACGATACATAATCGGCACTCGAAATCATGTAATTAAACCACTAAAATTGTATGAGCCTATGGTCCACAAAGCCTCTCATCATTCGGCCACACTAAGCACCAATTCGAATATCCCAAAATTAATCTCAAATCATATGAAATTAGCCACTTCATGGATAATTCAAGGCATGCATGGTAATCCACCTTTAAACCGTAATTTAGCAACACAAAGTCCAATCAAGTCCACACTATCTAGCCACTAATCAGCCCACTCTAGGCCACCAAATCACCTTCAAATTAGCACACTAAACCACCAAAATCATCACATTACCGGCCCTAAACACCATCCGTCAATTAACCCCTAAAATACCCTAATTTAACCCATAAACTTGTGTGAACAATGCACCAAGGCCTACTTAGGGTTTGGGGTTTCCACTTACACTTGTCCTAAGTGAGCAAGGCAAGAAAATGGTGACAACGAGGCCCCTGGACGGTTAGCAACAGTCATGCCGAAACAGTGGACCTTCTCCTGTGGGCGCGGCTTGTTGGCGAGAACGGGCGGCTGGGCGGCAGCGATTTGGATACTGGTAGTGGCGGCGGCGACGTACAACTGTGGGGGTGAGGCCTTACGATGGCGCCGAGGTCGCCGGCGCCGGAAATGAGGGAGAGAGAGAGGGGACGACGATCACTGGTAATGCGGCGGACAAGTAGGGAGCAGCGGCGGTCTGAGGGGTGGACGGCAATCTTCGGGCCGCGGACGGCCAAGGCGGGCTAAGGGTGGTGGCGTGCGCGGTGGTTGGTGGCGCCGGTGGTTAGAGGTGGTGGCGAGCTGATCGGAAATGGAAGGGACGAGAGAGAGAGGGTGGCGGACGGTGGGGAAGCAAAGGTGAGGCAGCAGCTAGTCGTCGGACGACTAGGCTACGGCGGGGACCGCGCTGCGGTGGCTGGCGGCTGCTAGCTTGGCACGGCGGCCGAGCGCAAGAGGTAGAGGGGAAGGGGGTTCTCGGCCGGTGGGGGATGAGAGGGGGAGAGAGTGTGGGAATGAGTGAGAGCGTGTTTTTGTGTGTCTTGGTGAGTGGTGGTTGGTCAACCACTCCACTAAAAAAAGTCCATCTCACCCATTCCACTAAAAAGCCCATTCAATGGTCAAGATTTAAACACTCATCTTGTCCAACTTGATTCAAGGGCCAAGTTTGGTCAACCCCACTAACTCTAGGGGGCAAAACGGGGAAAGAGAGTGAGAGGGAGAGGGGTAGATTGGCCACGAATTTTCAGCCACTAAGGGGTCTTGCCAAAGTCCAATTTACCCTTCAAAATTCGGAATTAAAGCTTAGGGGTCCAAGGGTAAAACGGTAATTGTCAAAATTTCATTTTTTGACCATACCGATCCCAATATGATTGGCCACATTAATATGACGTCGTCCTTGTAAAATAGTCGCGCACGTCCGTGAAATTCGACACTCAAGTCCAGATTCAATTCAACGATTAATTTTACTCAAATGCGATTTTAGTGTCTCTCACTAACAGGTGACTGTTTAGGGGTTACGCGTATCGATCTAGGGTTACTCAAGTCGTGACGGTCTTGATTTCCAAGAGAATACAGGAATTTATCGCTAGTTTCGGGGGTCGCGATCGTTTGGAGTAAGTTCATGATTGTTTGCCACGCGTACTCCCGATCGTGCAGAATCACCCGCGATCCGATCGTACATCGTTGGCAAGCCAAATCTATCACCCTCCTTGGATCGGCGCACATTGGCCCAAAATACTCCCTCGTCGTTCTTCAGAATCGGAGCTCGATTCACGATCGAGTTCTTGAGTCCACATACCGTTTTCCTAGTTAGCCATTTCCTAATGGTCAGTTTCCCGAAAGTGATTAGTTCCGGACGAGACTTACTAAAATGAGATGAGAAATAAATATCTATTTCATTGATCCCGGAAGTGGGTCGAATTCAAGATGTTATAAGGATGCTAGTGCGTGTGCCCATTTCTCACGCACCCAAGCTTGGGTCCATTAAGGCCGAGGCTCAAGAATATGATGTTTGTGCTTGAATCCCCTGTGCCTGAGCTTGGGTCCATTGAGACTGGGCCCAAGACCCTAATGCCCATGTCCTGATTCCATACGCCTGAGCTCGAGTCCATTGAGGCTAGGCTCGGGATAGAGTCCTCGACGCTCGAACTCGGGTCCATCAAGGCTTGGCCCAGGATCCTGGAGTCCATGTTCGAGTCCCGCGATGTGACTGGGTCCTTAGCACTTGAGCCTAGGTCCATTGAGGCCGGACCCTAGTGCCCATGTTTCGTTTTCTAGCTATTTGTAAGTTACTAGAGCTCAAATAGTATATGTCTATTTTAGAAAGTCAAATCAAGTTTTTTTTCCCGAGCGATGAAAAATATTTTCCAATTATTTTAAGATTAAGCCACACAATGGAAATTATTGTCATTTTTCTGAAAAAATGACTTCCTGGAAAATATTTTTCAGAAATATAGTATGTCATGATTGCTCTAGATTTAATTGCCTTTTTACAAATAATAAGATTGAAAATGGCAATATAATCCAGTAGTTAAAAAAAGAAAATTTGGTTTCTCTTTTTGTCCAGATTTTTTGCCACATTCCTTTTTTGTTCTTTCTTCTTTTGCCAAAGCCATTTCTGTCCTCTTACTTGCCAAAGCAAGAGAAAAAGAAAAGAAAGAAAAGAAAGAGCCAAACTTAAATGTCTAACTTAATGAAGTTCAAGTCAAGTCTAATACTAACCACATCAAACAAACTTTGGCTTCATTACATCCCTAGTGATAGGTCTCAGCATGATATTTTTTCATTGTAAAACTTTTCCTACATCAAAGTGTGTCATAATTACTCTAGATTTAATTGCCTTTTTTTTTTATGAAGGATGAGATTGAATATGGCAATATAATCTAGTAGTAAAAAAATGGAAAATTTTTTTTCTCTTTTTGTCCAGATTTTTTGCCACATTCCTTTTTTGTTTTTTCTTCTTTTGCAACCGCCATTTCTGTCCTCGTACTTGCCAAAAAAAGAGAAAAATAACAGTAAAAGACCTATTGCTCAATCCTATCTAACTACCAATGCCAAAAATGGACAAGCAAATAAGGCGTGCCTTTTTAGGGCAAGACAAGAATGTCCTTTTTTTCTTTTTCTTTTTCGTTAAGGAAAGAACACTCTCTGTCTCATGCACCTGCTCTCTCGTTTGCTTCTCCTGGACACCTCTTTCTTTTTCCCCTATAAAAAGCCTCCACTCCCTCATTCTTCTTCACTTCATTCTCCTTTCTCTCACTGCCTGAAACCATCAACTCTCTCTCTCTCTCTCTCTCTCTCTCTCTCTCTCTCTCTCTCTCCCGTGTTCAACAATGGCTGGCCAAATCATTCATGCAAACAACCGCCAGAACCGCGAGAACATGGGACTGATGCCGGTGCTGCCACCAGGCTTACGCTTTTTCCCATCTGATGAAGAGATCTTCCGCTACTACCTGGTGAACAAGAACTACTGCCCGATCCACGATCCGGCCAACCGTTTCGATCACAACATGATCAGGGAGCTTGACGTGTATGGCTACAGCCCGTTGGAGCTGTCGGAGAATCCCTTCTTCGATTACGGCTCTGGGGCGGCGACAAGGCACTGGTACTTCTACACGATGGCTCGTGGGCCTCCTGAGAGGCAAAGGAGGGTGAGGGCCGTGAACCGCGGGTTCTGGCTGATGAGGGGCAGGGGCAACGATGCCGTTGTGGGTGGTGGCGGTGAAGTTCTTGGTACCAAGAGCTGCTTTGTTTTCTACATGGGTAATTCAGTTCAAAATGCTGTTGGGACCGATTGGACGATGCATGAGTTTGCCCTGCCTGATCATGCCCAGGTGATTCATGATGATATATACGAGCATGGTTCCTTCCTGATTGGTGAAAACTTTTAGTTGATTTTTCATCTGTTAGTTGTGGTTTGGCTTAGCAATTTCCTTTTCCAATCATCAGTTGTTATTGGGTTTCTGATTCTTGAGCAACATTTTCCTGTTTTATTAGAGGGATGTGGACTCCATGGAAGCACGAGTTTTTGTTTGATAAAATTTGCATGTTTAAGTACCTGTTATGTTTGTATGATATTCCCCAGTTTGACAGGATGTTGCTCAACAATCTGTGTAATCCAGGAGGCTTTTTAAGGATGGTTTGGGTGTTGTATTAGAAGATTCGATGGTTCTAATTGGAATGCATCATGATCACTTCTCTAGGAAGAATCTTGGATTATATTAACTGCATGTTAAAATTCTGGATATACTACTCGCCAGAGCTATAACGCTTTGCATTTTATTGGAAAACCACCGTCTTATTAGTATGAACATCGAACACAATTCAAGTCTGCATTTATAAGTAGTTCGACAATTCAAGTCTGCACTTATAAGTAGTTAATCAAAATCAAAACCTTGGAAAGAGAATCTACAAGTAAGCCATCTAACAAACAATGCACGATGACCATAGAACATCTAAAACCTTGCCTTTATGACGTTAAACCTTTCACTTTTATTGATTTGCAGGCTTCTTTTGTGCTCTATCGACTTTTTGTGAAGCCTTGGACCGAGAATAGCTCATCAAGCGCTCGGAATGATGGAGTGCTCACATATGAAGCTACTCCTGGAGGCAATCGTGAGGATGTGACCCCAGGGAATGCCATAAGGTTGGTTACCGAGATATACAACCATGTTCCAGATGGTCAAATTCCTGCTCCTGTTCACTTGAACCAGACTATCTATGGGAATAGTACGGTAAGATTTGATATCATGCCATACTTTGTTCATTTTAATGCTTCTTGCTGGTGGACCCTGAAACAGTAATTTACCTGAAAGCCATCCATTAACACTCGCCTGCTATCTCTTGGTTAGTTCAGAAATATTTGGCGTGCATTCTACAGAATTTGAATCCTCCAGGAAGATTAATTTGGTTGTTTGATGGTATTTCACACATATTACATCATCAGTTATCTTTGTTAAAGGTTGAAGCAACATTAAGTACTCTTAATCGAAATTTTTTTTCTGATATCTTAGTGTAATTTTTGTTAAAACTGAAAAGGAAGCTAATATGAATAACTGTTGGTTAACGAAAAAATTTGGCCACTAATGAAATTGTCATCTTCCTTTTGGTTCTCATATGGCATCGACATCACAAGTGAATGCATTGCCTTTTTGACTACTTGCGTAGGTAAACCATCATCATGGGGACACCGAGGGCGCTGGGAACTTTGACGCTGATTTTTCTGCACCGCCGGCAACAGGTGCTCCAAGGGTAGATTATATAGAGCTGAATGATTTTTTCAGCCCCCTGTGAATGAATCAAGCAGCGGATCTATGGAGACGCCTTTCTAGCCGGAGATACCAGCACTCATTTAAAACTCCGGGAGAACTTTTAGCGGCATCAGTCGTGCTTCTATAGTTTTACTTAGGATATAATATAGCTATTTCAAGTCAAGCATGAATCTGTTAAGATTTTTATTTTGTTAATCTTGAGCTTAGGAATGTAAATTTATATATATTGAAGTTCGATTTGAAAAAATTGTGAAGATGGTAATTGACTTTACACCTCTATTGATGAATAATCGTGGCATGTTTTGCTTGTAAAAAATATAAGTTGTTCCATTATTTACTAGACATCATCCTTTTCCTTTTGTTGTGTCAGATATTTGTTGAAGGTTTGATACAACCAAGTATTAGACTTTGTTTCGTGAAAGATGAATGATTTGGAAAAAAATTTACTAAAAATAATCGCTAGAAAGAATTAGTTGATGAATTTCTTTTTCATCAACAACAATTTATATTTAATATTTTCATGGACAATGTTCGTTCATTAATTTTTGTATGCGATACAAACGATCATTTCTAAAAAAATATTTTCTAAATCATTCTTTTTTCATGAAACAAGCACATTCGTACATTTAGCTTGCTCGGGTACTATGAAAGTTGAAATTAGCGATTACTTCGTTTTTTGTTTTTTTTTCCTTTTTACTAATTTTCATTTTTTGTTTAGGTGGGGCATGACAAGGTAAGTAACTGGAATAATAAACACAAATCGATGTATGGTACGAAAATCTTTTAGAGCAACTATATTCGAGTAAAGACTTCCTAAATCCCACTGTCTTAAAAGAAAACTCAGTTGAGATAGACTCATTTTTTGTTAGAGAGAAATCTACCAAATTTGGCTATTCAAAAGTGAAAAGTACATGGAGAGATACAAAAAGTGATGGCTTGTGATTGAATATAGTTGATGCTGTTGGTTAAGTGCCAAGTGTTTCTAGCTTAGGAAATGGAGGTTGCCTGTTTAAATCCCATAAATTTTGTTTGTATTGCTATAGGTCGGGGCCATTTGCACTTGCACATGCCAAATTTCTAGACTTAACTCGCTCATTTTTCGATTAGGTTCGGATTGACAAGGTAGGTAACTGTAATGATAAGCACAAATCGCGGTATGATAAAAACCTTTAGAGCAACTATATTCAAGTAGAGATTTTCTACCATCTATGACCCCCATTGTCTTCAAAGAAAAATCTAGTTGAGATTTGAGTCATTTTGCTAGAGAGATCTTCCAAATTTGGCTATTCAAAGTCAAAAGTACACGGAGAGATAGAAACACTAATGGCTTGTAAGTGAATAGAGTTAATGTAGTTGGTTAAGTGCCAAGTGCTTCCACCTTAGGATTTAGAAGTCACATGTTCATATATCATCGTTGTATGTAAATTGCTATAGGTTGGGTCGATCTATACTTACACATGACAAATGTCACGCCCCGAACCCTAACGAGCTCGCGACACCCCTTGATGGTCGATCATTGAATGCGACGTCCCAGGCACGTCGCCGACCCAACCCAAACATCAGAGATTAAGCACACGCGGAAACAAATAGAAACAACCCGGACAATTAATAATGACAAGGGGCAGCAATAGCAATAAACAAATAACTGTAATTTCCTATATTTGCTAGATACATACGACGTTCACAAAAGACAATTCCTTAAGCTAGGCCACAACAACAGAACCACATTCCTCAAAGGGCAATGGTTCGCAAACTTAACTCCTCTACAGAAAGGGGGACTCAAAATACTGAGTACTTGACTCGTCTTCGATTTCCGGGATACCCTTGAAGCGTCTCCAATCCCTCATGATTGCAAATCCGAAATGGTTATATAATAACCGTGAGAACGAGTCTCAATAAGCAATCCCCTATACCCCACGTAGGCCAATGCGTACTCAGACAAGTCGTACATGCAATCTACCCCAAAAGATATATAATTTGCATTATTGAACTTACCTTGTCATCAAGCCCATGCCAACACTGCACGTTAGTCATAATATGGTAATGCAATAATAGTAACTAAATAGTACAACGGAATTGCTCAAACGCCAACCACACTTGCATGCAATTCACCTTACTAATTAGACCACACATTCAACCAGCCAATCCAATCACACGCTCAACCAGCTAATCCAATCACACTCAATAGCCATTTCAATCACACTCAAGTCGCATGCACGCGTCCAATCAACTTTCCTCTCACGGGCTCACTAGCCGCATAATCACTCAAACCAATGGCCGCCGTCAACACGTCCCAAGCCATGCCAATCATACCATCCAGTGGTCGCCGTCCGCACGTCCCAAGTCACATGATCAATCATTCCAATGACCGACGTAAACACGTCACGGTCTATCACACCTCTAACGGGCCACCGTCCACACGTCTCAAGCCCGCATCCATTTGGCCCATCGGCCGTTCATGCCTTCACACGGACCGCCGTCAACACGTCCAAGTCTGTAGCCCTCCGATCGATCCGGGCTTCAAATCGACAGGCAAACACACGCCATTCAATTCAGTCAATTTTACGCCAGTTACACCAAGCAATCCATGATCACAATTCAATCCAATTCACGACAAGCCACACCAACCCACGACTCGACAATTAATCCGCCACATACGAACATCAAATTCATCCACGAATGTTACAACAAGCCAATCACTGACCCGCCAATATTAGCCACTACTATGCACTCAAAACCATCTAAGTTGGCCACACACCATCATCCAATTCAAACATATTCTCAAACCCAATTCAAATAACGTAACTATAACGTAATATAATTAAATTAAAACCCGCCCCAGCCGTTCTAACCCACGACAATACGGTCATTTAGTCCCCTTAATTAGCTACTAAATTAAGCCCCACAAATATCGCAATTTAATATAACAATCACGCACATGCGAATATTGACCCTAATCCACGTTTAATCCCTAAAGCGGTACTAATCAAACTCTAGACAAGTCTAATAATACCCAAAGTATTAGGTAGGGTTTAGGAAGTCACTTACCTAAGTTTGGCCCGGAGAAAATCGGCTCGGACCTAAAATGGCCCGGGTGAACAATGTTGAACTAAGCACTGGCGTGGGCCACACAGGCGCGGGGCTCGGCCACGACGATCGGCCACGGGCACAGCCCTCGGCCACGGACTCGGCCACGGGCACGGGCGCGGGCGCGGGCACAGGCTCGGACGGGCGACGCGCCTGGTTGGACGGGCGACACGCCGGGCGACGGGCCGGCTGGACGGGCGACGCGCCCGGGCGACGGGCACGGCGGTGGGCCACGACGGGCGAGCGGGGCACGCGGCCGGTGCACGAGGGCCACGGGCCGGCCACGGCCTGGGCAAGCCCGGGCACGGCTGGGCGAGCGGCCTGAGCTGCCGGTCGGTTGGCCGGCCGGCTGGAGCTTGCTGGCCGGCTGGCTGCGGCGGCCACGACGACGGGAGGACGGCGGGCGTCGGCGATGGGAGGACTGCGGGCGGCCAGGGGCGGTGCCGCACGGCCTGAGGCGGAGCTGGGTCGACAGTGGCTTGACGGCGAGGAGGAGTGGCGCTTGGCGATGGATGGGCGGTGACCGGGCCGGCGAGAAGGGCGCGGCTAGCTTCGGCGAGGGGCGCTGCTCGCACCTTGCTGGGGGAACCGCCAGAAACGAGGGCTGTGGGTGAGGCAGCGGCGGCGGGGCGGCATGGCGCGGATGGAGTGGGCTGGCGGCAATGGTGGCTCACGGCGGGGAGGACGGCGGCTGGGCCGACGGGAGGCGCGACCCGCATGCTGGCTGGACAGTCCAGCGATGGCGATCGTGGAGGGATGGGGGACGACGATGGCGGTGCTGCTCGGTCGGGAAGGAGCTGAGGTGGTGGCGGCGAGAAGGTGGTGGCTGAGGGGAGCCGGGCCGACTAGATGGCGTCGGACCGTGGCTGGCGTGGCGACGGTTGGGCAAGGCGAGCTGGCTCGAAGGAGAAGGGCGGTCAGTCGGGGCGAGCGGCGAGCTGAACGGCGTGGCGATTGGCGATGCGGCAGCGCGGCGGCAGTTGGTGAGCTCGGCCAGAAAAGGGAGAGGCCGGGGAAGAAGAAAAATCGGGGGAGGGGCGGTCGCGCGGCGGCACCGCGGCGGCGAAGGACGGACGGTGCGGTGGTGGCTGAGCTGGCGACGGCGGCAGCGCGCGGCAGCTAGGCAAGCTCAGGCGTCTGCGAGCTGGGCGGAACGAAGTTGAACTATTGGGGCAAGCCGGAAGGAGGAAGCAGACGATGAAGGAGAGAGAGAGAGAGAGAGAGAGAGAGAGAGAGAGAGAGAGAGAGAGAGAGGGAGAGAGAGAGAGAGAGAAGAAAGAAGGAAAAAGGGGGGGGGGGGAAACGTGACCGACGGAGAGAGGAGAGAGAGAAAGAAAGAGAGAGAAAAAGAAAATAAAAAGTAAATTTTTGTCATCGAGCACGATTTAACGGACACGGTTTAAACTTGAAAACGATCTAACCGTGCACGAAAATTCTAATTATAATATATAACAAAGGGTCAAAAAAAATAAATTAACTCACAACACACTACGAGGGAGGTCTACTAGTCCAAATCCTCACTCGGTCCAAAATTTCACTTTTCACATATTCCTGACATTCTCGACGTTGGCCACAATAATATCGACACCGTCCAATTTATTTCGTCCCGATACTCCCGAAAATCGACTGCCAAGTTCGGGGTCTAAACAACGGCCAAATTCGATCGACTGCGATTCTAACGAAATCTCTATTTTTAAAAACAAAAACCCGAGAGTGATCAGTTCTCGGGCGAGATTCTATTATAAGCGCACTGACGAATCACACGTTTTATAAATCCCAAAAATGGGTCGAAATTGGGAATGTCACAACAAATGTCCGGACTTAATCGATTCATAGGACTTGTAAGGTGTTCCATAGACTTCTAGATAATCCGATCGCTGCGCTCGTGCCTATAGATCGTACAATCAAGACAGTAAGTTCACTGCTCAATCGTTTGCCACCATTCATTAACCCTAAAATTTGTGCTTTTCTATCTTAGTGTCTCATCACCACAAAAAGAGCGTGCTTGAGATAGTAAACCAACTCTACTAATATGGTGGAATCTGAATTGATCATATACGACAATAAAATTAGTCATCGAATAGACTGTATTATCAAGTAAAGCTTTGAATTTCCATTTATGTATGGTTGGTCCACAGACCCTGGTTCTTTCTGCACATCTCAAATATCATGAAGGAGAAACCCTAGAATAGTAGTCCAAATCAGCCCCCAGTTAAAATAACAAGAAAGTGATAATTGATATGAAAAATACATAACTAGCAGGATAACATATTCCGGTATAAATGGCAATCTTAGCTTTACATAAAATCATCGCAGTTGGTAGTATTTGTTTCACCAAATATGGTAATTTGTTCACATATTCAATAATTTGATACATTGTCATATCTAAGAATATTATCATTTACTTGCCAGATAAAGCAGCCAACTTAGATGATCATCTCAGGTGTGACATTCCGAATTTCGACCCATCTTTAGGATTTATAAAACACGTAATTTGTCAGTGTGCTTGTAGTAAAATCTCGCCCGGGAACTGATCACTCCTGGTTATCATTTTAAATTAGAGATTTCGCTAGAATCGCACTCGATCGAATTTGGCCGTTATTTAGACCCCAAACTTGGCAGTCGATTTCCGGGAGTTTCGGGTCGAAATAAATTGGACGGTGTCGATATTATTGTGGCCAGTGTCGAGATTGCTAGGGATATGTGAAAAGTGGATTTTTGGATCGGGTGCGGATTGAGACTAGTAGACCTCCCTCGTAGTGTGTTTTGAGTTATTTTATTTGGTCTTTGTCCCTTGTTATATTATTTAGGATTATTGTGGACCGTTAGATCGATTTTGAGTTTGAATCGGACCGTTGGATCGTTCTCGAGGACGTAAATTATCTTTTTGTTTTCTCTCTCCTCTCTCTTCTTTGCCCGCGCGCGCCCTCCCATCAATTCATCTGTCTCTTTTCCTTCTCTCTCCTCTCCCCTCTCTCTTCCGCCGCACACGTTTCTCCCCCCCACGTCTGTACGTCTATCCCCTCTCTCTCTCTCTCTCTCTCTCTCTTTCTCTCTCTCTCCCTCTCTCTCTCTCTCTCTCTCTCTCTCTCTCTCTCTCTCTTTCTTTCTCTCTGTCTTTTCCCTCTGGCCACGCACTAAGCCATGCAGACCTGCCCCTGAGCCTCTCTCTCTCCTTCTTTCTATTCTTCCTCTCTCTCTCTCTTCTTCTTCTTCGCGGCTCCTCTCTTCCGGCCGCGACTGCTCCGACCTTCTGCATGCAGCTCACCGGGACCAGCCCAGCAGCCGTCCGCCTAGCGTCGCCGTCGCCAGACTGAGCCGCGCCGCCGCTCGTCACCCGCGACCGTCGCTCGCTGGCCCTGCCCGTGCTACGTGTGAGCAGCAGCTGGTTGCTGCGTCCGCCGTGGCCCAGCGCTGGCCAGCCATATGACGGCCCGTCCTCCGTCGCCCGACCACCCGCGGCGCCGCCGTGCCGCCTCCGGCCGCCGCATGACCTCCCCTTCCCCTGTTATTCTCCTCCCCGGCGCCTTCCCATATTTCGGCTCTTAGACTTCGCCACCACCGTGTGCCGCCGTTCCGGCTGCCGCCGCTTCCTCCGCCGCCACCCAACTCCCCTCAGCCATCGTCGCTGCCCTTGGCCCCGGTTCTTCCTCTCTCGCCACCACCACCCCCGACTGTCCTTCTCTCCTCCAGGCATGAAGTGTCCTGCTCGCGTCACGGCCAGCTCGCCGTTCGCCCGACGTTGCCCGACTGTCACCTCAGCTCAACCTTGCCGACCGCCGCCTGAAGTCCCGCGTGGCCGTCACCACCGTCACCCTCGTCAACTCAGCCAACCAGCTCGCCGGCCGGCTTGCCCGAGTTCACCCAGCCACCGACCAGCTGCTGCTCGCCGCCACCGCCGGTCGCCGGCCCGGCCAACCACCAGCCTCGGCCAGCTAGCCCAGGCCGTGGCCAGCCCGTGCCCACGCGACTAGGTCGCGCGCCCGCTCGCCAGGCCACGGCCGTGCCCGTAACCAAGCATGCCCGGGTCGTGGCCAAGTCGCCCGGCCGTGGCCGTGCCGTAGTCGAGCGTCTCGGGCCATGCCCATCGCCGTGCCCGTCGCCCGGGCGTGTCCCCTGTCCAGCCTGCCCATCGCTCGGCGCGTTGCCCGTCCAACTAGGTGCGTTGCCCGTCCGCGCCCGCGCCCGCGCCAGCGCCCGTGCCCAGCCGTGGCTGGGAGTTTTGCCCGTGGCCGACCGCCGTGCCTGCGCGTGTGCCTAGTCCGGTACTGTTCGCCTGGGCCATTTTAGGCCCAAGTCAATTTTTCCCGGGCCAAAACTTTGTAAGTGACTTCCTAAACCCTACCTAGTACTTTGGATATTATTAGACTTGTCTAGAGTTTGATTAGTACCTGTTTAGGGGTTAAACATGGATTAGGGTCAATATTCGTATGTGCGTGATTGTTATATTAAATTGTGATATTTGTGGGGCTTAATTTAGTAGCTAATTAAGGGGGCTAAATGATCGTATTGTCGTGGGTTAGAACGGCTATAGCGTGTTTTAATTTAATTATATTATGTTATAGTTACGTTATTTGAATTGGGTTAGATAATATGTTGAATTGGATGATTTTGTGTGGCTGACTAGAATGTCGAGTTCGTATGTTGAGGTGGCGAAATGGGAATTGGGCTGAGTTGTGAATATGAAATGTTTGATGCAATTGGCGTGAAATTGGTTGATTGGATGACGTGTGCTTGCCCGTCGATTTTAAGCCCGGATCGATCGGAGGGCTACGGACTTGGGACGTGTTGACGGCGGTCCGTGTGAAGGCATGAACGGCCGATGGGCCAAATGGATGCGGGCTTGAGATGTGTTGACGGTGGCCCGTTAAAGGTGTGATAGACCGGAACGTGTTTACATCGATCATTGGAACGATTGATTGTGTGGCTTGGGACGTGTTGACGGCGGCCATTGGTTTGATTGATTGTGCGGTTGGTGAGCCCGTGAGAGGAAAGTTGGTTGGACGCGCGCATGCGACTTGAGTATGATTGAAATGGCTGTTGAGTGTGGCTGAATTGGCTGATTGAGCGTGTGATTGGATTGACTGATTGAGCGTGTGCTTGAAGTGGCTGGTTGAATGTGTGGTCTAATTAGTAGGGTGAATTGCATGCAAGCGTGGTTGGCGTTTGAGCAATTGCGATGTGCCATTTAGTTACTATTATTGCATTACCATGTTATGACTAACATGCAGTGTTGACATGGGCTTGATGACGAGGTAAGTTCAATAATGCGAATTATATATCTTATGGGGTAGATTGCATGTACGACTTGTCTGGGTACGCATTGGCCTACGTGGGGTATAGAGAGTTGCTTATTGAGACTCGTTGTCACGGTTATTATATAACCATTTTAGATTCGCAATCATGAGGGATTGGAGACGCTTCAAGGGTATTTCAGAGATCGAAGACGAGTCAAGTACTCGGTATTTTGAGTCCCCCTTTTTGTAGAGGAGTTAAATTTGCCAACCATTGCCTTTTGAGGAACGTGGTTCTGTTGTTGTGGCCTAGCTTAGGGAATTGTCTTTTGTGGACGTCGTATGTATTCGTCAAGTGTAGAAATTTCAGTTATTTGTTTATTGCTATTGCTGCCCCTTGTCATTATTAATTGTCCGGGATTATTTCTATTTGTTTCCGCGTGTGCTTAATCTCTGATGTTTGGGTTGGGTCGGCGACGTGCCTGGGACGTCGCATTCAATGATCGACCATCGAGGGGTGTCGCGAGCTCGTTAGGGTTCGGGGCGTGACATCCCCGTTGATTTGATATCAGAGCAAGGTCAGCTCGAACCAAGATGGTCGAAGCTTGGAGTGATAAGGAGCGATGACTTTAAGGTAGCCGGTTAGGTAGACTTGGTGGCCATGCGTTACCCAGATTGTTTGATTGTGATTGCTGAGTGACGTATGCAATATCATGTGAAAATGTAGGTGCGTCAGGACTTGAGGTTAGTACACGATTCCTGTTTCTTTGTGATTGAGTGATGTTGTGATAGACTGCCTGCTTAGTGAATTGTTGTGATTCATTGCCTAGGGCTTAGACTGGTATAGTTAGCCTAGGTCTTTAATTCTCGGGGGGGAGGGGGGGGAGGAGTTATAGCAGGTAAGTGGTTAGTGTGAACCCTGTGAGTTTGAGTAGCCGAGAATGAGGTCGAGGTCGAGGTCTTGTAGGTCCGCAAGTTGGAGTTGTAGGGGATCCCAGATGGGATGAGATTTTGAGGGCACTCGAGAAAGTTGGAATTTTAAGGGGAAGGCAAACTGAGGAGCGAAATGCTATTATTGCTACCGATGCTGAGACCACTGTTGTTGTCGCCAATGGAAATAACGAGAATCATGGGCATAATGAAGTTGTTGGGAATCAAGATTGAGGACAAGTTGATGCAGTCAGACAAATGCGTCAGTTGGTTGGAAAATTTTTGGATTTTAAACTTGCAAGGTTCGATAGGAAAAAGGTGACCCTGGGGCTACACTACTTTGGATAGAGGACTAAAGGGGGCTTTCGAGGTATTCGGGTGCACTAGTGAAGAGAAGGTGACCCTGGCTATATATCAACCCTAAGGAAATGCAAAGGATTGGTAAGAGGGCCCCCGAAGTAGGATATTTCAAAGGGCATATTTCTAAGCTGAGATGTCGTTGTCCAAGCCTTTAATGAGAAGTACGTTCAGAGAGTGCGCGAGAACTGAAAATGACAGAGTCCCTTCGACTTCGCTAAAATTGGATGTCAGTTGATCAGTACGAGGTCGAGTTTGTATGGTTGTCTAAGTACGCACCAAGGATAGTCAATGATCGGGTGGATAGGACAATAGACTCCAGGATGGATCAGAACCGAATCTCCGCAGTCAGTTAATGTTAATGAACTTAAGGGATTGTAATGAGCTGTATGACAAGGCTTAAACGGTTGAAGGAGATATGAATGAGAGAGTTACCGTCTATGGATCGCAGTACGTGCTAGCTAGGGACAATAGGAACTTTGGAAAGAAGCCTATGACAGTGAATCGGAGATTTGTCCCTCTAGTAAGAACGAACCTTTGGAAAGCTGTATTACTACTCCAACACCGCATGTCGGTCTTGTGGAAAGAGGCACGGGAATGGCCCTTGCCAGGTGAACCTGGGGAGTATCTTGGATGTGACCAACATGATCATTAAGTGAGAAATTGCTCGAACCGATAAGCTGGACCGTTAATATAGCAACAGCCATCGCAAGTAGGACGTTAAGCGGGAGCTGCCCCATGGAATAATCAGATTAACCGCAGGCTCAAGGAAAGATGTACGTGGTGGTTGGGAAGGAATCCGAGGATTTGTCTTGAAAGTCTAGGTGCGTTATGAAATAGTACTGGGTACAGCAGGAGATGATTTTGAAGTTATCGCCCAAGTGGTCATGTAAAACTTAAATTCAATTTTATAAGGAATCGGCGCAATCGATTTAAGGATTTATGGATTACTGATGACATTCGTGGACGAGTTGGGAAGGATGAGCGTTGCTTAGGAATTACAGATTTTGTAAAGAACCGATGTGAGTTGTTTTGGGAGACTGTTGGATTGAAATTGGATGGATTGAACTTTATTTTCGAGGTGTAAAAAGATAATTAATTTGTGGCCGATTAGTTGGTTGAGGAATCAAGACTAAAGGATATAGCCGAGGTGTGTAATCTTCCCGATGTCTTCCTCAGGAATTGCCAGGATTGCCACCTGTTAGGAGAGTCGAGGTTGTGGTTGAATTGGCTCTAGGGACAAAACCGACCTTGGGAACGCTCTACAAGATGTCACTGTCGGAATTGAAGGAATCGAAAGTCCAAATACGGGAGTTGTTGGATGAAGGGATTTATTCGTCTGAAGAGGTCTTCATGGGGAGCGCTGGATTTATTCGTAAGGAAAAAGGATAGATCATTGAGATTGTGCATTGACTACAGACAGTTGAATCAGGTGACTATTAAGGTTAAACGCCAGTTGCCAAGGGTAAATGACCGGTTCGACCAGTTACTAGGGGCATCAATATTTTGTAAGATCGACTTAAGGACTGGTTATCACCAATTGAGGATTAAGAAGGAAGACGTGCCGAAGTCGGCATTTAGGACGAGGTATGGACACTATGAGTTTACGGTGATGCCATTTGGACCGACGAACGCTCCTACAGCCTTTATGGATTTAAATGAATCGGGTAAGCAAGGAAATTTGGGCTTGATTTTAAGCCTTTCCATCTACCCATATTCTCAGCATTCCTTTGTGTTTGTGCATGTGTGTTTCTGCAAGTTTTATGGCTAGTACATGAATGGAAGTTGCTGTTTGAGCTTGAATGGAAAGAATCGAGCATGGTAGTGTTGATGCATGTGTGATTCTAGAGACAAAGGGCGTGTTAACCATAGATCTAAGCTCGGTGAACATTGCATGTGAGTTTCGAGTCTCTTGAACCGAGTAGATGCAAAAAATGGCGATGAGCTTAGGACTCCTATATGCTTGTTAGTCGGCTGTTGGGTTACTGTGGAAGAGAAGACAGATTCGTGAGCCTTGTGAATGCAAAAAGCAGTGAAAAGTGCATGAGGAGCTAGGAAGGGCAGATCTGGTCGCCTGGGGCTTCAATCTTCTTCATTTTTGTTCCATTTTAAAAAGTCGAAATCTTAAGTTGAGTCCTTCACAAAAGTTGTTTGAAATCCTCCCCTTTATAACATACCTTAATTTCAAATTTTCATAAGGTGATTTGGATAGGACGATTGTCCATTTCCCTCATCGTGCTCAAGCCGTTTTCTATACAATTTCAGTGACCTTTCTATCTTCTCGATTTTCTACACAAATTTGTAGAACGATTCTGAGGAAACTTTCTTCGTAAAAGTTCTTAGAGACATCCTTCTCTACAACATATTTTAAATCCAAAATTTTTAGAAGTGTTTTGAGTCCTGGGAAGAGCTATTTTTTTGGAGACAATAATCCTGTTTCGGTGAACAGTTTTTGTCTTGTCTTGAGCCACCGAAAAGAAATACTTACCAAGGCTTTTAACCTTCGAGTTCTCATGAAAGTTGTTCATTTTGATCTCTCCTAATACATATTTAAATATCATAATTTTTGAAGATTATTTACTGTACCTGGTGTCTTAAATTCATCGAGAGTGCAAAACTGGTCGATTCTGTACAGTTGTGAAAATCCCTCTTTTTCTACTTGAGAACGTGTAAATTGTGGTTCGATGCCTTCTGAGAATATGATGTGCATATCATGAGCTTTCAAATGAGGCATGGTTGATCGTACTTGGATGAGAAATGGTTAAGGAAATGGGTTGACCTTGTGGATGCAATTATGGTGATATTCATGAGTGGTTGTATTGCGCCGATTTGTATGTGTGACATATAGTCCGTCCCCATGGAGTACCAGCGATGATCACTTTGGACCGTGATCTTAAATTTACTGCCGCCTTTTTGGAAAAGTTTTCATATGGCATTAGGAACGAAGTTACAGTTTAGCACGGCCTATCATCCTCAGACGGATGGTTGGTTTGAAAGGACAATTCAGGCTTTGGAGGATATGTTACGGGCATGTGTATTGGATTTTAAAGGAAGTTGGGAGGAACAGTTGCATTTGGTTGAATTCGCCTACAACAATAGCTAACATCAGAGTATCAAATGGCACCGTTTGAAGCATTGTATGGCAGAGCTTACAGAACACCGGTTGGTTGGGATGAAGTTGGTGAGAGGAGTATTATGGGTTCAGAGTTAGTACAACAGTCGATTGAGACAGTTAGGGTTATCCGGGATAGACTCGGAACTGCGCAGAGCCGCCAAAAGAGTTATGCAGACTGGAGACGTAGGCCTTTGGAGTTTCAAGTAAGGGACCTCGTATTCCTCAAAGGTGTCGCCTATGAGAGGATTATCTCGGTTTGGTAGGAAAGAGAAGTTGAGCCTGAGGTACGTGGGTCCATTTGAGGTCTTAGAGAGAATAGGCACCTTGGCTTATCGTCTCGCGCTACCTCCATATTTGCCTCAAGTACATATTGTAATCCACGTGTCTATGTTGAGGAAGTACGAACCGGACCTGACTCACGTGCTGAGCTATGAAGAAATAGACGTGGACGACAGGGTATCGTACGTGGAAAAGTTAGTTCAAATCGAGGAAAGAATAGAAAGAGAATTGCGAAACAAGAAAATTCCAGTGGTCAAGGTATTTTGGAAGCATCATGGGACCGAAGGTGCGACATGGGAAAGCGAAGAGTTGATGCAATACCGATACCCCCCATTTGTTTGGATGATTGGATTGGATTGTAAATTTCGAGGACGAAATTTTTGTAAGGGGGAAGAGTTGTGACATTCCGAATTTTGACCCATCTTTGGGATTTATAAAACGCGTAATTTGTCATTGTGCTTATAGTAAAATCTCGCCCGGGAATTGATCACTCCCGGTTATCATTTTAAATTAGAGATTTCGCTAGAATCGCACTCGATCGAATTTGGCCATTATTTAGACCCCAAACTTGGCAGTCGATTTCCGGGAGTTTCGGGTCGAAATAAATTGGACGGCATCGATATTATTGTGGCCAGTGTCGAGATTGCCAGGGATATGTGAAAAGTGGATTTTTGGACCGGGTGCGGATTGGGACTAGTAGACCTCCCTCGTAGTGTGTTTTGAGTTATTTTATTTGGTCTTTGTCCCTTGTTATATTATTTAGGATTATTGTGGACCGTTAGATCGATTTTGAGTTTGAATCGGACCGTTGGATCGTTCTCGAGGACGTAAATTAACTTTTTGTTTTCTCTCTCCTCTCTCTTCTCTGCCCGCGCGCACCCTCCCATCATTTCATCTGTCTCTTTTCCTTCTCTCTCCTATCCCCTCTCTCTTCCGCCGCGCACGTTTCTCCCTCCCCACGTCTGTACGTCTATCCCCTCTCTCTCTCTCTCTCTCTCTCTCTCTCTTTCTTTCTCTCTGTCTTTTCCCTCTGGCCACGCACTAAGCCATGCAGACCTGCCCTCAAGCCTCTCTCTCTCCTTCTTTCTATTCTTCCTCTCTCTCTCTTCTTCTTCTTCGCGGGTCCTCTCTTCCGGCTGCGACTGCTCCGACCTTCTGCATGCAGCTCGCCGGGACCAGCCCAGCAGCCGTCCGCCTCGCGTCGCCGTCGTCAGACTGAGCCGCGCCGCCGCTCGTCACCCGCGATCGCCGCTCGTTGGCCCTGCTCGCCTGTCGCTGGCCCTGCCTGTGCTACGCGTGAGCAGCAGCTGGCTGCTGCATCCGCCGTGGCCCAGCGCTGGCCAGCCGTATGCCGGCCCGTCCTTCATCGCCCGGCCACCCGCGGTGCCGCCGTGCCACCTCCGGCCGCTGCATGACCTCCCCCTCCCCTGTGATTCTCCTCCCCGGCACCTTCCCCTATTTCAGCTCCTAGACTTCGTCGCCACCGTGTGCCGCCGTTTCGGCTGCCGCCGCCACCCAACTCCCCTCAGCCATCGTCGCCGCCCTTGGCCCCAGTTCTTCCTCTCTTGCCACCACCACCCCCGACTGTCCTTCTCTCCTCCGGGCATGAAGTGTCCTGCTCGCGTCACGGCCAGCTCGTCGTTTGCCCGACGTTGCCCGACCGTCGCCCCAGCCCAACCTTGCCGACCACCGTCACCGCCGTCACCCTCGCCGCCTCAGCCAACCAGCTCGCCGGCCAGCTAGCCAGCTCGCCGGCCGGCTTGCCCGAGCTTACCCAGCCGCCGACCAGCTGCTGCTCGCCGCCGCCGCCGGTCGCCGGCCCGGCCGGCCAGCCAGCCCAAGCCGTGGCCGGCCCGTGCCCACGCGACTAGGTCGCGCGCCCGCTCGCCCGGCCATGGCCGTGCCCGTAACCAAGCATGCCCGGGTCATGGCCAAGTTGCCCGGCCGTGGCCGTGCCGTAGCCGAGCGTCTCGGGCCATGCCCATCGCCGTGCCCGTCGCCCGGGCGTGTCCCCCGTCCAGCCGGCCCGTCGCCCGGCGCGTCGCCCGTCCAACCAGGTGCGTTGCCTGTCTGCTCCCGTGCCCATGCCCGCGCCCGCGCCCGCGCCCGCGCCCGTGCTCGTGCCTGCGCCCGCGCCGGTGCCCAGCCGTGGCCGACCGCCGTGCCCGCGCGTGTGCCTAGTCCGGTACTGTTCGCCCGGGCCATTTTAGGCCCAAGTCAATTTTTCCCGGGCCAAAACTTTGTAAGTGACTTCATAAACCCTACCTAGTACTTTGGGTATTATTAGACTTGTCTAGAGTTTGATTAATACCTATTTAGGGGTTAAACGTGGATTAGGGTCAATATTCGTATGTGCGTGATTGTTATATTAAATGCTGATATTTGTGGGGCTTAATTTAGTAGCTAATTAAGGGGGCTAAATGATTGTATTGTCGTGGGTTAGAACGGCTAGAGCGTGTTTTAATTTAATTATATTACGTTATAGTTACGTTATTTGAATTGGGTTAGATAATATGTTGAATTGGATGATTTTGTGTGGCCGACTAGAATGTCGAGTTCGTATGTTGAGGTGGCGAAATGCGAATTGGGCTGAGTTGTGAATATGAAATGTTTGATGCAATTGGCGTGAAATTGGTTGATTGGATGGCGTGTGCTTAACTGTTGATTTTAAGCCCGGATCGATCGGAGGGCTACGGACTTGGGACGTGTTGACGGCGGTCCGTGTGAAGGCATGAACGGCCGATGGGCCAAATGGATGCGGGCTTGAGATGTGTTGACGGTGGCCCGTTAAAGGTGTGATAGACCGGAACGTGTTTACATCTATCATTGGAACGATTGATTGTGTGGCTTGGGACGTGTTGACGGCGACCACTGGTACGGAATTATTGGTATGGCTTGGGACGTGTTGACGGCGGCCATTGGTTTGATTGATTGTACGGTTGGTGAGCCCGTGAGAGGAAAGTTGGTTGGACGCGCGCATGCGACTTGAGTATGATTGAAATGGCTGTTGAGTGTGGTTGAATTGGCTGATTGAGCGTGTGACTGAATTGGCTGGTTGAGCGTGTGATTGGATTGGCTGGTTGAGCGTGTGATTGGATTGGCTGATTGAGCGTGTGCTTGAAGTGGCTGGTTGAATGTGTGGTCTAATTAGTAGGGTGAATTGCATGCAAGTGTGGTTGGCGTTTGAGCAATTGCGATGTGCTATTTAGTTACTATTATTGCATTACCATGTTATGACTAACATGCAGTGTTGGCATGGGCTTGATGATGAGGTAAGTTCAATAATGCGAATTATATATCTTATGGGGTAGATTGCATGTACGACTTGTCTGGGTACTCATTGGCCTACGTTGGGTATAGGGAGTTGCTTATTGAGACTCGTTCTCACGGTTATTATATAACCATTTCAGATTCGCAATCATGAGGGATTGTAGACGCTTCAAGGGTATCTCGGAGATCGTAGACGAGTCAAGTACTCGGTATTTTGAGTCCCCCTTTTTGTAGAGGAGTTAAATTTGCAAACCATTGCCCTTTGAGGAACGTGGTTCTGTTGTTGTGGCCTAGCTTAGGGAATTGTCTTTTGTGGACGTCGTATGTATTCGTCAAGTGTAGAAATTTCAGTTATTTGTTTATTGCTATTGCTGCCCCTTGTCATTATTAATTGTCCGGGATTATTTCTATTTGTTTCCGCGCGTGCTTAATCTCTGATGTTTGGGTTGGGTCGGCGACGTGCCTGGGACGTCGCATTCAATGATCGACCATCGAGGGGTGTCGCGAGCTCGTTAGAGTTCGGGGCGTGACATTAGGTTTGATCTTTTTATGGTAAATGAATCTGACGCAGGAGTTGCCATATAACAAAGGGTATGACTCTCTCAGGTTTTATTTGTTCTGTTAAGTAACTGAAACAAGAGGGATCATATGTTTATTGCGAATCTGTGATGGCAATCTACATGTTTGCTGCATATGCATATATTTATTTAAAGTAAGAAAACCAACTCCATCATATAAAAAAGGATCATCTTTTTCAGCCAATTGTGAATACATTTTTTAAAGCCGTTCGAATATCTAAATGGAAATTTCTCATCACAACATAAAACTGAATATGTGTATACGGACAATTTTTATTTCTGCAGTGGTTAAAGCATAACAAAAATAGAATAGTAATAAATTGTGTTTTTCTTAATTTCTGCCTTTTTTTATTTTGTTACTTAAAAAAAAAAGAACAGAAATGACTATACGTGGCATGACAAAAATGTAAATTCTTCCCTAAACTTATATCAAGTTGAGCGAACTTAGCAATTGATCTAATGGATCCACATGCCTAAAGCTACTTCAGAAAAGTAAAAGAAACAAAAGGAAAGAAAAGTATCATAAAAAAAATCTCTAAGTTATGTCCATTGTGACATCTATATTTCGAACTTCTTTTTTTTTTTTAGTAAAGATATTTCGAACTTCTTTTTATGTCACTAAAACCCCAAAATTGTGCTAATATGACAAAAGACCCCCCATCTACCATCATAAACCATAAGCTCTTTGCCCATTGTGATACCAATATTTTTAACTTTTTTTGTGTCACTAATACTCTCAAACTTGTACAAATGTGACAAAACTACCCTTCATCTACCTGATGTAGGAGCATTAGGCCTTGTCGATCTATTCAAGATGAAGATGTTGATTATGAGGAAAAAAAATTGTCGATTGAATGGACAAGTTGTCAATTTTATGGTTGTCGAACGGCTATCGAGTTATCGATATATGTTTATTGTCGATTTCGAGACTCCCTATCGATAACCTAATGAATGGAGGCTGCTCTAATCAATTTCTATTGTTGTTTGGTGATCTCCTATGATGATTATTCGGCTTACAAGGTTGGTGCACAAATTTGGAGAGAGTCAAATATCAAGCCTCTATGTCTTTAAATACAATTCTAGTTTTTAGGTGTTTTAATGCATTTTCTATTTTCTAGGACTTTATTTTTGTTTTCTAGTTCCCAACGTCTATGATTGATTAGACAGTTCAAAAGTATTTAATGCTGAGTCTATTTCCTATGTAATAATCCCTTTGTATAATGAAGCGAATTCTCAAATGAAAGAAGTCAACTTGAATATTCAAAATATATGAGATTTTTCCTCCGTATGAGTGAATATCTTTGGAAATTGTATAACTCCTATCTCGACATTTATCCTTGGAAGATGGATTCTTCCTTTGTGGTGAGCCAAAGAAGCACTGTATCCTTAGCTGGTGATATTCTGTAGGCCTTGGTGGTGAGCTTCTCCTATCTTGAAGTCCTGTATCCTCGATTGGTGATTTTCTATAGGCTTTGGTGGTGAACTTTGTCAACACCGAACATGATCCTCAGCTGGTGGCGCGTCCTATAGGCCTAGGTTCCAATCATAATCTAACTTCATTTGCATATACCCATCGACATCCATCCCCAAACACTCTGACTCCATCGACTATCACTCAAAGCAACACTAGCCCATCCCTGCACACGCATCAATTTGGTATCGGAGCTCAAGGTAGAACTCGTTTTGAGTGATTCCTTCTATTCCCTATCTTGCATCCCATCTCATAATTCCATTCAAAAAATAAAATAAAATAAAATAAAGAAATGGCTGATCGTCGTCATCAACATGGACCAAGCGATGAGTCTCCTACAGCTCGAGAAAGAGACCTACGAGACGTGGAGGTAAAAGATTTAAGAAGACAAGTGCAACAATTGCAAGAGCATTTGCTACTCTTCGAACTTCGACGAATGCAGAGAGACCTCACCCTCCTAGAGAAAAACTAAAGGATGGCAAGAGATAGTCAGTTATGCCTTCAACTAAAGGTATGTCTTTCTTCAAAGGTACTTCTTTCTACGATGCCGAGAATATTCCAAAACAGGGGAAAGGAAAGAAAAAGCCCCTCGAATTCATTGAAGAGCTCCAAAAAGAATCGGATGGTGAAGATAGCAAGTGCTTCAAGTGTCACGCATATGGGCATCTACACGCGTAATGTCCTAATCTTTTTATCACCATTCAAGAAAATTGAGAAGAATGATTCGGAACTTTAAGAGACTCGACAAGATCCATACCACGTAGAGTTTGAATTTAAGGAGCAAGACCAGATCGCAGAACAAATTGAAGGATGATAGATGCTGGTCATCCAGATGCCATCAAACAACTATGATATTATGGATGGTATATCTCCAGTTAAATTTGTTCAAACAAATCCTGAGGTCATAGATGAAGAGGGAATGATTATAACGGCCAAAGACATTACGTACCACTTTCATTTTGTATGCCCCGAAGCACTCTCAAAGTGTTCATTAATTGTCAAAATATATTTGATATATTTTCATCTTTTTAGCAAGCATTGAAGATATTTATTAGTTTGAAACTGATGTATTACCTAGGTCGTTGGAGAGGCCGTTCTGGAAATGAAGCCATGACAAGATTTGAGGACAAATCTTCAACATTCTGGGGAGAATGACGCTGGAGCATTGAGCTTTGTCAATCGATTCAAGATGAAGATGTCAATATTGGGATTTGTCAATCGATTCAAGATGAAGATGCCGATATGCGAAAAAAAAGTTGTCAATTTCATGGTTGTTGATCGGTTATCGAATATCGATATACAAGTTTATTGGCGATTTTGAAACTCCCTATCGATAAATGGAAGCTGTTCTCATAAATTTCCATTGTGGTTTGGTTATCTCCTACGATGACTATTCAACTTACAAGAATGGTGCGCGAATTTGGAGAGAGTCAAAGATCGAGTTTCTATGTCTTTAAATGCAATTATAGTTTTTAGGTGTTTTAATGCATTTTCTACTTTCTAGGGCTTTATTTTGTTTTCTAGGTCCCGTGTCTTAATTAATTAGGTAGTTCAAATGTTTTTAATACTTAGTTTATTTCCTACGTACTAATCCCTCTATATAATGAGACGAATTCTCAAATGTAAGAAATTAACTTGAATATTGAGAATGTATGAGATTTTTTTTTTCGTGTGAGTGAATATCTCTAGAGAGTGGATAAATCCTACCTTGGTATCTGAAGCCTTGGAAGGTGGATTCTTCCCTAGTGGTGAGCCAAAGAAGCACTGTATTCTCGACTGGTGATATTCTTTAGGCCTAGTGAGCTTCTCTTATCTTAACGTTCGGTATCCTCGGCTGGTGATTTTTTGTAGGCTTTGGTGGTGAACTTCGTCAATCCCGATCATGATCCTCGGCTGGTGGTGCATCCTATATGCCTTGGTTAAGATCATAATCTCTCCTTCATTTGCATATACTCAACGAAATCCATCTCCATACACTCTGACTCCATCAACTATCAGTCAAATTGACACTCGCCATCCCTGCACATGCATCAAATTGGTATTGGAGTTCAAGGTTGAACTCGTTTGTAGTGATTTCTTTTGTTACCTATCTTGCATCCCATCTCATACTTCCATCCAAAAAAGAAAAAAAAAAAAGAAGAAAGAAATGGCCTCTCGTCGTCGTTGTCAATGTGGACCAAATGACGAGTCTTCTATAGCTCGAGAAAGAGACCTATGAGATGTGAAGGTAAAAGATTGAAGAAGACAAGTGCTATTTGAACTTCAACAAATGGAGAGAGACCTCACCCTCCTAGAGAAACGACTGAAGGGTGGCAAGAGATATTCAGCTAAGCCTTCAACTAAAGGTATGTCCTTCTTTGAAGGTACTTCTTTTTACCACGCCGAGAATATTTCAAAATAGGAGGAAGAAAAGGAAAACCCCGCGAATTCATTGAAGAGCTCCAAAAAGAATCGGATGGTAAAGATAGCAAGTGCTTCAAGTGTCACGGAAATGGGCATCTACAAGTGGAATGTCCTAACCTTGTTATCACCATTCACGAAATCGAGAATGTTATCACCATTCACGAAATCGAGAAGAATGATTCGGAATTTCAAGAGACTCGGCAAGATCCATACCATGTAAAGTCTGAATTTAAGGAGCAAGACCAGATCTCAGAATAAATTGAAGGAGGAGAGATGCTGGTCAACCATATGCCATCAAATAGCTATGATATTATGAAGGGTATATCTCCAGTTAAATTTGTTCAAGCAAAATCCTGAGGTCATAGATGAAGAGGGAATGATTATAACAGTCGAAGACATTACATGCCACTTTCATTTCGTATATCCCAAAGCACTCTCTCTCAAAGTGTTCATCAATTGTCAAAATATATTTGATATATTTTCATCTTTTTAGCAAGCATTGAAAATATCTATTAGTATGAAGCTAATGTATTATCTAGTTCGTTGGAGAGGCCGTCCTGGAAATGAAGCCATGGCAAGATTTGAGGACAAATCTTCAACATCCTGGGGAAAATGATGTAGGAGTATCAAGCTTTGTCGATCGATTTAAGATGAAGATGTCGATTATGCGAAAAAGTTACCGATTTCATGGTTGTCGATTAGTTGTCGAGATATTGATAGACAAGTTTATTGTCGATTTCGAGACTCCCTATTGATAACCTAATCAATGGAGGCTGTTCTCATCAATTTCTATTGTTGTTTGGTTATCTCTTCCGATAACTATTCGACTTATAAGGATGGTGCACGAATTTGGAGAGAGTCAAAGATCAAGTTTCTTTGTCTTTAAATGCTTCTAGTTTTTAGGTGTTTTAATGTGTTTTCTATTTTCTAGGACGTTTTTTTTTGTAGGTCCCGTGTCTTAATTAATTAGGTAGTTCAAATGTCTTTAATACTTTGTCTATTTCCTGTATAATAATCTCTCTATATAATTGATGTAGAACAGTTAGCCTGTGATTATCTTGAAGAATGTGATCGCCGTAATCGCTGGAAATCTTGGCAGTTTTTATGATTTTGGGGAAAACGATCATTCAGGCAGTTTCCTATATTACTAGTCAGGCAGCTTCCTATATTAGTTTATTAGATGTTATCTTTAATTATTCGGTTTCCATTAGTATTAGGAGTCCTATCTCTATATAAGATATCTGTCTTGTAATCGAAAATCATACTATCATTGAATAAAAATTTCAAGTTCTTTGGAGTTGTTCCAAATTTACGCTTTCTCTCTGCATCATTTGATATCAGAGCAAGTTTCTTCTGTAACGATGGTGAATAACGCGAATGTCAATCTCCCCGCTGCTGAGGGCCATGAGAACGAGCCTATTATGCGGGCTGAGTTCAATTAGTTCGTGGGTCAAATCGATCGGAGGTTTCAAGAGATCCTTGATGCCATCCAGCGTTTGTCCACAAACCATGCGCTTGGTGTTCTTCCAGCCAAGCGAATTCCTGTCGCTTGTGATCTCGAAGATGCTATGGGGCGTGGAGGAATCCCCCGACATAGGCGTCAAGACTAGGTCATGGATACGGAAGACGAAGACGAAGATTTCCAGAAGATACAGATTCGTGGTGGTCGCCGATACAGGGGATTTCAGGAGGAGCATGTTCGTGGGAATCGACGGCAGGGGGGCTATCGACGAGATCCTGAGCAGTATCAACTAAAGGTAGATCTCCCTACTTTCAATGGGAATTTGGATATTGAAGATTTCCTGGACTAGCTTTGGGAGGTCGAGAAATTCTTCGATGCTATGGATATTGACGAGGATCGCCAAGTGAAACTTGTGGCTTACAAGTTGAAGGGTGGTGCTTCAGCTTGGTGGGAACAAACTCAATTGACATGACGACGACAAGGCAAGGCTCCTATTCGATCATGGGGTCAGATGAAACAGAAGTTGAAGAAGAGGTTCCTCCTAACAGACTATGAGCAACTGTTATTTTAGCAATTCCAGAATTGTCGACAATCAAATAGATCGGTCCAAGCTTATACGAAAAGAGTTTCTTCGACTCTCCACTCGCAATAACCTAGATGAGTCCGAGGCATAACAAACTGCTAGGTACATTAATGGTTTGCAACTTAATATCTAGGATCGGGTTTCTTTGCATCGACTATTCTCTGTCGAAGACGCCCAGGATATGGCGTGAAAAATTGAGATGCAATTGGGGAGGACTAGCCCTAGTACTCGTGGTAGCAATTATTCGGATCGTGAGTCATTCGGGAAAGGAAGACAGCTTGATGTTATAAGTTCTTCTAGTCGACAAATCCTTGATTCGAGCCAACTTCCCGGGGATACTACTGGGACGCCTAAGGAAGCAATCGCAGCAAGCAATCGCACTCTCAATCAGAATAACCAAAATCCATATGCCAAACCCCACCGATCAAGTGCTACAAGTGTAACGAGTTGGGCCATCGTTCTGGCGATTGTCCTCGTCGTAGAATGGCCAATATCATTGAACATGACGAAGATGTGTACGAGGAAGATTGGGAAAAGGAAGAAGAAGTGGGAGTGGAAGATGAAGTGTGCAAGCAAGTTAATTGTATTGTGCGTCCTCTATTGTTTGCTCTGCGGATAGAAGATACCCAGCGGAATCAGCTTTTCTGTGCTCGCTGTACTCTCAACGGCAAAGTATGTGATATCATTATTGACAGCAAAAGTTGCGAGAATATAGTGTCCAAGGCCTTGGTGGATCACTTGCAACTAAAAATGGAGCTGCATCCTGTGCCCTACACGATCGGATGGATTCGCAAGGGAGAAGAACTTAAGGTAAACCAGTTATGCCGTTTACCTATTTCGATCGGAAAATCATATCAATATACTATTGTCTGTGATGTTATGAAGATGGATGCGTGTCATGTTTTACTGGGTCAGCTATGGCAATATGATGTTGATGCTATACACTGAACTAGGAAGAATACGTGTTTTTTTGTGTGGAAAAAGACTAAAACTACTTTGAGACCAAAGAGTAATTCCTCTTAGATTGTGAAGAAGCAGAATGCAGGGGTTATAATGAACATTCGAAAGCGTGAAGGGATGTATATGATTGTGGACAAGGGCGACCAGCAAGTTGTGGTTCGTGCTTCGACATTCTTAAGCCCTTATTAAAGGTATTCAGTGATGTTATGCTTAAGGATTTACCTGACGGATTACCTCTTTTGAGGGATATCCAGCATGAAATTGATTTTCTTCCAAGTGCTAGTTTTCCTAATTTGCCGCATTATCAGATGAATCCAAAGGAGAATCAGATTCTACGGGAGCAGGTGGGAGAACTCCTTTGAAAAGGCTTCTTACGTGAAAGCAAAAGTTCATGTGCAGTTCCTGCACTTCTCACGACAAAGGAAGACGGCACCATGCGTATGTGTGTAGACAGTCGTGCCATTAACCGGATTACTGTCAAGTATAGGTTTCCAATTCCACGACTTGATGATATGCTAGACAGACTTGCTAGATCACGGATTTTTACGAAGATCGACCTTCGAAGCGGATACCACCAAGTTCGCATCCATCCTTGCGACGAATAGAAAACGGCCTTCAAGACAAGTGTGGGTATGTACGAATGGCTTGTCATACCGTTTAAACTCACTAACTCACCTAGTACTTTATGGTGTTTGTTTGGGACTAATTTACAGTGTAGTAGTTCTTTTCATCCCCAAACGGATAGTTAGACGGAAGTTGTGAATCGTACTATGGCGGATATCATTCGCTGCCTCTACAGTGATATGCCTAAGCAGTGGGACCGGTATCTTGCTCCTACTGAGTTCGCCTTCAACAACTCGGTTAACCGCTCTACCGGTACATCTCCCTGTCAGGTCGTTTATGGGCGTACACCACAACATACTTTGGATTTGGTTCCCTTGCCCCAAATCCCTGGCTATAGTGTCGCGGCAGAGAATTTGGCGACCAGAATTAATGAAGTCTAAGCTGCTGTGGCTAGTAAATTGGCTGCTTCTAATTCAAAGTATAAGGAGGATGTTGACAAATGGCGACGTTTGAAAATTTTTGAGATAGGTGATGAGGTAATGGTTTTCCTGCGAAACGAGCGCTTTTCTGTAAGTACCTATAATAAATTGAAGCACAAGAAGATTGGTCATTGCCGCATCCTGAAGAAGATCAACGACAATACCTATGTAGTTGACCTTCCTGGTGATCTCAACATTTCCCCTACATTTAATATGGCGGGCTTATTTGAGTATCATGTTCCTGATACACTCCTCTATACTGATCATAACTCGAGGGTGAGTTTTTCCGAAGAGGGAGGGAATAATGTAGAACAGTTAGCCTGTGATTATCTTGAAGAATGTGATCGTCGTAATCGCCGGAAATCTTGGTAGTTTTTCTGATTTTGGGGAAAACGACCATTTAGGCAGTTTCCTATATTACTAGTCAGGCAGTTTCCTATATTAGTTTATTATATGTTATCTTTAATTATTCGGTTTCCATTAGTATTAGGAGTCCTATCTTTATATAAGATGTCCGTCTTGTAATCGAAAATCATACTATCATTGAATAAGAATTTTGAGTTTTTTGGAGTTATTCCAAATTTACGCTTTCTCTCTGCGTCAATAATGAGGCTAATTCTCAAATGTAAGAAGTCAATTTAAATATTGAGAATATAGGAGATTTTTCCTATACGAGAGTGAATATCTTTGGAGAGTGGATAACTCCTATCCTGGCATATGTATTCTTGGAAGGTGAATTTTTCGTTGGTGGTGAACCAAAGAAGTATTGTATCCTTAGTTGGTGGTTTTGTGTAGGCCTTGGTGGTGAGCTTCTCCCATCTTGAAGTCTAGTATCCTTGGCTAGCGATTTTCTGTGGGTCTAGGTGGTGAATTTCATCAATCCTTATCTTGATTCTTGGCTGGTGGCGCATCTTATACGCATTGGTTCCGATCGTAATCTATCCTTCATTTACATATACTCATCGACATCCATCTCCATACACTCTCACTCCGTTGACTATCACTCAAAGCGACACTTGCCCATCCTTGTGCACACAATACTACCACAAAAACCCTAGACTTAGCTGACCGTGACAACAAAACCACCAACCTTTTTATTCGAATCACAAATACTCCAAACTTGCACAAAAGATCCAAAAACACCTTTTGTCACAACTCCATCCAAGACCAACATTAAAAATCTGACGTGGTGGCTTTGCATGGACAATGACAGGCAAATGAATTCAAAATAGTTTTAGTCCAGTCCAAACCTACGTTGTTTATCCCTTTGTAGGGTTGATAAGGTTATGGTTTGTACGTATCATAATCCAACAATCCAACGAGAACTCATACTTCGAGTAATTTGTAAATTTTATTTTATTTTTTTTCAAAAATTGAACCTCCATGATGTTGTGACTTAACAATTTTGGTGGAATAAGACAAGTTAAATTTTAGGGGTTAATATCACGAAAAACCCTAAACTGATACACTTGTGACAATTTTATCCCAAACTATTTTTTTGATCACAAAAAAACCTCAACTGGTAAATCTGTGATAAATTTACCCTAAACTATTTTTTTGACCATAAAAAATCTCAAATTGGTATACTTGTGATGTGACATTCTGAATTTTGGCCCGTTTTTGGGATTTATAAAACGTGTAATTTGTCAGTGCGCTTATAATAGAATCTTGCTCGGGAACTGATCACTCTCGGGTTCTTGTTTTTAAAATAGAGATTTTGCTAGAATCGCACTCGATCGAATTTGGCCGTTCTTTAGACCCCAAACTTGGCAACCAATTTCCGGAAGTTTCGTATCGAAATAAATTGGACGGTGTCGATATTATTGTGGCTAGCGTCAGTATTGTCAGGAATATGTAAAAAAGTGGATTTTCGACCGGGTGCGACCTTGGACTAGTAGACCTTCCTCGTAGTGTGTTTTCGAGTCAATTTATTTATATTTTACTTTGGCCCTTGCCCCTTAATATTTTCTAGGATTTAATTTGGACACTAGGATTATTTTTGGGTTTGAAACGGACACTTGGTTTTGCACTCGAAGGCGCATTTATTTTCCCTCTCTCTCTCTCTCTCTCTCTCCTCCCCCCCCCTCCGCCGCGTCTTCCCCATGCAGGCCCTTGCGCCCGCACGTCTTCTCTCTCTCTCTCCCCCATGCACGTCCGCCCCTCTCTTTTCTCTTTCTCTTCTCTTCTATCTCTCTCTCTCTCTCTCTCTCTCTCCATCTTCTCTTTTCCCCATACACGGCAAAGCCATGCACGCGGCGCACTCCCTTCCCCACGTCTGCCCCACTCTTTCCTATGCACGCCACCCTCTCCCCTTCCCCATGCAAACCCTCCCCTCTCCCTCTTCTCTCTCCTCATTCTCATTCTCTTTCTCTCCTCTTCCCCCCCGCTAGCCTTCCCCTTCCTCTCTCGCCCGAACAGTTCAGCCTCTGGCGCTGCTCTCTGACTGCGCACAGCCACTGGCCGCCCCGGCAACCGCCTCGCGCCGCCGCCGCCCGACCAGCCGCTGCAGTCCCGTCAACCGCCCCCATCGCTGGTCATTCTCCCCTCCACTTCCGCGGTTCCCCTCCCCGTCTCCGCAGCCCCTCTCTACCTCCGCAGCCGTCGCTCGGCTGCTCTCCGCCCGCCACCGCTCCACCAGCCACCGACGTCGCCGCCTCCCTAGCATTGTTGCCGTGCCACCGCGTTGCCTAGCGACTCCGGACGGCGCTGTCTTCTCCTCCTCCCGAGGGCGCAAGCTTGGCTCGCCGCCGCTCGCCACTGCATCCGGCGAGTCCCAGCCACCGTCCCGTCGTCTAGCCAGCCCCCCAGCGCCGTCCCGACGCCTGAGCGCCGCCGTCGCCGAGCCCCCCCGCCACTACACCTCACCTCAGCCACCTACCTCTCCTCCCTGTGGGCGTTCTGCCGCTCGTCGCCGCCCCAGCCGGCCAGCCCAACGCCACACTACCCCGCCAGCAGCCGCGCCGTGCCACTCCGTCGCCGCCGGTCCGCCCCTCTCCCTCAGCCCCGACTGCTCTCTCTCTCTCTCTCTCTCTCTCTCTCTCTCTCTCTCTCTCTCTCTCTCTCTCTCTCTCTCTCTCTCTCTCTCTCTCTCTCTCTCTCTCTCTCTCTCTCTCCCTCTCTCTCTCACTCTCTCCCTTCAGCTCGCCGTCGCTGCCGCCTAGCGCCACCGCTGCCGCCGGGAGCCACCGCCGTCCCCGCTCCGGCTAGCCAGCCAGCCCCTCCCGCCGGCCAGCCCGCCGGCCAGCTAGCTCGCGGCCAAGCCCCCGGGCCGTGGCCGAGCAGTCGCCCAGGCCGCCTGCCCGCTGTTCGGCCCGTCGTTCGTCCCGCTCGGCAGCTCGCTCGTGTGCCCGGCACATTGCCCGTTCAAGCCAGTCGTCGCCCGTCCCGCTCGGCTGTGCGCCCCCGGGCACGCCGCACGGCCATCGCGCCCGTGCACCAAGCGCACCGTTTGGCCACCGTGCCCGTGTGGCCCGCGCCCGAGCCTAGTCCGGTGCTGTTCACTCGGGCCATTTTGGGCCCGAGTCGATTTTTCCCGGGCCAAAGCTTGGTAAGTGATATCCTAAGCCCTATCTAGTATATTGGGTATTTAATTGACATGTCTCGGGTTAGAATGGCTAGGGCGTGTCTTAATTTAGTTAATTTACATTATAACCGCGTTATTTGAATTGGGCTAAATTAATATGTTTGAATTGGATATTTGTGCATGGCCAACTTGTACGACGAATTCGTATGCTGAGGTGGCGAAATGTGAATTTTGGATTAAGTTGTGATTATTGAATGTTTGGTGTAATTGGCTTGAAATTTATTCATTGAATGACGTGTGTTTGCCTATCGGTTTGAGCCCGGATCGATCGGAGGGCTACGGACTTGGGACGTGTTGACGGCGGTCCGTGTGAAGGCATGAACGGCCGATGGGCCAATTGGATGTGGGCTTGAGATGTGTTGACGGTGGCCCGTTAAAGGTGTGATAGACCGGGACGTGTTTACGTCGGTCATTGGAATGACTTGATTTGTGGCTTGGGACGTGTTGACGGCAGCCACTGGATTGTATGATTGGTATGGCTTGGGACGTGTTGACGGCGGCCATTGGTTTGATTGATTATGTGGCTTGTGAGCCCGAGAGAGGAAAGTTGACTGGACCCGTGTGCGCTTCGTGATTGCTTGGGTGGATTGACCGATTGTGAGTGGGAAGCGTGTGCCAGGCGATTGTGCTATAGTGTTGAATTATTCTTGTTTTTATCATATTTAGACTAATGTGCAGGATTGGTTCATGATACGAGGTGAGTTAAGTTTGTCGTGTGGAATTGGTTATTTTGCCTGGTATTTCGCCTGTTAGACTTGTCTGGGTACGCAATAGCCTAGGTGGGGTTTAGGGTGTCGCTTATTGAGACTCGTTCTCACGGTTATTATATAACCATTTTCAGATCCCCGTCCTTGAGTATGGCGCCACCTAGGCGTTTTGGAGCCCCCGTGCATACGTTGCATGAGGACGATGTGTACCCGGGTCCGAACTCAGGAGAGTCTTACATTAGGTATCGCACGTACGTTTGGGTAGACGTTGGACTAGAGCAGTTGGAGCGCTACGATTACCTGGCGTGGTCCCATAGAGTCGGGTTGGTGAACTCAGGGCCAATCCGAGGTTTTGAGGGGTTACGGCATACCAACGAGAATGCGGTTAACTGGGAGCCCTGGGACAAGTTCGCTCCCGATGGTGAGGTGTCCGACCCCGGTGAATCCCAATCCGATGCCGGCACCTGTCCCCGAGCCCGAGCCTGAGGAAGAGCCCGAGCCTGAGGAAGAGCTCGAGCCCGAGCTCGAAGAGGAGCCCATGGCGGCCGAGCAGGGAGACGCAGAGGAGAACCCGATCGAGATAGACTCGGATTCAGATTCAGATTTCTTTGGTTCTGATCCGGATTGGACGCCGTAGGGATGCTTAGGAGTAGGGTTAGGAAGCTTTCTTTTGGTAAAGTCTCATTTTGATACTGTCAGTAGTCTACCCAACCCCGGTCCCTTTTTGGATGATGATGTGGATCTAACCCTAGCGACCTAATGTATGATTATTATGTATTCTGGTTATGTTTTATGCTCGTTAAAGTTTTCGTTGTCCTATTCCTTTGTCATACTTTTCGATGTCAGGGTTGTTTTATTTCGCTTCCGCTTGCATAATTTGTTTGGGTCGGCGACGCGTCCTGGGACGTCGCGTTATTTATGACCGTTGAAGAGGTGTCGCGAGCCCGTTGGGATTCGGGGCGTGACATGTGACAATTTTACCTCGAACTATTTCTTTGACTACAAAAAACCTTACACTGGTACACCTGTGACAATTTTACCCCCGAAACTAATTTTTTGGCCACTAAAAACCCCAAACTAGTACATTTGTGACAAATTTACCCTCTATTAGTGTCTGTTAAATTATATTTATATCACAAAAAATCACAAATTGATAAACTTGAGACAAACAGAGGGGTAAAACCCAAAATCGGTACAAATGTCAATTACCACGTGTCATTAAACTTTGCAATTTGACGGTAAAATTTAACGGAAACTAACAGAGGGTAAATTTGTCACAAGTGTACCAGTTTGGAGTTTTTGGTGGCCAAAAAATTAGTTCAAGAGTAAAATTGTCACAGGTATACCAGTATGGGATTTTTTATGGTCAAAAAAATAGTTCGGGATAAAATTGTCACAGGTGTACCAGTTTAGGATTTTTTGTGGTAAAAAAAATAGTTTGGGGTAAATTTGTCATAAATGTACCAGTTTGGAGTTTTTCATGGTATTAACCCAAATTTTAATTAGGTAGAAACGGGTTGATAGATGCAAAAATAAACTAATGCTATTAGGTGCGATACGTTTCTAGTAGATAAGCAATAAAATAAGTAAAGAGATAGAAAGCAATGCACGTAGAACTTTACGGTGGGTTGGCTTAAACCAAACAGACATTCACTCTTTCAGATAACAGCCACCAACTAACTAGAATCCATAATTTAGCGAGCACTGCTTCTCACTGAAGTCGATAGATCACATTATCTAAACTCAATCACTGCTACTACGCTTGTACACTCCTCGAATCATATTACAATCAATGACAAGAACTCTGAAAAGAGTACAACCCAAGTGTAAAACTTCACACTTACGGCACTCTATGGATATGACGATATCAAAATTTTTAGTTTGCTTTGTTCGTAGTTGTATATTTTCAGCATGTGTTGATCTTCTCTTGCAGTCTTCACTCTCCAAACTAGCTGTTGAAATCTTCAACAGAATCAACTTATTTGTTAAAGACAATCAACGCAATCATCAGAGATCTGATTGCCAATACAATCAAATATTTCTAGTAACGGTGTAGTTTCCACAAGTAGAGTTGGCCATACTCGAACTTTCACTTCTCCAAATAAGTGACAATTAATTAGATTCTATTTTAAATATACTTTCTGAAATTCCAAACCTGAGGTTAGCTTTCAATTTCATTTAGACTTAAAATATTAGTCAAAGGAATATCTGGGTTTTCTTATCTAGATTTATGTAGACACGTGAAATACTTGTCCTATATATGGAGCTGCTTCCATTAGCAATTTGTGAGTGTATTTGAGCTTCCCGCTGGTAGTCGAAGGAGCTCCTTATATTGAAAAATATTTTTACTTAGAAAAATTTGAAACAAAATGCGTTTGTTAAACTACACACGAGAACTCTAGTTTAATCTCCAGCCCTCATCGAGCTTATGGAATTTAACTTAGGATAATTAATTAATTTTTTTTGAGTAAAAAAATTTGGGTGTTTTAATTTTATTAATTTGAGTCAAAGCATGTTATGTGACATTTCGAATTTCGACCCATTTTTGGGATTTATAAAACGTGTAATTTGTCAGTGTGCTTATAGTAAAATCTCGCCCGGGAACTGATCACTTTCGGTTATTATTTTTAAAATTGAGATTTCGCTATAATCGCATTCGATTGAATTTGGCCGTTATTTAGAGCCCAAACTTTGATGTCGAATTTTTCAGAGTTTCGGGACGAATTTAATTGGATGGTGTCGATATTATTGTGGCCAGCGTCGATATTGCTCGGGATATATAAAAAGTGAAATTTGGACCGGGTGCGGATTTTCGATTAGTGTACCTCTCTCTGGATTTATTTTTGTTTAGTGTCTTTTTAGCCTTTTCTTTAATTGGAAATTAGGATTTTTCGTGGCCATTGGATCTTGGCTTGCTCACCAAGTTCAATTGTAAGCCCTTAGATGAGAGTGAGTGGGGTTGTGACATTTTTTAAATTGATCTCTCTCTCTCTCTCTCTCTCTCTCTCTCTCTCTCTCTTTCTCTCACGATCATCCCCTCCCCCTCTTCTGCCTTGTTGACTGCTGCTGAGCTTCCTCATCTCCCCCACGTCCTAGCTGCTGCCCCCATGCTATTGCTGCTGCTTCTACTTCATTTTCTGCTGCTGCTTTGCCGTGACTGAGCTCCTCCTTTCGCTCGGTTTTCTTGCTTAGGCCTTGGGTAAGTGCTCCCTAAGTCTTGGTTAGGATAATGGGTTACTAATGGACATGTTTATGGGTGGATTAGGGCTGTGGATAGTTGGTTTAGTGGTTGGTTGTGCTTGGTTTGCTTGGTGGTGCTTGTTTGTTGATTTCCGGTACGGTTACTATTACTTCGACGGATTTTGTTATTTTTGGTGTGACCTGTGTCGGAAGAATTTGAAGAAGTATTCTTCATGAAAGTTGTTCATAACATCTTGACGTATGATATAATTTAATTTGAAAATTTTTGGAAGGTTTTTGGGGCCATTCGGAAGTCGGTTTTTAGACCATCACAAAACTGCCCGATTTACTGTTCACCCGACCTTCTGGTCTGTTTGCATTTTTATAAATTTTTCCAGGCCTAATTTCAAAATACTTCCTTCAAAAAAATTGTTGGCGACACTTGTGGCTATGACATATAAAAATTTCAAGGCTTTTCAATGTGATTTGGGTACTGGATGAGACGCATTTTTATGGTCAGGCGGCCTGACCGGACGGGTTGAATTTCGTATAACTTCAAGTGACAAAAAGAGGTGTTTACAGTTAGAACTGGGTTTCGAGTTCTGCATGGAAAATATTTATCAAGATGTTTTATGCAACATATCCAAATTTCAGAATTTTTGGAGTTGAATTACTATTTATTTTAAAATAAATTCCAGAACTGTGCGCTAGCCCAGAATTACTCCGAATTTGTGTATTCGTTTTTCCCTTGTTCTTTGTGGCTGAATGTGGCTGTTTATGGCTGAGTGTGGTGGCTGATTTGTGGTGCAAACGTGGGCTAAATTGTGCCGGTTCAAGGGCCGTTTTGTGTGATGATTTGTGGGACCGATTGATGCTCGAAGTGGGACTTAAATGTGTGATAGTTCGTGTGTGAATTAATGTTTGATTAGTGGCAATTTGCATTGGTTGTTCGTTGTTGAAGCGAGTGGGTTTGAGTGGCGGTTTGACTTGTGATTTTTCCCCATGTGTGATTTTATGCCTAAATTGCGTTGGACGTGCTGTGTTGGGGGCCAGGTTCGATGGCCTATCGAGGCCTTTGTGCGCTCGATTTAGTATGGTGCATTTTGTGGAAATTGTGGTGGATTGGATGTAAGAACGGGCTTGAGATGTGTTGACGGTGGCCCATTAAAGGTGTGTTGGACCGGGACGTGTTTACGTCGGTCATTGGAATTGAGCCCGGCTTGATCTAAGGGCTACGGACTTGGGACGTGTTGACGGCGGTCCGTGTGAAGGCATGAATGGCCGGTATGCCAAATGGATGCGGGCTTGAGACGTGTTGACGGTGGTCCGCAGAATGAAAGATACGGACTTGAGAAGTATTGACGGTGGTCCGTCAAAGGAAAGTTAGACCCGAAGCGTGTTTACACGGGTCGTGAGAAAGTGCGAGATGTCCAGTGAGGGACAGAGCTCAGATTGATCAGAGGGCTGAGCCTGAGGCGCAGTGGCCCGGGCTGTGAGAATGGACCTGAAGCGCAGTGGCGCGGGTCGTGAGATGGTTGGTTGGGCACGTGTGCGAAATGTGATTGGTTGGATTGGCTTGAAGTACATGTGGATGTTTGATGGGATTGATTGATGGTACGTGTGGATGTTTGGTTGGATTGGTTGGGTACGAGTGTGGATGGCGCTTGAATGAATGTGTTATGTTATCGGGATATTATTTCATTATCATGATTTGACTAATGTGCAGTGTGGGCATGTGATTGGATGGCGAAGTAAGTCCATCGATGTGAATTATATATACGTTATCGGTTAGATTGCATGTTAAAACTTATCTGGGTACGCATTGGCCTAGCTAGGGTTTAGTGTGTTGCTTATTGAGATTCGTTCTCACGGTTATTATATAATGTCACGCCCCGGACCCCCGCTGAGCCCGTGACATCCCTTAGCTGGTCGATTAGTGCGACGTCCCAGGTTATCGCCGACCTCAAATTGCCATCAGAGATTTACAACCACAACGGATATTAACAAACAAACCCGGACAAATTAAAACTGGGGAATTAATCAGGGAGAATATACATTTCTCTTTCCATTCAAAACTTATACCATAATCTTCACAACATTACAAACCATAATATACATGTGCACACCGTACTAAGAACCATCGAAAACAAAACGGATCGATGACTTGGCAATCCAAATCCAAAAGGGTACTATCCAAAAATCTACCGTTCTTAACCCCAAGACTACCACTTACGCCTCCTTACTTGGCGTCCATTCTGAGTCGAACTCATCGTCCTCTGAATCCGAATCCTCTGAACTTCCCTGAGCGTCATTCTCGGTGTGCACAGGTACCCCAAAACGTACTGGCGGCGGTGGTGGAGGATTCATGGTTCCTGTCGGGGTTCTGAAATATCGGTTGAAACAACCGTGAGAACACTTCTCAGTAAGTTCACCCCTAAACCCAACCTAGGCTACCACGTACCCTCCAGATAAAATTCACAATCACAATCACATACGTCAAATTTTCAAGTGACGGACATAATATTCACAATTACACACATATGCAATTTTTCACACGTTGTGCATTCCCCTCGATCTCATCACCACTTTCCACCTTCCTCGCCAGTGTCCCGCGTAACGTACACGCCCCAGGCACACTGCGATCATTCACCACATCCGGCCAGCGTACTCATTCACGCTTCAGGCCTCTCGATCGCGCCCCGAGCATCACACGCCTCGGTCCGATCCCACTCAGCCCGCGCCAAATGCGACAGATCTACATGATTGGAACCCGAGCTTACAATGCCTCGGTCCAATCCCGATCTCACCCGAGCTGATCATGCCTCGGACCGATTCTCATGCTTGCTTTTCCAAGCCTCAGTCTGTGCCAAATGCAACAGACCTACGTGATCGGGACCCGAGTTTAGAATACTCAGTCCGATCCCAAACTTGCACTTTCGCACTTTCGCACACTTTCCACGTTCACTTACCACACCACAACCACAATCAAGCACATGCCCAACATACATTTACCATACACTACTGGCCAATCACACGTGGCCCACACACGCGTTCAGTCACGCGTAACCCGTACACATTCAGCACAGGGCATGGTAAAACCATCAATTACTTTAATCAAACTCACGTGTACATCCAACTAGCATATTAAATCAGCAAATTTGCTGAACAACATACTTAATTAACCACCACAATTTAATTATGTATTAAAAATACGTCCGACACCTAATTTCTTATTTTTGTCCCACTAAACGGCGTCGGATTGATTCCGACCCTTCACGAAACTTTCTCGCCATGCACTATCGATTCCAAAAACTCAACTTGCATCTCAAACAAACCACCACAGCCCCGTGAACAGTGATTCACAACACGTGAACAGTGCTTCACAGCTTGTGAACAGTGCTTCGCAGCTTATGAACAGTAAATCACAGTTTCTGTTTCACTTCAAATTGCTCTCCAAAAATTCCCAAATTAATACTCAAGGCCCGCCACACAATCCCGACCTAAAACCCCAACATTCCTCGCCCGAACAACTCCGATTTCAACCCAAAAATCCAATTTTTCCGGCGATACCCAATATCCTAAATCGGGTTTAGGATGCGACTTACCTAATTCTAGACTAAATCGGCTAGAACGGGGAGCGGCGGCACAATCTCGGACACGACGGTCTGGTGAGAGAGAGAGGAAGAAGAAGAAATCGGTGAGGAGAGGGGAGGGGAAAACTCATGGCAAGGAAGAAGGAGAATGGGGAGAAGAAGATGTGTTCTTGACCTAAATAGTAAATCTTGACCAAAGGTAGAAATGACCATAATACCCTTTTCTCTTATTTTTAATCCAACGATCCCGATTCGATCTTATCCTAATCCGACGGCCGAGATCGATTCTAGCACAAAAATATCCAAGGGTATACTTGTAATTTCTCAAAAAGTCCAAGGGCAAAATCGTCCAATCCAAAATTTGAGGACAAAATGACCAAAATGCCATTTGCCCATAAAACATGCCCTTTAATAAATCCTAGGGGTATTTTGGTCACTTCCTCCGTTTCTCGCCCAAATCGAATTTTTCCAAAGAATTTAGGCGCACCAAAAATTGACACGTGTCACGTGCAACGTCGTCCTAGCGTTTCGTCGTGACTTCCTAATTTTCCGGTGTCCAATTTGAGCGAAAACTCAATAATTAAATTCTATTAAACGCAACTCAAGCGTTTCTCGAGCTAACGGGTGGCTTGCTAGGGAAATTTCCAGAATCGACTCGTGACCGATACTAAATCGAATCACGTGCAAGTCCGTTCGATACGTAACGATCTCGATTGTCATTAAAATCGCAAAGATCAATCGCTTGATCCGAGGGGTACGATCGTTCAGTATAATTTCAGGATCATTCGTCAAGTCGTTTTGTGGTCCAACGGAATCACCCACGATCCACTACTATGACAGTGGCGAACTTACCCCTAACTATCCTTGGATCGACCAACAGTGGCTCAAAATATCACTTCTGCGATTTAATGGTCGAAATCCATTTACGATCGAATTTTTCTTCAGTCGTGCAAATTTAACTTCCCCTAATAGCCTTTCCCTAATGGTTAGCATTCCCAGGAATGATCTGTTCCGGGCGAGAATTTACTACGAGCACATCTCATAAAACTCAATTATTCAATAAATTCCAATTGGCGGAAATTCCGGAATGTCACATATAACCACTTTCAGATCCGCAACCGTGATCGATTCGGAGATGCCGCCAGAGTACCACAGGGATTGAAGGATAGATCAAATTACCCTGTCTTTTGAGTACCTTTTTGGTAGAGGAGATAAGCTTGTCAACCACCGCTCCCTTTTGAAAATTGTGGTTTGAAATTGGTAGCCTGTGTTATCGTGTTGTAATAGTGACTGCTTTTATGATGTTATGCAATTATTGTTTCGTGCTATCCTTTTATCATCATGTTAGTTATCTAGGTTGTTTTATTTCGCTTCCGCTTGCGTAGTTCGTTTGGGTCAGCGACGCGTCCTGGGACGTCGCGTTCAATACGACCGTTGAAGGGGTGTCGCGAGCTCATTGGTATTCGGGGTGTGACATGTTAATTGTTTTATTAATTGTAGCTAAAGCTTAAATGTCTAACTCAATAAAATTCAAGTCTACGACCAAAAAAAGAAAAGGTTTAAGTCAAGCCGAATACTAACCACATCGAACGAACCTGGCTTCATTACATCCTAGCGATACGTCTCATCATGAAATTTTTTCTTTCTCTTGTAGGAATCATTTTTGTCATATAATACTAACATATTCTTCTTTTTCTTTGAGCAAGTATTTGTCAAAGATATTGATAAAAACAAGTATTATGATTTAAGGTGAGATAAGCTATTATTATGAATAAAACTGCTTGTGTAAAACTTTTTCTACATCAAAGTGTGTCATAATTACTCCAGATTTAATTGCCTTTCTATGAAGGATGAGATTGAATATGGCAATATAATCTAGTAGTAAAAAAATGGAAAATTTTTTTTCTCTTTTTGTCCAGATTTTTTGCCACATTCCTTTTTTGTTTTTTCTTCTTTTGCCACAGCCATTTCTGTCCTCGTACTTGCCAAAAAAAGAGAAAAATAACAGTAAAAGACCTATTGCTCAATCCTATCCAACTACCCATGCCAAAAATGGACAAGCAAATAAGGCATGGCCTTTTTAGGGCAAGACAAGAATGTCCTTTTTTCCATTTTCTTTTTCGTTAAGGAAAGAACACTCTCTGTCTCATGTACCTGCTCTCTCGATTGCTTCTCCTGGACTCCTCTTTCTTCTTCCCCTATAAAAAGCCTCCACTCCCTCATTCTTCTTCACTTCATTCTCCTTTCTCTCACTGCCTGAAACCATCAAATTTCTCTCTCTCTCTCTCTCTCTCTCTCTCTCTCTCTCTCTCTCTCTCTCTCTCGCGTTAAAAATGGCAGGCCAAAACGTTACTGACAACAACGACCAGAACCGCGAGAACATGGGACTGATGCCCGTGCTTCCACCGTGCTTCCGCTTTTTCCCTTCTGATGAAGAGATCTTGGGCTACTACCTGGTGAACAAGAATGACTGCCCGAAACCCGACCTGGCCAACCGTTTTGATCACATCGTGATCAGGGAGCTCGACGTGTATAGCCATAGCCTGTTGGAGCTGTCGGAGAATCCCTTCTTCGAGTATGGCTCTGAGGCAGCGACAAGGCACTGGTACTTCTACACAGTGGCTCGTGGGCCTGCTGAGAGGCAGAGGAGGGTGAGGGCCACAAACTGCGGGTTCTGGCTGACGAGGGGCAGGGGCAACGGTGCTGTTGTGGGTGGTGGTAGTGATGTTCTTGGTACCAAGAGCTGCTTTGTTTTCTACATGGGGAATTCAGTTCAAAATGCTGTCGGGACAGATTGGACGATGCATGAGTTTGCCCTGCCTGATCATGCCCAGGTGATTCATGATGATTCTGGACTTCCCTTGTTTTCGAGTTTTTCTTTTATTTATTTGAAGTCTTGATATATATGAGCATGCTTCCCTCCTGATTGGTGAAAACTTTTAGTTGATTTTTCATCTGTTAGTTGTGGTTTGGCTTTTGCATTTTCCCTTTCCAATCATCAATTGTTATTGGGGTTCTGATTCTTGAGCAACATTTTCCGGTTTTATTAGAAGGATGTGGACACCATGGGAGCACGTATTTTTGTTTGATACAATTTGCATGTTTAAGTACCTGTTATGTTTGTATGATATTCCCGAGTTTGACAGGATGTTGCTCAACAATCTGTGTAATCCAGGAGGCTTTTTAAGCATGGTTTGGATGTTTTATTGGAAGATTCGATGGTTCTAATTGGAATGCATCATGATCACTTCCCTAGGAAGATGCTTGAATTGTATCAACTACATGTTAAAATTCTGGATATACTACTTGCAAGAGCTATAACGATCTGCATTTTATTGGAAAACCACCGTCTTGATAGTATGAACATTGAACACAATTCAAGTCTGCACTTATAAGTAGTTTTTCAAAATCAAAACCTGGCCTTTATGATGTTCAACATTTTACTTTTATTGATGTGCAGGCTTCCTTCATGCTCTACCGACTTTTTGTGAAGCCTTGGACCGAGCATAGCTCATCAAATGCTCGCAATGATGGAGTGCTCACATATGAAGCTGCTCCTGGAGACAATCGTGAGGATGTGACCTCAGGGAATGCCATAACGTTGATTACCGAGATACATAACCATTTTCCAGATGGCCAAATTCGTGCTCCTGTTCACTTGAACTAGACCATCTAACAGAATAGTACGGTAAGATTTAATATCATGCAATACTTCGATCATTTTAATGCTTCTTGTTGGTGGATGCTGAAACAGTAATTTACCTGAAAGCCATCCATTAACACTTGCCTGCTATCTCTTGGTTAGTTCAGAAATATTTGGCGTGCATTCTACAGAATTTGAATCCTCCTGGAAGATTAATTTGGTTGTTTGATGGTATTTCACACATATTACATCATCAGTTATCTTTGTTAAAGGTTGAAGCAACATTAATTACACTTAATCGAAATTTTTTTCTGATATCTTAGCATAATTTTTGTTAAAACCGAAAAGGAAGCTAATATGAATAACTTGTATGAGCCTGTTGGTTAACGAAAAAATTTGGCCACTAATGAAATTCTGATCTTTCTTTTGGTTCTCATATGGCATCGACATCACATGTGAATGCATTGCCATTTTGACTACTTGCGTAGGTAAACCATCATCATGGGGACACCGAGGGCGCTGGGAACTTTGGCGCTGATTTTTTTGCACCGCCGGCAACAGGTGCTCCAAGGATAGATTATATAGAGCTGAATGGTTTTTTCAGCCCCCTGTGAATGAATCAAGCAGCGGATCTATGGAGACGCCTTCCAGCCGGAGACACCAGCACTCATTTAAACCTCCGGGAGAACTTTTAGCGGCATCAGTCGTGCTTCTATAGTTTTACTTAGGATATAATATAGCTATTTCAAGTCAAGCATGAATCTGTTAAGATTTTTATTTTGTTAAGCTTGAGCTTAGGAATGTAAATTTATATATTGAAGTTCGATTTGAAAACATTGTGAAGATGGTAATTGACTTTACACCTCTATTGATGAATAATCGTGGTATGTTTTACTTGTAAAAATATAAGTTGTTCCATTATTTACTAGACATCATGCTTTTCCTTTTGTTGTGTCAGATATTTGTTGAAGGTTTGATACAACCAAGTATTAGACTCCGTTTGTTTCGCGAAAAATGAATGATTTGAAAAAAGATTTCCTAAAAATAATCACTTGTATCACTTGAAATAATTGATCGATCAAATTTTTTTTATTGTCGACAACAATGTTTGTCTAATTATTTTCATGGACAATGAAAATATTTTCCCTTCATTCGTTTTTGAAATCGATAAGAGCGGTCCATTTTTAGGAAATTTTTATCTGAATAATTAACGAAACAAACACACTCTTACATTTACTTTGCTCGGTTACTATGAAAGCCCAAATTAGCGATTAGTTCATTTTTTCTTCTTTTTTTCCATTTTATTAATTTTCGTTTTTGTTTAGGTGGGGCATGACAAGGTAAGTAACTGGAATAATAAACACAAATCCATGTATGGTACGAAAATCTTTTAGAGCAACTATATCCGAGCAGAGACATCCTAAATCCCACTGTCTTAAAAGAAAAATCCAGTTGAGATTTGAGTCATTTTGCTAGAGAGAAATCTTCAAAATTTGGCTATTCAAAAGTGATAAGTACATGGAGGGATACAAAAGGTAATGGCTTGTGATTGAATATAGCTGATGCAGTTGGTTAACTACCTAGTGTTTCCAGCTTAGGAAATGGAGGTCACCTTGCACATGCCAAATTGGTAGACTTAACTCGTTCATTATTCGATTAGCACAAGGTAGGTAACTGTAATGATAAGCACAAATCGTGGTATGATAAACACCTGTAGAGGAACTATATTCAAGTAGAGATTTTCTACCATCTATAACCCCAATTGTCTTCAAAGAAAAATCTAGTTGAGATTTGAGTCATTTTGCTTGAGAGAAATCTTCCAAATTTGGCCATTCAAAGTAAAAAGTACGTGGAGAGATACAAACACTAATGGCTTGTGAGTGAATAGAGTTGATGTAGTTGGCTAAGTGCCGAGTTCTTCCAGCTTAGGAATTAAAAGTTACCTGTTCAAATATCATCATTGTATGCAAATTGCTATAGGTCAGGGCCATCTTTACTTACATATGACAAAGGTTCAGACTTAACATATTCATATGACTTAACTTCCAGATAATCAGGGCTTGTGCCTCTAGATCGTACAAGCAATGGCTCGTGCAATTTCAATCAAGACATTAAGTTCACTGCACACTCGTTCGCGACCATTCATCAACCCTAGAATTTTGCTTTTCTATCTTAGTGTTTGATCACCACAAAAAGACTGGCTTGAGATAGTAAACCAACTCTTCTAATATGATGGAATTTGAATTGATCATATATACGACAATTCATCCAATATAGACTTTATTATCAAGTAAAGCTTTGAATTTCCATTTATACATAGTTGGTCCACAGACCCTGATTTTTTCTGCACATCTTAAATATCATTAAAGGAGAAACCCAAGAATAGTTGTCCTAGTCAACCACCAATTAAAATGACAAGAAGGTGATAATAGATATGAAAAATAAATAAATAGCAGGATACATATTCCGATATAAATGGCAATCTCAGCTTTACTATCCCACGTGGCTTGACCAAAATGTAAAATCTTCCCTGAACTTGTGTCAAGTTGAGCGAAGGGAGCAATTGGTCTAATGGATCCGCATGCCTAAAGATAATTCAAAAAAGAAAGAAAAAAAAAGTACTACAAAATATCTCAAGTTATGTCCATTGTACTAATATGACAAAAGGCCCTCCTTCTACCACCATAAATTAAACTCTTTGCCCACTGTGATACCAATATTTCAAACCATTTTTTTTTGTTACCAATGTCGCGACCCTCTCGAAGGTGGACCATCTAGGGCTTGATTAATGGATTAAACTTAATTCGAGCTCTCCTAAACCCATATCAATACAAAACTTATTGTTCAAGTTAATAACATGTACATCATTTTCAATTCGGAGTCGTCATTAATCTATTTTTGGTGGATCGATTAGAAATCCAAGTAAAGTGTCGGGAAAGTAAAGTATCGACAGACATACTTTATCTGTACAAATCAGAGATTGTAGATTTGGGAATATGATTACTTATACTAACATGAAAAATGATCATGGGGGTGTGCAGCCAATGAAATTAACACTCAATAAACAAAAGAAAATAAATTGCAAGAAAGAAAAGAAATTAAACACACCAAAGCAATCGATTATTTTTGGGTTTTCTTTTATTATAAAATAAAGGCTAATCTATATGACATTCGATTTTTATTAAATGAGCCTAAACATGCAGATTATATGACATCCATACGATTTTTTTGGTATTTTTTAATTAAAATTATTAATTAAAAAAATACTAAAATAAAAACTACCCTAAATCCTATCCACACTAGGAAATAATTTGGATTAAATCCTATTTCGATTAGGAAAACTCTATCCTATTAGCTAGATGATATCCAAACATGTAATGCTTCAGTAGATTTTACCTAATCTATCAAGGAACATCTTATAGGGAATCTATTTAAATTTATTTTAGAATCTATCTTAACATGCAATGTTATCTAGATATGCAATATTATTTAAAAGTCTTACAGAAACCTAATGGGCAATCTTTTTGTATTTTTTTTTAAATATGGAAAGCAATCAAAATATGATAAGTATTCAACCACATAAGATATGCTCAAATAATGCAAGATAATGTCCATTCAATTCAAATAAGGAAACGAAATCCAATCAACTTGAGATTTGTTGCAAATAAAATCAATATCCTAATCTTAGGTCTTAAAAATCAAGATATCAATTTTAAATCCGCGTGATCAATGATTTTATCTAAAGGCTTGTATTTTGGAATTAAAGATCATTTGCTGTTGTGGATTTATAATGTTATCCTAATCTAGACATGCCTATCACTCAAAAGATTTGAATTATATATCAATCATTCAAATTAGGCAATAATCCGAAAATCAAACCTTGGATAAGATTTTACCTACACTACAAAAAAACATGAAATTTGCGACGGAAGTTTGCGACGAAATTTTTTCCGTCGCAAATTTGCGACGTATTATATTTTCCGTCGCAAATTTGCGACGGATTGTATTTTCCGTCGCAAATTTGCGCCGAAATTTTTTCTGTCGCAAATTTGCGACGGAAAAAACAATCCGTCGCAAAGTTCGTCGCAAATTTGCTACGGAAAATAATACAGCCGCAAAATCCGTCGCAAATTTGCGACGGCAAAGTACGTCCGTCGGAAATTTGCGACGAAAACACACATCCGTCGCAAATTCATAGTTTATCAACCCGTGACATACAATCATTATCTCTCTCTCTCGCTCTCTCTCGCTCTCTGTCGCTTTTCTCCCTCTTTCATATCTCTGAAATCAGCAAAATCCGCACACGTGCATATTAATCTCGGTGAAGCTTTTGTACTGGTAAGTGCAAAATTGCTAGCTTCGTCACTATTCGTCGTTGCATTCTAATTTTTTTTAATATATGTTTTATGTTTGTGTTTTTTTTATATCTGCATCACCGGTTTAACGACCGGCGACCGGTGACACCTCGTCGGCCTTCGGATGAGTCGAATGGCCACGCCGTTTTGCGACAGAATAAGGTATCCGTCGCAAATTTGCAACGAATAAATAAAAATTCCGTCGCAAATTTGCAACGAATACCTCATTCCGTCGCAAATTTGCAACGGATTCTATTATCCGTCGCAAATTTGCGGCGGATCCTAGTTTCCGTCGCAAATTTGCGACGGATAACAATTTCCGTCGCAAATTGCGAGGGAATTTTCATTTATTCGTCGCAAATTTGCGACGGATGAATTCCGTTTCCATCATACTTTAAAAATTATTAAAAAATAATTCTTAAGTGATTATTCTTTTTTGGGTTTGTGCCTAATTGAAGGTCTCGCAATCCAAGTGGACTTTACAAGTCTCATCAAATTGATCACTTTGTCCTATCAATATTTCAGTCAAATATTTGGGTAAGTCTTCTTTACTTTGTAATTTTTTCTATTTTTGCAATTTCATATTAATAGTTGTGTGAATAACAAAAATTATAATTTCCAAAATTTTATAGTTTTAATTAAGAACAATAGATATGATATTGTAAATATTTTACCAGAATTTTTTTATTTTAATACAGACACAATGCAAAGAAAAAGGGTTTGGATGTATAATAAGAACTTACCTGGACGTCAAGGATTGACAGATGAGTTTCGTACTGGGTTGGAACTATTTTTAGACTTTGCTAGTAGTAAATATGAGTTTATGGATGGAAATAAGTTAAGGTGTCCGTGTAAAAAGTGCGGTAATTGTAAATTTCTTGTGTGTGATCAAGTTAGAGAACACCTTACTAGATTTGGGTTTACTCCGAACTATTATAATTGAACTTCCCATGGTGAACCATTTATATCTGATGAAGGATATGGAAGAAGTGATCAATTTTCAGTTAGGAAAGAATGTGGCTATTATGAGCAATTGAACCCATACGAGAGGATGGTGATTAATACAGCTAGTTATAATTTTGTCACAGAATCAAATCATGCGAGTACTAGTTTTATTTCTACACGTGAATAATTGGGTACTAGTCATGCTTCACAATTGGAAGATATAGGAGTAACGGGTTTTGAGGAGAATATGTATAATGAAACTTTTCAATCTAATCAGTTCTGGGATGTGTTGAAAGCAGCAGATGAACCTCTATAGGCAGGTTGTAAGGACCACACTAAGTTATCGGTAACAGCCCGACTATTAATATCAAGGCAGAGCATAATGTGTCTGCGGATTGCTTCAACTCTTTTGTTGAAGTAATGCGAGAATCATTGCCTCATGATAACAACATGTCAAGTGATTTTTATGATATGAAAAAGCTAGTGGATAATTTAGGTCTTCCGGTTGTAAGAATTGATGTATGTAGTAGGGGTTTTATGATATATTGGAGAGATGATGAAAATGCAGAATCTTGCAAATTCTATAGCCAACCTAGATACAAGATTAACCGGAGGCCGGGTCGTAATCAGAAGCGTACAGCATGCAAGCAAATGTTTTATCTGCCCTTAATCCCCAGATTGCACAGGCTTTATGCGTCTAAAGCCACTGCTGAACACATGACTTGGCATGCAAATCATGAAGCAGAATAGGGTCTAATGTGTCATCCTTCAGATGCCGAGGCATGGCAACATTTTGATAGAACATACCCTGAGTTTGCAATGGAGCCTCGGAACATCAGGTTAGGTCTCTGTACCGATGGATTTGCTCCATTTGGGAAAACAGGAAAAAGTTATTCATGCTGGCCAGTTATCTTAACGCCGTACAATCTTCCACCATGTATGTGCATGAAGACACCTTATATGTTTTTGACCTTGATCGTGACAAGGCCGCAAAATCCGAAAAAGTTGATAGATGTTTATATGCAACCATTGATTGAGGAGTTACAACGGTTTTGGGTTGAAGGTATCCCCACGTATGACGTTTCTACCGATCAAACATTTGTAATGAAGGCTGCCCTTCTTTGGACGATAAATGACTTTCCAGCTTACGGAATGTTATCTGGATAGAGTACAGCTGGGATCTTAGGATGTCCGATATGTTTGGAGAGGTCAAAGTCATTTAGATTAAAATATGGAAAGAAGCCTAGCTATTTTGACTGTCACAGACAATTTTTACCGCCAAATCATCCTTTCAGAAGGAATAAGAAAGAGTTCATCAAGAATAGGACTGAAAGAACGTGTCCACCAATGAGGTTGACCGGCGATCAAATTTGGGAACGTGTGCAGGACTTTCCAACTGTTGTTGAGAACCCGCATGGCACGACTTTTGCGTACGGAAGTACACATAAGTGGACAAAACGCAGTATATTTTGGGATTTACCATATTGGAAAGCCTATCTTATTCATTATAATCTTGACGTCATGCACATAGAAAATAATGTTTTCGACAATGTCATAAATACTGTGATGGATGTCGCCGGAAAAACAAAAGACAGCTTGAACGCAAGAAAAGATGTGACAGATATTTGCGATCGGCCAATACTAGCTGTGGATGCAAGCAGCAGGGGACTAAAATCGAAAGCAGTTTATACATTGGATAATGAGCAGAGGCGAGTTGTTTGTCAATGGTTGAAATCTGTGCGGTTTCCTGATGGATATGCTTCGAACCTCGGGAGATGTATTGATTTGAATGAATGCAAGTTGACCGGTTTGAAGAGTCATGATTGTCACATCCTGATAGAAAGACTACTTCCAATAGCTTTGAAGGAAGTTCTACCGAACTTTGTATGGGGCGCCATTACAGAATTAAGCAATTTCCTCCATGATATTTGCTCGACAGTGTTAAAAGCATCGCACATGGAAAAACTAGAGAGAGATTTTTCAATTATTCTTTGCAACTTGGAAAGGATATTTCCTCCGGGGTTTTTTGATTCGATGGAGCATCTCTTAGTTCACTTGCCTTATGAGGCCAAAGTTGCAGGTCCCGTCCAATTTCGATGGATGTATCCATTTGAGAGGTAATGATTTTTTTTAAAATACAGTTCAAATTAGTTTATCATATAATATATTCCGATAAACTTCTTTTTATTTCAACTAGATTCTTATATCATTTGAAGAAAAAAGTGAAGAATAAGGCACGTGTTGAAGCTTCAATTTGTAATGCATACATTGTGGAAGAAGTGACAACATTTGCATCATACTATTTTGAGCCGTACGTTCAGTGCAAGAGGCGGAGAGCAGGCAGAAATGATGAGGGCCCCATCGATCCCAATTGCACGGCATTCTCTATTTTCAATTATCTGGGTCGACCAAGCGGCGCATGTCAGTTTCGTTACTTATCAGGCGAAGAATTGCATGTAGCCCATACTTATATTTTACTGAACTGCCCAGAAGTCGAGCCATACTTCAAGTAAGTGTAAATTTGTAAATATATATTTTGCGTGTCAAATATTTGCTAACAATGATATGGTTTTTAATATTAGGATTTTTCAAACTTCAATGTTTGGACTACAACCAAATGAGTTTGACCGTTTATGCGATGAACAATTTGCAGCATGGTTCAAGACATATGTAAGTTACCTATGGATCAAAATCAAGTTATTAAAATTATATATATCATTTAGTAAAATATATATTATTAACTTTGCATGTGTAACCTTAGGTTTACAGTAAGTATGATGAATTTGGAGGGCAAGAATTGCTATATTATCTGTCATGGAGTCCACAGTTAAGAGTTCGAAGTTGGCCAGCATATTTCATAAATGGATATAATTTTCATACTCAAGAATATGGAATGGGAAAATCCACAATAAATAGTGGTGTGTCTGTTTGGTCATCCAATGGTGACAGTTGGCAAGATGATTTTTATGGCTTGTTGGATGAAATCATAGAGATAGAGTACCTTGGACCATTAATGATGCGGGTTGTGTTATTTAAGTGCACGTGGTTCGACCCCGTCAAAGGAATGAAGGTGCATACAAAGTTCAATTTGATTGAAATAAATCACAAGAAAAGGTATATGAAGTATGAACCATTTGTCTTGGCACAACAAGCAATTCAAGTATGTTATACATCATATCCTAGTTTGAAACGTGACAAAGCTGATTGGTGGGTTGTATGTAAAATCAAAGCATGGAGGAAAATCGAGGAACACTGGAAGGATAGAGTCTACCAACAAGAGGAAGTGTGTAACACGGTTGAAATTGAGGAATATAACATACCAACTTTACGAGATCCGTGTGGAGCAATGATAGATGTGGATCCAACTGAAATTTGCGAATTAAATGTACAAGAATGTTCTGAATTTGATTTTCAGACAGATGACGAAGATGAGGACGAAGACAAGGACGATGACGAAGACGAAGACGACGACGGAGACGAAGACGACGACAACGACGAAGACGAAGCCGAAGACGAAGATTAATATTTTTGTCACAAAACACTACAGATGTGTAATTATTAATGCTACAAGTGCTATTTTGGCTGTTATCATTATTGTTCTTGTTATTATTGTTATTGTGTTTTTTTTATTATTGTTATTGTCGATTATTCTTTCTATTTTAATGTATCATCTGAAATTTCAGACTTAAAAAAACGACAAGTTAAATATTATTAACGTGCCCTAACATTTCCGATATTCTAATTTCCATTGCAAAATTTGAGATGCCAAAATTTTGAACTGCAAAAAAGACGCAGCAAATTTAGGACCCAAATCAATGCGACGCTAAATTTTGACCGAAAAAATGACGTCACAAATTTACAACGATCATTTAGTAAGTGCAAAATTGCGATGGACTCAAAACCCGTCCGTCGAATATTTTCGACGGACTATACTTGTCCGTCGCAAATTTGCGTATGGAATTTCTACCGTTCGAAATTTGCGACGGACTCAGACCTGCCTGTTGCAAATTTTGCTAGAGAATATTTACCGGTCGAAATTTGAGACAGACTCAGGTCTGAGTCCGTTGAAAATTTTGCAAATTTTTTTCCGTCACAAAACTCAAACCTGACCGTCGCAAATTTGCAACGGATAACACTGGTCCTGCGGCGGATAACACTGGTCCGTTGCAAATTTGCGACGGACTTGAGTCGTCCATCGCATATTTGCGACGGACTTGAGTCGTCTGTCCCAAATTTGCGACGGACCAGTGTTATCCGTCGCAAATTTTGCGAGGGAATTTCCACGGACGGAATTTCCACGACGGATTAAAATTATTCGTTGCAAATTTGCGACCGACTAGAGTCGTCCGTCGCAAATTTGCGACGGACCAATGTTGTCCGTCGCAAATTTGCGACGGACATGAGTCGTCCGTCGCAAATTTTGCGGGGGAATTTCCACCAGACGAAATTTGCGAACCGTTCGAAATTTGCGACGGACTAAAATTATCCGTCGCAAATTTGCGAAAGACCTCGAACGTCCGTCGCAAATTTGCGACGGACTTAAGTGGTCCGTCGCAAATTTGTGACGGAATGAAGTGGTCCGTCGCAAATTTGAACGGGAATTTAAACCGCTTGAAATTTGCGACGGACTAAAATTGTCCGTCGCAAATTTGTGACGGCACTCCAATTGTCCGTCGCAAATTTTACGAGGGAATTTTTCACCGGAAATTTGCGACGGATTTTTTATTTCCGTCGCAATTTGCAACGGATATTCGACGTCCGTCGCAAATTTGAGACGGACATGCGAGGTCCGTCGCAAAGTTGCGACGGACTTTGTAGGTCCGTGGGAAATATTTGTCAGTGAAATATTTGCGACGGACATGTTCGGTCCGTCGCAAATTTGCGACTGCACTATAATGTCCGTCGCAAATTTTTGTCGATGAAATATTTGCGACGGTCATTATAGTACCGTCGCAAATTTGCAACGGAACTACGGTGTCCGTCGCAAATTTGCGATGGATATCCTTGTCCGTCGCAAATTTGCGAGATTTGTACCCGCATCGTTCCTTCTCTGACGCCCCTTCTCCCCGCACGTCAGATCTGCGCAGGTCCCCCGCCGCCATCGCCGTCGCAGCCGTCGCCGTCGCGGCCCAGCCGTCCGCCGTCGCTGTCGCAGCTCCCCCGCTCGTCACCGCCGAGCCCCGCAAGCCCCCCGCCCGTCGCCAGTTGCGGGCCAGCCGCCCCCGAGCCCCCCGCTCGACGCCTGCCCTCACCCCCGCGCCACCCCTCGCCCGTCGCCTCCGAGCCCCGCAGGCCCCCCGCCCGTCGCCCGTCGCGGGCCAACCGCCCTCGAGCCCCCCGCCCGTCGCCTGCCTCGCCCCCGTGCCGCCCCCGCCCGTCGCCTGCCCCGCACCCCGCCGCCCGTCGCCCGCCCCCGCCGCCGTCAGCCCGCCCCTTCCCCGCCCCCCGACCCCCTCCTCACCCCCTGCCCACCCCGTCGCCCCCTCCCCGCCCCTCACCCCCGCCCCGGCCCCCTTCCCCGCCCCCGCCACCGTCGCCCTCGCCGCTCACTATCAGCTCACCGAGGCTCGAGCCGAAGCAACCCCCGCCTGTTGCCGCCCGCACAGGAGCGCAGCGACCGTCGCCGCCGGCCAGCCGCCGCCGACGCCATAGTCACCGCCGCCGCTGCCCTCGCCGTCGCCCACGCCCGTGCCGGGACCGCCACTATCCATTCCGCCAGTTTTTGTTGTCCTTGAACCAAGTAAGCCAACTCTTTAACCCCTATGTCGCGACCTAAAATAAAAATCGAGAGTTTCGGTCTTAGGCTAATGGATTACTAGATCAATTAAATTAATTAACCTAGCTCGAGTTCTCCCAAACTCTACCAAATCGCAACTTAGGTCCAATTGTGAACATGCAAATATTTTCAATAGGAGTCGCCACTAATCATTTAGGGTAGGTTGATTAGAAACCTAAATAAAATAGCGGGAGTACTATTTTATTTCTACGAACCAGAAATTATGAATTCGGGACTTGGTTACGCTAAATTCCTTAACGCCCTTTCGGTACCAATTTCAGGAAAAATGCTCAATTTGACAATTTTGAAAAAATTCTGATTTAAAGTTCAATGGTGCAGAAATTTCTTTTTGGGTTTTCATTTATTTAAATGCAAACTAACCTATATGTAATGACGTGCAAAAATTAACATGCGATTAATGCAACCTAACATGCAAACTATATGTCATGCGACGACGTGACCTATTTCTAATGACGTGCATATTTTTTGTATTTTTTTTATGAAATTCGGAATTAAAAAAAAATGCAAATTATCTAAACATGCAATTCTAAACTAACCTATTCTAACGCAACCTTTTTTGTATTTTTTTTTATGATGAAATTCGGAATAATAAAAATGCCTAAAATAACATGCAATTAAAGAAATTAAACTATTCTAGAGTAATCTTTTTTGGTATTTTTTTATGAAAATTCGAAATTAAAATCACGTAGAAAATAAAACCGCTAAATCTTTCGAATTAAGTTTCGATCTGAAGCCTGACAGATCGACGCTAAAATTCGAAATTCCCGCTATGGAAATAATTCTATCTAAAGCCTGATAGATAGATTTATTTCCACGTGTGCGGTTGCGGATTAGGAAATTTTCCTAATCGATCACATCTTGAAAGATTTAGATATCTCAAATATATCGGATATATTCAAAATATTTTGAAAATTCTGAAATCTATCCAAATTAAGCAAGTAGATATCCAAAGTTTCAAAAAAGGAAATAAAATCCTAATTAGAATATACCTATTGTTCAAATATGCATATCTAGATATCCACAAATTAGGCAATCAAATATTTAAATCAAATCAAGATAAGAATATTACCTGATTTGCCGATTTTCTTTCCTAATTCAGAATTTGCGACGACTGGATTGCGGATCGGGAACGGCCGGCGCGTCGACGGCGAGGCACGGCACCGGCGTACTGTTCTGGCGGGGCTCACGGCTGAAGGGCTGGACAACGAGTTGGCGAGAGCTACGTCGGCGCTACTTGCGGTGGCTTCGGGTAGAAAATTTCAGGACTGCGCGATTCCGGAAAAATAGGCGTAACTTCCTCAATACACGTCGGATTGACCCGATTCCAAAAGCCACAGATCAAGGACTCGTAGATCTACAACTTTCGTGTTTTGAGTTTCCACAAATAAGCTCTGTGGAGTGAGCGATTCTGGGAGGAAGTGGACGAGGAGCAGCAGCGTTAATGTTGAAGAAGCAGCGGCAGTGACGTTGTCTTCGTCTGGGGGAGGATTCAGTTGATTGGGAAACAGCAGCGAAGGTCAGCAGAACAGTCTTCTTGATCAGTGAGAGCACATCCTCGTCTTCTGCATGGGAAACGTCAAAGTTCGCTGGTTTCAATCGTGGACTGAGGAAAATATGTTGTGCCGCTACAGTTGATGCACGAAGAAGCAGGAGCAGTCCACGTTGACACCAGACGGGGCTCAACGCAGCAAGGCCTCTTCGGTCTTCTGTGGCCAGAGGAAGTCAAAGCAGCAGCAGTTGGACGGAAGGGAACAGCAAAGTCGACGAGGGGCTGGTGGTCGTGGCTGGCACGGAGCTTCGGGGCGCTCGACGTGCGGCGGTGCACGGGGTGTTGCGTGGTGAGTCGCGGCTGCGATGGTAACACGGTGGAGGGGGCGCGGCGAGCGGCCGCCGAGGCGCGACGATCTCTCTCACTTTTTCTCTCCAAAAATTAGATCTGAAAATTGTGTCCCCCTTTATTTCTGACCTAATAACATGTATATATAGCACTAATCCTAGGTCAACTTAGATGGGCTCTAATTCTAGTGGGTCTAAACTTGGGCTTAGGCTCTAATTAACATAAATGGGCTGAACTAACTTGGGCTGAATTAATTAAATTCAACAAACTAAATCAAGCCCAAATTAAAAACAACCAAGCCCGTGCGACGTGAATTTCCGGGCCCTTGCATTCTCGAGCATCCCGTGTTTTGTTCGATGAATTTTAAGCTCGCTCGCCATCGCCAATCCGATGCAATAATGCAATTAAATCTAAATGAACCTAAACTATATGTTATGCAATTTAAATGTTTTTGTTTAGGGATTAAAAATTTAATCCCTAATTTTTCTATGCAAATTACACTAAATGTCGTGCCAAAATTTAGGTGTCAACACCCTAGTTAGTATAATTAGGTAATTAGTCGGACTTGTTTAGGGATTATTTAGGATTACGTTTAATTGATTAAATTACGGGTCGATTTCAGGATTGCATGTGGCTTTGATCGTTGGTCGACTGTTTAATTTATTTATTATGTGGATGATTAAGCGTTAAATGACGATAGAATGATTGATTAAGCGTTTTCACAGAAAATGCTTTAAAATTAAACAATTCTATAAAAATTCTTGCAAAATTATGGAAAATTAAAAAAACGATATATGTTGACAACAAATATGAAATTTGACCGTAAAAGTTTTTAAAAATTTTTAACTAACTAAAAGTTCATGATATCACAAAATTGAAAAAATTAATAGTGCCTACCCATTTTTAGTGAAATTTAGATTTTTTAACGTTCCGGGGAAAAAATTATTAAAAAATTAAAACTTTGCATAACCTGATAAAATGGCTTAACATAAATGTGGTCACCCATTGTGAGGGAAATTCTTTTTTTTGGTGAAGAAAAAGTACAAAAATATAAAATTAAAAAAATGCAGAGAATTGCCTAGAAAACATGTGGCCATCAACTTGCAGTGAAATTTAAATTTCTTTAGATGGCAACAAAAATTAGAATTTAAAAATTTCCAAAATTTCACGGAATGGCTTATAATACATGTGGCCACCCACTTTTAGTTATATTTAATTTTTTTAACGTGCCCTAAAAATTATTAAAATAAAGAATGACTAAAATTTGGGAAACTTTATCTAATAGCTTAGACTACTTGTGGCCACACAATTTTAGTAATATAATTTTTTTTTCAGCGGAAAAAATTTTATATTAAAAATAATAATTTAAAAATTCTTAAAATTTTAAAATTTCAAAACTTTACATAATGTCTTAGAATATCGGTGGCCACCAACTTTTAGTGGAATTTTTTTTAGGTCCCAAAAAAAATTTAACAATAATAATAATTTATTTCTTACAAAACTTTACAAAATGACTTAGAATATTTGTGGTCATCCACTTTCAGTGAAATTTAAATTTTTGTACGTGGTAAAAAAATTTAATCAAAATGAATGCGATTCATATAGTGATGTTTGATACCTGTGGCCACCCATATCGTGCTCATACATTGATGTTTCATATCAAAAATGAATGGGATTCATAGTATATTTGTTTGTAGGAAATTGCACGTCATAAACACTCGACATTGGCTCATTTCAAGGAAACATTTTCTCAGTTTTTCCATCAAAATCGTAAGTTTCGTCATGTACATCATTATGTGTTCGTAATACGTGTCAATAGTTCTTTACATATTCGCATAACCTTCCTACTTGTCAGTATAAATGTAGAGGTCACATGCCTAGAAGACAAGGCTATTCCTCGTCCTCGTCCCCGTCCCTTTTCTCTTCTCCTATCCCGGCATCTAACCCTCAACAACAATATGATCTGTCACAATATGGGCACATTGGGCCTTCCTCCCATACTCAACAACATGTTACGGAACTTGACCACATGCGAACTGAACGTTCTCCAGTTCAATCTCCTTTAGCTCCCTCTCCTTCCGTTCCACTCCATTATTCGGCGGAACAATCGAATATTAACGGAAACAGAGGTCAAGAAGATAACCGATTCTTCATATGCCCATTTGGATATTCATAAGTGCTTCATTTTTATTTTAGTATATGTCATATTTAGAGCTTTAGATATTGATGTCAACTGAATTGTCCATGTTGCACAATATTCGTATGAATGCAGATTCACCGATGCTACGTCTATTGTGAAAGAATTGAACAAAATAGTAAGAAACTTTTGGATGGGAGAGTATATTAATTACAGAAGTGTTCCACCAGAAGCGAAAGAAATGTGGTGGAATGAGTTCAAGGTAAGTTTTACATATTTTATTTTCTCATCAATTAAGTTTGGTGCAATATTTTGATGGTCAAGAATGATGTAAAGGGACCAGAACAACTCTGTAGTTTTCGATACCTAAAGGACCGGATATTTTCCCCGACATGAACTTTACAAAATCTGTCTATATGTGTCTGGTGCATGGTTATGGATATGTGATCATCATAATAATTTTTAATTTGTGTTTTTATTCATTGAAGCGGAAGTTTAAGTGGGAGGAAGCGGAAGACAATGAAGTGAGAAGAATTTTCGATAAGAAAATAAGTGATTTTATGCGAAATGTCATGAATAGAGCGAAGAGCAAGCAAGCGAAGACAATTGGGTGGCAATTAACAGATTTTGGGCATCTGAACAGAGTCGGCAACTCTGTGAGCAGAATAAGAAGAATCGATCTTCTAGTTCTAGTGATGGGTCAGCCACATATGCTGGGGGCTCTATCAACATTGCGAAGCATCGCAAACGACTGGTAAGTCTGTTAAATGCGTTATAAGTTAATTTAATTCAATTACTCAAGTTTACATTTTGTAGGCACATGAATTGGGAACGGAACCGACATTTGCAGCCACATTTGAACGCACATTTCAAAAGAAAGATAAGACATGGACTGGCGATCGAGCAAAAGCTGTTAAGGTATGTAAAGTTATGATTTGGCTTATATGTAAACTATAATGAACTCTAGTGAATGCTTTGGTGATTGATGGTCTATATATATTATATATATAGTGATTTTATTTTCATCTACATTGTTAATATAGGACAAATATGATGAACTTGTAATGAGCAGTGCTAGTGGTAGTGAAGATTGTCCTGAGTCCCGGCCACCAGTTGATAATATGGCATTATGGATGGAGGCAACGGGTGGGCCGAAAAAAGGAAAAATATTTGGGCTGGGATCGTTGTCAAGGATGTTCATGCCGAATAGTCCTGGAAGTTCATCATCTACTGGGACTGGTCGAAGAAGGTCACAACCAGACGAGCAATTGACCCAAGAAGTGAATCGTCTGAATGATTTACTTGTTAAAAAGGATGAACGAATTCATAACTTGGAAGAACAAATGAGAATGGTTATGCAACACCTTAACATCAATCGCAATTACGGTCCTCCTATACCTTCAGCCAATCTAATAGGTGATGGGCACAATGATGACTAACACATTGATGCCGGGAATGCTGATGCTGATGATGATGATGATGATGATGATGATGATGATGGTGATGATGATTTTCTCCAGGCTTTGTAGTTGATGTTTTTTAAGTAAGCAATCATGGTTTTTCATAATTTCACTCATATTCATATGTATGAACATTTATGTTCGTTCTGAAACGTATTTGTGTTATTTTACACCTAGTTAATTCCACATCTATGCATAAACGCTTTTTTTTATATTGTGGACTGATTTATGTATCGACATTTCCTCAAGTCTCGACAAAGGTGACTACTTTTGGTGTCCTGCCATCGTACCAAGGCTGCGTCTTCTTCTGTATGGTTTTTTTTGCGTCTTCTATGGTTGTCCCGTCTCTTAGTTCATAAATTTCTTATATTGTAAGATTGGATATCAAATAGCATCATGTCAGACTATAAAACTTTCCTTCTGTTATTTGTTTTAATTATATGTCATTGTGGCTAGTTTGTCAGATTGTATGGTTTGTTCGTTTTTCTGTTTCAATTATATGTCATTGTCTCCTTTGATTGATATGGACAATAATTTATGGCCGAAATGATGTAAAAATAACAATGAATATTTTAAGCCGAATTTTGCTATTATTAAAGTTTGTCGCTAATTTGCGATGAAATTCGCGACGAATTATCTGATGCAATTCGTGACGAATTTTCTGACAATTTTGCGATGAGTTTTCCGACGGATAGAGTTCGTCGCAAATTTGCGACGAAATTTGCGACGGATTTTTTGCGACAGACATAGTTCGTCGCAAATTTGCAACGGATTTATTCGTCGCAAATTTGCGATGAATTTGCGACGGATTTTTGCGACGGATTTATCCGTCGCAAATTTGCTACAAAATTTGCGACGAATTTGCGACGGATTTAGTTCGTCGCAAATTTGCAACGAAATTCCGACGGATTTTTGCGACGAATTTTGCGACGGATTTAATCCATCGCAAATTTGCGACGAATTTTGCGACGGATTGAGTTCGTCGCAAATTTGCGACAAAATTTGCGACGAATTGTATTCGTGGCTAATTTGCGACGATTTTTTTTCCGTCGCAAATTTGCGATGAATTTTTGAATTTTCCGTCGCAAAAATTTGCGACGTGCTAGTAGCGACAGAATTTTTTCCGTTGCAAAATCCGTCACAAATTCGATTTGCGACGGATTTTTCTAAAATTTTCGTCGCAAATTTCGTCGTTAATCCAGTGTTTTGTTGTAGTGCTATTTCGTAGACAATATTTCCAAATTCAAACTGATGGACGGTGGATCATGACAGTGGCCGGCGGTGGTGTTCGGCCAACGACTGCAGTGCAAGGTGTCCAATGACGGTGGATGGCTGGTCACAGCTCTACAGGGACTCGCAGACTGGTGGTGCATTACTGGTGACTGGCGATGGGATTCAGCTCGCCGACGGGGCTGTTCAGGGTGGTCTCAGTGTGGTTGTCACGACAAGGACTTCGAAACTTTCAAAACCAAAAAATCTTAGCCAAAGATTGATCGCTGAGGTAGCAGCCTTGTGGCAGGTGATTCTTGGTGTAGGACAAAGCAGCATAGTGGCTCGTGGCTGGTTGTCTCGATGCAGGTGGTGCTCGGTTCGGTTGGGCTACTTCGTGGTGGCAACAGGGTGAGTAGCTTTGTTGCCTTGAGATGGAGCAACAAGTTGACAGGCAGCAGCGATTGGCGCCAGTGCAAGGTAGTGCCGGAAAATTAGATCAGTGTCGTTGTGGTGCAACTAGGACTGTCGGGTCTCAGACTAAGTAGCTACCTTGTCGAGTTCAGCTAGCGCTTGGGTGCAGCAAGATAGGCGACAGCAAGTACCACTGGTGCTGGCTTGTCGTGGTGGCTGGTTGTGGAGTCGTCAAGGCTTTGAGCAGGAACGTCAATGATGATGGCAGTAGACGAGGTAGCAGGGCGTGTTGTGAAGGGTGATGGCAACGAGGTCGCGACCGTAAGGGGGTCTTAGCCAAAGGGTTGGCCAAGATTCTTTCTATTTCACTCTCTCTTTATGTAAGTGTTTTCAATGCGTGCTCTAAATTTTGAATTATCCACGGCCTTTTACCAAATAGTGGACTCTAAAACCTAACGCCTAATTCTTGATTAATTCCAATGGGCTGAATTAGATTAAATTGAGGCTTAATAGGACCCATTTCCTGCATGTGAATTTCGACCTGCACTGTACCTCCTAGACTTGGCTGAATTTTGCTCCTTCACGGGCTCAAGTTCATGATAGATTTGATTCTTTAAGGGCTTATTCTAATTAAGCTCAAAGCCTTTTACTCTAGCGAGCTAAACTCAACTTAAATATAGCTAAGAGCACTCCCCTTGTGATCCACGAAATTTCGGCCAGCACTGTCTCCTTCAGCTCAGAACTGCTTGGCGCTGGATCAATGCAGTTTTCCTATTAACTAATATTTTTGCTAGGGGCCGAGATCAGTCCTTAATTTTCTATGCAATAATGATAGCCAAAATTTAGGTGTCAATAACTAATACCCCAAACTTATACGAATATGACAAAAATACCCTCCATCTACCACAAAACCCTAAACTTTACTGACTATGATAATAATTTACAGAACCTTTTTATTCAAATCACCAATACTCTAAACTTGTACAAAAGATCCAAAAACACATTCTGTCACAAATGTTGAGGAAATTTCCTAATAGATTTTGAAATTGACAAAACTATCCATGTTAATCTTGTAAATCTGATATGTACTCCAAAGTATTTTGATCCAGGTAAATGTATTCTGGAAGTGACAACTTTAATACTTCAAGAGAACTTAACTTTCTGGACGACTCAGACTTTACAATGTTTAGAAGGAAAACTTCAGACTTTACGAGTTTCGGAACGAGGAGTTTAGACTTTATTAAAAAGTCACTCAGACTTTATATCAAGTTGATGAAGAACTTCAAGCATCACTTTTGAAAGGTTCAAACATTACTGAAGACCTACGCTGATTTAAGTTTTGAATGTAAAGCAAGAACCATAAATTCTTCATACTTAGAATTTGTATAGAACGAAACATAACAGCTAGTAATCTGGCGTGGATTTTGCAAAAGAAAAGTTTTGATTGACTCAATCTAAGGCTAATTGATTGACAATCAAATATTATGGCAAGTATATATCACAACGGATAAAGCTCTACTTATAGAAATCAAGATTCTAGTTATATCGGCGACCAGATTTAGTGGGACTCAAATTTTGTCAACCAACAGCTACTCAATTCATTTTATACAAATCTTTCTAAGGTGAAGATTGGAAGATAATCCTCTGAAAACTATCCAACGGGTAGTTTGGAAGTGGAGGAGTATAAAAGGAGATTAACGAGGAGCAGAAGGTAGTGAACAAAATCGAGAATTAACAAGTCCAAAGTCTGAGCACATTCCGATTTTATTACTTGTCTTTCCTGAGTTAAATACTGAGATTTCGAGAGACATTCTAACAGAGTGATTGTGTGAGATGGAGAGTTCTATCATTCAGTAAGTGTTATCATTCAGAACTTGTAATCTCTTTTGATCATATAATGGAATCCAGCCAGTAAGTTGTCAGCGTGGGAAAGTAGACATAGACTTGATCTAATCCGAACCACTATAACTTTTTGTGTGCAGTTTTCTCTATCCCTAATTTCTCATTATAAACATTTGTTGGAGTGTGGTAAGGAACATGCTTCATTTGATCCTCAATACCAGCAACACGATCTCGTATATCAACTTAGTCGGCCATCTTTGCTCTAGATCGTGTACAGTTAGGTGAGCACGAAGGATCCGTAATCACCTAACAAGAAAACGGAACATAATAAGTGTACGACCTAAAAAATGATTGGTTTGTGACTCAGTCTAGTTGTCGTTTTTCACTTAGGATAATGACACAAACAGTCCCTGAACTTTGGCGCAATAAGCAATTTGATCCTGAACTTTTAATTTGTTCAATATAGTTCCTAAACTTTAGGCTATTGTTTAATGTGATCCCTAAACTTTTATTTTGTTCAATATCATCCCTGAACTTTCGGTATATATTCAATTCAGTCCATGAACTATATAAAATTATTTAATATAGTCTCTGAACTTGAATTAATGGAAAGGATTGCATTGAACATTTTCATATAGTTCAGAGACTGAATTGAACATATATTAAAAGCTTAGGGATGACATTGAACAAATTAAAAGTTCATAGAACACATTGCACATTTGGTTAAAATCCATAAATTACATTAAATAAATTAAAAGCTCATGGACCAAATTGCACATTATGCCAAAGTTCAAGGACTGTTTGTGTCATTTTTCCTTTTCATTTGTTAAACTTTTCTTCTCTATTTTAACGCCATTTTTCATTAAGAAAAAGTGGCGGAAAATTTCAAAGGGAAAATGATGATGTACGACACACCTAGGAAAATGAAGGCATAAATTGAAAGTAAATTCTCTGAAAAGTTTTCTTTTTTTCTTTCAAAGGACTCAATGGTTTTTACTTCTAAATCGAAACGACCATGGTATTATATCCACAACCGACCTAGACTTATCATGGACTAACCAAATATACAAAAAAAAGTAAGTAGATTGCAAAGTGTAGGGATAGAAAACTTACTTCACCAGATAGATGATGGCAATCACATACACATGCGCATGAGACGTGAGGTTATATTTCTATTTTAAACGGCTTAACAAGGTGGAGCCAAGAGGATGATCGGACTAGCGGCTGACCACGTATTAGTCAAGTCCTCATGACTTCGGCATGGTCAAAGAGCCAACCCATGAATTGTGGGCATGTGGGCAAGGGTGGTCACTCTTGACGTCAAGAAAGAAATTTGGGATTGAGATGGACGACTTATCCCGTGGGCATGTAGTGGAGTGGTATCCACCTTAATAACATCATAGGTAATTCTATGCAACCTAGGTATTGCAGCAGGTTATGTGTGCTTAAGTATATTGCTAAAGCAATATAACATGCACAACAGTTTATATCAAACTGCTTCAAATATTGAATTAAAAATGTTCATTCCAACACCTCCCTGTAAAACAAATGTTAGCAAACACTCCACCTCTTATAACTCCTATCTGCAAGAAAATTTAACACTAAATGTTAGAGATGTATCTTGTATCCTTACTGCCAACAAGAAATATATTTTCAAAAAATTAAATTTGGCCTAAGTCTACTAAGAATTGTTTAAGTCCCCACTAAAATCGCCAAGCTATTGCAACTCTTCCTGCGTAGTGTAATACCTAGGGCTAATGGATTACTAAGTTTTCGCCTTTATAGTATCAAAGCTAGCGCTCTATTCAGCCTACTTGTTTATTTTTAGATGAAACACCAAGTGGAAAAGGTAACCTTGTTTCATCATGAGTGATTCTACTGATTCCAATTCACTAGTCACTGTAAGTGCTCCTTTAGATCTTCGCACTTCAAATGTTTCTAAAATTGACTATTTTTATGAGATTTCATATCTTAATGAAGATAGTAAGATTTTGGAAACTCATCTCCCCCTTATTAATCCCAACTCTACTTTCGCCAAACCGCCTTCTTTCTCTCCTCTCTGTTCCATCAAACAACTTATCCAACATACACCTCGAGAAGTTAAAGAATATGTTCAATCATCCTGGTTCGACCAGCATCCTATTCCTGCTACTTAGTAAGAACATTTCGTTACCCTTCAAATACCTTCTGACTTTCTACATCAGTGAGTACAGTAAGGATATATGCATCTTCACTTTGGAGCTATTCGCCTTGCTCTCTTTTTCCATTGTCGAAAAGGATTACCTGTTGTTGCTCGTATGGCCATTTCAGACACTTGTTTCTTGGATTACCAACATGCTTGCGGATTACCAACATGCTTGCATTGGCACAATCCAAACTACTCTAAATGCTGGAACAATGTTTGTTACTTTATTTCCAAATTTTAACATGGCCTTTTCAGATCCAAGACTTCTTTCAGCTCTTAAAGTTCAACTACAGCTCACCAAAGCTCCTTAGACTTGATTCTATAGCTGCAACTTTACACTACCAAATGGTATACCAAGTCCAAAACCATGCTATTGATCTCAACTTTTTAGGCACGGAAGACGCTCTTTTTATCTTAGTAGATAATGATCAGACTACATGCGTCCATGTACCCAGACAGATTCCTCAAGATCAACTAGTTAAGTTACTCCCTAACACTTCAGTAACTAATTATGAAAAGCTCCACCAAAATTCTAAGCCTATCAAATCCATGGAATCCCAGTTCACAAAAAAGAAAGATGGTACAATTGTCATTAAATTTAGTAAGGAAAAGGAGGAAGCCTCTTTTTCTATTTTTCCTACTATTTTTATGATGCAACCCTGTCATGCTCACATTCCTATTAAGGAAGGCAATTCAGATCCAAACCCTAAGATGGAGTCATTTGACCAAAAGGGATGACCTATTCATTTTTACAAGGATCCTCGAACAGGACACTGTTTCTGGGATTTTGATTGTCAATGTTCCCTTTGTACAAGCCGTCCTAATGATGAAGAAGATGACAAACCCTCCAAAAGGAAAAAGAAACGCCCCAAAGATAGTCTCTACTAGAGATATATCTTGATGGGGATCCTACTGTGGGACCCCTTGGTGAGGATGGAGGAAAATACCAATTTATGGTTTCATATGGACCACCCCGGTCACAACCTCCTTTTCTAGCTCCTGAACCTTGTAAACCTTCTTCACCCCCACAAGTACCACCTAGAAAAACTCCACCATATAAGCTAGTTATTTCACCATTTTATAAACCTATCCAAAAATGGGTTAGAAAAAATTTCTATCCTTTATAATTGCTCAAAGCACCCAAGCTCTCATGTGTTTCAAAGCCTGAACCATCACCAGTACTTCCAACTGTCTGCATGTTCCAACCCTTGAACTTTCCACTCTTGGAAAGGACTAATTCTGATGCTCCTTTTCCAGCATTAGAATAATTCTCAGTCTTACACCATCGGTTTTGACACATGCCAAAGATTTCAAACCCTGTGGATATTAATGATCATAGGAGATAAAAGAAAGTGATTGTTGTCGAAGCTATTTTGAATTGGCAATCAGAAAATGCTCTGGCACAAAATAACGTCCTCAAGACAATTGATACAAAACTCTCAATTGTCCAAGTCTGCCTCGATCAAATCGACCAGAAGGTTGATCAAACGACTTTGGTCACAAACAAGTTGCTTGAGACTTTCCAGAAAAAATTGCAGCAAATGGAATTGGATAAATATACTTCTCATCATTATTTGAAGATCAGACTACTGGAATGGAAAAGATACGTAGGCAACTCCTTCAAGAAGGAAAATTTGTTCCTACGCTAGACCTTTTTCTCAATCTTGACATCCAACTAGGGTGGAAATCTCTCCTCCAAAAGTCACTTTAATTGCCTCAATTATCGTAGAAGCACCAAAAGAAGAATGAAGTGATATTAGTACACTTCAAATTCGTATCCATGAAATGGAAAAACAAAAGATGCAGCAGGAGAAGAAATCAGACATTGTTGAACCTTCTCAGGAATCTCTTTCTTCCCATATGGTTTCAAATCCATTAGAGGCCTTTCTGCGAGATCAATGCCAACAAAAGTTGCCAGTTATTGCTACAATTGACCAATCCTAGCAAAATACTCATTTCAACTCTGAAACAGCCTCCTTTTCTTCATAAGAAACCTCACCTTATGACCATGAGATACCTAATTTTCCCAAACCTGTTATTCTTGTGGCCGATCTTTTTGAGGTAGATATGGAATCAAACTGATATGAACCAAAAATAATAAATATTCATAATCAGAACTCTCGTTCTGAAGCTTCGATCTCCAAATATTATTTTACTCATGATTATATTCCATACATAAAATGGTTAGAAAGATTACAGGAGTTTCATACTTGGCTCAGCGCTAGAGCCCTTACTGTTGAAAGTCAATATGATATACTGACTGAGTTTGTCAGTAGATTCACTGGTAGCCTCAAGGATTGGTGGAAAACTGTTTCTGATCAAGATTAGATGACGTTCTTACTTCAAACAGATTTTCATCACATAATTTGCGTTATCCACCAATTCTTTATTGGTAAGCCATAAGACCTTGAACTAAAAAGGAGAGATTTTTTTTGATAGAAAATGCTGCTCTTTGCAGGTATTTCTATCTTCTATCCTGAAGGATATTGGTCAAGTTGTAGAAAGATCCCTTCAGAATAAGCAGCGAAGAATTGGTGATGTCCCCATAGGAGAACTGTGGTAGGGGATACATTTGGCTCTTAATGATCTTTGTATTCTTTGAAAGACATGTAGAAGTTATCTTAAGAGCAATAGAGAACTCAATCAAGCTTGCCAAAGGCTAGAGTTGAGAATCTAGTGTGCAAATAAAGAGTCATGTGATGACCCTTCTTGCGGAAATCGGTGTAAAAAGAAAAAGCACTTCCAACACTTTTCCCTCGATCTAAGAAAAAGACGTAAATGGCATTTCTTGAGAAGAAGACGATCTAAACACGACCAATCTGGAAAACGTAAGAAATCTGACAAATGCTATATCTACAACAAAAAAGGCCACTTTGTGAAGAATTGTCCGAAGGCCCAAAAAAGAAATTCTCATTTAATCCAGGAGCTTGAAAAAGAAACTGGAATTTCTCTTTAAGATGATGATGTTGAATATGTCTTCTCTTTAGAAGATGAACCAACAGTGCACACTATATGCACCATCCAGACATGGTCCCAGTCTCATTAAATAAAATGGAAAAGGGAGTTTACCCCTTTCTTCCAAAAATCCAAAACCCCCCACAATCCAAGATCTTTATGCATACATTCCTTCCACTCTTCCATATTTTCCCATCAAAATCTATCTTTCCAAATATGTTAAACCTATCTCTCTTATAGCCCTTATAGATACTAGAACCAGTGCTTCGATCCTTAGCACAAAAATTTTTCTAGAAGAATACTGAACTTCATATACCCGATATTTTAATTCTGCTTCTAGAGACACTTTCGCCACAATAGTTAGAAGCAAATCTATTACCCTTCAGTTCTTCCCACAGTATTCTCTCACCACTAAAATCCTTGGCTCTAGTTCATAGACAAAGATATCATCATTGGATGGGACATTCTGACCCAGATTCCCAAACTTAGAATTTTATCTAATGGACTTCGGTTCAAAGGATAATTCAAAGAGTTTGTAGATATCCAACGATTTTTTGCCATCTAAATGCATATGCTAGATTCTATCATTCAAACCCTTCTTGGAGCATGTACAGAATCCCATTCATAATTTATCCTTAAATATTCAAACCCTTTGTGGAAAAATCCTGACTTTTTCATTCATTCGTCTTTAAAAAAAATGAAGATATCAATCATACCAAAGCAACTCATTCAGGAATGAATCCAGATCATTTGATCTTGGCACAAAAGGAGTGTTCAAACTTACTACACTAGAGATTGATTGAGCCATTTGATTCTCAGTGGTCTTGTGAAGCATTCTACGTAAATAAGCATTCTGAGCAGAACATTGGAAAAATTAGGCTGGTCATCAATTACCAGTCACTCAACCAATTTCTCTAAGATGATAAATTCTCACTATCCCACTAGAATTCGTTATTCTCTAGCCTTACTCAAGCTAAGGTTTATTCAAAATTTGATCTCAAAGATGAATTCTAGCAATTGGAAATTCATCCAGATGACAGGCATAAAACTAGATTTTGCATCCCCACTCAGCACTTCCAATGGACAATGCTTCTCTTTGGCCTTAAAATAGCTCCTTCATTGTTCTAGAAAGCTATATGCAAAATCTTCCAGCCTATTTTAGCAAATGCCCAAATTTACATTGATGATATCCTTATCTATAGCCTCGATAAGGATTCTCATTGTAAATTGTTAAGCCAATTTGCTAAATTGGTCAAAAAATATGGCATCATGCTGTCTTAGAAAAAAGATTATTATTGCCCAACAGGAAATTGAATTTCTCGGAATGCATTTTAAGGGCGGGACATATTATCCCGGTCCTCATATTGTTGAAGATAGGGGTGTCAATGGGTCGGGTTGGGTCCGGTTTTCATGATACCCGACTCGACCCGAAACAATGAATATATATATGCTTGGTCTGACCCGAAACAAGACCTGAACATGATATAGCCGCACAATCGGGTCGGGTTCGGGTCGGGTCATATTCGTGTTTAGAGGTTTACTAATCATTTCTTGCGGTCGATTCATTTTCTCAATAACTTTATCAGCACCTTGTTTTGCTCAAAATCTTCATGCTGTCCCATAGCTTCGTTAGTGCTTGTGCAGATACCTTGAAGCAGAAAATAGTATGATGTACTCAAAGTGCCAGAAGCTAATACAGAAGAGCAGGTTTGATCTAGAAAGATTACGGTAGCATAAACAAGTTACAATTACAATGTGATGCTCATTAGGCAAGCAATAGCCAACTATTTTTAACATTAATTATATGGAAATGGACGTGAATGGTGGCACCCAATCAACTGTTCAAGCAATATAGAGCAAGTACAATAGAAAATCTGCACAAACGAAGTGTTGGATTATATTGTAAGTAAAGCTACTTAAGGATGTAATGAAAAAGGAACCAACTGGACCTCATTCATGGACTATGAAGGGCAAAGTCTAGTAAGCTGTGGAGAATGCCCATGCCTATAATATTCTAGATAGCAAATGCCTCAACATAACTACGACCACCAAGATCATTCGCAAAATAACCAAGCCACGGATCTTAAAAGGTTTGAGATGTCTTAATTACATAGAGGAGCTTTATTGTAGTATTCAAAACATTAGATCCCAAATGTTGACTGTGATAAACAAGAGCACTAATTCCATAAAAGCAAGCTCTAGGTCATGTTCATTCTTCTGTAGAACTCTCCAACAAAGACTGGTAGACCCCCAGTTTCAATGAAGTATAAACAAATTTTGTTTATCGATGAGTCAGTCAGCTGCTCATCCAAAGTTGCCCATGAAAAAGTCTATCTAAATGAACAATTTCCAGCAGTTGCTCCCTTTTCGCCCCCTCAGCAATAGTTTCACATGCTGATCCTTCACCAAAATACTCATGATCAACCCTTAAAAAGGACAGCGTAAAAGCTTTGCTGTGATGATTGTTCGCAGAAAGCTTCCTCTAACAGCACTTACTGCAAGTAAGAAATGAAGAAGACAACAATTGCTAAATGCCTAATCTGAATATGAAAAGGTAAATTTGCAATAAGAATAAAAAACTTTGGTTTAGCAAGTACCAATTTCCAACTTCGTCAGTCATCAAGAGAAACCAATATCGAGTTCGGCTCCATAATTGTAGTTGAACACTTTGCATTAAATTCACAATCAAAATGAGAACTTAAGTATCCATTATAATATAAAAAAGAATAAATATTCCACAATTATGTTTTCTGACTTGACTCAAAATTTTCTTGTTCTTCTAAGTCATCTTCAATTGAAAGTGAAAGTGAAGAGGATCGTAGCCAATCTTGAGCACATATAAAACCCTTCACCATTCTTGGGGTCAAGGAGCTTCAAAAGACATCAAGTACACAACCTCTTATGCTGAATGCGGCCTTTGATGCTACAGTCGAGACGGGCATGACCAAAATATCCCAAGCAATGGAAGAGAGAATAGGATATCTCGAAAAATTAACTTTCCACCGAGTTAAGATATCAAAGTCGGGGCTATAACGTTCACATCCTTCCTCCAAATATTTATCCAATTCAGATTTTTCTTCCAAAATTTGTTGTTCAGTTTGGCTAAGATACTTTGCAGTCATAAAGTCTGCACCAACCACGAGAGACTTTGACATATTTACTATCCTTATATCCTTTAATCTTAAGTTGCCTTGGGGGCATTTACCAGTGCGGTATTGCTCATACAATGATGTCAACGATGATGTTACCTTATCACGTAAAATGTTTGCTTGCTTGCTCTCATAAACATCATTAATCAACCATTTCACATATTCCCACATATGTCGAGGGTCAAGTATGCAAGCAATGAACAAATTAAGATTGATGTTGTTCACATTGCCATAATACTTATTGAATTTGGTCTTCATTCTTTTAGGCATTTCCTGCAAACTTTTATCCTCATTCTCACAATATTCATTAATCATCCCAAAAAGCCCATAAACATTCTTTGCCAAATCATTACTAGTGACATAAGCAGAACCCAAAACTTTTGAAGTCGTATCAAAGAACAACTTCAGGAAAGGAATAAGGTGACGGGCATAATCCCAATCATCACTAGTAGGCAACCTTTCGCCTTGGATAATTCTTCAACATATTTGCTATCTTGAATTTCCAATAAGAAAAAAGCTTTTTAAAACTTCAAAGCTGCCTCCAACATCATATATGTCGAGTTCCAACGAGTCTCCACATCCAAACATACAAGACTCTTAGACTCAATATTCTCTAGTTTAACATAATCCTTAAACCACATCAACCTCCCAGGAGAAGACCTCACATAACATACAGCCGAACGTATTCTAACAATGAAATCATTTATGTCTTTTAACCTCTCTCTCTCACAATCAAACTCAATATATGAGTAAAACACCTCATGTAGAGTAACTCACCTCTCAATACCAGAGTGTTCCAAGAATTAAGTCTTCTTTTCAAGTGTTGAATTCTCAAATCATTTGAACTTGCATTATCCATGGTAATGGAAAAAATACTTTGCATATGGATATTCCTTACATCTATCTAAATTATGATGCATTGAACTAGTCCCTTGAGTACTAGAACAACCAATGTGGACCCCGCAATATAAACATTCAGCTTTTTCTTGATTTTTATCTGTACATGGAATCCTTTTAAAGTGATCCCACATAACGGATCTCTTCCTTCTATTTGTGAGGCTAGAATCCGTCGACAAAGACATCTAGCAATCAACAAAAATAATTAACATTCCAGAATCAACAAAAACCATCATTGTCATAGAAAGTTGACATAGTAAAGTAAAGTCTATCTCAAAAGCAAGCATGAACAGCTTTGTCATATACAAGAAGTGACTCAGAAAGCTATCAATGATGCAATTTTTTGCAGAGGTCTGTTACATGCCAATTATGCCACAAATAAATATACCAATTCAAGTAACTCAGTTCCAAGATATATCACCAAAATGCAGCCAACTAAAGATTGAACATAGAAGAAATAAAGAAGAAAACACATATAAAAGCTCCAACATTTCAAGAGCCATAGTAGTTACCAGCTTGAACTTAGATTCTTCAATCAGCTTTTCTTTAACTGGGAAGAGATCGGGGTGCGACTCCCACACTTTCTTCTTGAAAGCTGATTTAACCTACAACAAATACATAGCATAATAGATTCTAAGATCAGACAAACCTAAGTCTACTCGAAATCTGTTTGGATTGGCTAATCTACAACAAACCATAATAGGTGCACAACATCACATGACAGAGATGCCAAATCCATGACTGCCTTGCCCCAAATGATAAATGGCTAACCTTTTCAGGAAAAGATTAACTTCTAGCGACTCATACAGCGGCTATCTAAGGATGAAGCAACTATTAGACGTCATCGGAGTTTCGACAATGTAGACACCACTTTCATCAATATTTCGTGTGACTGATCCAATTGAACTCCCCATGACATGCACACTTAAACCCATCCGGAAATTCCATAATTAGAGTGCAAAGGAATTGATTAACCACTTAATTCAAGCCGTCATCGATTCAATCTCACCAAACTTAACACAAACCGAGAACAAAACGATGAGCTATGGGATTCAGTTGATCAGGAGCAAGATTTACAATGTGCATCTGGTCGACAATCCAATCCTCGGTGGCGGGATCGATGCCGTCAAAGATCCCGGGCCATCTCGCCTTCGCGGCCCAAGGAAGCCGAGGGAAAGTAAACCCCCCGTCGAGTCAAACCACGAGAAAGAGAGAAGCGAAAGTACGGAAGAGAGGGAGATGGGGACCTTGACGGCAGAGAGGGAGCTCTCGCCGCAACTGTCGCAGAGAACGCCGTCAGTCCACTTCTCCCCCTAGTCCTCGGAAACAATGTAGCCAACGCAAAATGGAAACTTCACCACCCTCTCCCCCCCAAATACAAACAAGCATGCGAAACTCACCACGGAATTCGCTTCACATCAAACAGCAAACCCGCACCTATCAGCAATAAACCCACAATTTGCTATTAGAAAAGCGAAACTTCGAAAGACCCACAATTCAGAATCCACTTCGTGACGTAGCGGTTGGCGACGCATGATTGACTCTCTTTCATTTACGAAATCGGGAGGGAGTTAGGGTTTGCGGGGACTGACCTAGTTCGAGCTCAATGCCTAGGAGGGGATGACAATGACGATGGATCGAGAGAGGTGGCGCAAGTCAAACTGGGGAGGTGCGGGATCTGCTAGAGAGAGAAAGCGGAGCTCTGGTAGAAGATGATAGGTTTCGGGTGGGCTTGGGAGCAAGAAGACCAAATGGTTCTTGTTTGTTTCTAGTGGGCTTGTTTTGGGCAGGCTCGGGTAGATCCAAAACAAGCTGAAGCCTTGTTTTTACTATTACCAAAATAAGTTAAGGTCCAACCCGATCCAATACAAAAATTTCATATTTGGATTGGGTTAGGTCTGGTCGGGTCATGTTTCAACGGGTTCTTTTGACACCCCTATTGTGTGTACTTTTCAGTGGTAGTTAATTTTTTTATTTTACTTTTATCCTCTCTTTTTTTTTTTGCTGGCTTTTCCTTTTACTCTTTAAAGTTGAATTGCATTACGATAGGTAGGTAAGGGCTAAATTAGGAATTTACAGTGAGACAAACTCATTTTTGAGTTTTGACTTAAATATATGGATTTATCGTCTACTCACTCACTAGCTAATAGACATAAAGTATATGATTTGAATGGTTGGTTATATGCATATGAATTGACGTTTTATCTCAACTACCTATTTTTCAGTATTTGAGATTTGAATTTAATTTAAATTGGAATTTTTTTTAAATTCTTCTTTGAGTGTACATATTAATTTAAACTTATTAAAAATATAAACACTTTTTCCTGACTTCTTAAAGTCAGTTTTCACGGGAACAAAATGAAAAATATTCTTACTTAGAAAATTTTGAAGCAAAATGTGCTTACTAAACTACGTACAAGAACTCTAGTTTGTTCTCCAGCCCTAATCGAGCTTATGGAATTTAGCATAGGATAATCAACTAATTTTTTTAGTAAAAGAATTTAAGTGTTTTTATTTTATTAATTTGAGTTGAAACATGTTAATTTTTTATTAATTATAGATCAAACTTAAATGTCTAACTCAATTAAGTTCAAGTCAAGTCGAACACTAACCACATCGAACGGACTTGGCTTCATTACATCCCTTGTGATAGGTCTCATCATGATATTTTTTCTTTCTCTTGTAGGAATCATTTTTCTATCACACAATATTAACATATTCTTCTTTTCTTTGAGCAAGTATTTGTTGAAGGTAGTGATACAAATAATTATTATGATTTAGTTGCTCAAATATTATACAAGCTGAAATAAGCTATTGTTATGTATAAAATTGCTTGTGTAAAACTTTTTTTACATCACAGCGTGTCATAATTACATTAGATTTAATTTCCTTTTATGAAGGACAAGATTGAATATGGCAATGTAATCTAGTAGTAAAAAAGGGAGGTATATGTTTCTCTCTTTGGCCGGATTTTTTTGCCACATTCCTTTTTTGTTTTTTCTTCTTTTGCCACAGCCGTTTCTGTCCTCATACTTGCCAAAACAAGAGAAAAAGACCAATTGCTAAATCCTATCCAACTACCCATGCCAAAAATGGACAAGCAAATAAGGCATGCCTTTTTAGGGCAAGACAAGAATGTCCTTGTTTTCTTTTTCTTTTTCTTTAAGGAAAGAACACTCTCTGTCTCAGGCACCCGCTCTCCCGTTTGCTTCTCCTAGACACCTCTTTCTTCTTCCCCTATAAAAAGCCTCCACTCCCTCATTCTTCTTCACTTCATTCTCCTTTCTCTCACTGCCTGAAACCATCAAATTTCTCTCTCTCTCTCTCTCTCTCTCTCTCTCTCTCTCTCTCTCAACAATGGGTGGCCAAAACATTCCTGCCAACAACGACCGGAACCGCGAGAACATGGAACCGGTGCCCGTGCTGCCACTGGGCTTCCGCTTTTTCCCTTCTGATGAAGAGATCTTCCGCTACTACCTGATGAACAAGAAAAACTGCCCGAACCCTGACCCGGCCAACCGTTTCAATCACAATGTGATCAGCGAGCTCAATGTGTATGGCTACAGCCCGTCGGAGCTGTCGGAGAATCCCTTCTTCAAGTACGGCAATGGGGTGGCGACAAGGCACTGGTACTTCTACACGGTGGCTCGTGGGCCTGCAGAGAGGCAGAGGAGGGTGAGGGCCGTGAATCGCGGGTTCTGGCTGATGAAGGGCAGGGGCAACGATGCTGTTGTGGGTGGTGGTGGTGAAGTTCTGGGTACCAAGAGCTGCTTTGTTTTCTACATGGGGAATTCAGTTCAAAATGCTGTTGGGACTGATTGGACGATGCATGAGTTTGCCCTGCCTGATCATGCCCAGGTGATTCATGATGGTTCTGAACTTCCCTTGTTTTTGAGTTTTTCTTTTATTTATTTAATGTCTGATATTTATGAGCATGGTTACCTCCTGATTGGTGAAAACTATTAGTTGATTTTTCATCTGTTAGTTGTGGTTTGGCTTTTGCAATTTCCTTTTCCAATCATCAGTTGTTATTGGGGTTCTGATTCTTGAGCAACATTTTCCTGTTTTATTAGAGGGATGTGGATTCCATGGGAACACGTATTTTTGTTTGATAAAATTTGCATGGTTAAGTACCTGTTATGTTTGTATGATATTCCCCAGTTTGACAGGATGTTGCATGACAATCTGTGTAATCCAGGAGGCTCTTTAAGTATGGCTTGGATGTTTTATTAGCAGATTCGATGGTTCTAATTGGAATGCATCGTGATCACTTTCTCTAGGAAGATGCTTGAATTGTGTTAACTACATGTTAAAATTCTGGATAGACTACTTGCAAGAGCTATGACGCTTTGCATTTTATTGGAAAACCACCTTCTGATAGTATGAACATTGAACACAATTCAAGTCTGCCCTTATAAGTAGTTTTTCAATATCAAAAACCTTGGAAAGAGAAATATACAAGTAAGCCACCAAACAAAGAATGCTCGATGAGCATAGAACATCTAAAACCTTGCCTTTATGATGTTAAACCTTTGACTATTGATGTGTAGGCTTCTTTCGTGCTCTATCGACTTTTTGTGAAGCCTTGGACTGAGAATAGCTCATCAAGTGCTCACAATGATGGATTGCCCACATATGAAGCTACTCCAGGAGGCAATCGTGAGGATAAGACCTCAGGGAATGGCGTAAGGTTGGTTACCGAGATACATAACCACGTTCCAGATGGGCAAATTCCTGCTCCTGTTCACCTGAACCAGACCATCTATCGGAATAGTACGGTAAGATTTAATATCATGCCATACTTCGATCATTTCAATGCTTCTAGTTGTACAAGCCTTGTTGGTTAATGAAAAAATTCGGCCATTGTTGATATTCTGATCTTCCTTTTGGTTCTTATATGGCTCAACATCATTTGACAAGTGAACGCGTTTCCTTTTTGACTACTTGCGTAGGTAAACCATCATCATGGGGACTCCAATGGTGCTGGGAACTTTGATGCTAATTTTGCTGCACCGCCTGCAACAGGTGCTCCAAGGGTAGACTATATCGAGCTGAATGATTTTTTCAGCCCGCTGTGAAACACAGGCTGATATTCATGAATAAGATTCAAGCAGCCGATCTATGGATATTTAAAGACTAAATGCAATACTTGCTTGTATCAAACTTTCGATAGATATGTAAAGAAAACTAAAGGAAAAGGATGATCTCTGGTATATAATGGAACAACTTAGTTTCTACAAGAGAAAACATACCACGATTATCCATCAATAAAGCTGTAATAAAGTCGAGAACATTGTAAAGACCGTATTTGGCTTTATCTCACCTATGTTGATGGATAATCAGGGCATGTTCTCTTGTAGTAATTAAGCTGTTCCATTATATACCAGACATCATGCTTTTCCTTTAGTTTCATTTAGTTTGCTCAGGTACTATGAAAGCCGAAATTAGCAATTAGTTCATTTTCTCCCCTTTATACTAATTTCATTTTTCGATTAGGTGGGGCATGACAAGGTAAATAACTCGAATGATAAACACGAATCGATGTATGTTATGAAAATCTTTTCGAGCAACTATGTTCAAGTAGAGACTTCCTACAATCTATGACCCCATTGTCTTCAAAGAAAATCCAGTTGAGATTTGAGTCATTTTGCTAGAGAGAAATCTTCCAAATTTGGCTATTCAAAGTAAAAATGTACATGGAGAGATACAAAAAGTAATGGCTTGTGATTGAATAGAGTTGATGCGGTTGGTTAAGCGCCAGGTAATTTTTAAGTTTAGGAACTGGAGGTACTTGTTTAATTCCCACCATTATATTGCACATGTCAAAGATCTAGAGTTAACCGATTCATAAGTTTTCTTAGGATGTTCTGTGGACTTCTAGATAATCGGGCCACTATGCTCGTGCCCATAGGTTGTTAAAAAATGGCTCGTGCAATTTCAATCGAGACGGTAAGTTCACTACTCACTCGATCGCCACCGTTCATCAACCCTATAATTTACTTTTCTATCTTAGTGTTCCATCACCACAAAAAGAGCGTACTCGAGATAGTAAACTAACTTTACTATTACGATGGAGTCTGAATTGATCATATATATGACAATAAAATCAATCATCGGATATGCCAATTTCACTAAATTAGACCGTATTATGAACTAAAAGCTTTGAATTTCCACTTACGCATTGGTCCACAGACCCTGGCTCTTTCTGCGCGTCTCAAACATGATGGAGGAGAAACCCCATAATAGTAGTCCAAGTCAGCCCCCATTACAAGAAAGTGATAATAAATATGACAAATAAATAAATAGCGGGACATATAATCGGACATGAATGGCAATTTCAGCTTTACAATAAAATCATCGCATTTGGTGATATATGTTCGACCAAATATGGTAATTGTTCACATATTCAATGATTTCATACGTTCTCATGTCTAAGAGTATTGTTTTACTGGCCAAATAAAGCAGCGAACTTAGACTATAATCTCACGTATGATTTTTTTGCAGCAAGTGAATCTGAAACAGGAGTTGCCATATAACAAAGGAGCCAGCTTAGATTACTTTCTCGGGTTTCATCTATCTTGTCAAGTGAAACTGACACGAGGGATCGTATGTGTGTTGTGAATCTATATGATAGCAATCTACATGGGATATATTCATTTGTGAGTAAAAAACCAACTGCATCATCTACAAAAAGTTTTTATTTTTCGGCCAATTGTAAATACATTTTCAAAACCTTTCGAATATCTGAATGGAAATCTATCATCACAACATAAAACTGAATATGTGTATATGGAAAAATTTTATCGCTGCAAAGCACACGGAGCAAATATAAAATAGTAATAAATTGTGTTTTTCGTAATTTCTGTCCTTTTCTTATTTTGTTACTTAAAGAACAGAAATGGGAATGCCAATTTTTTAACTTACCAACATGGCATGACAAAATGTAAAATCTTCCCTGAACTTATGTCAAGTTGAGGGAACGGAGCAATTGATCTAATGGATCTACATGCCTAATGATATTTCAGAAAAGAAACATGAAAAAAAATATCAAAAATCCCAAATTTTATCCAACGTGATATCAATATCTCTCTTTGACCAAAAAAGATATCAATATCTCAAAATTTTTGTGATAGTAAATCGTCCAAAGTTGTCCTAATATGATAAAATACTCTCCATCTACGTCCACACATCCTAAGCTTCGCCCACTATAATACAAATACCTCGAACTTTTTTTAATGTCACCAATACCCCAAGCATGTATGAGTGTGACAAAAATACCCTCCATCTACCACAAAAACCCTAGAGTTTGTCCACTATGACAATAAGACCCCAAACATTTTATTTGTATTGCCAATACTCCAAACTTGTATCGGAGATCCAAAAACACCTTTAGTCATACCTCCTTTCAAGATGGCCATTAAAAATCTGACATAGTGATTTTGAGTGGATAAGGCAAGCAAACGAATATGACGTGCATCTAATGTGGTTTTCGTCTAGTACAGAGTGACGTCGTTTATCCATTTATAGGATTGATAAGGTTTTATGTATCAAAATCCAACGAGAACTCATACTTTAAGGTAATTTGTCAAATTTCAAGTTTTTTTTCCAAAAACTGGTCCTCCTTGATGTCGTGGCTAACTATGCAACCAAGAGGGTAAATAAGTCGATTAATAAAAACTTAACAATGTTCGCAAAATAAGACAAGTTTAATATATGCAAGAACAGGTTAACAGATGCAAAATTAAATTGATGCTATTAGGTGCAATATGCTTCTATCAGATAAATGACGCAATAAGCAAAGAGATAGAAAGTGATGTACACACATCTTTATTGTGCAGTTTAAACCAAGCATACGTACACTCCCAGATTTTTTTTTTTTCGGGTCAAGTACGTACACTCCCAGATTAACATCCAACAACTAGCTAAAATCCACTAGCAATCTCTTGAGTAGTTACAACATAGCAAGTATTGCTTCACCCTAAGGTTGATAGATAGTCTTCAATCTCCAAACAAGCCATTGGACAATATTCAAGAAAATCAATTTATCCATTGAAGATAATCAACATAATCACTGAAAATTTGGTGGCTCAAACAATCAAATCTTCCTAGTAATGGTGTAGTCACAAATAGAGTTGGCTCTATTGGGAAATACTTCACTTCTTCTCCAAATGAGTGGGAATAGACATGGCCACAGACTCGTTTTGGCCCGAAACTGGCCCGGGTCAAACCCGGGACCGGCCCGTTGACCAGGCCAGCGGTTCGAAATCGGAACCGGCCCGTGGCCTATGGGCCTGGTTCCAGTTCCAACAATTTTGGAACCGGCCCGGAACTGACGGTTCCGAGCCCGGTTCCAAAAAAAAAAAAAACTGCTGCTCTCTCCTTCGGTCCTTCCCCCCTCACCCCTGTGCCTCCTCCGATCCTCCCCTTTTCTTCTTCGCCCACCCCCCGTCTTCCTAGATTTGACCCCTACCACCATTGTCACCGTCGCCCCCGCCCATGGCCGTAGCTGCCGATGCCCCCGCCCATGGCCACAGCCGCCGACGCCCCCTCCTCCTCCCCCTCGCTATCCTGCGCCTCCTCCTCTTTTCTCCTCCGCCCGCCCCCTCCCCCCGTCTCCCCAGATCTGACCCCCGCCGCCGCCGTCCATGGTTGCAACTACCGACGCCGACACCCCCTCCTCCCGACCCCGCCCAGCCCCCGGAGGAGGAGGACCCCCCACTCCTCCTCCCCATCCTTGTCCCCCGTCCTCGTCCCCCTCCTGGCCCCCTCCTTCTCCCTCTCGCCGCCACCCCCGTCTCCCGCTTCATCTCCTCGCTGCCTTGAACCTTACCTCCGCCACCGTGACCAAGGCCGCGATGACCGACAGAGGACCAGACCCGCAATTTTTATTTGATAATTTATTTTATTAATTTTTAAATTACGAATCGAAACCGGCCAAAATCGAAACCGACCCAGAACCGCCCCTTGTGGTTCCGGTTCCGGTTCATACATGACCACGAACCGGAACCAGCGGTTCCTGAACCATGGCCATGTCTGAGTGGGAATGATTGGATTCTACTTCAATTATTCTTTCTAGAATTTCATACCTAAGGTTAGCTATCAATCTCTATTTGACTCAGAATATTAGTCAAAGGAATATCTGTCTTCTTATCTAGATTTGCATAGACACGTGAGACACATGTCCTTCACAGGTGACGTAGGAAGCTACTTCTATCAACAATCCGCGAGTCTATCAAACCTTCCCGCTTGTAGTTGGCTGACGTACTGATTTCCATTTGATCTTCCTAAGTACATTAGTGATCAAGGTTTCACTAAACTGTTCACCTTATTATGGTACCTCCCAGTCTCCATGAATTTCCCATTATCTTTTATTTGTTCAACTTAATTATCAAGGTTCATCCAATCTCTACGAGTCTTCCTACTTTGTACTTCAAATTTCATCAATTGTGCTAGAGCATCCTATATATCGACATTTCCTAAAATAAAATGAAATATGCATTTATAGAGTAACAATGAGAGGGAAAAGTGTAAGAAAAATTCTAAACATATTGCATTGGTGCCAACTTAACCCTAAACATTTTTTGCGCCGATTTAATTTTAAACCTTTTAACATAGTGTCAATTCAATCCTTTCGACTAATTTTGGCCGGATATTACTGACGTAGATGTTGGCCGACCTACTTGGCACTGCCAGTACTGATGTGGATAATTTTTAATAACAATTCAATAATTTTTCAATTTTCTTTTTTTTATTTTTTCATTTTTTTTCTTTCTTCTACCTTTTGCCGATGACCAGCCATGGTCGGGCGAGCTGGCCTCACCTAGTCGCCGCCAACCAGGTGCAATCCAAGCAACAGTGAGCCCCAGTAAGGGTCCCTATGGCCTAGGCATTGGTCGGCGTCGGCAGATCTAGCCCGGGCAAGGTCAACTCTCACCAAGCCTTGCTTGGCCGACAGCAACCCTTGCTCAAGTAAGGCCAACCCACCTAGCCATGGCCGATGGCCGATCACTAGCAAAAGGAAGAAGAAAGAAAAAGAAAATAAAGAAAAAAATCATAAAAATATCAAAAAAATAATAAAAATAGCAAAAAATATTATTAAATATTATCCACTTCAGCATCAACGATGCCATGTAAGTAGGCTGGCCAGCATCCACATGAGCAATATCCAACCAAAATTAATCAAAGTGATTGAATTGGCATTATGTCAAAAGGTTTATGACTAAATTAGCATCAATATAATGGATCTATGACTTTTCTAGATATTTTTCCCAATAATGAGAATTAGATGGTTTTGTCAAAAATCTCCCTTTTTTTATGATGACAAAACTAATTATGAATATGCAGATGTAACACATATAAATTAATGAGATTTGAAATTGCAAATAAAATAAAGTTTGAATTACTCCTTAAGCTTTGAAATGATGAATGTTTGAGCATCAGCAAGCAATTGACATAGTCTCCAAAAGTTAATATGATCAGATAATAGCTTGAGACTATTCAAAGAAGCATAAAAATTTAGATATGATCTAAATTTGTCTCGAGCTTCTATTTAGAAATAGATTTCTAATAAAAAAAAAAAAAGAGACTGAGGTCATCTTGTGAATGCTATCAAGGCTAATTTTAGCTATTAATGCTAACTTTGAGATATCATCATTGTAAAAGCTATTAAAGCTAACTTTAAAAGCAAGTAATGAAATCTTATGTTCAGATATGTTTCAAGTATGCTCCCTTTGTCTTATTTAGTTGTTGAGCTTCTTGAATTTTCCAGCAAATGTCAATGCATGTATAATGTTCCTGCTGCTTATTTCAACATATGCGTATATAAGATAATTCTCCCCCTTTTTGTCATAATATAAACATAAGAATGGTCAAATATAACTTCCACTTATCATTCTAGAAAGTCGGCAATCACACGTATCAAGTCTTAAAAGATAAACATATTCAAAAAAAGACAAACATCAAACATTCAGACTCTCTTCTTCTTTTGTGATTAAGAGCGAAATTTGGATAGGAGCGAAATATCAAGGTTGGCTCGAAGTGGATCAAAACATTTTAGCAAATGCAGGGATTGCTCAATTCGAACAAGGTAATGCTCAAAGTCCTACTCAAGGTATGTAGCGATTCCGCAATCTCTACCATTGAATCCTTAAGCCCTTGATGCCCTCCTTCAGTTCAGTGATTTCAAATTGGCTTTCCTCCACATCAGTTCTATTCAAAGGCTCCCCCTTGGTCATTGCAGTCTCAGCTTTCTTCTTCTTTTTCTTCTTCTTAGCAGTTGATATAGGTACAAGTGCCTTCCTCTTCGTGCCTACGCTCACTGCTTCCCACACGTTTTCTCTCTAAACAGCTTTGGATTTCTCATCTCCATCTTCAATCTTCAACGCTTTATTTTCCATGTTTACCCATCTATCCACTGTGGGCCTCAGATGCATTTTGCACGTTGTATCAACGACTTAGAGCTTCAATGTATCTTTTTCCAAGATTTCGGTATAAGGAAATCATCACAAAAGTTTCTTAATCATGCAAAGTCTTTTAACTGGCCAAGTGCACCCAGATGGAATGAACAGCAAGCTTCACCAATTGTGAGATCCGTAAAGGTCCTATGCAGCGTTTTGTGATAGATTTTGGAAATGGGCCTTTATTTAAGCCAAATGTTATGGAATGGACTAAAAGCCCAACTAGATGTATGAAGACCCTACGTAATCTCAAAAATAAGTTTTACTTGTTTTGAGAAAACTCATGCACCATCTTAAAAGTTTTGTTAAAAGTGGGTTTTACGTCAAATGAGATAAGACGGCCTAACGAACGTTGAAAAAAAGAATGAGCATTAGGAATCATGGATAGGCCGAATGCAATCTTGATTTATATTCTTAAAAGAATGAGCATTACGCTAGTTGGATGGAAAGTTTACTTACGAAGAATGGGCCCAACGACACGTTACGGTCCTATGCACTTTTATAAGGTCTCTTGAAAAATGGACCAACATCTCAGGAAGTCCAATGTTTTTTTGGAACACTTATCAAATTGGGCTTTGCTAAATGGATGCACTCAGGCAAACTCAAAGACTTAAAATGCCCGTTCATAAAATAAAGGAAAACCATCGAAATGCTGAAAATTAACATCACGAACATACGAGTTAGTGGCGGCATAACAAGGCATAGACAGGCCCATGTACTTATGAGTTTTGACACCTACTGGCTTGGATATGCTATGAGCTTAAGGCTCCTATGCAGTCAGGCGAAAGGGGGCTTACATGATAAGCGGGCTGAGTCGGCTCACTACCACCAACAATTTGTAGTTTTGGATCACATAATGTGTGTATAATGCTAAACCTTAGATTCCATGTGCTACAGTTGAAGAATACACAAATATATTTTCAAATGAAAATTCCAAGACTAAGTCCTTTGCAGTTTTTAGCCAATATCCTAGTGAAGCCGCCAGGTTGTTACGAATCTCCCAAGGTGAAATTCCCAAGAAGTTTGATGGATTACCAAGCAGGCACGAATGACGCCTCTTGCACCGTAAAAGAGTCAAAACGCTTGTACCACTGTCTTGGAGATTGCTTAAGGCCATAAAATGACTTCTTAAGCAGACAAACGTGATCTTCCTTTCCTGGCACTTTGAACCCGTCAGGTTGCTCCATGAAAATCTGTTCCTCCAAGTCTCCATGAAGAAACGCTGTCTTCACATCAAGTTGCTCCAGCTCAAAATCAAACATGGCTACCAAGGCAAGAAAAACCCAAATGGAAGTGTGCTTTACTACTGGAGAGAATATTTCATTATAATCCACCCTTTCCTTCTATGCATACCCTTTAACTACATGTCTAGCCTTGTACCTTACCTGCTCATTCTCAGACACTGCCTCTTTCTTGCGAAAGATCCATTTACACCCAATGATCTTTCGTCCTTTAGGTTTCTCCACAATCTTCCAAGTCTTGTTTTTCTGTAAAGATTCCATTTCTTCTATCATAGCTGACATCTATTTATCACTATCAGCATCAGATATCGCATATTGATAGGAAGATGGATCGCCTATACCTACTGTGAGGGCATAAGCAACCATATCCTCAAACCCGTATCTCACATGTACTTTGTGAGTACGTTTTTCTCTATCTTCTACAATGGCGTAGGTATTTTCTACTGTCTATTGTGATTCTGGTGAGTTACTGGATGATTCCCTTCCTCCCGCTATTTCTAGTTCACCTGACTCCACTTGCACAGTAAATCCTTCTGCACTTCTGTCATCTGCATGTGAATTGTTACTTGCCTTCACCATATCAAATTCATCAAAGACAACATCCCTGTTAACCACGGTCTTCCGTGCATTTGGATCTCATAGCTTGAATCCTTTCACACCTTTCTCATAGCCAATAAAGATGCACTGCTTAGACTTTAAGTCTAACTTGGAACGATATCCACTTTGTACATGAACATAGACTGGACAACCAAATACTATCAAACCAGAATAGTCGATCGAATTACCTATCCATACCTCCTCGGGAACTCTGCTCAATGGCTGTAGATGGAGACCTGTTAATGAGATAGCATGCCATATTAACTACTTCTGCCTAGAAACTTTTACTCAGCCCTGCATTTAGCTTCATACTCCGAGCCCTTTCTAAAAGTGTCCTATTCATCTTCTCAGCTACATCGTTTTGCTGTGGTGTATCGATGTTGTGAAGTGATGTGTGATCTCTTCAGCTCTACATAGTTCCAAGAATGATGTGTACCTGTATTCCCCTCCGTTGTCTGTCTCAAGCACTTTAGCTTCTTTCCTGTCTACCTTTCTACTTCGGCCTTCCACTCTTTGAATTTGGAGAAGACTTCGTTTTTCTACTTCATGAAGTAGACCCAGACTTTCCTTGAGTAATCATCAATGAAGATCACAAAATATTCGGCTCCGCCTTTTGATTTGATCGGTGCAGGACCCCATACATCGATTTGTATATAATCAAGTACATCCTTGCTCATATGCTTTGCAGTTCTGAAACTAACCCTGCTCTATTTCCCAAAAACATAGTATTTACAGAAGTTCAATTTGCAGCTTTTGACACCTTTTAATAGCTTCATTTTATGAAGCTCCATCATACCCCTTCCACCCATATGCCCTAACTGCATATGCCACAGATGAGTGTCATCTGTATCAGATTCTGCAGCTATAGTCACAGATGCTCCACCTCTAACTATACTCCCTATGAGCTTGTATAAACTTCTAGTCAACTCTCCTTTCATGACAACCATAGCTCCCTTGATGACTTTGAGAACTCTACCTGCTGCTGCGTACTTGCAGCCATTCACATCAAGCGCACCCAAAGATATCAAATTTTTCTTTAGATCTGGAATGTGTCTTACATCTACCAAAGTTCTGACTATACCATCAAACATTCTGATTTTAATAGTCCCTATTCCAATGGTTTTGCAAATCTTAGCATTCCCCATTAGAACAGATCTGCCACTGTATGACCAGTATGAATTAAACCAATCCCTATTCGGGCACATGTGATAAGAGCATCCATAGTCTAAAATCCATGAATCAGCGAACTGATTTTTACCTGATGATATAGAGAGAAGATCTCCATCATCACCGTCTGAGCTATCAGCCACACTTGCTTGATTAGAAGCTTTCTTGTGCTTCTTCAAGTCTTCATTTCTCTTATAACAGTTTCTTTTCAGATGGTCTTCCTTTTTGTAATAGTAACAAGATAATTTCGTTTTACCCCCTTTTGATTTCGATCGACCATTATTCTCGGATCCCCGCTGGATTGTTCTTCCCCGTTCTTGCTCCTTGACTTTTCCGATGAGACCTTCACCTTGTGTCGTAGCATTGTTAACCCTTTTTCTCGTATCATTAGATAATAGGGCAGCAGTGATCTTATTTGTCTCAAGCGTCTCTTTTCCATACAAGAGTGTCATCACTAGATGATCGTAAGATGCTGGTAGCAATGATAGCAGTAATAGGCTTTGTCTTCATCTTCCATTGAAACCTCTAGATTTGCAAGTTTACTCATAATCTGATTGAATGTGTTGATGTATTCTAACAGATCTGAGCCTTCCTCCATCTGTAGAGAGTATAACCATTTTTTTCAAAAAAAAGTTTGTTCGTTAGGGACTTGGTCATATAGATGCTCTCAAGTTTCGTCCACACCTGCGTCGCCGACTTGAGATCCACCACATACTGCAAATCCTCATCAAATAGGTTCAATCGAATGGCGCTTACCGCCCTTTCCTTGATCTCCCCCCAATCTTCATCACTCGTTTCTGGTTTCTTCCCTTTCCCCAGCAGCACTTTCGACAAGCCCTGCTGAATCAGAAGATCCATCATTCTTCATCACCAGAGAGTGAAGTTGTTCTTTCCATTAAATCTCTCGATGTCGTACTCGAAACCTTTCCTACCATCTTGATAGCTCGTCGAACCCCACTCCGATACTAATTATCAAATATATAAATTCAATCCTATCAACGATGCAAGAAAGTAATGAAAATTCACACAATACAAGAATTTACGTAGTTCAGCTGGGGAGATGTTCCGTCTATCTACGTCCACGGGGAGAAGAGATCCGTTTCACTAATAACATAGAAAAGTGTACAGCCACTCTTTCTCACCTCTGCCTCTTTTCTAGAGATCTGTTTCACCCTAAATATATATATAGCGAAACCCCACATGGCACAAATTACAAAGTTGTCCACATAGCCTAAAATATTTAGCTTTCTCATATAAATCATTCTATGACTGAACATAAAACGCCTCTGGCGGCCCGGAAGCGCTGCCCCCGCGACCCCAGCCTAGGCGGCCCCCCCGAACCCCCTACCTGCTCACCGGGGAGTAGGACCCCGTGCTGTCCAATCGTCAAGAGGCCTTTCGGAACCGCCACATAATCTCTTCAATAACAGAATACAAGACATCAACTTCAACAAAAAAAGGACATGATGGAGTTCATTAAAGGGGGCGGGCTCGCATGGGCTCGACTTTAGTAGCTCAAATGTGTTTAAGGCTCAATTTTTTTTATTGCGTAAAAAAACTCACATCCGTCTCTCTCCCTCTCTTATGTTTCAGCCTTTCTTCGTCTCTTTAACTTCTGGAGGGGAGAGATTTAACCTAGATCTCTCCCTCCCCTCCCTCATTACTTTCCCTTTTACTTCTTATTTCTTACATTACTCTCCCAATCTAGTTTTAGATCTAGGAGTTTTGCTCTCCCGATCTTAGATTTAGGAACTTTCCTCTCTAATCTAATTCTAGATTTAGGAATTTTAATGAATAAGTATTCCGCCTCTAGCTTCAATTGCGTTCACAACGGCTTCGGTATTAAATTTATGCTAATTCAACATATTTTTGTTCAAAGCTTTGGCGGCTTGCACTTACAAAAAGACTTGCTCTTACATGTGTCAAATCTGAGCTTGTTCAACATGTTTATATTTTCTCCATATGGTGATAGTGTTGGGGACGCCAAACCAACACTGCTGAAAGGTAAAACCGTACTTCCATATGGAGATTCAAGCGTGTACTTATCACTAATGAAGATGTGTGATTAACCGAACCTTGGCACACACCGCTGAAAGGTAAAACCGTACTTCTAGATGGAGATTGAAGCGTGTACACATCACTAATGAAGATGTGTGATTAACCGAACCTTGGCACACACCGCTGAAAGGCAAAACCATAATTCTAGATGGAGATCCAAGCGTGTGCTCATCACTAATGAAGATGTGTGATTCAATGATTAGCTGTCAATTCTTTCGCTTGGATGCAATTGCACTTTTATTTTTTAAGGATGAGCACATGATTATCTTTGCCAACCATGCTTTGATGATATACCTTTATTTTTAGTTTTCAGTTTGTGTTTGAGCTTAAAGGGCTTACCTTGTTATGATAACTTTTAAGATTTCCTATGGATTGTTTCATATATCATTTTGGTAATGGATGTAAATCTTTTTTTACCCAAAAAAGGGCCTATAAGTTTTTATTGTCTAAATGCAAGAAATACGAGATCAAAAGTTTTACAAAAGCCGAAATTTTTTTCTCCCTCTTCTCTCTCCATCATCCTCTTCAAGCTTCAACCATGGGGGAGGGTTTGAGCTAGTCTCACCCTCCCCTCCCGTTGATTTTACTAGAGTGTTTTGTTCTTTTTTTTCTTCTCTCCTGATCTAAATATGGGAGCTCTCTTCTCCCAATCTAATTCTAGATATAAGAGTTTGAACTTTCCTAATTTAATTCTAGATCTAGGAGCTTTTCTCTCTTGGTTTAGATTTGGGAGTTTAAAAATATTTTTGGAAATTTGATACCCTTGTGCTCTGTTCGTGTACAGGTTCTTATCTCCAATTTCATTGATGATCATAAGAGCTCTGGCATCTTGCTAAACCACGAAGATTTGCTATTCTAAAAATTAGATCTATGTTTTTTCAACTCGTTTTGGTTGTCTCCTTCTGGCAATGGTGCAAAGGAAGCCGAATATAGGCATACACCGCCAACAGGCAGCTTCGTAGTTATTGGAGAAGGACGACCTTCCGGCGTGTGCTCATCACTGAAAATGATTCAAGATCCAGTAATCGGCCACCGATTATTTTGCTTGACAGATCCGTTTTTATGAAATGAGTATGTGCTTAACCCTATTGTTGTTCTGTTGATCCTCTTTGTTTTTTGCATTTAGCTTTGTTTTGTTGTGTTCTGAGATTTGCTCTGCTTCAATTTTCTTTACCATAAAAGTCACTGTACTTCTCATGTATCCTTTTGAGCAATGAATACAATTTTCTTTTGACAAAAAAAAATGCAAGAAATGCAATATGAATGAAAGACTATGCAAAATTGATGTTTTCTGTTTAGGGATTCATTCCTAGTGTTGTTGGTGAATTTGGTCCGCAATTTTAATGAACTGCATGAGAGATCTTTAGGCGAAAATTTAGGTGTAAACAAATTAAGAAAATCAATTCCACCATACAAAAAAAGTTCTCTCTTGTTTTGTCAATTGTAAATGCATTTTTTAAAACCTTTCGAATATCTACATGAAAATTTCTCACTACGACATAAAACTAAATATGTGTACATGGACAATTTTTTTATGGCAATAGCTAAGGCATAACAAAATTAAAATAGCAAAAAATTGTATTTTTCTTAATTTCTGCTAATTGTTGATGAGATTAATTTTATTGGGAGACATAGGAACATTACCACCCGCCTGGGTGGCGCTGCTGGAACACGCACTCTTCCTTTCGTAAAAGGTTGAGTGTTCGAATCCCGGGCGCCGCAGGGTGACTTAACCGGTGGCACGTGTGTGGTGGCTAGCACATGTCGCCCCCAGGATTTACTCCCCGGCTGTCGGCCGTGCGGGGGTTCCCTGAGTTATCAAAAAAAAATGTTACTTATAAATGTTGAATAAAATCTTATGATTTGAGGGTGATTTGGTCAATTAACAAAAAATTGGTATGTTTTAGTTGAAAAGTGAAAATAGCGTCACTCATTTATCTAATGGATGGAAGGAGAATTATGAAATCCACCAACTTATATAAGCTGGGTAAACTGAAATACCGAAATCTACTAATTGACAATCATAATGTGTTCAAATCCCAGTTTGCACGTGATAGATCTTAAAACTCTGAACTCTCTTAAGGTGAAGTTGAGTCGTGCATGCTACAAAGACCAAATTCGTTCTGATTGATAATCGTGATAGCTTTCTCTTATAGGAGCGGTTTCGTAATAAACGAGAAACATGGTTTTCCTTCTGTTTTCTCAAAAACTTGCTGAAGATTTACACCAACAAGTATTACGGCTTAGTTTGCTCAAGTATAATGTAAGTTGAAAATTAGCGACAACTTTTCCTTTTCTTATAATGCTATTATTAGTCGGGTTGGCAATGTTGACATAAGTCACCAAAATGACAGACTCGATCGACCGTTTGGTATGCTTTTAATTCCTCGTCCACTAAAATGTTGCCTTCTATTGTAGTTTCACTCACCACAAACAGAGCAAACTCGAGATAGTAATCCAACTTCACCACTTCTAAATTGAAACATAAATACATCATAAATATAAAATATTACTCAAGTTAATAATTGGATTTGTGATTTATTACTAAATCGGATTATATGAACGAGTAAAGCTGCTACTTCCCATTGGTGAATCATGGTTCATCCAAAACATTGCTTCCTTTTGGGTCATCTCACATGCAATGAGGGAGAAAATCTAGAATAAACCTATCAAAAAGGGTCACGGACCTTTCTTAACCCATATTTGATGATTGAGTTATTATATGGATTAGTTATATTTAGTAAATGGGTTATAAATGGGTTTAGAATCGTAAAACCTAAAATAATATGAATCTTAAATGGATTTACAATTTATTTAAATCCAACCAACCTCTATGACTCGCTTTTCACTCTCTCTCACTCTCAATCGATCTCGTGCTCACTAACTCTATGCTCGTACCTTAGTTTACGTATGATTTTTTTTCCTAAGTTTGGTTAAATACAGAAGTGTTTTAGCAAATTTGATCGGGTTAAGTATGGGTAATTAAATATATATTACATGAAATTTGGTCAATTTGGTTTGGATAATTTTTTACTCAACCTACCAGTTTGATGTGTCTAATCTAGAGTAGTAATCCGAGTCAGCTACTCCAAAATGCAAATCAAAATTGCTCTCTCCCATCATAAATGGCGATCTCGGCTCTAAATGTGACTAAAACTTTGTTTATTTTGCAGAAAATGAATAATTTGAAAAATAATTTCCTAAAATAGATTACTTATATCACTTATAAAACCGAATGAACGAAAAATATTTTCATCATTCATGAAAATATTTAGACATAAGTTATTATTTATAATGAAAACATTTTTCATTGGCTTCAAACAATACAAGTGATCTTTTTAGGAAAATGATTTGCAAAGCATTCATTTTTTGCGAATCTAACGGAGCCTAAATACACAATCAAATCAATGACTATGATCATTTACTTGCCAAATAAAAGGATCAACTCTAGATTAGTTTCTCAAGTTTGATCCTTTTATTACAAACCAAAAAAAAAGTTTGATCTTTTTATTTAAGTGACATTGACGCGAGAGGGGACGTGTGTGATGAATCTTTGATGGCAATCGACACTTCCATAATATAAAAAGATATTATCTTTGTTCAGCCAATTGCAAAATACATATTTAAAACCTCTCGAATATTTAAATGGTAATTTCTCACCACGATATAAAACTGAATATGTGTACATGGACAATTTCTTTGGCATAGTTACAAATAGTAATAATTTTTTTTTCTTAATTTCTTCCTTTTTGTATTTTATTACCCTAAAGAAAATAATGGAAGGAATAGGAAAAGCTAATGATCTTTGCCTTAACCTCAATCCATTTCGAACTGAGCAAACAGAGCATTTAATCCAACGGGACCCACATGTCTAATGATATTTCAGAAAAAAGAATGAAAGAAAAAATAACGAGCAGTTCAAATCATCCAGTGTGGCATCACGGAAAGGTAATACAATGCCTAAACTCAATTAATGTTGACTAGAGTAAGTCCAGCCTTTCGATCTAATGGTTCTCGCATCCCTAATCCAAATCATTTATCCATAATAATATGAGTCTAGATATGTGGAAAAAATCCACATACCTATTGCAATTTTTAAAGCAGCCTACAATGGTTCTACAAAATTTTTCTTGATATCAAATCATGTCTCTATATAATATATTTTCATGCTTAGTACTAGGCCAAAATCTAGATTACGCGTGAAGAAGAGTGTTAACTTATTTAAATATTACATCACGCATTCATTTAATAGTTTAAATTTTTAAATAATTGAGAATGTATCTTTGAAATAAGCCTTGTCTTCTTGCCCTGTATATAAATCTCCACCCCTTATTCCTCTCTGCCACTAACCTTGTTTTTTAATCGTCGGATAAGTTCTCACAAACATCCAAGCTCTTGCCACAACCTTAAATTATCGAATTTTTGTAATTCTCTGTCTCTCTCATCAGACAATGGCAGACCAAAAACATTCTCACTAATAGCTACATGGATCCAATGCGAATTGTACTCCCCCCTCGATACCGATTCTATCATACATTCGCTGATGACCCTCTCCCCCCTCGATGCCGATTCTATCATACATTCGCTGATGACCATCTCGTCTCTTCTACTTGATAACTTCCGTAAACATAACAGTTTTTCTAAAGTGAGTTAGATTAATCGAGATTGATATTTACTATTTTATGGGGTTGGTCTAATAAGGTTAGATGTAAATATTCTTAATTAATCTAATATAGGACTTATTAGTGTTGGCCAAGTAAAGCTCAGCTTGTGATGAAAGGGCGTGTGACTGAAAACTCTATAAACAATGCTCAAATCTTTCCTCCAACCATAATGAACAAATAACCTCACATAAGGAGCAGTTACTGATGCTAATCATGAGGGGCAGTCTCATTGAGCAGTGATACAAAAGCTAATAAAGGAGAAGCATTTGTGCTTAGGATCATCATTATTCCGCATTAAGAACGATAGATCATAAATCAGGTGCATAAATATCTTTTTATCAATAATTGTGTTCTAGATTTTAGTTATGGAAGTCTTGGAGTACATTTTATCGCGGCTTACATAACAATCATAACCGCATTGACGTCTAAATTGTGATTGGAGAGTTTGACCTCGGCAAGATCGTGCGTTTTGCGTACGGTTTTAGAGGGAGGATGAGACCCTTTGGATTGTTAATAAGCGAAGACGTTGAAAGTTCAAAATGATGTGACAGCTTAAAAAAGATGTTAAATAGCGCAATGCCATCAAATTTTCTCAATAATTACCGTGGTATCTTTCGTCTTCATTTAGGCTACAAGAGCAAGGCTTGTATGATCCTTGTTGGTTTGTGACCAAAATTAGCTACTGCAATTACTCTTATTTTTTCTTGTGCTTACGTATGGCATTGATATCATTTACCAAACCAATGCATTTTTCTTTGTTCTTCTTGTTTTTTCCCCTAAAAAGAAGAGCTAAGTCGTTTAACGTTTTGACTACTTGTGAAGGTAAACAATTAATATGAGGGCTCTGATGGTGGTGGTAAGTATGATGGTGGTTTTTGCTACTCAGCTGGCTCCATGTACGTCGGGGAAAATACTATATTGTCTCAAGACCGGTATCAAGCTCCGTCTGATCTCTCGTGAAGAAGTTTGAGGCAGCTGATGTCCAAGATGCCTTCCTAGTTGTAGAATCTCTGGTGCTGATGAGAAGGATTCAGGTTTTGTAAACTAGTATCAAATGCAGCTATCAAATGGAGAACCATGAGGAGAGCTTGTTTCTTCATTTAATTCCTTTCTTGAAGCGTCTTCCGCAACTAGTAATCTTCCCAATTTCAAATAGTTTGGAATCAAGTTTGAATTTGAGACATCTCCTCCATGTTAAATGCTTTAGCCTTGTTATACTATAAAAATAAGATATCAGTATGCATCTGTCCAATCACTATCTCAGACAAGTAAGCTAGGCGGAGTCGCGCATTGAATCTGGGAATGCATCATTCGCACTAAATTTCACAACATTTCTCGCACCCACGGTCTAAATAAGATGAAAACATAAACGTTCTTTGTTGCTTGCTGGGAGTTCATGTGCTTTGGGACTTTGCAAGAATTTCAATAGCAGTCCACAGTCCCGTTTGAGGAACTTCGTCTTAAAGATAAAGATGCGTCAATGAGAGGATCTTAGTCCCATCTTGCACACTGTGCTAAGAAAGCCTTATTAGAACTGAACTATCGAATGCTGAAGCACTTCTACGGAGTTTCAAATCAATAATAATGGAAAACTCCAAGTAAATCTTCTTACCAATTTGTGACCAATGATGGGTCTAAACTTCTAGTTTCAATTAGGATCCAACATCTGAATCGGGATATACAGAATTCCAGCTCTATATCAGTGGTAAGTAACTTTTCATGGTTCCACAGTACTTATTTATAGAGTGACTATCAGATTGTAGAGAAATATTACAGGTATTTACATAAGGTGTAACTAGCTACATTTAGAGGCTCCTAAGGTATCCAACGAGGAGACTAACATGCAGGTTCGGTCCAATGGTGTCACTGACAAGGTGGAGTTCAACGAGACATCCAATGTTCGTTCGACACAGCTGCAATAGAAAACTGTATGCTTTATCAAGGCATTGAATGTTTGGTCGGCCAGTTGCGAAGAAAATGTATGCTTTATTGGTTTTCGTTGCGTGAAATGACAAATTGCAAACTAACCGACTGAAACTGGGTACTCTTTTGGTGATATCTCATGGCGAGGCATTGCATTCGCTTTGCGTCCCCCATAATTTCGACTGATCTCAAGCGTAGTTCTGCTAGATATTGATTGTTCAAAAACATAAAATCAAAATGTTGTCCCCCTTACGTTTTTCAACCCGTCAATGTTTCTGTTTGGCCCAATGCATATTTGTAGGCCTTCTGATTAATCTTCTGTCACGCAGAAAAAGCCGGGAGACTGTATCATGATCGGTGATGTGTATAGGCATTTTGTTTAAAGACCTAGACAAGGACAGTAGCTAAGCTGCGAGCTGGCAGTACTATTGACAGAAAATTGAGGCGGCCTAGCCTAACTCCTTTAACAAGTTATATCTTCAATTCAGCAATGAAAAGTACATGAACTTTGTCTGACACATATGGCTTTTATGACAGCATTTGGCAATTGTTGTGTTATTTCCCAAGCTCTATTATCTAAGCAATACTTACTTAAATAGGTTAATACTAAGAAAAATTTTAAATTTATACATTTTTCATAAATTTATTCAAAATTAATATTTTGACGATTGAAAATTTCAAACTAGTACACCTGTGATAAATTTACTATTCGTTAGTTTCGTTAAATTTTATTGTCAAATTGCTAAGTCGAATGACACGTAACAGTTAACAGGTGTATAAGTTTGGGGTTTACCATTCGTTTGTTACATGTGTACCGATTTGTAATTTTTCGTGGTATTAATCTAATTTAATAAAAATTAATAAAGAGTGAATTTAACACAAATGTAACAGTTTTGGATTTTTTTTTTTGGTAAATTTGTCACTGATGTTTCAATTTGGGGATTTTTATGGTAAAAAAATTAGTTTTAGCTAAATTTCTCACAGGTGTACAAATTTTGGATTTTTTTTGGTAGTAACCCTACTTAAATTGGGTGCACAATAGACATCGGCCGTTAGATCATGTTGGTCTCATGTCATAAACACCATCCGAGAATTTTTCCTATTACCATTTATGCATTTTGAAGTTTTTTTAACGCACATATAAATGTAACTTGCAATTATATGAGCATTACTCATGATACTAGTGCATCGTATTGAGTTCCAACACAAATCACCAAGTCCAAGTTTTTAATTAAGTTTACTATATTATTTAGGGTTAATACCACGAAAAATCCTAAACCGGTACACTTATGACAAATTTACCCCGAATTAATATTTTGACTACTAAAGATCTCAAACTAGTACACATGTGACAAATTTACCACCCATTAGTTTCTATTAAGTTTTATCGTCAAATTGTTGAGTTAATTGACATACGGAAATTTACGTGCGTCAGTTTTGGATTTTATCCTCTGTTTGTCACAGATTTACCAGTTTGTGATTTTTCGTGGTATTAATTCAATTTAACGGAAACTACTAGAGAACAAATTTGTCACAAGTATATCAATTTGAGGTTTTCGGTGGTCAAAAATTAGTTTATAGTAAATTTATCAAGGGTGTAGTAGTTTGAGGTTTTTGGTAATGAAAAAATTAGTTTTGATAAATTTGTCATAAGTATACCAGTTTGGAGTTTTTCATTATATTAACCGTATTATTTACAATAAGGAAGTTTCATTTAATAACTATGATTTATTCATTTAATCAAATAAAACAACCGTAACCTTATAAGCAAATATATTGGTAGTAAGATATGTTTGTAGTTTTTGTATTTTTTTTCCATTGTACTTTAATAAGACATATTTTCATTATATATTCAAAATATCTACATTTTATTTAACTTTAGTGGAATTTATTCTTTTTGAAAGAAATATATTTATCTAAAGATGTTAATAAATGACATATAGTATTCAACTTTTTTTTATTTCTTTTTCGGCTAATCTGAGATATATGACTTTCTAAATTTTCAATAGCATAAGTTGTTTTCAAAATAAGCAAAATTATTTAAGAATTCTTAATTCACTTTTCAACTATAATCTCCCACCCATGGTTTTAACTGGGTATAAATGTACCATAAGTTTTAAAATTTATCGTTGAGTACAATTCATTCCTAAAACTTTTAAAAGATACAATAAAATCATAAAATTTATTAAATTGATATAATCAAGTCCCCTCGTTAGTCCATTTTAGATAAACAGAAAATTATGGTGTTTCTTTTTTATTACTTTTTCTCTTGTATGAGAATTTAAATATTAATTAAAGAGCAGAGGCAGGAGTGCTGCAGGCACAATCATAGCATCAAGCAAGGTCTGGCCTGTGGCCTAGCGAGGGTCATCGACTCTCGCACGAACCCTAATGAGAGCCGTGTCCCTCTTTGGCGATGTAGCGGGTGACACCCCAAACAACACCCCCCCAAAAAAAATCTCTCTCTCATCTAGTTTTTTTTTTACCCTTTTTTCTTTTCCTGTAAATTTTTTAAGCTTTTTTCTAGTGTGTCTCATGCAGGGTCACATTAGCACCACTTGTCTTAAAAAAACATTGCTAAAGGTCACATAGATTATTTCCATGATTTAAATTAGACAAAGTTTTAACAAAGGGACGCAATTATACAAATTTTACAAGTTTTTAAGACTTCATTATAATTTTTGAAAATTTTAGGACTCAAATACATTTCATGATAATTTTTAGAATTTTTTATGCACTTATTCCTTTTACCCAGGCTCTGCATGAAATGACTAACACAATAACTGAGAAGGGGGATTGATTATTTCAGGAAAATTAAAGGTTTTACGTGCAGGATGTATAAGAAAATAGTTATACTAAGGCAATCACTTTTATCAAATAGATAATAAAAAATTTAAACAGATTAAAAATGTGCAAGACAGATTTATAGGGGTTTGGTCTTCCACTTGGCCTATTCCACTCTATCGGCTTTAACGGCCATAAATAAGGCTGGTATCCCTAGTAATCCTCGAAATTGTACAGTTAGTACAAAGCACTGCTTCTACACGAAGATCAATAGATAATTCTACAAGCACAAGAAGCTCTCACAACACTATACTCCCTACCTTCCCAAATTACTAGAATTCAGCCCCCAATAAAGAATTACAATGAAAAACAATCAGTTTTTTTCGCCAATCTCTAAAGCCACATTTGATTTGTTGATCAGAGAATGGTCTGTGGACGAAGTTGAGAAAGTCCAGAAATAGGGCCATCTGTTTCTGCAGTCTATCTGACATCTTATCCGCCTTCACAAAAATGGTAAAATTGCACTAAATCTTCTTTTCTTTGTAATTGATTGAAATTTAGCCAATTTTTGGAAGAAATACTGAATTGGCAAATACGTGACCAATTTTTTGGACTATGAGTTATTGACACGTGCCCACATCTTTGCCATATCAATGAAATCGACCGCGCAAAAATAGTGTGTAATGAGAGAAATCACTCAAGTTTAGGCAAGGGAGGGGGAGACGTTTCTAAATGTTTCTCCATCCACTATATTTCGTCCCCTCTCCTATCTCTTAGACAAAGCCTTAGTGATCACTGGTGGAAATCGATCATGCAATCAAATTGTACTCTAGTTTAGGATACCGCTAGCACCGTGATTGATTATTAAGTCTATTTCTGTCATAAGTAAGTAAGGATTAATTGCTGTGGTCCAACCCATCATATTGCGTCCTGTAAGATTGAACTTAGATTTACACTATCGAAAATGTCCATATCCAGTCTTTTTTTTTTTTATTAGTTCACGTATACGAGTACAAAGACTCGACAATTTCGAAACACACAAAACACCTTACAAGTCTCACAAATCAATTCAGTCCAAGTATTTAGTCTATGCAAGTAGCTCTAATCCATATTAGCTTTCATGAGGAGGGAAAAGTGTATATATTGCATTGGCGCTAATTTAATTATTAACATTTTAATGGTGTCAATTTAGTACTAAACCTTTTGACCTAAAATTAATTCAGTCCTTTCGGCTAATTTTGACTGAATATTGCTGATATGGACACTAATCAACCTACGTGGCATGACCGGCGTTGACGTGGATCATGTTTAATAAATTTTTGACTTTTTGATTTGTTCTTTTCTTTCCTTTTCCGTTTTTTTTCTTTACTTTCTCTTTCTTTTTTTTTTTTTTGCTTCCCTTCTTTGTTCCTCCAGCTAGTTGCCAAATCTCATCAGCCCGCTGGACCTTGGTTATCGGCCAAAGGCAAGGGCCAGTGAGGTGACCTTGCCAGCCATTGGCGAGGCTCATCCTTGCCAAAAACGGTGAGCCTTGCCATGGATATGTGAGACTCGAGCCCTTGCTAGTGGCTACAAGGGGCGGCCTCATGCTTGGTTGGTAAGGGTCGAGCCTCGCGGCAATGGGTGAGGCCCAAGCTCTCACCAAAGTCCGCGAGGATGAAGGGCCTCGCACATGGTTAGCGAGGCGAGGCACGACCTCACTGGATTTGGTGAGGTCGAGCCTCGCCTAGCCATGGTGAATCTCATCGGCCATTAGCGAGGTTTGCTAGAGGACGGCAGGAGTGAACCTCGCCGACCCTTGCCTCTAGCTAGTTGCCAAACCTCAACAGCCTGCTGGACGAAGAAGGAAGGGAAGGGAAAAAAAAATAGAGAAAGAGGTTGCGAGGGCGGCCTTGCAATTGGCTAGCAAGGGTCGAGCCTCGCAGCAATGGGCAAGGCTTGATCTCGGCGAGGTCATGCCTCATCCAATCACTGGCAAAGCCCAAGCTCTCGCCGAAGGCCATGAGGTCAAAGAGCCTCGCCCATGGCTAACGAGGTGAGGCATGACCTCGCCAAATTAGATGAGGTTGAACCTCGCCCAGCCATGGTGAGCCTCATTGGGCATTGCGCGAGCTTGCCAGAGGCTGGTGAGAGTGAACCTTGCCGGCCCTCGTCTCTGGACAGTCGCCAATCAATGACCGGCTGAAAGAAGATGGAAGGGAAGAAAAAAAAGAGAAAGAAAAAAAAAAGGAAAAGGAAAAGGAAAAGAAAAAATAAATAAAATTTTTGAGAAAAATATTAAAATATCATTAAAAACTGTCTATGTCAGCGTCGGCCGTGTCATGTAAGTTGTCAACGTCCATGTCAACAATATCCAATTAAAATTAACTGGAAGCACTGAATTGGCTCTAAGTTAGAAGAAATAAAACTAAATTGACACTATTAAAATGTTTGGAACAAAATTGGCATCAATGCAATATTACAACTTTTCTGACACTTTTTCCCGTGAGGAGGATGAGATTTAGACAACCGATCTAAATCCATCCTCAAGGTTTCCAAGTCAAATTCTGGGTTCTTCTGCTTAAAATCTCCCGATCCCAAATGATTTCCAAGTCATGTCGGGAGTCAACAAATCAAACACTTCAAGGTCTTACGAGCCGACTGGGGAATCCATCCTCCTCGTATTCATATTATATCGTCGGCAGCAAGTAATGACACCAGGCGAGCACTTCGAAAGTTCAGACGGACCTGCATAGTTTGTTTCGGCCGAAATGGACCGGCCAAGGTGACGGTGGACGCCCCAGCAAGGTGTGAATTGGGTTGTACATCTAACATTATTGCTTAAGCTACGGACCAAGTAAGCGGGCACAATATGGGACCAAGCTTTCAATTCTTTTTACTTCTCGGATGCTTCTCTCTCTCTGTCTCTCTCTCTCTTTTTATGGTGATTTGGACGTGGGTGTTGACCGGGAGGACACATCAATTATTAATTTATTTGAAGGGAGCAAAACCCATGAAGCAGTGCACTGTGGCTGCGGGTGAGCCAATGGTCAATGCCACTTTCATATTTAATGGGGAAATGGGCATGGAAGTGGGTCAAAAAAGCTTAATTAATCTTTAAACAAAAGATTAATTATCTGTAAGCAAGTTTCTTGACATTTCTTCCGAACGAGGCATTGGGTTTTCGTTACACGCTCCCTCGATGAGGAACAGGTTTGTCTTCGGGGATTTTCTGGGCTCTCGAACCTTTCACAAATTAAAAAGAGCACTTCGCTCAGCTCCGATTAGCCCTGAATATTATTTTCAAGCTAAATATGGTTCTCCCATTAGTCATGCTGCTCTTTAGGGCTTATCCGATATTCGACCCCAGAATAAGGTTTTGTAGTTATTCCTAAAAGACCTTTTGCATGCATATTTGATGGCTCATGTAGATAAGAATTTAGAACCAACCATCTATACTTTATAAACCAAAATTCTAAATTCATTGTTACTACAAAATTAGGCAATTGCTTAAACCAAGTAGGCCAAACCTACAAGGAATCGGAATCCCTTGAAGGAATCCAATTCCACTACCTTCTCAAGTTTAGGGCACAATCTCTGATTATATACATTCACGTCATGATTCGTGAAAGTTGTCACTGTAAAAAGAAGAGCTTGTGTAGATACTGCACCATCAAAGAACGTGGAAAGCTCGTCGCACAAGCCGCAGTGCGATCCTGCTATGAGAGATCAACACGTTTATGTAAAGAGGTATGAAGGGAACAAATTTGCATAGAATCAGCACCAACCTTTGAGACTTTTCCTTTCCGTGTCACTACTGCTACCCTATCCACAGCACGAACCAATGAACTTGCGATAATTGAAAACGAGAGAACTGGAAATATGAGAAACGATGGTTTCGCAATCAAACACTTGTCTTCTACAGCTTTTTTTCTTATTCTATATCTTGATTGGGCTGACTCGCCCAAACTTTTTATCGGAAAAATGATTCAAAAAGTCATAAATCTATTGCACGAAAACCAAATTAATCATAAACCTTTCAATTGTGCCGATTTAGTCCTAAATCTTTTGACGATTTGCCAATTTAGTCTTAAACATTTCAATTGTGCAAATTTAATTCTAAACCTTTTGATAATTTGCCAATTTAGTCATGTCAATGTATTCATTTTGGCCAAATATCTAAATAATAGGTTTTAGAATTAAATTGGCAAAATTTCAAAACTTGTCTTTTATAGCTTTTTTCTTATTCTATATCTTGATTGGACTGATTCGCCATTAAAATTCCATCCATAACCTCTACGAGGATTTTTGAAAATTGTAAAAATATAATTACGCTCTACCAATGACAAACTAATCAAATAATTCAAAACTCATTTTTCTTTCTTCCACGGAAACCTAGCTCCGCTTTCCTTTTCATGCTAAATATCTTTTTCCTCCGGATATTGTGTTGTCTTCTTTCGTTTTTTTTTTCGGCACATGTTCAACAATAACCTATACCTATGGCATAAAAGAAAAATGGGAAAATTACCAAAAAAAAGTCTTAAACCTATTGCACTTATGTCAATTCAGTCAAAAACCTTTTAGTTTGGCCAATTTAATCCTAAACTTTTTTATGTTTTGCTAATTTAATCCATATGGTCAATTTTGGCCGGAAAGTGCTGACGTGGATGTCAGTCGTCCTACTTGGCGCTGGCTTGGATAATTTTTTTTTAAATTTATTTGAATTCATTTTTGTTAATTTATTATTTTTCCTTTTCTTCTCACGGTGAAAAAGAAGAAGAAAAGAACGAAAAGAAAAAAAAATAAAATAAAAAAGAAAAGAAAAAGAAAAATAAGCTAAAAAATTAAAATTTTTGAAAAAAATTGTCAACGTAACCATCGACTATGCCACGTAAAACAACTGATATTTATGTTAGTGATTTTCAACTAAAATTGATTGAATGAACTAAATTGGCAACATGTCAAAAGGTTTAGGACTAAAATGATCAAATTGAAAAGTTTATGACTGAATTGACACGAGGTGAAATAGGTTTAGGGACATTTTTGGTAATTTTCCCAAAGAAAAACTGTAGCTTGTTTGTCATCTCTAAACATTTTTTTTTTGGGTAAGAATCTCTAAACATTTATCTCTAGTTAATTCTAAAATTGGAACGGCATATATAAGGGAAATATGTTCAAACCCATTATCAGATAATATGTCTTATCTTAAGAGTAATGTGTAATAACAAATTTAATGAATATAGTTTACTTATAATTAAGTGGAAAATGTAAACTAATATATAATAAGATATCTAAGTTATAAGGAAATTATTTATAAATTAAATTATAACTTGCTAACCTTACCTACTAATATGAATGAATTTCACTTACATTTAAATGTTATCATAAAATTAATTATTGAACACATAAATGATCTGTATTTTGGTAAAGTAAAACGAAAAATCAGACGACTTAAAAACATATCTTGTTGCCGAATAAAGTATTTGTATTTTGATGTATATCTTATTTGATTAAGCGATAAGTTGCACTTAATATGTATGTTCTTGATGGAAATATTAAGTAATAAATAAAAGCCAGAAATATTAACATGACATATCTTATCAAACAAAATGGAAAACGAAAAAAAGTATAAAACTGTAAATATTACAAAAAACAAGTCATAGCTTATTCAATTAAGTGAGTACATTACAACTAATATATACGTTCGTTGCATTTTGATAAACAATATGCTTAGTGAAAAATAGGGAGCATCTATTTCCGCAACCAAAATGACTTCGGGCATGGCATTTCGGTTGGAGAGACAATACTACCCTTGTATATAGATGCGACCCCCATAAAATGCACGGGCAGGGTCCCCAATTTATACAAAAACGTGCATTTCCCTGAATTAAAGAGTATTGAAGGAAAAGTTGATCTAATCTTCCATATAGTATAGTGGGACCAAAAGAACTATCTTCTTTGGAATGCGTATAGTGTCAAATATCTAAATTCGATCCTATCAACAATGCAAGAAAGTAATGAAAATTCGCACAACACAAGAATTTACGTGGTTTAGCAGAGGAGATGTTCCGCCTACCTACGTCCACGGGAAGATGAGATCTGTTTCACTAATAACGTAGAAAAGTGTACAACCGTTTTTTCTCACTCGCTCCCTCTCTTTCTTTTTATAGAGACCTGTTTCATTCTAAACGTATATAGTGAAACCCTACATGGCATAAATTATAAATTTGCCCACATAGCCTAAAATATTTAGCTTTTCCATATAAATCCTTCTATGACTGAACATAAAAAACCTCTGGCGGCCAGGGGGCGCTGCCCCCGCGACCCCCGCCGGGGCAGCCCCCCTGGACCCCCGCCCGCTCACCGGGGAGCGGGACCCCCGTGCTGTCCAGTCGTCAGGGGCCTTTCGAAATCGCCTCATAATCTTTTGGATAATAGAATACAAGACATCAACCTCAACATATAGCACGTGCACTAATGGATTACGTGGCAGATAAACTTAATCACAATACATAAACTACATGAAAATTTAGTGTTTTTGAATCAACTGAATGGGCGCCCATTTAATTAGTGAATTAATTAGTGTCTTCGATACAACTATTCACTAATTATCATTTTGGAGAGCTAAGTAAGCCAAACATTATAGCACCAAGCAACAATTATCTTAAATTTCTTTTTCAAATTGTTTGCTTTGTATCATGAGTCCATATGTTACCTCGGATATAATTGGGATCTTCTATATAGCATGATAATGGTCATGGTCAACTATGTGACCTCAAGCATGGTCGTCTAGAAACAAAGTGTACCATGTATTAGTCATGTAATTGAGCGGCCGTTACATATCAATCAATCACAATGCCCTCGAGACATGATCCTAGAAAAATGTTTAGACCTAATCCTCCCGATATTCTGACGAGGTTTCTTATCCTACTTACCCCCTTAACTACAAATTCCACATTCACACCATGTAGAATTCGATGCAACAACCGATGTTTGAAAACCACATAAAGGGGAGAAAAGAAGAAGGAAAAACCAAATGGGTCATGAGCTCACTTGTTGGAATATTCGTGGCTAGTGTCTAGGTTGTCAATTTCACAACTTTGTCCAAAGTAGTGGCGAAAAATACATAAACCTATTAATATTCTCGATGGTGGTGGTGGAAGGATTCGTCATACTTATCTTGATATTCCCCCCATCACCGATGCGTTATTATTATTATAAACGCTCGGTTTTCTCAAAGCAAAGCATTACGCAAGAGGGGATGTATAAGCAAACTCCAAATGCTGACACATAATGGCCCCGTTTACGTGGCCTCGCATTTGATTATGCGGAGAGCATAAAAAATAAACAAATGCGTGGGAGGACAAAAGCGAAAATGCAAAGCAACCAACTTTGAAAGTTGAGAGGGAGGAAGCATTGAAAAGGGGGGCAAGCAAAATGATAATAGGACCAGAAGAGCTCGAGAGACGTAAGAACAAATTGGCCCACGAATGGGATGCGAACGGTGACAAGCAAAGGAGCAAACGCACTTTAAAGCAGCACAAGTTTTTGTTTTTCAATTTGTTCTTTTGTAACTTAGCAAAAGCAAGAGAAGTTGGGTAGAACCCGCACGCATACTTTTTTTTTTTATCCTTTGGCATTCACACTTCCAAAAGGCAAAAACCCCCCTTTTGAGAGAAAATCATTATCGCCACCTACTAATATACCGACAGGAAAATTGTTTTGATTGCCTCCATAAGGGTGTCCGAGTTTTTCAGTCTTTTACTCAATTGCACACTTGATTTTTGCTCATTTACTTTAGGAAAATATGAGAAATGATGAGAGGAACAGCAACAGAGTTTTCAGGTGGGAGCAGCAAATCTAGGACATCTAACCGTGGGTCCCAACATCACCACGCCTAAAACCAGCTTAGAATTTTTACATTCATTTAACCCCTAATGTGTTTCTCAATGATGAGAAGGTTGGGGCTTTTTGAATCTCGAGTAATCTTCATGAATGGGGCATTTTCCTATACCACACATACTGGATAATTGCTGAAGACACTCTGATTTGTGCTCCTGTGAGTGTTCAAAGAAAATTCGAAAAGTATAATAGTTCAAACTCACATCTTAAGTGAAGAAGATGAAGCTGCAAACATCTTCAAGCGAATCTCGTGTTATTTGTAGCAGTAAGTCCTTGTTATTCCATACTCTCAGAGGGTCGAATTCAAAGTGTATTTTGAGAAACGTGAGGTACAGTGGTACGGACTACATTATAGGTTCATTGCTTATAATACTTTTTATTTGCTTGTTAGCTATTATGAAATTGTCAATAATAGCCAAGCCAATGGTTGTCTATGAAATATCTATTTCATTTCAATTAGGCTTGAATTCGCAACTTATATTACCAAAATATCTTCTTTCTCTTTACTCCCTTTCCTTGTAATAGTATATTGATTGCAATTAACAATATCGATACAATAATTAACTAAATATCAAATGGGTGTAACCATAAGACCTATGTATTCAGTGGAAACTTGTCGTACACTTGAAAAGCAACTAACATTAACCTATTTAAAAAAGTAAAATCAGTCTCGTGCTTGTAAAATTATTGATAATTTTATTATAAATAAAGTGTGGACGTTCATTCAATTTCTTTTGCAATTCAAGATTAAGGCATACGTGGTCCCCTTCCTTTGATTTTTTTATTTTTTGTGGGGGTGTACGTTCATAAGATGAGATGATCACGAGAAGTCACAAGGGAAGGCTCCTTAAAAAACGGGGCAAAGAGACAAGCATGTGAAGGTAAAGAGCCGAAGGTGCTTGGCGTGGGCAACATGAAAACACAGAGATTATGGAGGCTCCCGCTGGCTATTAGGCGGCTTGTGGGAACGACTCTCTCTCTCTCTCTCTCTCTCTCTATGTCTTAAGATTTCCAAGAAAGATGAAAAGAAGAGATGCATAGATTAATACACAAATTATTATTATTAAATATCAAGATATTTGATTTTTATTTTATCCCTTTGAATAGACATTTGTCTCCACATTGTGTGTGCTGAGTTTTTGACATTGAATATATATGGTGGACTAATCAAATGTGAATCATACAGCCCGTCTCAACATGCGCCCCCCCCCACCCCCCCCAAAAGAAAAGTCAAGGGTCTTTTTTCTTGTGTGTCATGTATCCTTTATTTTAACCTAGATGAAATCTAATCGTGGAACTGGATGTCATGGTGGTGAACAGATATTTAAAGATATCAAAATTTTCATTGCCTTTCCTTTTCAACCTCATATTTATGACTTGTGGAGATCCTTATCGATGCGATGCTTACTCTCGATCCTCCTTCCGGGTTACGATACTCAATCTCCTCCAATAGGTTCATTCACCTCCACACCCCATCTCCCGACTCGGCAGGCGATTAGTGTCTCATCATGTCAGTAATTCATGCCGTTATGTATCGCCAATTAAATGTTTTAACGAAATTACGCAAATTCTGAATCGTGCTATGCCGGGTTCATATCTTTTTCAATAAAATCATTTTTAAGCCCCACCCGCCGAAATCTTTCACACCCTTTAACCAACTTGGTAACACGATGCCAATCTCGCATTATAAAGGCAAATGAACAAATCCCAAATTTCCAAACAAGCAAAGTAAAATCCCCCGAGGGGGTCAATCCACACCTTACATGAATTCAAAAATCGCCAACAGGGCCTACTCAGCACGAATGATCCAACTTAAGACGAAACGCACTGGAGTTTTGGTGCATTCGAGCTAAATGACCGTACGGGGGCACGACCTTCCAGACACATGCACCTAAGAAAAGTCGCAAATTTTTTCCAAGAAGAGCTGCTCCTTGGGGGGGGCGGGTCAGACATGAGGAACAGGTGCGTCCGTCCTCCTGTTGCCAACACCGAAATCTGTCACTTCCTTCGCCAAGAGAAGAAGAAGACACAGCCATTCCCAACCATATGATCGGGTCAGATTTCGTTTTTTTTTTTTTTACCTCCCAGATTTACGTGCCTCTCGCAAGGGTAGAGCAATACAGAGTTAGAGAGAGAGAGAGAGAGAGAGAGGGGTAGGGGGCCAAAGACAGTCTGAGGAGCGTTTTGATTTTTCTAAGGAAAGACGGGGACATGAGCCATTTGGTAAGCGGCCATCAGGACACATTTTGTCATGGTGGGTTGCTCTCTGTCATTCAATACGTATTTTATTGATTTTTTTCTTCTCTCCAGGAAACTGCTCTGTTCTAACCTCTCTATTATTTCCTCCCCCGTCTCTCTCTCTCTCTCTCTCTCTCTCTCTCTTTCTCTTTTGGGTTGCCTTGCAAATTACAGATTATCTTCCTCTTTAATCTCTCTCTCTCTCTCTTCCTCCCTCCGTCTGTCTCCTCTAGCATTTTCATTTCTCTATCTCATATTCTTCATCCAGAGGCTTTCTTTCCGTCTCTCCATTTGCTAAGCGGCGACTTATTCTCTTCCTTTTTGCCTTTGGTTCTCTTCCTTATTTTCTCCGCAAAGCAAAGGAGGACGTCCGGGGGGATAGGCGGTGAGAGAGAGAGAGAGAGAGAGAGAGAGAGAGAGAGAGAGAGAGAGATTGTGGCCCTTCGCCTTCCGAGACCCAGATTTAGATCCATGTTCTAGCTCCGTTCTCAGCTCAAAGGTGCAATCTTTATGCTTTCCTCGACGAGATTTTTTGGTTTCTTGATGATCGGTGAATTGTAGCTGAGGATTCCGATTATTTTTTGTTCAAAATTTTTGGGTTTTCTTTTGGGGGGTGCTCTGTAGATGTCTGTTTTGCTTTTAATGGTTGACCGCGAGCAGGAATTTTTGTCACAGATATGAGTTCGATTTGTTTGAACGAAGCAGAGGTGAGCTCGTGGGAAACTTTGAGCTTCATAAGTTTGGAGTTTTGACTGCTTTAAGATTTTTTTTACCTTTGGTTAGCTTGTTAAGTGCTTTGACTTGTCAAATGATTCATCTGAGCTGTTACCTGATGAGAAATGGCTGTGCAGATCCCTGAATTTTTTTTTTGTGCATAATAAATCCCTGTATTTCTCAGCGGATCTCATGTATTTTCCTATTTCTGTTTTTTCTTCCTGCTTAAAGAGTGCAAAAGTTACGTTTTTTCCTGGATTATTTCTCAAATGTTTGGACTAAATTGATGATTTTAGGTGCAGGATTTTAAAAATTCAAACTTTAGGTAGCAGGCGATGCAGCAGCAATTTTTCTCAGCTTCTGCTAATTTCCATTTCCTGTTTGGATTCCAATACAGTTTAATTTTTGAAAAAAAGGGTTTTTCTGTTGCTTACCATGAGCCCAGGTTTACTTTCCCTGTCCCTTCGTTTCATTCTTATGATTTTCGAAATTTTTTTCTCTTTCCTTGTAATCTGTAATTGGCATTGTCTTTTCTTCAGAAAACCAGTGTATCCATAGCTGTCTGGTTTTACAATTGTCAAATTTGGGTTGTGGACCTGCTAGATTGATGCCACAGATTGTATAATTTTATCATAAAGCACTCCTCAGAACTTCTAAGTTCTGTTGCCTTCTAAATTAATTGGCATGTGATGGAGGTGAGCAAATTCACAGGCTTTTCTAGTGTCCGGGGTTGAATGGTGGATGTTTGTTAAACTTCAATTTTAAGTTTCTTGCCCCCAGAAACTCTTGAGAAGCATGAGATTAAAAGGACGTATGTGAATGCTGATAAGATGGTTTTTTAATTGCTCTTTCATATTGCCAAAATGTATCCATTTGAACTTTTGTCTGAGTGTGTCTTATTGACTAATAAGTAAGAATTTCAAACTAATCGCTAAGGGGAGATCTTAGTTGATGATATTTAAGTAATTGAGGAGTCCATTGCTTAATGGGAGTGTAAGCATATATGCTACACTTTCGCTTTCTTTTTAAGTGAAATGCTGACTTTGATATTTTTCTTTGTCCATCCTGTCATTCTAGATATTCAATCACGATTTGGACCGGGTTGATACCTCCAAGAATTGGTGCAACAACTCTGCTTTCACAACATAATTTGTGCTGAACTATGTCAGCCCCGATGCAAGGGCAGAGGGGTACAAGCAGTTCCTTGGCTGCAGGTTTTGAGTTTGAACATGGATCTTCATCGAGTAGCGCTGCGGTAGATCAGCAGCTCTGTTGGAATAATATGCTGAATCAGGCAGACAGCCGAGTGGTGGACTACATTCCACCACCAAATAACAACATTACCTTTCTGACCTCTATTGGTCATGAGCTGCCAAACTTGGCCAACTGGGGTCCAGGCGGACCCAGTTCTAGTGACATGCATCCTGAGATTGGTAACAATGACCGGAAGACAGAACATTCGTGGTCAGCTTCAGTGAGTTCCTATGGTGGACCTGGTCCATTACTTGAAGATCGGAGATACGAGCAACTGGGTAGTGCTCGTCCATTGGATAATGTTAGTATGAACCCTCTAGCAATTCATAGTTCCAGTTCTAGTTCAATGCCACCAAATCTTAATGTGCCAGCTGGTTTTGTTGGCCATGGCAGTGAGAGTTCGCCACTTTTGGAATGCCCTAATTTGTACAAGCCAAGTAGGTCGGGTACTCAATGGCTTCCAGCTGGTAGTAGCTCCGATCCTTTTATGGTTGCTTCTAGCAGTGGCACTGGAAATTTCGGCGAAGACAATGATGGGAGACCTGGCAGCCTGTTGGATGGTCGCCGTATACCTTGTAAAAGGAAGTCGTTCGAAGGACATATTGGTCAATCTTCTAATGTTGGGAGCTCTAGTTATTCGCAAAATGTGGAAACTAATGCTTCGCCCAATCTTCTCATTGGCCGTAATTTTGATGGCACCACAGTTTCATCTTCTGTTCCAGAACAGGCAGACCCAAGAAGTGGATTGGGTCTGAGAGGAGCCGGTTCTCGTAGTCTGCCCGACTTAAGTGTTGCAGGAACTGCAGAAAACATACAGAGAAACTTCCGTGTGAGGGGAAATGCTTTGGGTCAAAACATGCCCAATCCACCCATTTCATATTCAGCTGGTAATGGAAATGGTGTTTTTAACCCCGGTTTTGCGTCTAACCAGCCATCTTCAAGACTTCTCACAGTTGATCCTTCATTGGACTTAAGGCCAATGCCTGTAGCCAGTGACACAAATGTGCAACACCAGACTAGTGTACTACCTGTTCCAACTTTGCCACCCAGTGGGCCATCAATTCGATGGAATAGAGCTCTTGTTTCACGAGCTTCTGGTTCATCTAGCGCAGTTCTCTCAGGAAATAGAGATACTGGATCGCATGATGAATCCAGCTCAAGCAGCAATGGGAGAAACATTTTAGAGCATTCCATGTTTGTTCCCTCCAGTGAATTGGGAAACTCGGTTCCAAATCCTTCTGTTAGGAGGAGTGCTGGTGGAAGCAGTGGCATTCCTGTAAATATCGCTTCTAGTTCTCGAAGCGGCCCAAGTTCAAGCCGCCAGTCATCCCATGGTCATTGGGCACCTCATCACAATCGTCATCCACAATATCCTCGGAGACTATCTGAATATGTTCGCCGGTCTTTGATGTCTTCTATGGGTTCTGAGCCTGAGGGCCAGAGTAGCTATGCTGCAGTTGGCTCAGGGCCTTCTAGTTCTTCACAAGAGATTCTGCTTTCATCTAGATCTGGTTACCAGGGTCAGGCGATTCCTTCGAGGTCGACGATTTGGTCAGAGAGACAAGGAGATGGTGCCGTGGGTTTTCCCTATCCCATGCGAAGTTTAGCTGCTGCTAGTGAAGGGCGAAGAAGGCTTGTATCCGAGGTTTGTGCAGCTTTCATTTCTATCCTGAGTTTTCAATCTTGTTTGTTGAAAACTGGAGTGGTCGTAAAGTTTTATATGATATCCTGAAAACCTGTGGTAGACTTACCCATTTTCAGTATCATCTAGTTTTAGTGTGTATATCTTGTTTGACATGTCTAGTGTTATTTCTTTATTTGTTAAGATGATGGTGAGGAACTATTTTACTATGATTTTGCTTCACTTTGCACCGTGATCTTTGGAGCTTACCATGTCCTTCCATGTACAGGTGCGAAATGTCTTGGATTTAATGCGCCGGAGTGAGGGCTTGCGCATTGAGGTCAGTCTTGTATGATTGTTATACTTTTAAAGTGTATTTTATAGGACAATGGACTGGTTCGTATTAAACAATTGCACTGAGCTAGTGAGGGGGAAAGCAAGCAAAGTGAATAATTGGGGAATATCATTTTATGGTATTTGGACAAATGTCTCTGAAATAAACAGCTGCTAATTGTTGGTCTTTTGCATGGAATAATAGAACTTTGTATTTGTGTTGAAGTCTTTAAGTCACTGAGTTGAAATCTCGATACTATTCCTGCCTTATTAGAAGGTTGAGCTTTAACAATTGCTTATGTAACCTTAGCTAGACAAGTGTCTAGATAGAGTCTCTACTTCTCATAAGGGAAGAGGCAGCAAGTAACATTTTGCTCACTGTGACGGCTAATGAGATTGGCAACCTTTTGCATAAAACTATAAACGTTTATAGTTCACTAGTCAGTGCCAAGAAGGATAGATCCTCGAGGTGGATGTTATGTACACTACATAATTGTGCAGCAACTGTGGTAAATTAATGATTGCTTTCTTTGATGTGAAAACGTTATCTTATGACAGATAAACAAACACATTATTCCTCATAGTATCTATCAGTCAAAAGAGGATTCCTTCCTAAGCCCCTTCCTCTTTTTAACTGGAAGAATATGTAGTTGATTGACCATGTTTTCTAAAATAGCTGCATGAACCATAAGTGGTTGCCTGGAACATTTTCCTTTAGCTCTTCTCAAGTCTCTTATTCAGAACGCAAGTAGATGCAATTTTTGTGTTTGTTAGCACAGAATACACTCAATGGATTCCAACTCGAAATCATCTTTACCAAGTAAAATTTTTTAATGCTGTTATCATTTTGTTTAAGATTTTAATTGTCTCATAAGGACTGTTCTTGCGTAAGTTGTTTTTCGTCTAGATCTTCGATGACAAAGAAGTGAGATCAATATTTCGGAAACAGGCCCTAAAGTTTGATGAATTGTTCAAGATGGGTTAATAGTGAGTTTCTTCTATATTGCTAGCACCGCATATATATCTGAGAGGTTGCACTTATGCTTTGATGTAGGACTATATGCTCCTTGAGCAGTCAGTATTTTTTGGGATGGCTGATATGCATGATCGGCATAGGGATATGCGCCTTGACGTTGACAACATGTCCTATGAGGTGAAACAATGAGTTTCTCTGAGGTACTTATTTTCTCTAGACTACAGAAGGTATTCTAATGTACTATTGCTACTTTCAGGAGTTATTGGCTCTCGAAGAGCGCATCGGAAACGTCAACACTGGATTGAATGAAGAAACCATATCAATTCGTTTGAAACAGCGGAAGTATGCCATTCCCATTGACTCTGATAATGAGGTTGAGCCTTGCTGTATTTGTCAGGTAACCATAGTTATCCTGTATATTTACATTCTGTCCTTGTCGACAAAGCATACTTAATAGTCTAATCTAAGTGGGTCATATTGTTACCTGGACTCCTGCAGCATCAGTTTTTTCACCATTAGTTTTCGATTCTATATAACTTTAAATAATCTGTTGGTTTCCAACAACCTAGGTTGTTATAATTTACCTTTGCCATTTACTAGTATGTGAGTTGTGTGTGCACAGCATTCTCTGAAAGATTGCCATATCCATTCATCGCTTACATTCTTTCGCATGATCAACAGGAAGAATATAATACTGGAGAAGACCTTGGAACCCTGGAATGTGGACATGATTTTCACAGAGATTGTATTAAGCAGTGGCTGATGCACAAGAACTTGTGCCCCATCTGTAAAACAACCGGTCTGAAGACATGAGAAGGAACCAAAGATCTTCCTATACCATTTCTTAGTCGCCTACTCAATTTGACCGAGAAGACAAACAGATGCATACCATGAAATGGCTCGACGATTCTGATATTTTGCTAGGATCAATGAATCTTTTTAATGTTTTCATTCTTCCATTTGAAGCTAGACAATGGCCCCATCCAAAGGGTAAAATGCTGGAGGTTTGTGTTTCTTGAAGTTTCATGACCTCCTAGCATGGCCAAAGAAATTCTTTTTCATGGGGTGGTTTCATAGAATCTAGTTTTCCCATCATTTGAAGACATTAATTACTTGTTTATGATGTTCTTTTCATGGCCTTAACTTGGCTTGGGCCCTCTCAAATATTGAAAGCTACCTTCTTCAAATTCAAATGGATAAAATCTTGTTTTTTAGAGTTGAACTATACTCTTTTGTTTGCATGCTTACTTATTTACTTGTGTGAGAAAGAATCTTTTAGTGATCTTTGTCATGCCAAGCGTTTCTTCTTTCTCCATGAAAATGACCGATCCGTGGCATGTATGCTTTGGTGTTTAAGTACTGTATTGGCTTTTGGTAAAGGCGCCTATATCTGCGAGACAATGCTTGGTGATTGTCTTTCATCCTCTGAACTTCATTTAAGTGTCATCACAGTTATGGTTCCTAAATTTTGCTGATGTTTCAAATAAGGTGCTACGTTAAAATTGAACTGTAAATACTTTTCTGGATGCATGTTTAGGTTTATGTCAGGAGCACAAAAAAATTCTCTCTACTTTCAAGACAGTTTAATATCTGGAAGACGATAAAAAATTGTGATGTCAACCTCTCTTCTTTGGTTTGAGTATGAGCACGGATACATTCTCTTTCAGGGTTTAGCTTGCCGTAGTGGGTGAAGTTCGGCACATGAATCGGATAAAGCTTCGCTTCGTTGCAAATCGCCTTGAGATCTGTTGGTTGCATTCCTCCAACTTATGGCTAATTGATTCTGTGGTCGCAGCAGTCACATCTTCCTCGGGTAGACAAAAAGCTTGACTCGGTTTCATTGTGTCTGTTTTAGCAATTCATTTGTTATGATTTGCAACGGGTATCGGAGAAATTTCTCTCTTGTGGAGAAAGCTCAACTCGGTGTGATCTTGGGTTGCTTTCGAGTTTTCGTGAGGAATGGCGCGGCTGTGGTTATAACTGCACAAGGACCTCAAGAGAATGATCTCTAAATGCTTTTTCTATTGTCGCTGAAGGTTTCAACCAAATGCAGGGGAGAGGAGCAATGATCAGTTAAAAAAAGAAGACGAGAAAAGAGAGATTGAAGAACTTCCTGCAAACTATACAAGGGCGCATCTCTCAGCTCCGGAGTCGCTACTTTTTGGTAAATGCTGCGCCTCGCACATTATCACGTATTGGAAACGGAAGCCAAAGAAGCAAGCGGTGGATACAACCGTGCACGAAGAGAAAATCGGGGATGAATGGGAAGTTGATGGCGATGGAGAGGCCGGCAAAAAGGATGATGATGAGCGCATCTTGAAGCTGTTTGTTCCAATCGACTGTCTACCCAAAGATCCCACTATCATGTCCAGTTCCATTCTGAAATCCAAGCTGTGAATCGTGCTCGCGTAGGACTTCCATAGGTGAGCTTCCGGCTTCACTCTACTCGTCTAAAGGAAAATTGTCCAAAAAATCTTAAATCTATTGTATGACGGTCAATTCAGTTCTAAATCTTTCAATCATGCCAATTTAGTTATAAAACCGTTTGAGAATATGCCAATGTAGTCCTTCCAACCAAATATCCATATTATAGATTTATGACTAATTAGCAAATCTTCAAAAGGTTTTGGATTAAATTGACACAATCGAAAGGTTTATGGCTGAATTGACAAATTATTAAAAGGTTTATGACTAAATTGGCACAATTGAAAGGTTTGGGACTGAATTGGCTACTGTATAATAAGTTTAATAATTTTTCGACAATTATCTCGCCCGTCTAAAGAGCGCCGGAGAACTCTTATGATAGAAAATAAAAGAGTAATATATAAAAATTCGAATTTTAAAGACATATGTTGATCAATCTTGCTTTGTAAACATACTATCCGTTTTTTATCACTCAAAATAGAGGATGACCAACACCTTCGCCATCGCAAGAGCGATCGGAGAGCTATCACTCATTGCTGCTTAGCGTTTTAAGAAAGCGCTATCAAAGCTAGAGGAAGTGATTCGTGGGTGGGACGAATGATTCCAGAAATGTGGAATTTTCTGGTTAAGTAAATGGACGGATGTGTGTTAAGCGATAACGGAATGATGTGTGAATGATAAAGGATATGGGAGGTTCAACACCAATGTGTAGAGGCTGAGCCACCAGCTAGGGATAAAGAACCGAATAGATTGTATCTCACCACTAAGGCGTAAAGGATTGCTCCATCGGTAAAGAATAAATAACTATTTGATTCACCACCAACGGCGCTGGATAAAGAATCGAATAAATGTTCACTCATGTAGAGAAATTTTCATATATTTATCAACTCTCTGCATTACAATGGAGAACTCACCTCTATTTATAGAGGGACAGAGACATAGAAAATAGATAAACATTGAGAAACATGAGAACTACCAAAACACTAAAGACAGGGAACTACTCCCAAATATTAAAGACGTGAGAACTAGAAAATGCATTAATGACATAGATATTTGAAATCTTGACTCTTTAGGCTTGTGATTCATCTTCCAAAATTTATCCACCAATCTTGACCAAAAAATAACCATATCGACAATATCCAAGGAAATTGCTCAGCCTACCATCTATATAATGTTGATTATCTTTGAAATTGACAGCTAGTCTGGTGATATGGTAATACATGACCGGCAAGGGAAGAATTGTCAACTCCTTAATCGATAGTTTGGTAGTCAACCGGCAACCATTCTTGCGTATTGCAAACTAGCATATAGAATCAATATCATGTACATCGATCGGTTAATCGACAATGTTAACCTTGGAACCATTGAAGCACACAGCGACTAAAATTGGTCTTTTCATGTAGGATTAAGGATTAAATTGGATCAATCGACGTGTTTGGAGTTGAGCCTGGGAATTGATTGATAAAGCCTGATGCTCTCGCATTAATGTCCCTAGGTTGTTGAAGATTTGTTCTCAAATCTGTCATGGCTTCATTTCTGAGATTGAAAGTAGACAATTTATCACAACGATTCTTATAAAAGGAACTAATTCCAATAAATTTCCAGGATGTCATCTCCGACGAATGAGATAATACATTTACTTGATCCCTATGAAATTATTCAAAGCTAAAAACATATCTTCAAGCTTATTTATTAAAGAATGCATTTCAGCACGTAGGGAACTCTCTTTCTCACTTGTTTTGCTCTCAACCACAAGCAAGGAGAAAGCAATATTTTGTTCGTGTGTGGTTCTCTCAACCCATATTTCACTCAAGAAGAGGATTTCCTTACTTGTGTTTCCTTCCCCAAGTTGATTTTTGTGGATCATGGATGGATTTAGAGGGACAAGGGTGATATGTTTCTAGTTGTTGTTGAATGATGAGGTGTTTTTATGGCCATCATGCACAACTTTCTTTTTATGTTGCCAATGTCTACCCAACAATAAATAGCATGCATTCATATGAATAACATCACAAAGAACCTGGTCTTGATAACTTTTACCAATTGAAATTGACATGAGAGCTGGCTTAGTTACTTGAAGGTCACTGTCCTTGCTAAGCCATTAAAGCTTATATAACTCATGATACTTAGAAGTGGGAAGATTCAACTTGTTGATTAGAATAGTCGATGCTACATTGGTATAGCTTCTACCGTTGATGATCAAGTTACACACCTCCTTGTTAATGGCGCACAGATTTAGAAAATATTCTCTCTTTGCACGTCCGCCACCGGAGAAATTAGGGTGTGTAATGCTCTCCGGATAACCAACAACTCGCCATCATCAGCTTTTTCTACAATCTCTAATTGCTTCTCAAATTCGGGATCATCTCGGTCAAAATCTTGCTTGACCTCTTGGAGTTCCAAATCAATCGTCTGAATTTTTTGAAGAGTTATAACTCTTTGATTAGGACAATCGGCTTGATAGTGTCCATAACCAGGGCATTTGAAGCATTTTCGAATACTAACGTCAGCATTTTTGGGGAGTTCTTTGACAAACTCGGTGGTTTTCTCCTTTTTCTTGCTCTTGTTCTGAAACATCATCATCGGCTTGGTTAGAATGAGTTCCTCAAAGAAATAAGTACCTTTGGTTGGCGGCTTAGCCAAAAAGCCCTTGCCATGCTTCGGTTGTTTCTCAACTTTTATGGTTAGCTTGCAAACATCTTTGAAGGACCAATATGGTTGAAGCACAACCAAGTTGGCAATCTCCCTGTCCAAACCACCAAGGAAACGAGCAATGGTCTGCTCAAATACCTCAATGTATTATTCAATGCTCATTCCGCATTGCTTGAGGGAATTAATCTTGAGAAACATGTCTTGTCTCTAGTTCTCAGGCAAGAACCTCTTCTTCATAAGTTTCTTGAGTTTTTCCCAAGATTTGACTCGGCTTTTCCCAACACTAATTCTCTAGTTCTTCAAGCAATCCCACCAAAACGAGACATATTTCTTCAATTTCCTCGTTCTGGACTCGATATTCTAAACTACTAGAGTTGCCTCTAGTGGAATCGAAATCGTCATTGGAACTATGAGGAGAATTCGAATCTGTCACATTGATGTCAATTATCACGTTGTCCTACTTGTTACTCTTGCCTCGCAAGATTCTCTAAACGGTTGAGTACTCGCTCCATTTGTCTTTGGAGATTTTCTGTGGCACAATCTCATCTTTCGTTGTGTGCTTCTTCCAAAGTCAAACCTCTCGGAACCTAGTCATCCATTTTCAAAAGGGGAAGGATTAACATAAGGAATCACTCAAACGAGTTCAATCTTGAGCTTTGACACCAACATGATACCTACGTGGGATGAGGGATTTCGGAAATGCGGAATTTTATGGTTGAGTGTATGGACATTTGTGTGTTAAGTGATAACGGAATGATATGCAAAGGATGAAGGATGTGGAAGGTTCACCACCAAAGCGTAAAGGCATAAGCCACCGGCCAAGGATAAAAAACCGGATAGATGGTAACTCACCTCCAAGGTGTAAATGATTGCTCCACTAGCCAAGGATAAAGAATTGTTTGATTCACCACCGACGACGTTGGATAAAGAATCAGACAAATATTCACTCACATAGAGGAATTCTCATATATTCATGAACTCTCTCCGCGTTACAGTGGAGAACTCTCCTTTATTTATAGAGAGACTAAGCTATAGGAAATAGATAAACATTAGAGAGACATGGGAACTACCAAAACACTAAGGACACGAGGACTACCTAATTATTAAAGACATGGGAACTAGAAAGCAATTAAAAACCTAGGAACTAGAAAATGCATTAATGACATAGAGATTTGAAATCTTTCCTCTTGAGCCTTGCGGTTCATTTTCCAAAATTTGTTCCCCAACCTTGACTAGAAAATAATAATCTCAACAAATATCCAAGGAAATTGCTAAGAATAACCTCCCATCAATATGTTGTTGACCTGCTTCGAAATCGGCAACTAGTCTGGTGGATCGGTAACTCAATAAATGATTGGCAAGGGAAGAATCGTCAACTCTTTAATTGATAGTTGGATAGTCAATTGGCAACCATTCTTGCGTATCGCAAACTAGCATATAAAATTGATATCCTGTACATTGATTGGTTAATGGACAATGTTAACCATGGAATCATTATAGCACGCTACGGCTAAAATTGGTCTTTTCGTGTAGGATTAAGGATTGAATTGGATCACTCAACGAGTTTGGAGTTGAGCTTGAAAATTGATCGATAAAGCCTGATGCTCCTTCATCAGGAAGTTAAGTCGGATGAGTGTAGCTCTATCTTAGAAGGGGACTGAATCCGCCGCTATAAACATAGAGCTGGGGAAGACCATATGAGGAAGCAAATCTCTTTGCTGAGGAAGGCAATTTCATCTCTCGCGAGGGGATCACTCTTAGAGTCATTAATTTCGATTTCTTTGAGAGCTATGGTATCTATATCTCACCGACTCTTGAAAACCATAACCTCAAAAATTTGTCCATTCCGAATTCTAGAAGAAAATTCGTCTATAAGCTTAATTCCATTTTTCTTCAAAAGACGAAAATTCACCATGACTCATCATTTATACTTGCTATAAATCTTGAAGAGAAAGCATATATCTGCTACCATGTTCCGATGCTTAAATAAAAGAAATTGACCCTACGAATGATATATCAGCTTTTTCTTCTATTTCTCCAAATCTGATCTTGTTTCAAACTTGCTTAACTTTGAAGAGTTTATGCTTAAAACTTAATTTCCTACATCGATTCATTCCATATCACACATGGAATATGTCGTTCATGCCAAGTGCTCTGATATGAACTTTATACATCACTTTGACATAAAGGCAAAACTTTTACTTTGCACGCACGAAGATATTTCCAAAATCTCGCATGCCTGTGAGCAAATCTATTTATTGAAAGAATAGAATGTTTTGTCATCATAGAAAAGGAGAGTTTGCCGGGAAAGTTCCCTTTATTTTGAAGATGAAAAAACGTTACGTGTGAACTAATTTGTGTATTTAAGTGTACTGGCAAAATAACCTTGAGTTCTGTTGACACCCAAATTTTGGCGCGTCATTTAATGTAATTTGCATAGAAAATTAGGGATTAAATTTTAACCCATAAACAAAAATATTTAAATTGCATAGTATATAATTTAGATTCATTTTAATTTAGTTACATTTTGCATCGGATTGGCGATGGCAAACAAGCTTAAAATTCATTGAATGGGATTCGGCTTTCTCGGAATGCAAGGGCCGGGAATTACCAGTCAAACGGGCTCAATTGTTTTAATTTGAGCTTAATTCAGCCCATTGTGCTTAATTAAATAAAAGCCCAAGTTAAATCAGCCCAATTAAATTAAATTAGAGCCTAAGCCCAAGTTTAGGCCCATTAGGACTAGAGAGCCCATCTAATTGACCTAGATTAGTGTTGTATATACACATTATTAGGTCAGATTTTGAAGAGGAAGACATAATTGTCTAATCAGAAATTTTAGACGAGAGAGACACACGTGCGAGAGTGAGAGAGAGAGAGAGAGCTCTGCGGCCCAGAGACTGCCGCCCGCGAGCCCCACCGCGCGGACCGCCGTGCCTCACCGCGCCGCCCTGCCGTGCGTGGCCACGCCTGGGAACTGCCGCACGCCATTGTCCGGGACAGCACCGCCCTTCCACGCCATTCACAGCCGCGTCCCACCGTTCCTCATCATGTTGCCCCGCCGTGTACCACCCCTCCGTGACGCCGCGCCAAGCCGGAAGTCCCACCGCCGCACGCCACTGTTCGGGACAGCACTGCCCAGCCACGCCTCCGCAGACCGCCGCTGCTGTTCCGGAGCTCCTCAGCCTTGCCGCTGTCCCCGTCTGCCTTGCCGACGTTCCCTTCGCCTCGCCGAAGCTGCCTCTCCACGACGTTGCGCCGAGTCGGACGTCCCACCGCCGCTCGCTACTATCCGAAGCAACGCCGCCCAACATTGCTCACCGTTGCTGCCCGCCGGAGAGCTGCTTGGAGCTGCAACCTTGTTCCGCCCCCCGTTGAAGCCGCCGTCCATAGCTGCCGGAACAGCCTCACCTCCGCCACTGTTCCTGTCGGCGGGGTTGTTGGGCACGCCGTCGCCGAGCACGCCATTCCCAACATCGCCGCAGCCGCCGCCGTCGTGATTCGCAAACTCGATCCCCATCTGCAATCCCAATTTGGAAATATTTCAAATTAGGTAAGGTTTATCCAATTTTCAGAATATTTAGATTTCTAGTTTGAGTATTTTGAATATTTCGTGAATATCATGTCGATTGCTAGATATCTTAGGATAATGTCTGTGATATCCGCAATATTTTGAATGCCCGAAATTAGGAAAATTTCCTAATTCAGCAACGTATTTGGACGACTATCTGACCTTATCCCTAAGGTACGATACACGGCGATACGAAAATTATTATCCTATCCATAATCACTTGGGTACGATAATGATTTTTATCTGCTTTCCAAATTTGAATAATCGACTTTCTGTCAATATCTATAACCCTATAGATATGACCGATAGTTTGATTTTTGTGCCTAATCTGAGTTTGAAACAAATCTGGCGGATTACGTGGTCGTTTTGAATGTGGACGCTATCTTTGATTAAATTGTTTTTCCTTTTCAAATAAAAAAGAAAAATTCAAAAAAATATCAGTTAGGATTTAAATTAGAATTTTGCATGTTTAGGGAATCCTAGATATATCTAGAAGATAGAGTAATTATTTAATTTAAATTAGGACTTGAGATAATCTATTTTCTAGTTTAAATTAAGTAACATTCTAATCTTAATAGATTATTTATGTTATTTTTTAATTCCGAATATTCATGAAAATCCCAAAAAAAAATGAATTGTTTTAGGGTAGATTAAGATAGATTGCATTCTTAATTTAATTAATTTATAATTTCGAATTTTTACAAAAATCCCAAAAAGAAATCATGTTAGGATAGATTAAGTCATCATAGGTTGCATGTTAATTTAGGCATATTTTAATTCCGAATTTCAATTGAAAAAATACCAAAAATAATCATTTGCCCGTCATTAGAAATGGGTCACGTCGTCGCATGACATATAGTTTGCATGTTAGGTTGCATTAATTCGCATGTCATTTTTGCATGTCATTGCATATAGATTAGAGTTCATTTAAATAAGTGAAAATCCAAAAATATTGCGTGAATTGCTTGTTAATTGAAAATCATATTAGGATTGTTGATGTGATTTTCTAGCTAACAATGCAGATGCTTGCGTTGCTATGAGGTAAGTCATTCTTCAAAACTTGCAATTTATTTAACACTTTCTTGGGTGTTAAATTGGTGGTTTGCGCACCCGCATGAACATCTCACATGTTAGTGACTAAGTTAAAATGGATTCAAACTGCCTGTCAAAACATTTTTGAAAAGAAAAGGTACCGAAAGGGCGTTAGACTAGATCTAGTGTAATCAAGTCCCCGGGCTTAGAATCTCTGGTTCGTAGAAATAAAACATATCTCCCTATGTTTTATTTAGGTTTCTAATCGACCTACCGCAAATTGATTAGTGGCGACTCCAAGCATGAAAACATTTGCATGTTAAAGACTTAAATCCTAAGTTGCGAATTGGTAGGGTTTGAGAGAGCCCGAGTTAAGATTAGTCTTAATAATCCATTAGCCCGAAAAATGAAAATTTTTTAGGTCGCGATAAGTTCACATGCAGATGATGTTAACAACTAATGGAAAGCTTTTTTTTGTCTCCAAATGGAGAACAAGATAGTGAATGAGACCGTTAGAGTTGGAAGGACTTCTGATTGGATTTTGGTGAACAAGCAAGGGAAATACGATAGTCGACGTGCTTCGACGTACCAAACTAAAGGAAAACAACTTAGATAACATTAGTACATCAATATGCTTGGAAGAATCCAAGTGTACGGAGAACAGATTAAGATATGATAAAATTGTCAAGTTTGAATGGACCACGTTGTAGAGGAAGTTCGCAATAAAAACGGAAAAGACAATAATCCACGTACTTGGAACTGAAGACTCAACTCCATATGATTTTGATTCACATTCAAATTGATGCTTTAGAGCCAATTTTAGGCATTATAATCCACAGAGAAACGTTTTGAATAAGTCAGATAGGGTTTGCCATTGTTGGCTAAGTAGAGGCAGGTGTTAGGCAAGTTTGTAGAGGCTGTTTGGTCAATTTTGGCAAATTCATTAGATAGTTCCAAGTAAACGTTTTGAGCTAAGAACAACTTTTCAACGGCTACTTTGACCTATTGAATCTCCATCAAGCTGATCAAGTTTAAAGGACTATATATGTGCATAAAAGTGGTTGTCAAAGGTTGGCCGAGTTAATTAAAATGCTCCCAAATCTTGTTCTTACTTCTCTTGCTTATTCTTTGAGAAGAACTGTGTGGTTCCGATTGTATTTCTCTGAGGAGTGTGGGGGTAATCATATTAAAGCGTGTTTCGAGCGTAGAATGAAGTATCTAGAGTGTGCTATGGTTCTTTATGGGGAAGCAACTTCATCCGTAAATGATGTCAAGACTTTAAAGGTGCGCTAATGGATTTTAGCCTTGTCATTGGGTTATTAGAGCTGGGGCATTGGATTAATCCGAACCACTGTAGATTCTTTCTTTTATCCCTTACTCTCTTTACATTCCTATCGATAAAAAATACTTGGTTTGCAGTGCATGTGTCGTCGACTAACACTAATTCATTCTCTATATATTATTTTGCATGAAAAAGTGGTAAAAAACCTACAACAACCGATTCACCCCTTTTTGGCTGTCATGTTTAGTCCATTTCACAAAGCACCCGAGGACAAGGGATTGAACTCCATCCCAAGAATCGGGCCAACCTCCGCAATTGCCCAGAAGAACTTGGGTACCATGGTTTGCTCCAGAAAGGATTTTCCTCCAATGACGTAATCACCTAAGTATGTGAGCCAGCCAAGGATATGACAAAAAGCAGACAACAGAAAGAGCTAGAATAGATTAGCAATGTTTCATGAATAGCTTAGACTTCGACTCCATTTGAATCGGCTTGTCTAATGTGCTGAGGGAAAAATGGTGAAGAAATTCTTAGATCGTCAATGGAAGATAGTACAAGAAACAAACATCGAAACAGTGCAAGGGTACAAGGACCATAAATGTAATGTTGGTTGTTTACGCTTAGCGTAGGTGATGCATGGTTTTTGGCGCTCGAGTCGGTAAATTCCATCAAGATTTGGGAAGAATTGTCGAAAGATATTCTTAAGTCGTCACCAGAAAAAAGTACAGGGAATCAAATTTGCGGCGAAAAATCATAGAGGGACCAAAAACAAACATGTGCATAAGTTAGGGTGCATAAGTTAGGGCACCGCAATTGTAAATTTTCCTAGGTTCTAATATTTATAAAATGATACACAAGAATCAAAATATGCAAACCGATAATCTTCAATTAGGCATCACAGACTAGAATAGTAGAAAGAAAGGGTAATAACACTGTGGCTACTTGAACTTTTGGCCGTTGTACAATCATATACTTGAATTTCTTTCTCGTTCTTATCTTAACTTTTCCGAGTTTTGCTTAATATAAGACAACCGTTAAATAAATTGCCATGTTATATGATTTAACTAATAGGACTAGTCTATCTAACAAAGTTAAGCCTAATTGTTGACGTGGCTCACTTGCTAAGTGAAATTGTACCATCATCATTTGGTGTGGGTGACGAGGAGAGAGAGTACTGTCTTAGACAATCTTGTCCATCTGATTGTCTATTGAGATGGCATCTTTTTAGAGGCCTAAACATATGCCAATGTTGAAGGTTGACAGCTATATACATTTATCCGCGAATTTAAACCTCAGTTACACATTGACTCATATATGAAAAATTAAGGTACTTGGTTGGACAGAAAGTTTGCGCACTCGATTGTAAAGCAGACCAAAGTCCAATCAATTGGGTCGTCATTATTCCTGAAAAGTAGTGCATTGTTCCTTTAAAAGTAAAAATTTTGAGGAAACATGCACAAGACATGGATGGGCACAATTGCCAGTCCAGTAATCTGAATAGCTAGTACGAAATAGCCACAATGGGGCTCGATACAACATGATTGTGTTGATCGATCCATTTGAGGTAACCTGAAGTCACTCTCGGAGCACTCATGTCGACTTCTATAGTTAGATGAAAACTCTGCTTCTCATACTTGTGAGTGAATGTGAGATTGCTAGGCTGCACTGCGACTTTCATTTCCTGTGGACTCGCCACAATCGCTTGGTAAACAGATGTATCATCTCCCACATTTGTCACAACCCTTTTGAAGCCCTTAACTTTGGTCGAGCCAGTTTTGTTCGAAAATACGGAGATGAAAGAAGGGTAGTTCAGATCACCATCACTTTGGCTGCAATTCCACTTGCCTCTCCTAATGACTGCATTCATCTGCTTCTCAGTATATCCCAAGCTGCAAAGGAATTCGATGTAATCTTGGAAGTTCAGATCATATATAAGTCCGGGGTCCACAGCTTTGTTAGGATTGACATGGCCTGCTCCGAAATCTAGAGGCGTGGCAGCATTTCGCCAGTTTTGATCTTTCAAGGTCGTCCCAGTGTTATCCAAGGTGTATGCTGTGGTCATCATTGCCGATTTGATGGCCGCTGGGCTCCAATCTTTGTGCACGGCCTTTAGCAAAGCAGCAACCCCGGCAATATGTGGTGCGGCCATGGATGTGCCCGAGTAAAGCGCGTAATTGGTCACTAGATCATAGGGGCCAACTTCCATAAAAGGCCTGTTTGGCGCAACTGCAGCTAGTATATCCACTCCTGGAGCTAGAATATCCGGTTTCAAGATGCTTGGATTGATTGGATCTGGCCCTCTCGAAGAGAAATAGGCAACTTGAGGCGCTGGGGTTGTGCCCAATTTGGTCTGCAAGAACCTCATACTCACAGTTGCATTGTTTTGTCTTCTCAGGTAGTCCCTTATTGGAGTTCCTGAAGAAGTCGGTATGACCACAGCGGGGATGGAGTAGTCTTCTGGATCCAAATTTAAACCATCGCTCAAGAGAATTGCCGCGTATGCTCCTTTGTTCGCAAGTTCTTCGACCTGACTGTACAAATCCACCGTATTGTTGTTGTCACACAAAACTACCTTTCCAGCAATTTCTTTTGGTTCAAGTGCTGACAAGAGGCATTTCGCTTTGTCAGGGTTGTCCTTGCCATAATAAACTTGTGCATCAGTGATGTAGATGCTCTCAGGGAAGTATGACGTGCCCTCTATAGATAACCCATTTCCCAGGGTTGAAGTTGCGATGAAGCTTCGATCGATAGTTCCTGCTCCTACTGTCATGATCCAGGGTGCTCCATTGAACGTAGTGTTATAGGCCCCGTCATTTCCAGCTGAGCAGACAACAACGATACCCTTTTCAATTGCCGACAAAGATGCTATGGCAATCACATCGTTGAAGTACGGTGTGAGCAAGATGCCAAGAGACAGAGACATGACATCTACTCCATCAGCAATTGCTTGATCCATTCCAGCAAGCACATCGCTCGACGCAGACTCATATGTGTCAGTTGCCCACAAAACTTTGTACATCGCAACATGAGCTGCCGGTGCTATTCCTCTAGCTATCCCGCCCGCATATCCAAAATGACTTGCTCCATTTACAGGGGACCCTGCAGCGGTGGATGATGTGTGGGTGCCATGACCCATGAAATCTCTAGCGGAATCGTAGTCATACTTTTCAGATATGTTTATTCCTGCAGCTGCAAGGCCCCTGCTAAAAGACCGAGCTCCAACGAGTTTATGATTGCAGTTAGATGGGCTAAAGGCAGTACCGTTCTCGCACTCACCTTTCCATCTTGGAGGAACCGGTGGCATCCCATTGTCGCTAAAGCTGGCGCTCTCCGGCCATATTCCCGTGTCGAGGATTCCGATGATGACACCTTCTCCATATGAGCTGGTGGGCCACAGTCCAGAGCTGTGCTTTAGGCCAAGGAACTTGCTGCTGTGGGTTGTGAACAGCTTGCCAAAGGACTCTTTCAGCGTCACTCGATGAGCAGGAGACTTTTCAATCTTGGCTAGCTCAGACAGCGTGAGCCTGGCGCTAAAACCATGTATGACATGGTTGTATGAATAGAGAAACTTGTCCTCGCCATCGCTGAGAGGTGGCGATAACGAGTCCACGGTGGCCCGGTGCCACATCTCGTGGGTTAAAAAAGATGCTGGTTTCTGTGAACGGTCCATGTGGATGATGTATGTCTGGCGTTCTTCGGATTCCGACATCACAAGGCTAGTCACCGTAGACAACAGAAGTAGCCATAAAAACGTGCTTCGTGAAGCTGAACTAGACGGATTTGTTGCCCTGCTAATCATGTCTAATGAAAAAGGGCTAAAAGAAACTGTAGAGGTTAGCTACTTCCACATTTCAAATGAATGTGCATGAGCTTATATATAGAAAGATCTCCCCCTCATACTCTTGTCTCTTTCTTTTGTTGCTTCTGTTCAGAGGGAAGTAAAGAACCGGAAGTTTCAATGCTCTTGAAAAGTCCCTCTAATGTTCTTTTGCTCGTGTCACCACCCCAAGTGCCAAAGCTCCTTGTGCTAAGGAGCCGGTCGATCTCTTCAGATGGTACACTTGGAGGCCAGTGTGAATGCCGTACGATAGCATTCTTAAAAGAACAAAAAACCATGCCGCTCTCTTATATGTGGTTTCTTATGCTTGTTCAAGATTTGACATTATCACCGGACTTGCAGTTTTTTTTATTATGTACAGTATCTGATCATTGAAATGTTACTCATATTATACCCGGATTTTAGCTAACTTCCAACAAAAGTTTTTGTTATCTAATGAGGACAGATTGAGACTCTCTGAAGTTCAATTAGTTTGAACTGTTAACGGAGAGGATAGCTACTCCAAAGAAGCCTTTAGAAAACCAGTGCAACTTCTACTGTATCCGGTCAAAATGAAACTGGAATTTTGTATGCATAACTTGATAAAAATGGCATCATCCTCTGCTATTCTCTCTAATCTCCCCAACTCTTACGGCGTTTATGGATACTAACGCCTAGAACAGGGACATTGTCCCCCATATAAGGCCATTTCCATCCTAATATCAATTTCATCAATATCCTCAACACTGAAATCACATTATTCTTTTCAAAGAATCGGAATTTTTTTCTCTGCCTAAAGCATTGCACCCAAAAATTTCTTTCTACCATCGCACCCAACAGGACCTTCTGTTAAAGTTCAAGACCTTTTGTTTATAAATGATAAAATAACTGTTGCCTTTTTTTTTTGTACACAGGCCAAACGTTTACGTGTTTTGATAAGTTTGAAAGATCGTGTTAAATTTGTCTCAATGGTTTTAGGTTGTGCATTTTTTTATACTTGTGTAAGGTGGCTGTTTACACCAAAAAATGTCCTAAGTGTTGTAGTTGATGGTTTGGTCGATAAGAGTTGCTTGAATGATGACCGAAGCAGGAACACTGTTAAGTATTGAGTAATTTGTTGACAAAGTGCAACCGATCGACAAGAATAATTGGTTCTAACTGATAGAGATGTCAACGAATAGTGGCCAAGTGATCAAGAAGTCGGTAAATTCAATCAATGGAAGAGCAAACGATTTAACCGTCAAGAAGTGTAGCCCATAGACTCAGATGCAATCGTTAGAGAAGTGATCATCAAGTAATGGAATCGACAAATTCACATGCAACCGTTGAAGTAGCAGAGGCGAGGATTTATTGAAGTTATAACCGTTAGTAAATAGGTATTGCTGGAAAGTAGGAGTCACGTAGAGCCGTTTTCAATTCTTAGAAACCGGTGAATAACCGTCGATTGTAGTCGTATAAGTATCCCAAGTTGTATTCTTTGTAAAGGACCGCCAATTTATCCAAGAACACATGTTGTTCATCTTTACTTTCAATGTATCTTCACTTTACTAGTTCTTTTACATGGCCGCCAACTGTTGTTCCCAATTTTAGTATCATTAGATTTATTGCCATTTACTTTTCCTACCCAAAAATTAAGAAAGGACACTTGCTGTTGATTTACTTATCGATCCATTACACTTGAAAAGTATTCTCGTTTTGATCTGAGAAAGCTTTGGCGAGAACCAGAAAACAACAAGAGGTAGACAACGCTCTTGGCAACAATAATCCAGTATCGTAAACCAGAAATGAAGTGGCTACACATACGAATCTTCAGCTGCTAACGGAGCGGCTGATGAAGGCTGACGCAAGGGAACTAATCTTCCCTGGCATCATACTGAAGAACAATTAAGGGAGATAGCACCAAATCCCAGTGTGATGGTGATTATGAAGAGGATAATCGAGAAACACCAGAGTGAGATATTGTCAATCACATGTCCAATGTGATCAAGCCAATAGTCGTGAATGCCATGAATGATACCTATCATTTTGAAAATTCTGAGGACGGAAGGGGTAGAATTCTCGAGGAGCTGAAGAAAGAGAAGTCCTTGCCAAGGATGATGGGGTATAAACTCTGAATCGAATGTAAATCAAGCCTTCTGCTGATGGATAGAAGCAAAGGGAATGTGCTATTGAGTGGACAAGCTCATGAGGATTGAAGGAGAAGTACAAAGGGAAGAAGGAGAAAAGGAGAAGCTTGTAGAAAAATGTTGAAGGGAAGAAGAGGCAGTTAGCAAGAAAAGGAAAGCAAGAAGCACCCTCTACATCTGCAAAGAAAGGAAAACTCAAGGTAGCCATGCGCAATTGTTGAAGTAAGCCGCAAAGATAACACTCTTGTTACGACTGTCGTACCCCCAACTCTACAAGTATAACGGCTATCCTTCAAATCGAAGGATGCAGCCTCAAACATAACTATCATGAACCAGTTATCGAAATCGAAATATATACATTCATATATTTAATAAAAGAGTCGTTTGGTTAAAGGATTAGAGTTTCCGTAATCCATCAAGACGATATGCATATCTCCATCTAACAACTAAACTCACAAGTTCATCTCAGACATATATAACTCATACCCAAAAATCCCACTACCAAAATGTCCTGCTGATAACATAAATGCTCGTCTTACTTGCGGCTAGCTAAATAGCTTGAAAAGGAAGTAAGACAAATGAAATAAACAACGACAACCCAGTGAGTTGCACATTTCTTCTAAATAGATCGAGCATTTGCTATATATCTTTATAAACCAATATCATAACTCATTAATCGTAAATCCAGTACATGATGTAAAATATCAAAATTGAACTATATCTTTCCTACAACAAAAAAATTTTACGTATAAGATCAATAATTAATATCAACTCAACAATAACAAATCAACCATCAAAGGTTTATTCCATTGATCAATCTCTATCAAGTCAAACATCAATGGTCAATTACATTGACTAATCTAATGCTCAATATCTAGCTATGATAATTCTTAATGCTTGGGACAAAGGCAACCAATTTTTCCATCCTTGGCTAGGTCTCCACTTATATTAGTCGCTAGTTAGGTCTAGAAGGACGTCATCATAACAATATGCATACTTAATCCTCAATGAGTTCGAATCATAGCAATATGAGCATAATCCACCAACCTCAATCTCCAATAACCCTTGACCATCAATTTCAATAACCAAAATATTTAACTTTTGACAATTCAATATATCAATCAGAATACCTTTCATAAACAAAAATATATATTCCTTCACAACTCAGTTCATCAATCAGAATATCTTTAATACGGACATATCTCAAATCATTTAAGAATTCACTTTATAAACCAGATTTGCAAAACTATATATATATTTATATATATTATAACATTTCTGAATACATTTCCTAAAACATTTCTAAAACCATTCATAAATATTAAAAGTAATATATGCTAGATCCACATTTTATGCAACAAAAATGCCATTTCATGACTTATAATATATATAATTCACATCGTTTTCAAAATATGAATTTACAAATTCAAAGAAAGAATAGCATCACTCATCTCGAAAGCTGAAAACCAACCTAGGAAGGTCACTTGAGCCGGCGTACTCATATTCTTATCAATTAATTAAAAAACAATATTAAAATCCAAGTACTACATTACTCTAATGAATGACTTGACTAAACTACACTTATTCATCGACCAATCGACTTCTATGCACTAATGAAGAAACTTGTTTATAGCGAATGTTCATATTTGTCAATTAGGCGCAAATTGTATACGAAACTTCAAAACTCCATTTTGATGAAAACATAAGCCAGAATCAATTGTCGTCAAACCCTATGGCTCCACAATGTCTTCAACTATCATTTCCACAAAAATTTAGAGCCTAACAGCTCCTAAATCAAACATCGCTGTTCAAAATTCACATATCTTTGAATTTACGCCTTAATTCTAAAAACTACTCTGATTAAATGATCAGAGGGCTTGAATCCTTATCGCATGATGCAAAATAAAGTTGATTCGGTTTGACAGGACGTCCGAAATGTGTGCGACCAAAAGTGTCTCTCTTTTCCCTGTTTTTGTCACCGCCTGCTTTTCATCGTTTACGCTTCAATTCACGATCACACTGCTGAAACGGGGAAGAAGACTTCTTACACTTTGTTTGGGCTAAGGCTTGGCAAAAGAATGGATTGAGCTTTTACAAGGTAATTGGCATTCTGGCCCTATTTACTATTTTGGCCCAAAATATTACAACGACAGATTCTGCATGAACTCGAAGAGGTTGAGGAGAGTCAACTTCAGATGAAAGAGCTCATCAAAGATATTCTGCTCTATTGTATTGTTGCGCCGTTTGGCATATGTTTTTGTTGTTCCCGTGATATGGATATCCAGTCTACATGACTTCTTTGCTTGGTAGGAACAGTAAAGTTGCTCACAGCTCTCCTCGTGTAGGATACTGTCTGTCTTATGAATGAAGTTATCTTATTTCGTCAGATTTCCCTTTTACTATGTCTCTTTGGTGTGATTTTGACATTGACCGTGCATATGTGTTCACATGAGAAAGGGAGTGAGAAAAGCAAACCTGTCATCTAAAAGGAATCATGAACTGTAGCTCAAATTTCTTATAAGAATACGTATTGTGGCTCAAATTTCTTATGTAATCACAAGTGCATCTACAATTTACTAATGCGATAAAGCTCTGACACTATAATGCTCAAATTTTATAAACTCTTAGAGTTGGAAGGACTTTAGATTGAATTTTGGTGAACAAGCAAAGGACATGCCATCGTCAAGGTGCTTCCACATACCAAATAGAAGGAGAACAACTTAGATAACATTCATACATCAATGCTCAGAAGGATCTAAGTGTAGTAGGTGAACAAATTTAACTATGGTAAAATCGTCAAGTCCAGATGGATCATGTCATAAAGGAATCTTGCACTTCAGACGAAAGGGACAATAATCCTCGTACTTGGAAAAAAAGACCAAACACCATATGAATTTGATTCACATTCAAATTGGTGCTTTGGAGCCAACTTTAGGCTTTTATGATCCATAGAGAAACGTTCTAAAGAAGTCAGATGAGGTTATAATCTTCATCTTCATCTTCGTCTTCACTTTCGTCTTCTTCATGAGCATCATCTTCATCCTTTGTCTCAAAATCAGATTCTATAACACCTTCTAAATTTGATTCGTGAATTTCAGTTAGATCCACATCTATCATTGCTTCACATGGATCTCGTGAAGTTGAAATGTTATATTCCTCAGTTTCAACCGTGTTACAAACTTTCTCTTGTTGATATGCTGTATCCTTTCAGTGTTCCTTGATTTTTCTTCGTGCTTTGGTTTTATATACAACCCACCAATCAGTTTTGTCACGTTTCAAACTAGGATATAATGCATAATATACCTGAATTGCTTGTTGTGCCAAGATAAATGTTTCATATTTCAGATATATTTTCTTGTGATTTGTTTTAACCAAATTAAACTTCGTATGTACCTTCATTCGTTGCAAATTCTGTCGCAAATTAGCGACGAATTTATTTTTCGTTGTAAATTCGTCACAATATTAGCGATGAATTTTTTTTTCGTTGCAAATTTGAGACGAAAAATAAATTCGTTGCTAATTCCGTCGCAAATTAGTCACGGACAATTTTTTGTCGCATATTAGTGATGAATTTTTTTTTCGTTGCAAATTAGCGACGAATTTTTTTTCATCCCAAATTCCGTTGCAAATTAGCGACAAATAATTTTTTGTCGCAAATTAGCGATGAATTTTTTTTTCATCGCAAATTAGCGACGACTAATTAATTTGTAATGAATTTTTTTTTCTTCGCAAATTCCGTAGCAAATTAGCGACCAAAAATTTTTCGTCGCTAATTTTCCATGGCTAAATCCTTATTTTTTTGTAGTGTAAACTGATATATGATCTTATAAATATGTGCTAATCGATAAAATGATCAAATGCGAATAAGTTCATTCATTGATGAGACAAATTGCTCGAGTTGAAATCAAGCAAACATAAGGAAAAGTAGCTAGAAATATCATAAGGTCTATTCTTAGTGTAAAAAAATTTTACACCGTCACTATTCAATAATTGTCGTATGTGCGAGGAAGGATTCAATTAAGTAAGTAATTAAATTCAATTAATACAAATATTAATCAACTTGATAATCAGACAGCAACAACTGGTCTTTGCAAGTCAACCTAATTTAGCTTGTGGAAAAGCACTTCAGCCACCGCATGCAATTGCGAGCATCATCAATTGTCCCGATTAAGTTGGTTGACTGGGGTTCGTGGACTTCTTGTTTCGGCATAATTAAGTATGTCTATGGAACCTATGAAGAGCTAGAGGTCTTTACTCAAGCTGTTCAAAGGTCAGATTGGCACAGTAGATGGGTCTTATTTCAAGTAGATTTTGTTACATGTTTATTCGCATGACATACAAGATGTGGAAAAATGTATTAATTGGCAACTCTTAGTACTGAAAGATGATGGGGTTGGTAGAATAACCTTGTCATAGTTCTCGGACAATATCGTGATTAGCAAATTTTCGTGCAATATAAGGTTTTTTAAATATCATGTAATGTATATGATAATTTCAGGTGCGACATTGATTGCATAAATGATCTTCCAGAGTACATGCAAGTGTTCTACAATGCACTTATCGATGTCTACGTTGAAATTGGAGAAATACTGGCTTGCAAAGGAAGATCGTATGGCCTCCACTATGCGAAAGAAGCAGTAAGATCGTACCACCTCTACTGTATTCTACTATCATATTGTTCTTATTCTCGATTGATAGGAATTAAATGCTTTGCATATTCAGATGAAAAGGCAAGCAAGATACTTCTTTGCTGAAGCAAATTGGCTACACCAATAACACAAGCCCACGATGGATGAGTACATGTCCATTGCAATAGTATGAGTGGTTACCCCTTGTTAGCGATCACGTCCTTTGTTGGAATGCAAGATATGGTAACAAAGACGATTTAGATTGGTTGTTCAACGACCCAAAGATACTGAAGGCTTCAACAGTTATTTGCAGGCTCATGGATGATTTGGCCACTCATAAGGTACCTTTTTTACTTGCACTTGTTAAATGAAGATATAGACCCAACCCAACTGCTATGAAACATCATATCTCGTTTATATGTCATGTTATACATATCTTTGCAGTTTGAGCAAGGAAGAGAACATGCGGACTCGGCCGTGCAATGTTACATGAAGCAATTCTGTGTCACGGAACGAGAAGTGGAAAATGACCTTCGCAAGAAAGTCGATGATGCGTGGAAGGACATGAATGAGGAGTTTCTTCGCCCGACTGCCATCCCGATGCCGCTTCTCATGGGAATTCTCAATTTCACACGAGTGATGGATGTGCTGTTCAAGGACGGAGGAGATCGTTACACCAATCCTCATATTACGCTGAAAGAATACATACGTTCGGTGCTCATGGACCCAGTGCAATAGTTTTGATATACAGCAATGAACTAGACGTTCATCAGCTGGACATTGGAAACTAGACCGATTATTCTATCGATGATGCATATATGTGTGTGTGTGTAAAGTGTTAATGAGATAGGCTTGCAACTAAGACGTGGGATACATATGTTAGTTGGGGTACTAATTTTTTGTAACCCAATGTGACCTGATCTAGCTTGCCAAATATTTGCATCAATGTTCCCGTTACTAGAAGATGCAATCAAGGAAAAATAACCATCAAGATTAACATTGAACACATTATAGTCAATGTCTAAAATCATAAAACCATCAGTATATGACTAGAACCATAATAAACTGTTCCATACTTAATATCAACATAATCACATTGGACATTCAAAACATAACCTAAGCTTAGATGTTTTACTCTTCGGCGATCACATCAGCCCCGGTTGTCCACGTAGGACGGCTAACGCTGACTAGGTATCCCACATTAGACTTTTTCGGGCAATAGGATTGAATTAGACAATATGCCAAAGGTTTAGGCTTGAATTGGCCAAATTGAAATGTTTATGACTGAATTGGCACAAATGCAATAGGTTTATAACTTTTTTAGTAATTTCTAAACAAAGTTGAACGGCAAGTTGAACCTTGTATCCATAACAAAATGATGGCACTTCGTATACGTTGCCACCCGAATTTTCGCTTAGACTACGTGTCACTTGTACACGGCATCACCGTTTGCCGTGCTAATTATCAAAACAGCTTAACTATATGGAAGAGTTAAGTTGCGGATAATTTTGTCTTAAGGTAAAAGCCACTAAAATCCTAAATTACGCCCACCGTGACTCATTTACCATATACTGTTTTCTGTGACATCAAAAATAAAAAATTTGTACTTGTGAGACACATTTACCCTCTGTTAAAGATTTGTCAATGAAAACTTTTAAAAATCTGTGTACATGGACGTTATAAAGCAAATAGTGTTAACATAATGTCCACATGGATTAATTGAAATAAAAACGAGGTTGTTTTGATTAAAAATAATCTAAGAAAACCTTGACGAAGGGTAAGTGTGTCGCAAAGGTATAAGTTTGGTGTTTTTTATGTCACAAAAAAAAGTTTAGGTTAAATGTGTCACAATGGGCATTGCTTGAGATTTTTCTTACAAAGGGAAATAGGAAAAAGAAAAAAAAATTGAAAGAAAAAAATATAAAATCGAGAAAATTATCAACATCAGCGTCGGTTGTGCCACGTAATTGTCGGCCAAAGTTGACTGGAAGGATTATATTGACAAATTGAGAAAATGTTTTTAGGACTAAATTGATTAAAGTGAAAAGTTAAAGACTGAATCGCCATCCATGATAAGTTTATGACTCTTTTTTTTGGGTAAATTTCTGAAGAAGTATGCTTCACAATTGGCACCATCTGATTTGTTCACGATTGCTAGTGCCAAGAACTTGTTAAGAATGGAGGGAGAAGCTCGAAGGTGCTACGGAGAATATTGATCTAGTTCAACCCCTAGTATTCCTCAACATTGCTTTATTGCATGGTTGGCTGTGCATAATCGACTGGGCACAGGAGATGGATTGTTGATTGTTGAAGTGCCCAGAACATTCAGGTTTTACCTCTTTGTTGGCTGTGTAACTTTGACACTGAAGAAAGGAACCATCTGTTTCTCGATTGCCCTCTTTCTCTTCAAGCTTGAAAGGACATTTTGCTGCTTCATCGTATATTGACACAGTTCCTGGAGATTGCATAAGTCAAGTCACTTGGGCTTGTTTGGTTTTCAAGGGCAAAGCATTCCCTCATCTGTCGTTCAAGCTCTCTCACTGTACTGCCCGTCTTCGTTGTCTTCACAATTCCTCTGTTGCTAGTAGCTCCAGTTCAAACCTTCATCCAATTAAGAGGCTGATTAGAGATAAGCTTGGTACTTGCTTGAATGTGCACAGGAAAGTGTCTGTGTGAAGGCATAGAACTCCGTGTTGTGACCAGGGCCTCGGTGACTCGGTCTCTTTGGTTGATTTTGCACTGCGCTTAAGGCAGGTTTGCTAATCCTGTTTTGTGATCCTTTGGAAAAATTATGACTTATCGGAAAAAACAAAAGAATTGATCTTTGTCGCGGGCCTCGTGAGGCTCGCCCCAAGGGGTGTAATGGATTATTAGGTGGGAGAAGGCGCTTATGCTTCACACGGGTTCTACTAAACCTTACCAATCACAACTTGAATTGTAACAATTTAGTTCTAAACATTTTGATGATTTTTCAATATAATCATATTTGCCAATTTTGGCTTGAAATGGTGTTGTGGACGCTCTATAAATTTTTTTCTTATTTTTTTAGAAATATTAGAATTTTTCCCTTTTATTTTGTTTTTTTTCGTTCTTTTCATTTTTCCTTGTGGCCGGCGAGGGCTGTGCCGCCCTCGCCCAAGCTTGCTTGTGGCTAGTGAGGGCGACCCTCGCCTATTGCTAGCAGCGTGGCCCTTGCTTGTGGATGGCCTACACAGAAAAAGAAAAAGAAAAAGAAAAGGAAAAAAAGAAAAAAATTGCAAATTCACGTCAGCGTTGGCCATATCACATAAGATTGCCGGTGTCTACATCAGTGATTTCCGGCCAAAATTTGCCAAAAAGAGTGAATTGACACAACTGAAAAGTTTAGGACTAAATTGATAAATTGTCAAATGGTTTTGGACTAAATTGATACAATTCAAAGATTTTATGACTGAATTGGTTGCTTTATGATTTTTTGGATAATTTTCTGTTATTTATAAATCCCGATTCTATATGACTGCCTAAATAAGTGCATGCAAAATGGGTAATTTATGCTATTATGACTTCTAACCATGTGTGAGATGACATAGATGTGGAATGCAATGAAATGCCATTTTTAGATTTTTAAGATCTTACATATGGTTTTTTATGATTAAAAATGCATGGATATAATCAAGATTCTGTCCTAAGCATGTTGCAAAACTCAAATAAAAATTCAGACCTCTCGCTAATGCCCGTCTCTATCCTAAGCACGCTTTCCTTTTCTCCTCTTTCTCCCACGAATTTTTTTTGCACGAATTTTTTTTTGTGTGTTTTCTCCGTGTCTCCTATATCAAGACCCTTAAAAAATATCTTTTACATCCTTCATAGAAAATCTAAAAGTCCCTTTAAATGTAATAATCACTTCCCTCTTTCATAAATTCCTAAAATAATGGAGATCGAATGTGCACTATATAGGAAAGAGTAGATGTGCAAAATTTGTGTCAAAACACTCCTCATTCAGCATGTGATTTTTTGCCAAAAAAAAAAAAGGAAGAGAAGAGAAAGAGATGGCCGGAGCTGGCGAAGGCCTTGTCGCAATTGGGCCATGGCCCGGCGGTGGCTGGGCCATTGCCTGGTGGTTTGTCCGGCGCCAAGGTCCGGACAACCTTGGAAGATTCACATGTATTAAACTCACATGCACCGCATACATGCAAGATTCGCTCCTCCTTTGATACTTTCACCTAATACACGGAGTACTTGTTCCATTTAGTAAGAGGTGTAAGTGCACATGAGCATTATTCGCTCCCAAGGCACAAACGAGGCCCAAGCATAAACATATCCATTAGTTGTAATCGAAATTAGCTATGTCTGGCCAAGGTGGGCAGATTATTTGAAGTATTACGCATCATGTTTGAGCACCTTAAGCCACTCTTGCTTTTTATTTCTGCTGCTATTGTGTATGCACCTTATACAACGCCAGGTCCCAGTCCCACCTTGTCTTCCACTTCTTTCTCTTCAATTGCTCCGCCAATTTGGAGACACTTTCTAGTCGGCTTGGTGCGCCTTCGTCTTGCCATCCTTGAGGAGTGTACAAATCCTCGCTGCTATGCTCATCCTAGCTTGAGGAACATACGCCTTGCTCGCCAATCAGCGTTCCCAACCACCACCCACTGACCATAAGTGAATTAGATGATTAAATGGCAGCATTAAAGAAGATTGCTCATATAAGTGAATTATGCCTCAAAAGAGCTACTTGCGTTAATTGGCAGCAATCAAGAGAGACTAGCAGAGCTACTACTTAGCTAACAATGGATGCTCTCAAGACTTCCGTATTCATAAAACTGAGTCAGATTTCAACAGCCTCACTGACCATCAATGGCCCGTTTGGCGTCTGTGCATATAGGATCGAGGCGTCGGGTCGGAAGGATTGATCCTTGAAAGCCTTTCGAAATTTCTCAACTGCAGTGGCGTCGGCATCAGTGTATGTTCCACCATAAAAATGCCAGTCTTTGACACAATTCCCAGCGGCCTTCTCCGTGTATTGAGGACCCGTCAATGGCAATATCATGGATACCCACCAGAACTTCTCGAACGGACCTGCGGCTTGAAACAGTCATGCTAATTTATCAATCCAACTGAAACCGAACAACAAAATATGAGGACACTACTCCATAAGCAATCTGTTTTGAGTCTCTGAGTGATTTTCTTATTCAATGTCAAATTCTCTCGCTTTATCGGATGAGGCAACTGCAGCAAATTTTCCTCTGCCATTCATATAGTAGGCTGCCCGTCCCCTCTTTTACAATCTATTAATCCTCACTCTCACATTAGGGAACTACCGAACTCAAGCTCTTCTGTGCAAATTTGATATACGAATTGCTAACGCAAAATATGAAGAGCAAATTAGTTTAACAAAGAGTAGTAAGCTTCAACTAAGCCAGGGTGAATAATGAAGATAGAGACCAAGGGCAACCAAAAAGCGACTGATATCAGTATTTCATATTCATCTTGCGAGTTGCAATAGGTTGGAGAACGTGGATTGTAATGCCCCATCTGTATCTTCTAATCATTAGGTCTACTCCAACCGGCCGGCGCTGCCCTCAAGCCTGGTAAAGCCATTTCCTTCACATTCAAAGTAGCATTGGCGCTCTGACCAAAAAAAAAAGCAGCATTGGCGCTACCTATAGAAATCGTCTTCGCGAGAAGGCTACAGACTGATACAAGCATGATCGCTGAAAGAACACATGCTCATCCGATGCCTCAAATCATCGGCAAGTTCTTCATGACATTTACGAGGGCGACAACACTTGCTTGCACGGACTGTTGGACAGCTAACTGTGCATCAGTGCATGCCAACAAAACCAAAAGCAGCAAACCTATGCGTAAAGAGTTCGCTCAACAACAGCAAGATTGCTCCTCTAGAAAAAGTTGATGTCATCCTAAAACGTGAGAGATCACTAGTTCGAACCAGCACTTTGAAACCAGGGCTCCAAGGACCACCCCACCAATGGGACCAAGAACCTGTTCGTGGTCTAGTTCAGTCTAGACAAAGAACCGCATTGAACCGACAGCCACGGGAACTTACGTGGACACAAAGTGTCGATGGCTGGCGTGGGGAAAACGCAATGGATCGAGAATGTGACCGCACATCTTTTGATTCAAACAGGTCTAGCTAATTATCTCAGTCACACTTCTCACGAAAATTAGGCAAGTAGCAGTAATACGTATCTTCCTCTGAAATCAGCACATAAGTGAAAACAACAACAGAAGAAAAATTTTTATCATAGAGGAAACAGTAGAAGGAAAAAAAATGCATATGCTTAAAACGAAAACGAAAAGTTACATTCGGGAGTTTTGGATTAATAAACAAATCAAAATTTGTGAGTTGCATCTGCCAACAAAAAATTGCTTCGTATCGGGTCACGCGAGTAATTATTTTGGGTAACAAAACGTATCATGTATACGTAATACCCTCTATGCCAAACACACAGTCGCATCATTGGACCGCTTAATATTTCCAGAAACTTGTACTTTTGATAATGTCTTATTAATATAAACGAGTGTCTTAAAACACCTAATAAAATATAAATTTTTTGAAATATATTTATTCTACATGTCATAAAAACAGCTAATGCATTGAAAGTTGTAAAAGAACAATTTAGTTATTTATCAAGTATGGATAAGAAGACATTTTTCAAGAAACTCCATTTTAAAAACAACTCAGACTATCATTCCAAAGTTTGAAATTCAACAAAATTAGAGGATCACACTGTTGCGTGAAAGCATTTATCAGCAGGACACAGACCCGTGATGATGTCTCTAAAAAACTCGATGGACTCCGCCAGCATCTCCGTGCTCTTGCCGCTCCACTTGGCGGCGAGCAGCGGCAGCAATGCGTCCTCCAGGTAGATGCCGATCGCAGTGACCTTGATCAACTTCCCCTCGATCTCCACATCTCTCAATCGTATGCCCCAACCACAAAAAAGAAAAAGAACGATGAACTTTCCTTCTGAAAATGAATAAACAAAATAACAATGACAGCGCCAACGAAAACCGGAAACTCATGAAGGGTTGAAGATCTAGCGACGAGAGAGGACCTGCGCCTGCAAGGGAGAGGGCTTTGGCGGAGCCCGGCGGTTTCACGTAAGGAGGTAACTTGACGGACTCGACCTGGACCACACTGACGGCAATAGAAGGCGACCACGTCATTGTTGCCGGTTCTTTGCTTTGGTGCAGTCTTGCAACGTCCGCAGGCGAGAACGTGTACTCTCGGCGACAATGCGGTGGTGTCTTGGAGCCGGTTTGGGCCTTTTTAAACGGGAGGGAGGGAGAGCCGGAGAGGGATGCACCGGCGACAAAGATTCATAGCTTAGCCCTATAATCTCGATACAGCACCTACGTAGAAGCTACAACCATAAACACCAAGCCGTCCTAATCAGTAATAATTAGGCAAAAGGACACTATAAGTGTAATAAGTTGTGTACGGAAATCACTTTGGTGCCATTACTTTTTTTCGGATAACTTTGGTGCCAAGTCGGAGGAAAAGTGATCACTTTAGTGACTCCGGCCAAAATTCTGGCAAAAAAAAGAGCCACGTTAGATTTCCGACAAGCCACATCAGATTTCTGATGAGCCATATTAGCATTGGAAATTAATAAAAAACGAGTCACGTCAGATTTTCGGCGACCATGTCAGCATTGGCACTAAAGTGATCGTTTTTAAAAAAAGTTGACACCAAAGTGATTTGAAAAAAAATCTGAAAAAAAGTTATGACATCAAAGTGATCTTCGTACACAATTTATAGCATTTATAGTGTCCTTTTGCCGTAATAATTGATACTAAAGCTGGATGTCTTCGTTGACAGACGAGTTTTCATAACTTTCGCTTGTACCATCTAGACATTCTTAAGTCTAATCTCATGTTGTGCGGTACGAAAAAAGTCCTACCATGAATCTAAGTGAAATTGTTCTGAGAGAAGAAGAGAACAGCTTTTCTGCCGACTCCCCGTGTGAACTGAGTGATCCCTTCTACTTTTGTGAAAGATCAATGTTCGGCATCTTGGTGCCACATTAAATCTATGAAATCGTGATGAAATTAAAGTTGAGACTGAAAAGGATTATTTCACTGATACACAGAATAAAGTACAAGGATCACTTACTCAAAGTTTAGTTAGTTCTAAAAGAAATTCTAGGCATTGCATGCTCGGTATGTTTGTAATACATTTGTCACATAGTTGAATATCCCCGTATCTATTGATAAAACGGTGACTATCATGGATAAGAATTTCTACGGCTGACGAATCCGTAAAACCCATAAATATATACAAATGTATTTTCTATATCTTTCCATGGACTTAGTGGAAACTGATCATTACATTTATTACTTAACGATTATTTCCTTATCCTTGTTAGTTTTTATTCAATTTATTCCATATGAATACATATTTTTATGTGAAATCAATTAGTTAGATCAACTGGTTGGTTATGAAAAATTTTACATACATGGGCTCCATTCGTTTTCCGAAAAATGTGAATTTTCTCGAAAATATTTTCCAAAAAGTTATTTTTTAGGAAAATGACAATGTTTTCCGGTATTTGGCCGAGACATGAAAATGAACGGGAAAATGCTTTCCACCATTCGGTATCCGATTTGATTTTCTAGGGAAAATTACCAAAAAAATCCAAAAATTTTAATTAATTTAATTTAATTTTCTTTCTCTCTTTTTTCTTTCTCTCATATCCTCTAAGACCTGATGGTATTGTCAACATAGGTGCAGTAGTCAACTTATGCTTCAGCTCTTGAAAACTCCTTTTGCACTTGTCCGTCCATTCGAACCTTGTTTTCTTCTTTAGTAAACGCATTAAAGGAGTGGCTATCGCGGAAAACTTTTCCACGAATCTTCTATAATAGCCCGCAAGTCCGAGAAAGCTTCGAACCTCTGTCACTGTCATAGGCCTCAGCCAATTTGTGACTATTTCGACCTTAGTCAAGTCTACTGAAATTCCATCTCCGGAGATCATATGTCCAAGAAATGCCACTTGATTTAGCCATAACTTGCACTTACTAAACTTGGCATAGAATGCGTGTTCTCTTAAAGTTCGTAGAACCATTCTTAGATGTTGCTCATGTTCCTCAGGGCTCTTTGAATACACCAAGATGTCCTCGATAAATACGATAACGAACTGATTCAAGAATTCCTTAAACACCCAATTCATTAAGTCCATAAAGGCGGCTGAGGTGTTAGTCAATCCAAACGGCATGACGGTAAACTCATAATGTCTATATTTTGTACGAAATGCCGTCTTCGGTATATCCTCCTTCTTGATCCTTAGTTGATGGTAGCCCGTTCTTAAGTTTATCTTGGAGAATACTGATGCCCCTTGCAGTTGATTGAACAAGTCATCTATTCTTGGTAATGAATACTTATTCTTGACGGTCACTTGATTCAATTGTTGATAGTCAATGTATAAGCGCGACAACCCATCCTTTTTCCTCACAAACAACATTGGTGCTCCCCACGGTAACACACTCGGATGAATAAACCCTTATCTAGTAGTTCTTGCATCTAAAACATTTAATTCTTTCAACTCTGATAATGCTATTCTGTAGGCGCTTTATAGATCGGTTTTGTCCCAGGTGCCAATTCAATTATGAATTCCACTTCCCTTTCAGGTGACAATCCTGGCAATTCCTAAGGAAAGACATAGGGAAAATTACACATCTCGGCTATGTCCTCTAACCACGGCTCCTCGATTGAAAAATCAACCACAGTCGCTAAGTAACCTTGGCATCCTTCGTCTAACAGCTTAGTCACCTCAAGCGACAAAATCCAAGGGATCGAGGTTCCTCCTTGGTGTCGCGACCTAAAATTTTTCTCTCAGGCTAATGGATTATTAAGGTTAAGCTTAACTCGGGCCCTTTCAAACCCTACCAATTCGCAACTTAGGATTTAAGTTCTTAACGTGCAAATGTTTTCATGTTTCGAGTCGCCACTAATCTATTTGTGGTAGATCAATTAAAAACCTAAATAAAACATAGGTAGATATGTTTTATTCCTACGAACCAGGGATTCTAGGCTCGGGGACTTGATTACGCTAGATCTAGTCTAACGCCCTTTTGATACCTTTTCTTTTCAAAAAAAATGTTTTGGCAGATAGTTTGGATCCATTTTAACTTAGTCACTAGCATATGAGGTGTTCATGCGGATGCGCAAATCACCAATTTAACACCCAATAATCAAAATATTAAATTGCAAGATTGGGAGAATTACTTACCTCGAAACAACGTAAGCATCTGCATTGTTAGCTAGAAAATCACATTAACAATCCTAATATGATTTCTAATTAACAAGCAATTCACTCAATATTTTTTGGATTTACAATTATTTAAATGAAAGCTAATCTATATGCAATGACGTGCGAAAATTGACATGCGATTAATGCATCCTAACATGCAAACTATATGACATTAGATGACGTGACCTAATTCTAATAACGGGCAAATGATTTGTTTTTGATATTTTTCTCATTGAAATTCGGAATTAAAAAAAATGCCTAAATTAACATGCAATCTAACGACTTCTTTTTTTTGGTATTTTTTATTAAAATTCGAAATAAAAAATTACTCAAATTAAGAATGCAATCTATCAGAATCTATCCTAAAGCAAGTCATTCTTTTTGGGATTTTCATGGAAATTTGGAATTTAAAAATAACCTAAATAATCTATTAAGATTAGAATAACACCTAATTTAAACTAGGAAATAAATTATCTCAAGTCCTAATTTAAATTAAATAATTACCCTATCTTTTAGATATATTTATGGTTCCCTAAACATGCAAAACTTCAAATTTAAATCTAACTAACAGATTTTTTATTTGGTTTTCTTTATTTAAAAGGAAAAACAATTAAGCAAAGAGAACAACCACATTCAAACAATCCACGCAATCCGCAAGATTCTTCCTATCAGACTCAAATTAGGCAAAGAAATCGAACTAACGGTCATATTTATAGGGTTATAGATATTGACGGAAAGCTGATTGTTCAAATTTGGAAAGCAAATAAAATTCATTATCGTATCCAAGTGGTTATGGATAAGATAACGATTTTCCGTATCGCCGCGTATCGTACCTTAAAGATAAGGTCGGATAGTCGTCCAGATACGTTATCAAATTAGGGGAAATTCTTAATTTTGAGTGTTTTCAAATATTACGGATATAAGAAAATTATCCTAAGATATCTAGCTATCCGCCAAAATATTCATGAAATATTCAAACACTCGAAAATAAGGAAATTAAATATTTCGGAAAATATTCGGATAATGATCTTACCTAATTTTGAAATATTTTCAAATTTGGACTCGACCCGGGATCGAGTTTGCGGATCACGGCGACGACTGGCGGTGGGACGGTGGCTCACGGCGGCGGCACGGCGACAGCATGGCAATGACGCGGCTGTCCGGATAGCGACGGTGCAACTCCGGGTGGTGTAGGCTGAGCTCCGGTGGTGTTCCGGTGCGGTGGTGCAGATGGCTGTGTTTGGGCGGTGGCACATGAACAGCATCGGACAGAGGAGGGTTGCTCCGGCGGCGGTAGAGCAGCAATGGCGGGAGCTGTAGCGGGAGCTTAGGCGACGAGCTGAGGCGGCGTCGGCGTGGCGGGCGGCTCCGGGCGTGACAACAACGTCGAGAGCAGCAGTAGCTTGCGGCGGGGGGGTGTCCGGACGGTGGCGTGCGGCGGCGCAGGCGAGGCACGACGGGGCAACAACGGGCGGAGGTGCAGCTCCGGGCGCGACGTGAAGCGGCTGAGGTGGAGCAACGGCAGTGCAGGTGTGGCTCTGGGTGGAGGCTTCGCCGGCGGGAACGGCGAATGGGCGTGCCGCGACGGCGTCACGGGGTAGCAATGGCGGAGGGGCGTCTCCGACGGTGAGTGGGGTGGCGGCGCGTGGTGTGCCCGCTGATGGAGGCATGTGACGACGGTGTCACGGGGAGCGGCGGCAGCGGTTGGCGCGGCGAAGCGAGTGGGGTGGCGGCGTAAGGCGTGTCCGCTTCGGTGGAGGCGTGTGACGACGTGTTCTCTCTCTCAGCCCAATTCACATTTCGCCACCTCAGCATACGATCCCGACATTCAAGTCGGCCACGCACAATCATCCAATTCAAACATAATGATTTAGCCCAATTCAAATAACACAATTATAATGTAATATAATTAAATTAAATCACGCCCTAACCTTTCTAATCCAAGACAAGTCTATAAAATACCCAAAATACTATATAGGGTTTAAGAAGTCACTTACTAGGTTTTGGCCCGGGAAAAGTCGGCTCGGGCCTAAAATGGCCGGGGTGAACAGTGTCGTACTCAGCACGGGCGAGGGCGCGACGGGCACGGGGCTCGGCCACGGGCACAGCTCTCGGCCACGGACTCGACCACGGGCACGAGCACAGGCACAGGCGTGGGCATGGCTCGGGCACGGGCACGGGAGCGGGCACGCGGCTGGTCGCGTAGGCGACGAGCCGGCCACAGCCTGGGCTGGATGCTCGGGGCTAGTTGGCTGGCCGGGTTGGCGACGTTGGCGACGGCGACGATGGCGGTGCACAGTGGCGGCGGCGGCGAGCTGGAGGGGAAGGGGACAACCGGGGTGAGCGTGAGGGAGAGAGAGAGAGAGAGAGAGAGAGAGAGAAGTCGGGGCTGGGGGAGAGGGGCGAACCGACGGCGGCGAAGCGGCACGGCGCGGCTGCTGGCGGGGTCGGGTGGCATTGAGTTGGTCGGCTAGAGCGACGGCGAGCGGCGGCGAACGGTGGAAAGCCAAAGGGAAGAAGAAGAAATTGGCTAAGGCGGGTGGTGCGGGTGTGGGGGCTCTCGGCGGTGGTGACGGTGACGCTCGGGGGTCGGGGCGGCGCTGGGGAGCTGGCTGGACGGCGGGACGACGGTCGGGACTCGCCGGACGCGGCGGCGAGCTGAGCTCGCGCGCTCGGGAGAGAAGGCAGGCAGCGTCGGCCGAAGCTGAAGGTGATGCAGCGGCGCGGTGACGGTGCGAGTGAGACGGCGGCGACAACGGAAGGTGGAGCGGCGTTGGGCGGAGGCAGAGGGCAGACGAGCGACAGCCGCGGAGGTAGGGAGGAGTTGCGGAGGTGGGCGGGAGTCGAGGGAGGAGGGGTGAACGACTAGGCGACGGGGGCGGCTGGCAGGACTGCAGCGGCTGGTCGGGCGGTGGCGCAGCCCGACTGGTCAGGCGGCGACGCAGCCCAGTCGAGCTTCGGTGGCGTGAGGTGGACGACAGGGTGACCAGCGGCGGTGGCAGTCGACGAGCAAAGCAAAAGCCGAACCGTCGGGCCAAGAGAGAAGGAAAGGGAGAGGAAAAAGAAGAAGAGAGAGAGGAAGAAGAGAAAAGGGAGAGAGAGAGAGAGAGAGAGAGAGAGAGAGAGAGAGAGAGAGAGAGAGAGAGATCTGCATGGGGAAGTGGGGGAGGTCAGACGTGCAAGGGGTGGGCGTCTGCATGGGGTTTGCGTGCGCGGCTAGGGAAGAGAGAGAGAGAGAGAGAGAGAGAGAGAGAGAGAGAGAGAGAGAGAGAAGAAGAAGAAGGAAAAAGAAAAAAAAAAGAAAAAGAGAAGGAGAAAAAGGAGGGGCAGACGCAATGAGGAGGGGGAAAGCGTGCGCGGGGTTGACATGTCGGAGGAGAGACAGAGAGAAAGAAAGAGAGAGGCAAAGAGAGAGAACAAAGTAAATTTTTATCGTCGGGCGAGATCTAACGGACACGGTTCAAATTCGGAAAATGGTCTAACGGTCCAAGAGAAACCCTAAATAATAACCTAAGTCAAAGGCCAAAATAAAATAAAAATAAAATGACTTAAAACACACTATGAGGGAGGTCTACTAGTCCAAAGTCGCACCCGGTCTAAAAATCCACTTTTCACCTATTCCTGGCAACCTCGATACTGGCCACAATAATATCGATACTGTCCAATTTATTTCGACCTGAAACTCACGGAAATCAACTGCCAAGTTTGGGGTCTAAATAACGGCCAAATTCGATCAAGTGCGATTCTAGAAAAATATCTATTTTAAAAACAAGAACCCGAGAGTGATCAGTTCCCGGGCGAGATTCTATTATAAGCGCACTAACGAATTACAAGTTTTATAAATCCAAAAAATGGGCCAAAAATCCAGAATGTCACAACTCTTCCCCCCTTACAAAAATTTCATCCTCGAAATTTACAATCCAACCCAATTATTCAAACAAATAGGGTACTGGTGTCGCATCAACTCTTCACTTTCCCACGTCGCACCTTTGGTCCCATGGTGCTCCCAAATAACCTTGACCATCGAGATTTTCTTGTTCCACAACACTCTCTCTATTCTATTCTCAATCCTAACTGGCTTTTCCATGTACGACACCCTGTCGTTCACGTCTATTTCCTCATAGTTCAGCACGTGGGTCGGGTCCGGTTTATACTTCCTTAGCATAGACACGTGGAACGTGTTGTGCACTTGAGACAAATTTGGCGGTAGCGCCAGACGATAAGCCAAGGTGCCGACTCTCTCTAAGACCTCGAACGGACCCACGTACCTCGGGCTCAACTTCCCTTTTTTACCAAACCGAGATAATCCTCTCATCGGCGACACCTTGAGGAATACGTGATCCTTTACTTGAAATTTCAAGAGCTTACGTCTCCGGTCTGCATAATTCGTTTGGCGGCTCTGGGCGGTTTTGAGTCTGTCCCGAATAACCTTGACTGTCTCAGTCGACTGTTGTACTAACTCTGGACCTGTAATGCTCCTCTCACCAACTTCATCCCAACAAACCGGTGTTTTACAGGCTTTGCCGTACAATGCTTCAAACGGTGCCATTTTGATACTCTGCTGGTAGCTATTGTTGTAGGCGAATTCAACCAAATGTAACTGTTCCTCCCGGCCACCCTTAAAATCCAAAACATACGCTCGCAGCATGTCTTCCAAAGTCTGGATTGTCCTTTCGGACTAGCCATCCGTTTGAGGGTGATAGGCCGTGCTGAACTGTAATTTCGTTCCTAATGCCGTATGAAGACTTTTCCAAAAGGCGGCAGTAAATTTAGAATCACGGTCCGAAGTTATCGTCACTGGTACTCCATGGAGACGGACTATTTGTCGCACATACAATTCGGCATACCTTTCCAAGGTGCAATCCTTTCGCACCGGTAGAAAATGTGCTGATTTTGTCAACCGATCAACTATCACCCAAATCGAATCATGACCCCTTTGACTTCTCGGTAATCCCATTACAAAGTCCATCGAGATGTGTTCCCATTTTCACTCGGGAATTTCCAATGGCTGCAACATTCCACTCGGCTTGCAATGTTGCGCCTTCACTTGTTAGCACGTTAAACACTTAGCCACATGCTTGGTCACATCCACTTTCATGCCGTTCCACCAATAATGCTGCCGTAAATTTTGATACATTTTCATACTCCCCGGGTGAATACTATACGTACTACGGTGTGCTTCCAACAAAATCTCCTCCTTCAGTTCTGTACACTGGGCACACATAACCGACCGCGGAACTTTAGAATCCCATCCTCAGATACCTGAAAATCCGATTTCCTTTTTGTGGCATCCATACTCAAAATCTTCTGAATTTCCGGGTCCATCGATTGTAGAGCCTTAATCTTAGTCTGTATTTCTGGTTCAATCCTCAATGCTGCAAGCAGACTCGAGATATGACTTACTTCAAACTTAAATCCTAAATCTCAGGCTCCCTCCAACAGAGTCCACTCCTTGGCCATCATATGCGCGATGCTCGATTTCCGGCTCAGCACATCCGCTACCTTATTAGCTTTTTTAGGGTGATACATAATGTCGCAATCATAGTCCTTAAAAAGTTCCATCCAACGATGATGCCTCAAATTTAATTCCTTTTGGGAGAACAAGTATCTTAGACTTTGATGATCCGTATAAATCTGAAATTTCTCCCCACACAAGTAGTGTCTCCAAATCTTAAGAGCGAAAATAATCGCGGCTAACTCTAAGTCATGCGTCGGATAATTCTGCTCATGCGGCTTCAATTGCCGCGATGCGTATGCCACTACTTTCCCGTATTGCATTAACACGCATCCCAACCCTCTTAACGACGCATCACTGTAAACCTCAAATCCTCCCGAACCTGACGGGATTGTTAACACTGGCGCGGTCATCAGCCTTTGTTTTAAATCTTGGAAACTCCTTTCGCACTTATCCGTCCATTCAAACCTCGTCTCCTTCTTCAATAACTGCGTCAATGGCATCGCTATAGCTGAAAATTTTTCCACGAAGCGTCTGCAATACCCTGCTAAACCTAAAAAGCTCCGAACCTCGGTTACTGTTGTTGGTCTTGGCCAATTCCTTTACCGGGTCCACTGCAATTCCTTCTCTGGATACCACATGTCCTAAGAAAGCCACTCGATGAAGCCAAAATTCACACTTGCTGAATTTAGCGTAGAGTGCATGTTCCCTTAAGGTCCGTAGAACCCTTTCCAGATGCACCTCATGTTCGGCGGGACTCTTCGAATACACCAGAATATCATCTATAAATACGATCACAAACTGATCCAAAAATTCCTTGAATACCCGATTCATTAAATCCATAAAGGCTGCAGGGGCGTTCGTCAGTCTAAACGGCATCACCGTAAACTCATAGTGTCCATATCTTGTCCTAAATGCCGACTTCGGCCTATCCTCCTTCTTGATCTTCAATTGATGATAGCCAGTCCTCAGATCGATCTTAGAAAACACTAACGCCCCTTGCAACTGGTCAAATAGGTCCTCAATCCTTGGCAACGTGTACTTATTCTCAATGGTCACCTGGTTCAGTTGTTTGTAGTCAATGCATAATCTCAATGATCCATCCTTTTTCCTTACGAACAAAACTGGCGCTCCCCATGGAGACGCACTAGGGCGAATGAAGCCCTTGTCCAATAATTCTTGCATTTGGACTTTCAATTCTTTCAATTCTGACAGCGACATCCTATAAGGTGCTTTCGAGATCGGCTCCGTGCCTTGGGCTAACTCAATTACGAACTCCACTTCTCTATCAGGTGGTAGTCCCCACAATTCCTCAGGAAAGACATCGGGAAAATTGCACAACACGGCTATATCCTTTAGCCTTGGCTATCCAACCGTCGAATCAACTACATTTGCCAGAAATCCTTGGCATCCCTCGACTAATAGCTGCGTTACCTCGAGCGACGAAATCCAAGGGATCGAGGTTCTTCCTCGGTTTCCCACAAACTCAAATCTAGGATGTCCAACCGGATTAAATTGAATTACCTTGCTACTACAGTCCATAACTACTCTCTGTTTGTCTCACCAGTCCATACCGACAATCACATCAAAGTCATGCATACGTAATACCGCTAAATCTATCCTCCCCTCCCTATCGCCAATCACTATCTTACAATCGAGACATCCTAGCGTAATCAGCACTTTATCATTCAGCGGAGTAGTAACACACAACATAACATCAAGCGACTTCGACTCAATCCCAGATAATCCAACAAACTGCTCAAAAATAAAAGAATGCGACGCCTCCAGATCAAATAAAGCATATGAAGCATGATCACAGAGAGAGACCGTACTTGTGACCGTGCCCAGCGCGTCCTGGGCTTCCCTCCTTGCCATTGCATACACCCGTCCTTGGGCCGGCGGCCTATTCTGATTTGCCAGCTATGTAGCTCTAAATTGATTTCCATTCCGGGGCGACGGTGGCGATAGCACCGGTGGCCCAGCTTGTCTGTTGTTGGGGCAGTCCTTCATCTGATGGCCCCTCCCACACACACATAAAACATGCTCCGCTCCTATTTGGGCAAGGTCCATTTCTGTGTCTTCCTCCACATAGCCTACACGGGGCATTCTGATAACGGTTTGGCTTTCCAATATTCCTCCGAGCTGGCGGGACGAAACAACTATTTCCTGTCATGGGCCTTTTTCCCAGCTGACGGTTGTCCCTAGCTGGGGCATACCGCGATCCAGAAGCGGCAGCCCGGTCCGTCTGATCTCATTCAATTGCATGAGCCCTTTCATATATTTCATTATAGCTTTTCAAGTTCAAGTAGATCATCTGAGTACGAAGATCCGGCTTCAGCCCATCCCGGAACCTCCTAGCTTTGTCCGTTTGATCCTTTACCATCCTGGGGGCAAATTTGGACAATCTTGCAAACTCGGCCTCATACTGATCCACTGACGACTGACCCTGTCGAAGTCTCATAAATTCTGTCAATTTCTGCTCTTGAGCACTTTCCGAGAAGTATTTATCATTGAAGGTTTCAGTGAAGACAGCCCAAGTCGAAGCAATACCAGTGGGGAACACTTGACCCCTGGTGGCCCTCCACCAATCACTTGCATTGTTCTGAAGCTGATAGACTGCTAGCGTTACTTTCTCTTCCTCAGTACACCCGAGCACCTCAAAAGCTTTCTCTAGCTCCTCTACCCATCTTGGTGCAGCCTCGGGGTCACCTCTCCCATCAAACTTCGGGGGTTTCAACCTCAGAAACTGTTCTACCAGCTTGGACATTGGCCTAATCATATTTATTCGCATCATACCAGGATTGCCACCACCCACATTATTCTCCTGATTTCTATTATTCTCAACGATCTCACTGGCAGCTGCAGCAGCGACGGTAGCGCTCCTTTCCCCGGTCTGCCTTCCCGATAAAAACCCTGCTTCCTCAAGTACCCTCCACATTTCATCCAACCTAGGATCCCCCACCACTCCAGCTTGCGAGGCTACACGACATCGACCTCGACCTCGACCTCGACCTCGACCTCTACTTTGACCGCTACCTCGACCGCTACCTCGACCGTCCATCTTACTGACTCTCACAAATGCTCACCTGCTATGTTCTATGCAGGAATTAGAAATCTAGGCCAACTATTCCAATCTACGCCCTAGGCAGTGTATCGCAACACAATTTACTCAATAAACAGCCAATCACATCATCACTTAATCACAACCAATAGGGTTTCGTGCACTTACCTCAAGTCCCGATGCACCTGCATCTCACAAATTATTGCATAAACTCAAGCAGCAATCACAATCACACTGTCTGGGGTACGCATAGCACGCGAGTCTCCCTAACTGGCTACCCCAAGGTCATCACTCCTTATCACTCCAGGTTTCGACCATCTTGGATCGAGCTGACCTTGCTCTAATACCAAATCAACGGGTTGTCATGCCCCGAACCCCAACGACTCGCGACACCCCTTCAATGGTCGTAATGAACGCGACGTCCCAGGACGCGTCGCCGACCTAAACGAACTACGCAAGCGGAAGCGAAATAAAAAAATAACCTTGACATGAAAGACATGACAAAGGGATAGAACAAGCGAGATTTTAATGAACACAAAATAATAACATGAATCCACAGTATTCATACATTAGGCCTCTAGGGTTAAATCCACATCATTATCAAAAAGGGACAGGGGGCTGGGTAGACTACTGACAGTACAAAACGGGACTCTACAAAAAAGAAAGCTTCCTAGCCCTACTCCTAAACATCCCTACGGCGTCCAATCCGGGTCGGACCCCGAGGAATCTGATTCTGAGTCCGAGTCTATCTCGATCGGGTTCTCCTCCTCGTCTTCCTGCTCAACCGCCATGGGCTCCTCTTTGGGCTCGGGCTCTCCTTCGAGTTCGGGTTTGGGCTCAGGCTCTTCTTCGGGTTCGGGCTCTGGAACAGGTACCAGTATTGGATTGGGATTCACCGGGGGACTGCCAGAGTCTGACACCTCGCCATCAGGAGCGAACTTGTCCCAAGGCTCCCAATTAATCGCATTCTCATTGGAGTGTCGCAACCCTTCAAAACCTCGGATTGGCCCTGAATTCTCCAACTGGACTCTATGGGATCAAGCCAAGTAGTCGTGGCACTCCAGTTCCTCTCGTCCCATATCTACCCAAACATAAGTGCGATGCCTAATGTATGTCTCGCCCGGGTTCAGGCCCGGGTACTCATTGTCCTCATGCCCCATATGCACGGAGACCCCAAAACGTCTAGGTGGCAACATACTCAAGGGCGGGGATCTGAAAATGGTTATATAATAACCGTGAGAACGAGTCTCAATAAGCAACATCCTAGACCTCACCTAGGCTAATACGTACCCAGATAAGTCTAACATGCAAATCACCAGACAGTACAATCAATTTCACATGACAAGCTTACCTCGCCTCGAATCACGAGCCAACCTTGCACATTAGTTCGCACATGATAATGCAAGAATAATTCACCATCATATCACGATCACCCGGCACACACACTTTCCACTCTCATTCAATCAATCCATCCAAGCAACCACACGCATCATTAGCCAATTCAATCAGTCACATCGCGCACACGGGTCCAATCAACCTTCCTAGCACGGCTCACAAGCCACACCATTCGATCAAAACCAATGGCCGCCGTCAACACGTCCCAAGCCATACTATTCAATCAATTCCGGTGGCCGCCGTTAACACGTCCAAAGCCACATAAATTCAAGTCATTCTAATGACCGACGTAAACACGTCCCGGTCTAACACACCTTTAACGGGCTACTGTCAACACGTCTCAAGCCCGCATCCAATTGACCCATCGGCCGTTCATGCCTTCACACGGACCGCCATCAACACGTCCCAAGTCCATAGCCCTCCGATCGATCCGAGCTTAAAATCGACAGGCAAGCACACACCATCCAATCAATCAATTCCACGCTAATTACATCAAACATTCCATATTCACAGGTCATCCCAATTCACATTTCGCCACCTCAGCATACGAACCCGACGTTCAAGTCGGCCACGCACAATCATCTAATTCAAACATAATGATCTAGCCCAATTCAAATAACGCAATTATAACGTAATATAATTAAATTAAATCACGCCCTAGCCGTTCTAATCAGAGACAAACCTATAAAATACCCAAAATACTAGGTAGGGTTTAGGAAGTCACTTACAAAGTTTTGCCCCAGGAAAAGTCGGCTCGGGCCTAAAATGGCTCAGGTGAACAGTGTCGTACTCGGCACGGGCGAAGGCGTGACAGGCGCGGGGCTCGGCCACGGACTTGGCCACGGGCACAGGCACAAGCACGGGCGTAGGCATGGCTCAGGCACGGACACGAGAGCGAGCACGCGGCTGGTCGCGTGGGCGACGAGCCGGCCACGGCTTGGGTTGGCTGCTCGGGGCTGGCTGGCTGGCCGGGGAGGCGACGGTGGTGACGACGGCGGCGGTGGCGGCGAGCTGGAGGGGGAAGGGACAACCGGGATGAGAGAGAGAGAGAGAGAGAGAGAGAGAGAGAGAGAAGTCGGGGCTGAGGGAGAGGGGCGAACCGATGGCGGCAAAGCGGCACGGCGCGGCTGCTGGCAGGGTCGGGTGGTGTCGGGCTAGCCGACTGGAGCGACGGTGAGCGGCGGCAAACGGTGGAAAGCCAAAGGGAAGAAGAAGAAATCGGCTGAGGCAGGTGGTGCGGCTGTGGGGGCGCTCGGTGGTGGCGACGACGACGCTCGGGCATCGGGGTGGCGCTGGGGAGCTAGCTGAACGGCAGGACGACGGCCGGGACTTGCCGGACGCGGCGGCGAGCCGAGCTCGCGCGCTCGAGAGAGAAGGTAGGCAGCGTCGGGTGGAGCTGGAGGCGATGCAGCGGCACGGCGACGGCGACGGGTGGAGCGGCGTTGGCCGGAGGCGGAGGGCGGACGAGCGACGGCCGCGGAAGTGTGGAGGAGTTGCGGAGGTGGGCGGGAGTCGGGGAAGGAGGGGTGAATGACTAGGCGATGGGGGCGGCCGGCGGGACTGCAGTGGCTGGTCTGGCGGCGGCGCAACCCAGTCAGGCTTCGGAGGTGCGAGGTGGACGACGGGGCAACCAGCTGCGGTGGCAGTCGGCGAGCAGAGCAGAAGCCGAACCGTCGGGCCAAGAGAGAAGGAAAGGGAGAGGAAAAAGAAGAAGAGAGAGAGGAAGAAGAGAAAAGGGAGGAGAGAGAGAGATATGCATGGGGAAGTAGGGGAGGTCAGACGTGCAGGGGGTGGGTGTCTGCATGGGGTTTGTGTGCCCCGCTGGGGAGAGAGAGAGAGAGAGAGAGAGAGAGAGAGAGAGAGAGAGAGAGAAAAAAAAAGAAAAGAAAAAAAAAGAAAAAGAGAAGGAGAAAAAGGAGGGGCAGACGCAATGAGGAGGGGGAAAGCGTGCACGGGGTGGACGTGTTGGAGGAGAGAGAGAGAAAGAAAGAGAGAGGGAAAGAGAGAGAACAAAGTGAATTTTTATCATCGAGCGCGATCTAACAGACACGGTTTAAATTCGGAAAATGGTCTAACGGTCCACGAGAAACCCTAAATAATAACCTAGGTCAAAAATAAAATAAAAATAAAATGACTCAAAACACACTACGAGGGAGGTCTACTAGTCCAAAGTCTCGGTCCAAAAATTCACTTTTCACCTATTCCTGGCAATCTCGATACTGGCCACAATAATATCGACACCGTCCAATTTATTTCGATCCGAAACTCCCCGAAATCGACTGCCAAGTTTGGAGTCTAAATAACGGCCAAATTCGATTGAGTGCGATTCTAGAAAAATATCTATTTTAAAAATAAGAACCCGAGAGTGATTAGTTCCCGGGCGAGATTCTATTATAAGCGCATTGACGAATTACACGTTTTATAAAATCTCAAAAATGGGCCAAAAATCCAGAATGTCACAGCAGTTGTTCATTCTTCTGTTTATCATCTCTAGCATATAAGTGATATCTCATACAACTGGCGTATTACAATATCTCTTTGTTACATGTTGTTTTCCACAAAAGTTTCAAAAATCTTCCAAAACAACTTATTCACCCCCCTTTAGGTTGCATAGTTAGTTCCAGCAGAAATGTCATTCCATCTCTGCCCAATTATATACCGAGTTTGGTGGCGGGAATACCAAGTAAAACGTGGTTTTTGACAAAGACAAAGGAAACAATCATAGCCTTAAAAAATCATTTCTACTTGCTTCTTCGCATTGGACCACAAATCGGCCAATATGTTCAATGGTAGATTGGTCATCCTCACTGAAGAGTGTCGACGAAATACATTTCAAGCTATGGATCAATGAGTAAATTGGCGAAGGTTGTGAAGGATCCTTTTTTGATTCTTGGACAAGAAATGTGAAATATAAGAATTAAAAGTACTAAGATTGAAGGCAATCGCATCCAGCCATGTACAATTCTTGAAAAGGTAAAGGTGAATAGGAAGATAAAATCAAACAACCGATGTTCTATTCAAGTATTTATACTACTGACGACAGTTAACAACCGTTGAAAGAGAAATTAAACACAACCCTCATGCATCCTACAATTCAGTGACTTCTACGTGCAAACAGTTATTCACAAGTAACCGACTCCACCATCGGACAGTCATGCTCCCGCTACTTCACCGATCATGTCGCTTCCACCACTACGACGATTATATCTTCTCCATTTCTTCACACCAACTGCTCGTCAGCTTCTTGTCTCTGTGATTTTCTTGGCTCAACTACTTTGACATTTATGTAAATTTCTCCCTTTGCGAAGATCTCTCCGACGGTGCGTTTGGAGTTGTCGGACTCACCATCTAAATGGTAACTTCATCTTCCTAACAATTATATCAATCGTGGCTGGCTGTCACTTGAATGTATCTTCACTTGTTGATGTTTAATCTTATACTTAGCCAATTTCATTTATATCTTTCGTCGGCCAAATGGGTTTTGTAATCGGTTCGGCTAATGTTGCCGAGTATCCTTATTAACACTTAGCCAATCTTTCTTTCACCGCATCTTGCTCAATGTAATTTAGTCTGAGTCAACAATCAATGATCAACTCATTTTTTGGTGTCAACAAGTTGGCTCAACTGGTTAGTCACAGTTCTTTAGTCCATCGTAGATAATTCCTTCTGATACTCGATTATTGTTGATATAAAACTGACTCACTCTAATTCAAAGGCAGCGAAGTGAAATCAAAATGTTTAGCAGAGGAATTTATTCTGAATTGGAGATCCTTGAACAATATTTTGAAAGATCTACGTCAAGGTGCAAAAGCTACGCATCCTGCCCCATCAGCTCTGGCCAATGATTCTCATGAAATTCGAAAATGACACATACAAGGAGAAATTTGCATATATTTGCAGCCTGAAAAGGAGAATGTTAAGAAAAGCAAAGCAATGTCCTCCTTTTCACTCTAGAGGACAAGGATCTAACGTTGGACACTTCATTTTGTCCACTGTGTTACATTGCTGACATGTAACTAAAGACCAGAACATGTAATTAATAAAACGAAAAACAGATAATGAAAAGTTTACGCAAATGGCCCCATTCACCCTTAATTTTGTTAGAATGTTCAATCCAAAATTTTAATATGACAGATGAAAGGAAGCCAAATGCATATAAAGAACATATAAATCCTGTAGACAAGGGATGTGGGATACTTTGACAACCCCTCTCAAATGCAAGCAGGATTGTGAATGACATGTGATTTAATGAACATAGGGTTGCACGTGCGAAATATACTAGAACAAAACCCGGGTAACATAGCGAAAAAATTGGCATGTGGGTTATTAAAATCCTCAAATTACTATTTAATAACACCTTTTGTGTGAAAGCTTTTTTACCCCGCCGGTGGCTGTAAATAAATATCACATTCAGCACTTCAGTGTCGCCAGCACCTGCAGTGCGCCACTATTATTGGCGTGGGCAGCAAATTACTCACTTTTCGACAAAATGATTGTCCATTATAAGCTTGAACGCTTGTGAAATGCGATAAGGAGTTAAGAGGCCCAAACATCTCATGGGTCCTCCCATCACCCATCAACTCAGTCGTTAAGACCAACCACAACTTGTGACCTCAATATATCAACTTCTTGAAAAGTGCTTCTAGGACACCTATGAAGCTTGCTTAACGAGGAAATGTTTATTTTTCATACGGGAAAGTACCTCAGCTAATTCAATTTTAAGCATTTTAATTATGTCAATTTAATTCTAAATTTTTTAACAATTTATCAATTTAGTCATAAACCTTTTAATTGTGACAACTTAGTTATAAACATTCCGATGATTTGCCAATGTAGTCTTAACTTTTTGATGATTTGCAAATTTTGACGAAAATCACTAAGGTGGCGGTCTAGTTAGTATTGGCCGTCCTACATGGCATTACTAGTGTTGACATTGACAATTTTCACAATTTTCCGAATAATTTCTAATTTGTTCCTTTTTTCCTTTGATTTTCTTTTCTTTTTCTCTCCACCGGACCTCGGCAATGGCTAGTGGAGGTCACTCGCCGGCCACTGGTGAAGGCCTCGACGCCCTCACTTGGGCAAGGGTCTCCCTCGCTGGATCTTGCGAGGGCGACCCTCCCAAGGGGCCGGCAAATTACATTGATCCCTCATTTGATTACTTAGCAAGTGCCCCGAAAAATCCCTTTAACAAAATCCATATTAGATAAGCTGTCCTATCGGGTTGTAATATTTGAGCTGTAAAATTTAAACCGTCTTCATACACCCCATTTACTTTTACGTCTTGGGCTGCTTAATTAGGCATACACACGAGCCATCAAATATATACCTCCAATTATCATGCGACAAACTTTAAATGGTCACGAGCACTCTTTATATCAAGGCCGCGCTCCCCATCTTTACCAAGATCTTTCAGAATAACCATTTCTTTTGACTTTGTCGATAAAGTTGATCAAACCAGAAGGAAAATGCTGATGGGAAATATCCATTTGGGCGATGCGCTTTCAAAAGACTCTCAAAACGCAGAAGAAAACATCTCTTTTGCCTTTCCCAAAACTTTCAAAACCCACAGATCTGTATCTCTGGGTTGGTCCATTACAGATCCCTCTCTAAAGCATCTTTGTTTGTTCTTTACCTTATGATCCGTATCCCAACTTTTGAAGCCCATCAAATTGTTGCTTTTATCTTGTTCATTCTCTTATGGACTTTGAATAGGAGAGTGTGTAGACGTTTATATCTACACTGCACGTGCATTTGGCTGATCACGTGCGATACCCAAGAAAAAGACAAACAATGGACATTGATAGAATGGTGTACAGTACATGGTGTGGATGTTGAACAAGGGTTATGGTTCTTTTGGCAAGAGAGGGTAAAAAATCTTTTGCAATACAATGAAAGAGAGATGAGGCAATACCATTTTAGTATTACCATGCTAGTGCTCTCATTCTTAGGGTAGGCAGAATTTTCGTCATCTATCATGCAGCAAGCGAAAATTTTGTCTGATTTAATGATATTTCGCATAAGTTAAATGGATACGATAATATATTTACGTGCTCTTTTTGACCGGGATCATAGTGTACGAAAAATGTTTTAAGTGATGAGCATGTACTTATCAAATTCAATGTAAAAATTCAATTAGTTTTACCTGTTTTATTTGAATGGATTCAAAAATATCCTCCCAATATATTTATCACTATATTCCCAGGTACTTTATCTCTCTTTGTATAGCAACTTTACTTAAACAGACATTCTTTCTTGGTTGCTGGCATCGCTGCCTCACAGAGCTTTCCTTTCTTGTAATGTTTATTAATTGCATTTATGGACATGCACGAGCAAGCAGGGGGCAGATCATTAAGTAGGAAAGAACGACAGAAGAAATCAAAACTCCCGGTCAAACTTTACTTGTGTTAGGATTTTAGTAGAAAATGGAAAGAAAAGCCATTGGAGAGTGGTGGGTTTTCCTGTGGCAAAACTTGGAAAGCATGTCACAGTTTCTTTCTTATTATCTACCAGTCAAGCTCTCTTCTCTCTCAAAAATCTCTCTCTCTCTCTCTCTCTCTCTCTCTCTCTCTCTCTCTCTCTCTCTCCAGGCTTTTATCTAGAAGCAGGGAAAGAGACGTTGAAATGAGAGAAAAGAAAAGGGTAAGACGAGAGAGAGGGAGAGAGAGAGATGGATCCAAAGAGAGTTTTTGAAGACATCGATGCGATACTTAAAGTAGGAAAAAGCAGAGGTTTTTTCCTCTGAAGAAGAAGAAGTATAGAAGCCCCTCTTGATGTGTACATCTCAAAACCTTCATATCTTTTTTTTTCTTGACTCAGTGTTTTTTTCCCCATATGTCGCTTTCATCAAATAACCCACCCTCTGAAGTAGCCTGTGTTTTCCTTCTGCCCTCTCCTTGACTGACAGTTCATGGAAAACAAGAAATGCAAAAGCCCGAAAAAAAAAGAGAAAAAAGAACATCAACAATCATAATAACTTCATCAAGTGACATGATAACCTTTCTTTTCGTAATCATAGCAGTCGCACTTTTTTTTTTGAAGATTAAACGATGCGTTATATCATGTTGCAATTTTTTTTCTCTTGCAACGAATTTCCAGTGAGATTTTAAGGTTCGAATCATCGTTCTTTTGTGTCTGGTTGGTGGTACTGTATTTTCTCTTTTCTTAAGCAGTTTCCGTATAGAAATCAAAGAAAACATTTTCAGCCTCCAGAGTCAGTGTCGTGTACGTATCACCCCATTAATGGGACTAGAAGCAAGAGAAAGCCCTAGAGCCCAAAAGGAAATCGTCAACAATGAAAGACATAGCCTCTGTCAACTGTGACTCTCTTCAGCCTTTTTTTATCAAAGGAACTGAAGCCATAGCTATCAATGACCTCTCTCTCTCTCTCTCTCTCTCTCTCTCTCTCTCTCTCTCTCTCTCTCTCTCTCTCTCTCTCTCTCTCTCTCATTTATGTAACTGAACATCCAGGCATCAAAGTCAGAAGGAGAGAATTAATCAATAAGTGACAGGAGAGACCATGGATGCAAGCAAAGATCAATGATGCTGAAAGTTAAGTTTGGACTTAAAGCTTTTGATGATATCACTCTAATCAAGATATAGCCCACCTGTATTAAATGGTTAGGAGGGGAAAAAGATATGTACAGATCACAAACACCCATAACGCACGCACGCACATAACTCTCATCAATATATATCAGACTCTGAGGGCAAGAAGATAATTAAAGCGAAAAAAAGGGGAAAAAAAAGAGAGAAAAGAAAACCTCTTCAAAAATAAACTAAAGGAAAAGGAAAAGACAAGAAACCTCGGCCTCAGCTTCTTCAAATAATGTAGGAAAAACTGATCATCATCATCATAATCATCGGCAAGAACCTTAACAAGTCGAAGGAGGCATAAGATTCAACCCTAAGTCATCCTTCTCCGACACCAAACGAGCCTTGTTGGCCTCCATGTAACCCACCGGACTCGAGTTGTACTCCGGGCGCAGCCGCTTCTTCGACAGAAGTGGCACGCCGAAGAGCTTCATCTTGTTCATGACCAGCGGATCTTCAAGAATGGTTAGAGAGCTCTGTGTCACGTTGCTGCTACTGCGGACGACCGGCTTGACGTGATTGCTGACGACACAATTATTATTGTTGGGAGCCGCAATGGCATTGGCGTAATTATTGTAACCAAGGAGTTGGTTCGAGGGCTTTTGCACCAGAGAGGGCTGCGACCACGAGTAAGTGCTGGGAGCGACAGGCTTCACGTGGTTCTGGACGAAGTAGATGATGTCGTTGTAGAGCTTCTTCATGTGCGCGAGCTCGGACATGAGCATGTTGTTGCTCCTCCGCAGCCTCTCGTTGTCCTCGGATAGGGCAGTGACGGCGGAGCTGCCGTAATTGGCGGCGCTTGCGACAAGCCCCACGCTGTTGTTGTGGCCGCCACAGCCGCTTCGGGGAGAAGAGAGCGGTGGTGGAGGGGGAGGGGGCGGCGAGTCGCACCAGTGGGGGGAATGCTGGTCGTCGGAGTCGGAGGGAGAGATGCTGAGGCGGCTTGGGAAAGGGAAGAAACCCGAGGTGGGGACGCCAAGCGGGGAGGCGGAGTGCGGGTGGTGGTGGGTGAGTTGGGGTTGGGCGGTCTTGCGGCGGTGAATCTCGCAGAGCAAATGCTTCTCGCCCTTCCTGAAGAACTCGTTGGCGAATTCCCACCTGTCTGGCACTATCTTCCTAAAACCCTAGTACATCAAAGAGTCCAACAAGAGGCAACAAAAATCAGCTATAGAAATAAGACATCACTGAATGTGGCAGCTAAATCGTAATAAAACCCTAACAAAAGGACTACTGATTGAATCCGGTTTCACAATTCCAGGGTTTTAGAATGAGAGAGAGAGAGAGAGAGAGAGAGAGAGAGAGAGAGAGAGAGAGAGAGAGAGAGAGAACTTGCACGAATTTATCTCTTTCACAGACAGAAAGAGAGATGTAAGAACTGAAAAAAAAGCAACAAAGAAGAAGAAGACCCAGGTGAGTGCAACAACAACCCATGTCAAGAAACTGTCCAGTTTGCGAGTGCAACAAAAACCCATGTCGAGAAATTGCTCAGTGAATTTGGGTAATGAAGTTTTGCATTGCCAATCTGATATGAAACAGCGGGGGTCTTTATCAAGAACATTTGAGGTAACAAAGATTGTTTGGTTTGAGAATTGCTTAAGTTGATCATCAGTAAACACAGGAGTGCAGGGACTTGGCAAAGACAGAAACATACGTAGGTGTTGAGCTGGCGGACGAAGCTGGAGAAGTTGTTGTGCTTGAAGTAGTTGGGGAGGAGATCGCGGGCGAACTCGGGGGGACGCCACACGACGAAGGTGGAGTCGTCGTCGCCCCACGACACGATGTGGTCGGTGGCGGGGTCGTCCACCAGCTGGTATGTCTTCGTCAGGAACGGCGCCGGAACTGCCTTCTGTGCCTCCACCGCCACCAGCAAGCCCTCCCCGCACTTGTCCACCATAAGCTGCGCCATCCCTTCTTAGTCTATATCGTCTATCAACAACCCTTCTTTCTTCTTCTCCTTTAAGAGAGAGAGAGAGAGAAAGAGACTCGGTTTGCTTTGGTCGGGGGAGGTGGAGGAGGAGGAGGAGGAGGGAGGGTGATGATATTGAGAGAGTGACTTTGAAAGATCAAAAATGGGGGAAGAAAGATAGAGAGAAGGGAGAGGATTTTGTTTGGGGGAAGTGCAGGAGAGGAGGGAGGGTGATAGTGAGTGTGACTTTCGGAAGATAAAAATAGGGAGGGAGAGAGAGAGAGAGAGAGAGAGAGAGAGAGAGAGAGAGAGAGAGAGAGAGAGTATAAAGAAGAAAAAAATGAGGTCAGACAAGGAGGCGCTGCAAAGTAAATACCACGTATAATTAGTCCCATTCAAACACTCAATTTATTTTTTTTTGTTTTTGATAATCCAGGGAACCCCGCACGGCCGACGGCCGGAGAGTAAACACTCAATTTGTTTATATCTATGTTATCTTACAAACCCATTTGATAAATCCATTGGGATGTCATCTTTAGATCCATCAACGGTAAAGAAAAAGTTCTATTTCGAGCACAAATATTTTCGTACTACACAAAAAATAACTCACGATATCCAATACTCTGTAAACTTCTCGTTAATTGCTTTTTATAGACCATAACTTTAAGTGGTCAGTTTTTATGTCTCCTAACATTAGTATGGACTTTAGTCATGGATTTCATTTTTCATTCAAGCAACTTCAAATCAAGCTGTTCAAGTCAAGCTGCATTTGCGGTTGTTTAACATGAAAATTGGACACAGTATGCTTAGTCTTCACTGTTCATGCAAGTGACAGCAACATTATTTCTAGAGTAATCCTAGTTTTGACTTATTATTTTCGGGTTGGGGGGCTATCCTTTCAAGGTTAATGGGGAGAAAGCAAGAAAACAAGTAGGCGATATTATTATTTATGTAGGGATTTAAGTCCTCGGTTGAGGAGAGAGAGAAGGGAATATGTGTCTGTCTGTCTCTCTAGGACTGTGTATTAAGGGCATTTCAAGACAAACCCGTGACTCTCTCTCTCTCTCTCTCTCTAGGCTCTGACATGGATCCCGCGCATATGCACTTAAAATCAATCACAGGGACTATGGTGTACCCGAGGCTCTATTCGGGAAAATTTGCCTCTTCCACTTCCATCTCCCTCCTTTGAACAAGAGAAATCGTCACATCGAGAGCAAAATCAATTTAAGATGAAAGAAGACATTCTTTGTTTCAATGATCTGCAGTGTAAGATTTTACTAGTATTTTTATGTCTTATAATTTTGTTGGAGTGAATTTAAGTTATATCAACAAGTTCGACCATCTGTTAATTATATGTGAAAATGAAAAAAGAAGACCACGCGCTCTAAGTAAGGTATGAAAGGGCTTAACAGAAGTATTCTATCTATTGCGTAGCTTGATCGAATGTATAGTCCCAGTTTACTCATCATTTTCGTATGAAGCTATAGATAGGGGATCAAATTGGATAGTCTCATCTTTTTGTTCATAATATAAACCCATTAAGTTGTGTTCATAATACGTTGGCTAAACATGGTCCAATCATTACTAATGATTATGAATAACTTCTTACGACTCACATTTTCGTATCTCGAATGATATGATTCATCAAACTTTAGGGTTTTCTTATGTCCCATGTGCTAAATTGAATTATCCATTTTCATGGGTGATTTTAAACTCTGATTTTTCGTTATATTCGCATTGTCGCCGGTGACCTAGGTTGTGCAGGAGTCCTTCCATAGCCACTTCTTAGGAGTGAGACAGATCGGAAAGGAGCTCAAAAGGGCAATCTCGTCACGCCGTGCGAACTACCCTCACATGGAAATCTGATATCGATTAACTTATTTAAGTGGTACAAAGAAATAAGACGAAGCTTCACTTCACGCCAAACCACAGTGTATGTGTGTCCTGTTCTGCGGAATTTGTAGCTTAGCCTTTGTCCTTTTAATACTACCAACCCTCTTCTCTCTCTCTCTCTCTCTCTCTCTCTCTCTCTCTCTCTAGTCTCTTCCCAATTTCGAATCCCATCATTTTCTACAACGAAACACAACACACTCACTAGATCAAACAGTCTGAAATAATAAGGTAAAGGATACATCGAACTACGTGATGGGATTTAAAGCCTGCTTCTGTGTGACGACATTTCTTCTCTCCTTCTCCTTCTCCTTCTCCTTCGATTTCTTCTCTCTCTCTCTCTCTCTGTCTAGACAATAGTCCGAACTTCAATATCGTCATGTGTACACAACACATGCTCTCTGGCCACTACTGACTTTACTCACTTACAACAGCTACCTCACCTCTCTAGCTTCTATTTCTTTCTCTTTTCCTTTTTCTATGTCTATTCTGCCGTTTTTCCTTACAATATTTTGGTGGGCTGTTATCTGTTTTTTTCTCTTTTTGTTGGGAAATAGTGGGTTATAATCTGTAGACTTCTTTGAGGCAACAACTTTAGCTCTTGCCGACTCGACTGTTCTAATTTTTTAGCTGATCTGTATCAGGTGACTGCATTATTGGCACCAAAAGTTTCCTAACATCTAAAAAATGTCTCAGCTTTTCTAATGTGTATGTGAACTTTGCTTTTTAACGCCCCAAGAAAATATTTTGTTATTATATATAACGAATAGGCTGTGTGAGGTTTTCTTGATATCTATCTGCCCTAGGGCCTCCTTTCCCTTTCCCTCCCCCCCTTATTTCAAGGAGAGGCATGGTTTTTTTCAATGCCTTTTAACATTAAATGATGACCTCTTTTATGACTAAATTGTGCTTTGCCTATGGAATTAGTCCTAAAAAGAAAGGAAAAAAAGACAGAGGAAAGAGCAAAGGATAATCAACAGGTAGGCCAGTTATTTTCTCACTTCTATAAATAGAATATCATATTGCTGGAGACTCTCATTGAAATGAGTGGTTATGTGAGGGATCCTATAAAAGTGAGAAAACACAAGATTCATTGGTGATTACTAAGTGACAAGAGGGGAGGAGGGTAGGGACGGAAGACAAAAGCCCGAAAGTGAAACAATAGGAAAATGATGACTAATTATTTCGCATAGATACTCATCTGATTATTATGATCATTTCTATGATGCTCATTATTTTTAGGATAAAGTTTGAGGCGCCCCCCTTACCCCCACACCATATAATTTCTCACTCATCATTTTATCGATTGCCTCAAACTAGGGATGAATATTTCTACGCATTGTGGATCTTCTCTTAGAAGCTTTTGAGAATCTTATCCAAGAAGCCAACGCATCTCCACTTCCCAAAATCATGGTATTACACACCATGATTGATCAAATTTAGGGACTCAGGAAATAGACCTAGTTTTCTTTTAAGTTGTAATGTAAATCACAAAAACTTTTGCATAAAGAGAAATTAAAAAGAGGGCTTTTGCTTGTGAATAATCTTTTCGAGTGTTAGCATTGGAACTTCTGCTCGTGAAAGTATTATCTCTCTTATCCCAAATACGAAATGATATTCTTTTAAAAAGTTTATAGTTTATGTCCATCGTGGTTGCACGTAACGAAGTTTTTCAGATAGATAATTCTTCAAAGGGGTGTTAAAACATATTAATAGATGGAACATAGCTACCAAAAACGGTATCAGTATAACACAAGTGATATCATTATCATATTTTAAAAATAAATATGCCGTATTTAAACAAAAATAAAAGGTATCTTCAAACTGTGCTCTGCTCTTGTATGTGATTTTTAATATAAACCTTCTGAACTTCTACTTCCCTTTGTTCTTGTTCACACCTTCTTACCCTTCTGTGCTCTGCGCAAATGTGCAGCGGCTGACAAGGGGACAGTGCTGTTTATTGTTCATCGCCCTTGTTTGCCATTCTCGTGATTCTTATTTTGTTCGTTTCCTCTGAGAGAACCATATATATGATTTTTCTTTTAATTTTTAAATCATAAAACCTTCTGTTCATGTTACATGTTCTCATGTAAATTTGGGACTTTCTTCCATGTTCTCTCCCTCAAAACACTAGTGCAGATGCTCCCACGAGGACACTTCTTCATTTCCCTGGAAAAAAATTTGTTTGAAGTTGTGTGAATGAATAAAGCAAAAGTTCCAAATATCCACTTGCTAATTGTAACCAGGAAAAGAAAAAAAATTGTTATTTGGCTTGTCTAATTCAGCTGCATCTGATTGTTGCCATCAAAGTTTTATTCAAATCTAAAAGTGAAGTACAGGCCTGTTGAGTGTTTCTCATTTACATTTCAAAGGGGGCAATTACAATTTTTAAAATAATAAATCACATCTTCATCGATCAGTTTAAACTTTTAGAATAGTCAGTAATGGTCTCACAAAATTTCAATTGGCATTAAAGCAGGAGATCTTGAGTAAAATCTTTTCGGACCCTTTATTTGCCTCATCCATTATATATTTCCGCATTTTAGTATCAGCGAGCAAAAGTACAACCTACACGTGAGGGAGTTAAAATATTTAAAGACAAAAATAGATCTTTATCTATCGAATTAAGTTTTTTAGAGAAATCCTACAAAACTTTACAAAATAAATAAGCAATAAACAATGTGTTTCCGATGATTATACTTTGGACAGGTTTAGTTCTAGTCATTCAAAGATTGAGAGAGGTAAAAATTATAGCTAATCAAGTTATACACTTACTAGAAAGCTGATTAAGTGAGAATCATGGTTGTAATGCGATCCAACTTGGTATAAAAAGGTACAACAATTGTTTATCGACCACAAAGATAGTACGATGGACTTGAGTCAATTCAAGCAACACAAATATTTGAGGAAATATAGCCATTTTACTGCTTTCAATAATAGGCATCTGAGTGTAGTAATTGCAAAATGTGAAGGTTCTGAATGATTATCCACCATAAGTTCTTAATCTTCCCATGAAAGGCAAAAAAAATCATGTCACAAAGCTTTTTAGCTTCTTTGAGTGTATAATAGTAAAATCTGTCTAATTGCACTTCAGAGACAGAGAGAAAGAGATTGGGGTCAAGCCTTTCTTTTTCTAGATTTGCATAGTTGTGGAGTACTGTTGTGGACCATCTTTCTCTCTCTCTCTCTCCCTTTTACAAGTTGTCAGCAACTTCACACAGATCCTTACCGAGCCCACCACAATCACCCCCCAAGTAAAATAACTCCAAAAGGCATTCACAAACCTACCTCCCTCTATCTCTCTCTCTCTCTCTACAGAGAGAGGCACGAAGATTCTATTCTAGTTTCTAAAACCAAGCGAAAAGTGAACCCCACCCACACACACACACCCTCCCCTCACATGACCCTTTCAAATTTTTGTCCCACTAAAAACCTGTAAACTGGCAAGAAAACTATATTTAAATACACATGCATCTCCTTATGCGAGAATTTCAAGGAGAGACAGCTTAAAACACAGAGCGAATACAGATAAGAATATACGCCAACGTTTCCTTCTTTACAAGAAAAAGAAAAAGGATAATGATGGATATCCTTGCCCCTCTCTCTCTCTCTCTCTCTCTCTCTCTCTCTCTCTCTCTCTCTCTCTCTCTCTCTCTCTCTGATTATTTAAATCCTCTCGTCTAAAGTATGGAAGAATCAAAGACCCTTCGTTTTAAAACGACAAGCTACAAAGGTTTCTTTCTTCTCTCTGTCTCTTCTCGCACTCTCTTTTGTCCTTATCACTGCACGGCGAGGAACACAACACCACCACCCAACATCTTCATGCCATTCAAAAGACAAAAAATTGTTCAAAAGAAAAGGTTATTTTAGAAGGAGGCAGTGTTCCAGATGCATGTGCACCAGAAACAGCTCAAAAAGAACACAAAGCCCCCCCCCCCCCTCTCTCTCTCTCTCTCTCTCTCTCTCTCTCTCCATCTATCTAAATCTATGTCTAGCTAGCTAGAGTATAATTGAATATAAACTGGTGGGCTCGGTCAAAGAGGTTTCAAACTATTCTCTCTGCAGCAATTAGGTCGTTGCTTGTGTCACGAGGCCTTATGGGCGTATGGATCCCACGAGGAAATGGCATTCTGATTTTAATGGACCGGACAATAATAAAGCACCCGTTCCATTATTATATTTTGTCTTTCTGGTGCATTTCATGCAGCGATTGATATGTGTTAAGGTTTGTCCTTTGGTGTGGACGATGAGATTGCCATTTTATGTCCCTGCGCATAAAACCACCTTCTTTACCATGTCAGAAATTGCTAAAGCGATGATCCTAGAACACAAGACAGGTCACTGTTCATGGATTAAAAACCACCCTTCCCCTTTGCACATACGTCTTCAGATAGAGACTTCTTGTGGTAGTATTATTTACGGCCAATAGAGTTTGTACAGAGGTTAGAATTAAGACCCTTTTTCAGGAAAATATTGATAAATTGACTATAAGCTGGTACAAAATTTGAAGGGTCGGTCCAAATCTATGGTTCCGTTTTTATTTTCTTTCTTTTTTCCTCTTTCCCCTTCTTTCTTCTTGCCCATTTTTACACTGGTTTCTGTCCATCCCATTCATTGCCACTCCAACGGCAGCGGGCAATTAAAAAAGTGACATAACATGATACCTTCTAATTGCGAAGGGGTGGAATAATATATAGATACAAACCATAACAATATGTTGTCACAGATAAATGATGTTAGATGATCATTACATAACCGTATATGACATTATAGTCCACATTTGCTGAATAACGATATTAGAGGATTATTAAAAAATTACGTTGAGTGGACTTGGCTTCGGTATATGATATAACTTCTATCACTAAATCATCTAGTGAAAAACCAATCAAGTCAAAAAGTTAGGTGTAATTTGATGAATAAGTGACTCTTTTGACAAGAGTCTATGGATATCTCATTGCCCATAGTAATGTATCCATCGACTCTCGTCAAAACAAAAGATAGACATTAAATGGTTACCAAAAAGAGAAGGAAGGATTCCGTAAATCTTGGAATTCGAAGATGATCTTTAAGAAATCACCTTTAACTATGTATAAATAGAGAGGAGCAACCGGAAGAGAAAAGAAACCATTTTACTCTCAAGAATATTTTACACGAATAAGTTGCCCACCTTTTTTCGCGCCAAGTCAATGACACAAAGATGATAAACCTACATGATATGGTTCGGATCCACTTTAAAATTAAATCCACGAAAACTCTAGCAAAGAACTTAATCAATGTGAACATTTATGTTGTAAAAGTGTTCTGCATATATTATTCTATTTTTCTTTCGAAAATTCAAGACAACACCAACATTGAGAATAATGTGATACATATAGTCTTAGACCTGAGTGACCTGAGTAACATACCGGCATCTTGGCAGTGCTGAGATAGAATGCAACCCATTCACACTCCAAATTTGTAAAACAATTTTTCAAAATGAGGTGGTTTTGTGTCTTATTTTTTTTTTGCATATTTCACGAGTACTAAGAAGATTGCATGAAGATGACATTAGACATACGAGAAGCTTGTGGAGATTTCGCGTCTAAGGATATTCTTATATTAGTTGTCACAAAAGGACATATGCCCATCCGTTAGGAGCATATAAGACTAGTGCTTGGATAACTCATGATAATAAGCTGTTTGAAGGGGATGCAAAGGACCGCACGCAATACATTATCTTTTCCTAAATTCCTTCCTTAATTACCCCCATGTCGAATGATAAGGGAGGATTGTTATCATCCATATTTATCCTGATGGAGGCGCAAGGATTGTTCAATATAAGGAGAATAGTCTAGAAGACGATTTTGTCCAAATTCAATGAGATGTCAATTAGGTCACGTAATAAATCAAGGTGTGTAGCTCTTATAGATCTAGTAGTTCTTGGAGAACTTCTTTATACGCCGGTTCCGTGCAAGAAAGTAGTTGAAGTCTAATTAGCCCACTTGCCAAAGTTCTTTTCCTTCTCTTCCTCTTTGGGCATCCAAAGCAACCGCCAAAAGTTGATTCTTGAATTTTCGACACACTACAACCTTACTGGGTGTATTGGTGTTTGTGAAAAGTAATACAATCTCTTACCTTTACCAAAAAAAAAAAAAACAATCTTACTGGGTGTATTGGATCTTGCCATTATCCAAGTTTTATGTCTACCTTCTCAACATTTTTGAAAATTTTCAAAAGCAAAAATGTTTAAGAAGTTTAATACCCAATTTGGGCAATTTGGGCAAATGGGTACGTGTGGGTTGTGAATAACAAAATATATAAAAAAAGCATGAAGTTAGGCGTTAATGGGTAACCCAGACCAAGTCGAGAGTACGCATATGATAAAACAATTTATTAGACAAAGTTGTGGTTTTGCATATTTTAAGAAAATTAAAGGGAAAAGTAGGGTTTCATTCCATGCAAAAGTTATAGTCGTCGAATAAAGAACGAAAGACTACAGAAAGCAGCTTCCTCTAAGCGTAATCTATCCTGCATGGGTTCAAAAGTGTTTCTTTATCACTAAAAAAAGGAAATTTGCATGGACTATAGTATCTTATCAACAAAAGAAGAGGAGAAAAGAAAATTTTAAAGCTCATTTTAACCTAACTTTAGAGATTTCATTAAAAGGGGAGAACAACAAGAGACGTCTTTCCTCCATTATCTTTTCCTTTCTTTGTGCTCTCCTTTTCCTTTTCTTTTCTTTTCTTTTCCCCTTTCTTTCCAAAGTCATCAATCCAACATTCAACTTCTACGCTAAAAAGAAACCCTAATACTATAAACGTGAGACAGGACGCGACATACCCATGAAAGATTAGTCGTATATTCTACGAAACACTGCCTACGCTTTAAAAAGGAAAAAAGAAGAAGATAGAAAGAGATGTTCCAATTTGTATGATCGCCCTTTTTGATGTGATGTGGGAATTGGACCCATCAATCCCACTAGTAAAAACAACCCCCCTTTTCTTGATCGGTGCGATGATCAAGAACATGGCCGACCTAGCATGCATAAATCAACAGTGGGACCCAGTTCGAAGTTTTGGTACTAACACAATGTCTTCTTTAATGTTATGACCTAGACATGATTAACCAATAAAGTGTGGTCACCGAATGTCAAAAAAGACACATAGAAATGGTGGGTTTCTTATGTGTTTCTAATTTTCTGTCTTCCTTTTTTCTTTTTAACTTTTGTTTTTTCTCTTCATGGGGGTCGAGAAGAAGGGAACATAAAAGGCTGTTGGATCACATGCACATCACATTCTTTTTTCTTACCCCCGCCTTCTTCTCCTTCTCTTCTTTTGATACTGTGGCTTGATAAAAACGTTAAAGAAAAGGAGGAAAAAATAAAGGTTGTTTTTCGGGGGAGGGGGGGGGGTGGTAAAGAAGGGATCGACAAAAAAAAAAAATCCAAAGGAGTCCCCCACGTTTCAAGGCTGCTTCTGCAACTCCTCAATCCAAGGGATTCCGTGTGATGATCAAGACCAACTGGGTCCCTCCATCATCTTCAACACTATCATTTCATGCATGTTTTAATCTGATGACCCACCTCTCTCTCTCTCTCTCTCTCTCTCTCTCTCTCTCTCTCTCTCTCTCTCTCTCTCTCTCTCTCTCTCTCTCTCTCTCTCTCTCTCTCTCTCTCTATCTCTCTCTGTGGGGTTAAAGTGGCAAATTCTCTCCATTTTCTTTTTCACTTGATGACGTGGCTGGTATAGGGAAAGTGGGGATGAGGTCTCATTGAAATTTGTTGGGGGAATTATCATATAAATGATCAGATGGTGATCGGTTTAATATTGTGCATATATCATGGAATCATAATTTGCTGTGTTCCTTAGATCCAAACGATGTCCGGGAATCTGAACTGATTTTTGCCTATTTCTTTTCTCGAGATAAGGGAATTTTGTAACGTTACATAATTCAGGTAATGATGATGGTAATATTATTGCCAACTAATTATCCACTGAGGAAAAACCCTTTTTGGCAATTCAATCATGTCAGCCAAAAAGTGTCTGTGTGAGTTGATGCAGATCATTCAACCAGAGCGCACAAACTGGACATTCCATGATCTGCATCTCTCTCTCTCTCTCTCTCTCTCTCTCTCTCTCTCTCTCTCTCTCTCTCTCTCTCTCTCTCTCTCTCTCTCTCTCTCTCTCTCTCTCTCTCTCTCTCTCTCTCTCTCTCTCTCTCTCTCTCTCTCTCTCTCTTTCTCTCTCTCTGGGATGAGAATAATCAGGACTCTGCCTTTGCCAAAGGAAAAGGAAAGTATTTGTGGGTTCAATCCCACGCGCGCCCAATGCTTGTAAGCATTCACGTTCGATCATATTGGACCTAATTTCAATCATGTGCACAGTGAACATGTTTTTGTGAGCAAATGGTCATGGCCAGCAAATCCCAAGACAATGATATGTGTGAAAATCGGTGGTAAAAATGATAGGTTTTGTGAATGATTAGTCAATTTATATAGGCATCAATCATCTAATTTTGCGGGGGAGAGTAACCGACTCCAACTACTGGTCAAGTGCAACATGGTCTTTGACTGCACGGATAATACTTGTATGAGCTTAATCTATGATGGATATGATTAACATTTGGTGGATAAATTCAATTATGATGAGATAATCTACAACCCACTTACTTTCTTACGAGGACCAAGTGTAAATCCAACGTAAGTCCATGGTGTGAATAGCTGCGTACAAGCGCAAAGCGCCGCTTAAGGTTGACAGGATTTTGTGAGATAACAATAAAGCCATTGATATTTATGGTATCAATTATTGGGCGATAAAAGATCAACATCTGCACCAATTGAGTTTGGAGGAGTTGGAATTGTTTCGTTGGATGTGTGGACATTTGAGAAAAGAAAGGATTAGATGCTATTCAAGGGAGTGTTCAGCCTCAATTGAGGATAAAAGAGGCTTATCATCGGTGGTTTGGATATGTCGAACGATGATCTATGGATGCACCAGTCAGAAGATGTGGTCATAAGATAAGGACGGTGGGTTAAAAAGGGTGGGGAAGATGGAAAAAAACATGAAATGAGATCATGCGAAAAGATATGAAATAGCTATATCTTAAATGATTCAATACAAGATCAAACACAATGATATAAAAGGGTGTATAAAACCCAATGCATCTTAGTGAGATTAGAGTTAATTGTTATTGTTGTTCTTGCTATTATACCATTCTAGACAAGAACATTAATGTATCAAATGATGTATAAATATAAATGATTATGTATCTGTGTGTATTATATATATATATATATATATATATATATGTAAGGTGATGTTGACTAGGTCTTATTCATATAACTCATATACTTATTGGATCGGCTAAGACTTAGTCTATCCTCGATCCATGCACTTACTGGAAATCCTATCATGTTACCATCAATAACAAGTCAGACCGATCCACATAAATCAAGCCCCCAAAAGGAACACTCATTATGGTAGCTAGCTTCAGAAGGTGTGGGTTAGCTAAATGTATTTGTACCCACATGAAAGTTGAAAGAGAGGCCTATTTTCATTAACATACAAAATATATAGTCTAAAATCACCAAAGTAAGTAGTACAGAGGTGTCATGACATGTTTCCATATATAATAATATTAGAGATGCGAGATGGTTCACAAAATTTGTTAGGGGAATATTTTCCTCCGTATATCCTGTTTGGAGGAATAGTGCCTCTAACTTTTAGGTTGTAAACTCGCAAGTTATGAACACCTCTTGCATGCTAACTTAATAATATAATGTTAAATATATGTGATATTCATATTTGTAACTCACTAATCATAAGCATAGAGATGGAGGAAAACATGGCCCGGTTTTTGTTGCAAGCTTCTGTGGTAGAGTCTTCTTGGTGTTTGAATAAGATTTATGTGGAACAGACAATCGGTGTTTGTTTATCTCAAATGCTTTAAATTAAGACACATGTCTACTTATCCTTCTTAGTACCACATACATATGCGTACATATATGCCTTGATCTCAAGAAAGTGCTTGTAAAAAATAAGTTATACTACCAGTGCACGATTTACTTTGTTAAATCAATTTTTAGTAGATCTGACTGCATATAGGTATTATTGCTACTCTTCCTCGTATGATCTAAGGACATGTGGGCACTCATGTATGCAGTTAAAAAATGGAATGACTATGACCACGTATTTATTTGGGACTCCACCAAAATCCAATTCAAAGGGAATTGTACGACACCTGATGAAAAGAAAGGGGAGTAATACAAAGTGAAGGGAAGCCCCTCATGGAGATGTGGCAGAGACCCCACTGATGAGGAAAAGAAGAAGAAGAAAAAGAAAGTAGAACCCCCCCAAAAAAACCAGCTTTATAGGGAATAAGGGAGGGTCTTTTGTTTTTTGGCATGATTGAACTGAACTGATGCAAAGTGCTTCTTCTTCAGAAATTCTTGAAATGGGGCAGTGCAAGAAAACAGTATTATAACTAGGGCTTTAGATGATTCCTTTTACGATAAAAGTGAGCGAGTGAGGGGTGAAATGGTGAAAAGAAAAGAGAGGAGAGAGAGAGAGAGAGAGAGAGAGAGAGAGAGGGCATTACATGAAAAGACACTGAGATCGGCTGAGGGTTTTGCGGTGGGGAGGTGGAAGTGGAGGTGGGAATAATAATCGTCATAATGATAGAGATTGCAGATAGTTGTAATCATGGAGGAAGGGCATATTCACTTTCCTCTTTGTCATCACTTTCTAGGGCATGATTAGAAAAAGTTGATCCATCTTCTCCTTTCCCATGAAGAAAAAAGCACTCTCACTCCCCCCTCTCACCACTCTCTCTTGCTTTTTCTCCTAATACTTCAAACCAACCCTTGCTTCCCACGAATTAATCTTTCCCCATTTACTGGTGAATTCAAAAGAGTGTTAAGCAAGCTTCATTAGGTGTAGGCCCAGCTTGACCTCTCTTATGAATCTCAAAGATTTTCTATTTCGAATAGTTGACGAGCCTCTTTGAATATTAAGGTCCTCTGACAGTCATTAAGGGTTCTGCAATGGACCACCAACATGGGTTTCGGCTTGCCTTCTAATCCGTGAGGATAGTGACACATTACGAAAATAAACAGAAAAGTCCTGAATATTTGGCATTAGTTTGTGAACTTACTCGTCCTGGATGAAGGTGGGGCAAATCCTAATAGACATGCACAAGGGAAGACTATCCCAATCGCCACAATCAATTCCATGACTCAGCTTCCTGATATTTGATTTAGGCACAGCCCTTGTATTCATCTACCCTATTGGAGCTACAAAACCTCAAGTAGTTTCATTGACCAATTAAGTCCAATAAGAGTTTGACGTTAGGAACTGATTGAGGTTTCGATTTCGATTTCTGTTTGTGTTGAAATGACGTGCAATCGGACAATGAAAATTGAAATGACAAGATCAGAAATGTCATTCACATATGTCATATTCAACTACTACAAGTCATCAACACATGTCATATTCTACATCACACATCAGGCATCGCATATTTCAAAATATACAGTCACTTATAATGGAGTCACTCCAATGCGAGAGATGATGGTGCATATATTTTGCATAATTGGTTGTTAACAAAATTCATTTTTTTAAAATTAACCAAAAGAAAACATACAATAGATGCAATTGAGGACTTAATCAAAGAGTTGTGATACCAAAAGGGCGTTAAAGGGTATTGAATCCGTCCCAATGCATCATAGGGTATTGAATCCCTATGCTTAACTAAACACCCGATTGTGCATATAGACTAATCACCATACATAAGTCACTTATTTTTTTTGAATATCCGCTTAAGAATTTTAGGTCTTAAGACCTACGTTAAATACAACCACTTGATGGCGACTCCTTACAGTTTTCCAAATTTGAATATCCAGTTTAGTAGATGACTCAAACATAGGGATAGGGAAGATAATATAAACTGGGGAGCCACAAATGAGCTATGAACATTTTAGGGATCTTAGTAAATTTTCAAATAGGATATGTCGATGGGTTCAGACTTGAGTTTCCATCTAGTGATCTCCTCATATGAAGTATCAAGAATTTGTTACGAGTCCCAAAAAATTTATGTTAGAGCCGATGGTTGATTTGCAACCCACTCCATATGCACGCGTGCCCGCGCGTTTGTATACATACATATGTATATTGATGTTTGGTAAATATCTCAAGAAAGGAATCTCATAACGTGGTTTTCGGACAACCTTCATGGTTTGGTTTGGCGAAAGGGACCAAAAGTGAAGGTTGAAGTTGTGTAGTAATGGTCCCAAGGCCAAACTTCATGATTTGGTCTAGCGGAAGAGACTAGAGGGAAAGGTGAGTTGTGGTTGTTGAGCTACCTTTCACGTAACTTGGTTGAGATTCAAGCTTTGAGACATGTTGATTTAGGAGGATACATCGATAACGGGGAGCTAACCCGACACTAGAGCTTCACATACAATGGGAAGATTGTTGATGTGCACTAGTGAGAGGCATTAGTAAAATCCCACATTGCAAATTTAATTTGAGGTGAAACAATTAATGTACCATAATTGGCTCATAATTCAGACTTAAAGTTTCTTAATGAAAATAAGTCCAACTAAATATGTTGATGTCTCCATAGTAAATTTTTATTCTGCTCCGATCTCTCACATGGAGGTCGACAATATTTTACGTTTTTTAGACTCCTTGATAGCATCTATTTTTATATTAGCAAATGGAAATTGCTCCATTGCGGTGCTATTAGTTCCATTTTTTCTTAGAGTATACTTGATCGAGGTGATATTCAATTGAAAATTTCTATAGAAAAGCGCTCTGATGATCTTATAAGAAGTTATCACATCATTTTTACGAAAGCAGTTTCAATTTTCCCTTATTCTTCAAAACATTTTGCTTTTGATGTTTAAATGTGCTTATAAATAGGAAGTTACTGCATCATTTTTCTTCGAGATAATTAAATTACATGCTCTCTTTCTTCATTTGGTTTCTCTTTGGAACTATTTTTTTCTCTATAATATTGATATCGTTTATTATATCAATGCAAAATATCACTGTCGATATTATTATCTTAATATTCAGATAAAATGACGAAAATCTTATTAGGTTGACCTAAGTCTTAACCTCATGATAGAGAAAGTAGAATCAAATGTTCTACCGGTGAGAGAAGGTAAAGGTATAGCCATGTGGGTATGTTGGCTCCCCTTTTTTTTCATCCTTAAAACTAAATTAGAATTTTCTCAATATTACAAAACCATTTTTTTTTCAATATCAATCAGACCAAATATTGATAACAAGAGAATTACCAATACCAATATTAAAAAGTTAATATTGAGAAAATGAGGAAATTTTAATTCTATTTTCTACTCAAGATGAAAACTTTTTTCCTTCAAGACAAGCAAAAGTGTACACGAGTTGTGTGTATGTGAAAAATTAAAGCTTCAAAGATAAAGCCATATTATAAAATATGCAAATTATATAAAGGGAAATAAAAAGATTGAACATAAAAAGAAGTTGCACACATAAATGTAGAATTCGAGATTTGATCTTTTTTTTTTTTGGCATGCTATTTATAAGACAGAAAAAATACAAATTTTTAAAATTGAAATACATGAGAGATAAGATGGAGTTATAAATTTACGCATTTGTCCATTAATAGAATATTTATAAAGCAACTAATTGAGGATATTTTGAGGAAGAAAAAAAGGAGAGATCCCTTGAAAATAGGAGGTCCCCTTTGCTTCATATATATTATAATGTAGATAATATAATCAATGTAAAGTAAATAAAGTTTTACTAGTGACATACTCAATCTAGAAATATTTCCACACATATATATGCACACACACCAAGGAAGATGTATGTCATATTTTGTTAATAATCACTAGACCGGCTAATCTTATAATGATAACTAAGATATGCATGACCATGCACAAGTGCTATTAACAGTTAAACAAACGGAATTGTCCAAAAAGTCATAAACCTATCGTACGACGGCCAATTCGGTCCTAGACTTTTCAATTTGATAGAGTTAGTCCTTAATCTTTTAACAATTTGCCAATGTAATCATTCCAATCAATTTTATCAAAAAATTGCTGATCTGAATGCTACCCAACCCATGTAGCACGATCGGCACTAACATTGATGAGTTTTGCAATTTTTTTTTAATTTTCAGAACTTTGTTCCTTTTTTCCATTTCTTTTTTTCTTTTTGTCCTATTTCCCTCTGCTAATTCCCAGGTCCTTGGCAATGGCCATCAACCTCACCATATTTGAAGAGGCCGACCCTAGCCAAATCCAATGCCCAGCAACGTCGTCAACCATTGCCACGGCCTAATGACCGGTGATTGGAAATAAGGAAAGAAGAAAAAAAAGGAAAAAAATTCAGAAAATTTTAAATAATTGCAAAAGTCATCCACGTTAGTGCCAGCTAATCGTGCTACATAGGACGGTCGGCATTAACTAGACCGTCACGTCAATGATTTTCGGCTAAAAGTAGTTAAAATGACTACAATAACAAATCGCCAAATGGTTAAAATCTAAATTAGCCAAACTTCAACCCAAAAAAAAATTAGCTAAATTGAAAATTTTAAAGCTGAATTGATCGTCATATAATAGATTTAGGATTTTTTCGATAATTTTTCCGTGAAACGGACTTAGGGGTAATGCTTTGCATTTTGTGATACAAACCCAAACCTAAGATCTTACCAACAACTGTTCAACCATTTAGTGCCGGAGTAGATGCGCCATCATTAAACAAGTAGATTAAAAGAGCTTGCGAGAACATTATGTACAGTAAAAGATAGATTTTTTTTACCGGAAAATAATAAGATAGATTTCATCTTTTCATACTCTCACAACTAACAAATATATTTTAAAAATGCGAAATATGTAAAATACAAATACATTATGATGCTATACCTTGCTGACGATGTCAGAAATTCATTGGGCCTAAAGTTCCAATCTCCAGCAAAACTGCAGCACCTACGCACATCACCTTGAGGGTCGACATATAGTAAGCTAGTTACATCTCTCTGGCCCAAAGGAAAAAGAAAAAGGGGGAAATACAGACTAACATCTTAAGCATGTAATTTGACTAATTATAAAGCATACTAATTTGGTGCCACCTTCGTATTTACAAAAATGTCATTGAATTTCCCTTTTTTTTAATTATTTGTTGCAAGCCATTATTGTAAATTTAACTTTTATCGCTGGCTATATAGATTAAAACGGCTAGACAAAACGCATACCACTTATCCACTAATTCAAAAAAGCAGGAAAGTAACCATGCACATAGTGCGTACTTCAGAGCTAGTAAGCTATATGTGGAGGCATAACGCACAAGTTCGTCCAATTTCTTAATGAGTTTGTCTCCTGTTTGAGACCTGATAAGAAAATTTCCCAACACGTCTTATTACCCTTTCCTTCCAGTAAGAAGATTACTTATCGATCTCAAATGTTTTTAAATTTTCAAAATAATGCAAATATACATTAAGTTTATATTTCACCATCTATACGTTGTGGAAAGTTTTGAGTTTTTAGCATTACTTAAAAATTCGAATTATAAGGGTCATAAAACTTACAAAAAAAAAACAATAACAATTCAATTCCAATTAGGAAGGTCCAATGAGTAATGCTCCCAAGATGAGGAAAAGACCTAACTCATATTGCATGCGTAAGAGATACGGGGCTTCATAGAGATAAGGATAGTATCAATGTCAAATCCATTGCACGGCCCCCTAATATCATAACTTTTAAGATCAATCACTTTGATATAGAAACTTTTCAAAACCATTCGCGCATTTTACTCCAGTGACTTACCTTGCAAGAGAATCCGATGCAGCATTATTTTGACAATGAATCATTCAACGTGGCTCGCAAGTCACTTGAATGAATTAAAAATTTGACAAACCAACATCATGAGCCATAAGCCAAAGACTCGAAACAAATATTCTAGCCTTATCACCATTGTTCTTTGTTTACTTAGGATAGCAAAATGATGGAGCAAACACTTACTCTCCCTCTCAATAACATCAAGCCAACTTCAGTAAATATAGGTTTCAGATATTTAACCAATATATCACTCAAAAATCCACCAGAGAACCCAATTATGTAATTCGTGTATCATCCAGGTTTCACTACTTAAATATTGAGATGACTTTCTGATAACTCTTGAGGTCCTTCAAATAGAAGTCCAAGATTTATAGGACTACAATTGAAATAGGAATTGTGTCGTCACATTGAAAAGGAAGCGGAAATATTTCCAGACTACCGAATAAGAGAAACCACATAAGAACAAACATGTGCCATTACGAGTCTGTTCTAAGGACAAGCTAACAGTTAAAAACGTGCAACTCTCACTTACAAACAGAACGGGCAAGTTCTATGAGATCAACACATCACATGCTAAAAGAAAGGATCAAGATACAAACAATGCAGCAATTTCTAGGGTCGTTTAACATTTCCACACCATTTATATCAGTAGAATTGTGAGACCACTATCCACTTATCTGAAAGCTTAACTTGTTAGGTGGAAGTGTGACCATACTCTAAATGCTCTAACATTTTGGCCTAAATTTAAACCGTGGAGAGGCAAAGAAGGATATGAAGATCGATTCAAACACTAAATCTTCTGCTTTGATACCTAAAAACCTTGAGCCATTAGCTATCAGATGAAGGTATCTAATATTCAATTGTTCTAACACTATCATGACATATAGACCTCCATGCCATGAAACTTAGGTGACTGACATACAGGACAAACCTGAAGATTACTCTCACAGTATCTACAAAGGCAGAGATGCTTACAAGGTAGCAACAACATGCATACTTCATTGACTCTGCAAACTTTACAAATCATCCGTTTTATACCATTGGCGCTGTTGCAAAGCAGTTGACTGTCCGTTGCACGAGCATTGCAGCAAGAAGCTGTATCATGCACCTCACTATCACCACAACCTTCTTTACTATCTCTACTTTGGGCATGGATTTGCTGAAGATTAAACTTGAGGGTGGTGATAATGTTCTCACTGTATCTAGCCTGCTGTTGCCAAGCACCTGCTTCAACAGTGAGCTGTTCCATCTGTTCCTTGAGTTCCTTATTTTTCTTGTTTATGCTTTCTATTTCTCCTTCTTTCTCCCGGATTTTCTGAAGGACTTGGTCCTCAACAAATGAAATAGACTGAAGTTGGCTACTTTGAATCTTCTGTAAAATATTTTTCTGAAGTTGATCAGCCTGAAATTGGAAGAAAGACAGAGTTACCAACTTAGCCAATAGTCATTTTATAGATGCACCACCTCAGAGCAGCACACACGAAACTGGTAAGTTCAATTCAACATTAGCCGTAATGTCCAAGAAACAGAAAGAACACTTAATGCAAGCAATGAAAAAGATAAAACGAGCCAACTTAGATAGGATGCTCCAAATAAAGACCATCAAGTAATGCTGTTGCATCCGCTTCTTCTATGTGGAACAAAGTTTCTTATAATACCATAAAACTTTCACATTGGATAATAGAAGAAACACTGTGCAGGACAGAATAAACTTGAGTTTTGACCAGAGTACCAGAGTACTGACAACTTGCCACTCCAAGCTTGACACATATCATGCTTGCCCACATTTTTTATGTGTTTCCCAGGTGTCAAGACATCATCATAGTCCCCACACTCATAGCAGGTTCACATTCACCTATTTCTCTAATGCATTGTGCCTGAAGATTGATAAGTGGAAGAACAAGTGTACATGCACATCCATCCAGTGTTATTTTGACTGGTTCCACATCTGCATTTGACCGGTATGTAAGTCCAAACATTGCTTTCTTGTGCGCATTATATTTCTCTAATGCATTGTGCCTGAAGATTGATATGTGGAAGAACAAGTGTACATGCACATCCATCCAGTGTTATTTTGACTGGTTCCACATCTGCATTTGACCGGTATGTAAGTCCGAACATTGCTTTCTTGTGCGCATTATATTTTGCACTTGCACATTGGAAGGACTAGATTGCACTAGGTATGCATCAATCACATGGAACCCATTTCTAAATGTGAATTTCAGTGGCTCATAAACTGAACATGTACATTTATTTGATCTACTAGGTCTTCCTCAAAGTATCTAGAGCACATCATACAACATCAATTCCTCCACAAGTCCAACAAGATAATACACTCAGTCCCTTAATCCCAACTATAACAATGGCAGACCCATCCTAAACATTTTTTTGGGGCTAGTGCAACTTTTAATTTGCAACAAGTCTATTAAGTTTTCTAATAGATTTTTTTTAATAGCATTCTTACAGAATATTTTTAATCTTCCATATTACATACATATCGCATAAGTCCAAGGAAAAAAAGTTAAGTCACTGTGCAGATTAAATTCATCTAAAACTATCTAGACTCCATCTATAAGATATCTTGGACTGGTTATAGTACAAAGATAAGACTATTCACACAGATTAGATCACTCCACAAATTCAATATCCTTTCCCCGCACATAGAGTACTCGGGTCTCACCCTAAATTTAAGACGATAACATATTATGCTCTGTAAATTTAGATCTACTTACAGGTCAAATAGTTTCAATACTCTTGGTCTACGTTACTTGGGCTCGGATGCGAGAAACAAATTCAAACACTATCCAGTTGTCAAACTTGCCTAACACTCGATGTTGATGATAGAAGACTTAACTCAAAAGTGTTAAAAAATCGGACATGAGTACAGGATATGTCTATATTAGAGAAGAAAGAGCCAATGTTATGCAATACATCGTGAAATTCATTGAGTGAACTAAGTAATAATTTGGACCTATTCTTTTGGTACATTACTGGGCTACTAAAATGTTGGCAGGGAAGGCTAAGCCTTGAAACTCTTGCATATTTCAGAATATATATGGCCATTGTCCTGGAAAAGAAAGGTACCTAAGCCCCAAGGCTGCCCACATGAAGTTTTTATCCTCACAAATGGAACAAATTTGGGACCTCCCTCCATAACCACCCCCCACCCCCCTTCCTCCCCGTCTCACTCGTAAAAGAAGCTTCAAGAGGCACAGCTTCCAGGCAGGCCCAAGTTATATTTGAGGTGCCACCACACATATCTTGTACCCACACTAGACGGTAAGAGACAAGTCTAGCTGACAGAGAACTCCAAGATCTGTTATCATAGCATCTGGGACTCTCCATTACTTTTATTGGGGATTCTCTCTAACAACTCAAGATGCTGACAGAAACACTTTCAAAAGGTAGTTTTATCAGTCTAATGATTCCTAAGAGTCATAAAAGTTGTTACTAATGCCAAAATAAGAAAAAGGAATAAGTAAAGATGTTAGTCCCAAAATAAGAATATAGGAAGAATAACTAAGGATACAAAGATATCACCAGCAAGTGTGAGTTTACTCAGCAACTCACTTCAAAACAAAAACCCAATGCAACGAACTTCTCCAAAATCCTTGGAATTTGAGCTCCTAATCTACTGGAAAGACATTCTTACAATCTAAAATATTGTCCACTAGTTTACCGAGTACCAATCCAGGTGATAGAAATAAGGATGAGATCACTTCTTTCTTTTTCTCTTTCATATGGGAAGGGAGAAAAGACCGGAGCATAAGATATGATCATAGCCTATAATTGGCATTCACTTGTCAAGAAATGGCAACATATAAACCTTGAATACTGAAGCAAGGTCTCCTTCCAGAACTAATCACTCATCTAATTGTAACCAAATGTCAAAATAAAACAACCAACCGAGAAAATATATCAAAATACACATAGGTGAGATCAAAATGGAGACAAAATGAAAGATTTACATAGAACAACAAACCTGAAACTTAAGAAATCTACCGATCTCTGCATCCTGTTGCTGCAACTCTCGATCAATATCATCGGTAAGGAGCGACAACAAGGCAGAATCTCCAGAAGAAGCTAATTTGCTGTTATCAAGGGATAAACCTAAGCCTGTAGAGACCGATCTGGCTTGCAAGAAATCAATAGACGACACTTGCGAATTGTTGTTCTCAAACAGATCTTGCTCTTCCAATTTTCTTCTCTTCGGCTCCAGCCCAAAATTGAACTGCAGATCAGCTCCGCCATCATTCCCATCTGCAGCAGGGAGAGTACCAGGCGCCACCCCAACAACATTAACTAAACAAAGAGCACACAACACCACGGTAAGTGGGAAATGCCCATTATTCATGAAGATAACTGAGCAATCAATCAACATTCGGGTCCTGAAATAGTTAACGTTGTATGCAGAAAAACCAGTAAGAAGTCCTTCGCATTTCGAAAAAACTTTAGCTTCCGAGAAGGGCGGACTGATCCCGATATTTCCTCTAAAAGAAAACGACGAAACCCAGCTGAACTCCATTTCCACAATTCCTCGAGAGGCACAATAAACAATCACAAGTAACGTTACTCAAACAAAATCAACTCGCCATTCCTACAATTTCTAACTTCCTCCCCACAGAAGACGGAGAACAAACGAAAGATAGGGTTAGGGATGGAGGGCATTACAGGGAGGTGCGTATGGAGGGTGCTGCGGCCGATCCTGCGGGGGACCGGGGCCGTACAGCGCGACCAGCGGCGGAGCCCGACCGTCGTCGGCGTAGAAGTTTCTTGCAATCACAAGCGAGGAAGCCAAGAAGAATCAGATTGAATCGGACAAGGGAGGAATCGCACAGCGAGCAGCTAACGTAAGCGAAGTGCAAACAAGTCCGACGATTGCTTCTGTACGAGGAGCGGATACCTGAAAGGCGACGACTCCTGCTGCTGCTGCTGAGGTTGGTACAGAGGTTGAAAGAGGTTCTGAGGCATGGCCATGGCTGCTTCAGTTTGAGAGAGAGAGAGAGAGAGAGACAGGGGCTGCTGCTTCTGGGGAAGAGGGGAGCTTGGAGGAAAATTTCTTCATAATTGCTATTTGACCCAGACGTTGTTTAGATTTTTACATTTGGCACCTTATTTGGTTGCAAGTTTTAATTGAGTCCCTGGGCCATTCTTATGGAGCCCGTGGGCCCTGTGAAGTTAAAGCCCACTTCTGGGGCTCAGGCTCTTGTACCGAGAGTGCATGCTTCGCAAAAAAAAAATCGAAAAATATTTTTCTAATAATGATCACTTGTACCAATTATAAAACTAAGTAAACGAAAAATATGTTTAGTGTATATAAATTATCGCCGGTAATGAAAGCATTCTTTCCAGCCAAACAAACGGAACCTTAGTTTATGTCGTAAAACTATATGTTTCCTTTTAACTTAATTAATCATAAAGAGTGATTAGTAGATAATCTAGTTCCGAATGTTGGTTAATCAGTCTCAAGTTTCACTAAAAAGAACAAACGATCCTAAAGAGTGGACCTGTCTTTCATGTACAGGTGACAATAGTCGAAAACTTTTATAAAAAATTACATAAGGATTCCCTTTCATTTTTTGTTTTTTTTCAATTAAATCGAAAATTTGTGAATTGTTAACTCTTATGTACTTCAAAGTTTGTATAATTTGTGTTTTTTAAAAGGTAACCATTGCATAGAGAAGAATGTGACATACAAATAATATGAACTTTGATGCAGTATTGACCAGAATTTTTTTTTATGTGGTAGAAACTCTCTTGGGATGTGTTTATTCCACGAAAAATAAATAATCATAAACATATTTTTCTAAAAATATTGCTTATCACACTTATAAAAATGAACATAAGAAAAATATTTTCGTCGTCCACGAAAATATTTAGATATAAATTATTATCGATAATGAAAACATTTTTTATTGACTAATTATTTCAAGCTATACGGATGATCAATTTTAGAAAAATATTTTTAAAAATAGTTTATTTTCCGTGAAACAAACGTACCCTTATTCTTGCCCCATTATATTGGGTGAGGGTGTACACACTTAATATACATGAGAATCTCTAGAATTTAGCATCTGGTTGCATAAAATCCAAGTCTCAGTTTCATACCCCTAATATGGTATCCGAGTCTCGTATCTTGCAATTATGATTACGCTATTGTGTTATGTTTTGACCATCTTGTTTCCTATGGTAGATTGGATCTTGACGAACACTTGTAATTTTAGTGTCACTATCTACATCTCACAATCGTGTATGAGGGACCAGATCTGTTGTATGACCCTTAGAGAGATCACCACCACGTGAATACGATCAAATTAATCTCATTGAGCAAGTATTTGAACTTTGAAAATCTCGAATTGCATCAAAAGAAAATCAGTAAAGGATATCAATTGGTCGGGTCTGGTCAAGTATCAATGCTACCCGACCCGACCCAAACCATAAGAGATATATGTCCTCTTCCCAACCTAAGTTGTATATGACCCAAGTCGAAAACACGGGTCGGGTTTTCAGGTTTGTGTGTGTGTGTTCTTTTTTTGGGCACGAATTTCATAACCAAAAAATCATGGCTTTCCATTTTGTTTCACAAGAGTATTTGCAGGGAAAATAGAAGTGAAAGATCCAGCTTCTTCAAACCGACCATTCCTATCAATAGAAATATTCTCACAGAAAATTGACACGCAATTGTCTAACCTGAGCACTTGACTGAAAATTAACTAACAAACAACCTACCACCAATCGCTAGGCGCATTTGCCAAATGCCAAACCCGTAACTTCAAGTCAGAAAGAGAATCCCAGAAAATGCAAAGAAAATTTAAGGGAGATCAAAGTAAGAAGGCAGATTTCATCGGGAATTTTCGCAAACACTTACAACACTGCATAGACTCTTCTCATTCTTAGCCGACACAGCATATATTCGGGGAAATTGGGCCACGCGTAGCAAAAAAAAAAAAAAATCTGAGCAAAAACAATCAATGCAAGCTCGAGCTGTGTTTTCCTCCAACGCACCACTCACGCGTAGCCTGGAGACGGCATCCTCGTTGCTGACGATGTCGACGACCTCGTTCGGCTGGTACTTCTCCACCCATGGTGGTTTTTGTTGTAGGTTCGCGATGGTCAACTATTGGTGAACAGTGCTGCTCAAGATGAAGATTTCCATCTTAGAGCCACTTTCTTATGAGATGGAACCATTGGCGATGCTAATTTGAAGTCGTACCAACTTATATTTGCTAATCGCATCACACAGCCGACATTTTGATCAAGCTTTCTGACCGTTTCAATTGCAGCTTATTCCTGAAGGATATGTATTTGTAATGGGAGACAAGAGGAACAACAGCTTTGACTCCCATAACTGGTGAGTTTTGTGTCTTCCGCTAATTTCCTACTCCTCCTTGTGTAAAGTGATAAATCAAGTAAATTGCATCGGGGGGAATAGAGAATTTTGCAACTTTTGTATGCGCCTTCTATGATTTAGTTGTTTTCAGAACGTTAGGAGCTTGGTTCTGTTTAGTTTTTGTAGTTGAGCAGAGTGATTGTCATTTTTTGTTGTACATTTGTGTGTTCGATGGTCATTCGCTTGATTTGATTACTGTGAATTCTGACGCGTGAAGTTTTGATACTTGCAGGGGTCCGCCTCCTATCGAGAACATTGTTGGCAGATCAGTGTTCCGGTATCGGCCTCCTTCCAGGGTCTCGGACACTAGATCTGAGCCTTAATCTGCAAAAGAAGATGTTGTTTCCTGACATAGCCTCATGCTCGCTGATAGGGCAATTGGCTGTTAACTCCTTATCTAATTTACGTGGTGATTTTTACGATTATTCTCCACTCTTTCTGTCTCATTGTTGAGCATATGTGAATATGTTCGAGTCTTCCTTTGACCTTGCGCAGGCAGCTTGCTTTTGCCTGTTCTTGATGGATTGTCTCATCCATCTTGTGAATAGTGAGAGGTAAAAAGAACCGAGAAAAGATCCAAAAAAAAAAAGAGAAAAACCAAAAACCCAAGAAAAGGGAAAAAGCAAGAGAAAGACAGACTGATCCAATAGTTTGTTCATTGGTTTACTTAGCCAGTGTCGCAATTTTTCCCTTCCTGTAATGACATTTTGTTACATTTATAATAGAAGAGTGGCGAGAGCCTAAGATTTGAGCCACATGTGGCACTATTTTCATCTGTGTTTGAAGTGCAGTAACCAAGAAATTTTCTAGTTTATTCTATGAAGTGCATAATCCTTTCTGTCCATGTTGATTTAGTGAAGAGAGTGACGAAATTTAATCGGAATGCAAACCAAATATTTGTGCCGTTCTAGTTGAAGGCATGCGTTCCTTGGTTAATTTCTTCAGAATGCTGTAGAAATTCATGAACAGCTAGAAGGGGATCCCTATCAACGTATTATTTGTGCAGTAGATTATTTTCTTCAGCATCTCCTAGCTTTTCTGCTGGATTGCGCATTATTTTACTTTTGTCATTTCTTAGGTACGTATTAGCTTCTTCACCGTACGCATGTCTCAGTTCAACTTGGCAAACGTAATTCATGTATGCGAGGCCACATTTTTCTTCATCAAATAAGCTTAATTAATACTTTTCTCTAGTTATTAGGAAAAGGCTCTACGGCAGCGCCATGAAAAAAGTTCTTCAGCTTACCTCTGCACTTTCCCTGAAGCCAGAGATTCATGGATACAGTCCATTCTTTAACGCCCCCCCCCCCCCTCTCAAAAAAAAAAAAACAAACAAATGAATGCAGATTCGAGAGGTATCCACGGAGTGAAACAGTTCGAGAGTAGTACAGTGGTGGTGATGAAGCCATGGATTATATGACATGAACACTGCAATGGGATTTTAATCAACTTAATGAAGCTAAATTTCTAGAGCCTACCCTTTCATGGTTGCATTAGAATTAAAATCAACCCCAGTCAAACCATTTGCTTTAGAATCACCAGCAGTCAAACTCAAACCGTTTGCTCCTCCATTCATGTCCACCGTCTGGTATCCATACCAAGACGCACACAGCAAAAAGAACCCAAAATTCACAACGCTTAGTCCTGCCAATAACCAGTAGAAGTAATTCATGAGGGTGAAATTTAAATTTATGTCTTTTTTTGGTTTTTGTAGAATATTTTTATAAATAATTATAGAAGCTCAATTAGACTCAATATGGCTCCCAAGCTTGTCGAGTGGAGTATTGGTGAGCTCGGACTCAACTAGACTCGAAATTAGGCGAGTCGATTTCGAGTAATAATTGAGCCGAGCCCAAGGCACTCACGAGCTGCTTGACTCACATTTCACCCCTATCCCTGGCTTTTCCTATTATTATTATTTTTTTTTTGGTCAGACCTTGCTTTTGGCTTTTCTTATTGAGCAGGCGGAGAAAGGGTGCTTTTATGGGAGAGGGGGAGAGGTTTCTTTTTGGAGGAAGAAAGCCTGAATCCTCAAAGATGTATTACTTGTTTTGTCATAGAAGTATTTCAGTCATTATCTATTTTGGTGCAGCCCTTGTGCTCGCACTTGATGTCCTGCTCTCCCATGGCACTTAATACTATTTCCCTCAGTTGTGATGTAAATCTATTTGGTTCAAATTGCTCTCCCTCTTCGCCTGCAGGGAAATTTGACGCTATCGGATAAAAGGTTGGCTGAGAAGCAAATATACCACGCTGCTCTTGATGGTAACCGCGTGCAGAAAGGCGATTAAGTTACGCCATTGTCAATTAGGTTATTCTATGGGCACGGTAGCTATTGAAGTTCATTGGTCAGATACCTCTTGCTGCTTGACGCAATCCCTTCTCTGAGCTCTCGATTTGCATAGTTACACAACTACACATAGACAATGTTGAAGCTCTCTTGTGCCGCTGCAAGTCTGATTAGTCGAGGCTGATCAATATGCACAGCAATGTACATTCATTCTCTTTTAATTTTGACACTGAAAAATCTATATGCAGAGTCCTTTGCAAAGTTACTGTTCTTAAGCTCTTATCTGTTTTTGGTGTTCTAGCCAGTGCAGAGTTGAATTTGCCCTCACTGCTTTGTCTAGGTGAACATGGGTTTGGTCTGCTTTTTCTTCTCTGTGCCCGTGTCTCAACATCTCTAATCCACACAAAACATATAAGAGCAGGGAAAATTGAGTGATCCCTTAGGTGGTGAGTTCAGGACACTGGATCTTACAAGGCTTCTTACGTTGATGCAATGTTGATTTTTCCTCTGGAAGTACTATTCTGCGAATCTAGGGTAATGGGGTATGCCGACAATTACGTGATCTCTGGATTTTTTTACTTTGGTCCTGTTCCATCTATGTATGAAACTCGTAATGATTATGATCTGAAAATGGGTTCTGTCCGTGATGACTCTTCTGATGCACAATTGAAGGACAAGTGGGCAAAACATGGTCAAGAGAGAGGGATGGCTTCAGATTCCAGGTTCCATTAGACAGTAAAAATACTCTCCTCGGTGCTCTATATGAAGCAGTATGAGAGTTAAGAAAGAAATGGAGTGTGTTATTGACCGACACCGCTTTGAAAATCACTCCACCTTGCCTCGCAAACCGGTCTAATTGTGTGCTCCTCAACTGGTGTGCTATTTACTGTGGAAAGCAATTCCATATCCCGTGCAAGCAATTGCTGGGTACGAAGAAAAGTAAATTTTGATGGCTCATATAGATCCAATCCATGTCCTTTGCAAGCAATTGCTGAGTATGAAGTAAGCAAGTTTTGATGGCTCCTATAGATCCAAGTGAATAGAAGTGAGTCCATGCTTCCTGCAACACGACAGTACACCTCTCGTGTTATTCCAGTTCATCCTCATTGAAAGTCAAACAAGAGTTTGCAAACTTGTGATGGACATGGATTTACGAACTATAGCCAAACAAGTTTTCATGAGGCAATGAACCTAGAACCGAAACAGCAACAACATGAAAGCTGGACGAAGACAAACAGCAGCAACAACACGAAAGCTCCCACCTTGAGGTCAGACGTCAACTTTAGGTTTCAAAGCAGCTTCCTGATTGAAGATATTCATGAACTCTTTGACCATTCCTTTCGCGCTGCTTCTACCAATGCCGTCTCATTGACCCGTTGGCAATCCCTGCTATGCAACTTTTTTTACTCCTTTGCTGTTCGAACCGCGCCGACCATCTTGTTTCTTTACTCCTTTATCAGCATCATTCTGCCCAAGAGACTGTTCAGTACTCATCAGGAGACTGTTCAGTACTCCTCCTTCCCGTCTGCCATGACCTCATTACTCTCTGCAACTGGAAAAAAGGTATGGTGAATTCGATATTTCATGGAAAGATATAAAAGCGATAACTCTGAATGTAGAATACCTTGTTCATCTTTCTCACTTAGCAAAGAACGAAGAGGTTTTAATTCGGGCTTGGATAGTTCTTCCTCTTTCTCCATATTCTGACGCAAACCTGTCTGGGGCAGAGCGTGGGATTTTGTTTCTCCTCTTATTGCATGGCATGGCATCACTATGACCATCTGCGCTGTTCCTTAAGCTGCTCAAATTTTTTGGTCTGCTAATATCGATGCCTGCTTCTTCAGCAGCGTGGAGTGTTTCCGCTTGGACTTGCAAGCCTGATTGCTTCAGTGTCACAGGGGAGGCTGGAAGATGTTGAGGTCAATAGAAGTTAAAACAAAGGCATTAATCGGAAATGTTTTACCTAACATCCTAAAGGGATTTATATAGAGTATCCTTTTGCAGCAAAAAAGATGACGCGGAAACCATTTGTTCAATGTGATCGAAATTGCCAAAACAAGTTTTCTTCTGCTGTAAATGGAAAGCAGATTGAGATACGATAGCACCACCCTGGAATCACTTTTTTCTCTTGACCTAGCCGTCTCACAACCAGAGCTCTCAGTAACGCGTGTTTCTTCCCCCGTTCACACCCAGCTGCCAGAAAATGGACTTCAGGGAATCCATCGCCAACCAGACCGACGCCGCCCTCACCCTCTCCAAGCAGCTCCTCTTGACCAGGGCCGAGGACTCCAACCTCGTCTTCTCTCCCCTCTCCATCCACATGGTGCTCGGCCTGATCGCCGCCGGCTCCGCGGGGGTCCACCCAGGACCAGCTCCTGTCTTTCCTCAAGGCCAAATCCACCGACCATCTCCACTCCTTAGCTTCTCAGCTCCTCCTCGTCGTGCTTGCCGACGACAGCGCCGCCGGCGGGCCCAAGCTGTCCTTCGCGAACAGCATTTGGATCGATAAGTCGTTGCCTCTCAGGCCTTCTTTCCAACAGGTGGTGGACGCGTCTTATAAGGCGGCCACTAATTTCGCTGATTTCAAAACCAAGGTTAGTTCTTGCTCTTTCTTCTGTTTATTGGGTCGAATACATGCGCGGCTTTCTTGGTTTCTTTGGTCGGATGGTTCTAGGAGGCTGAAGTGACTGTGCTTAGATATTTTAACTAGGTGTTCTACCCATTTGCTGTTTCGTGGGTGGAACGCTCTTCCGCGGATTGAAACGTAAGCGTATGTTTTATTCGTGAAAATAGTTTTGAAAATCATTTCCTCTTCTAATGTTTCTTCGGTTTGGGATTTGAAATACTGCTTGTAATTGGTTTACTTGTTTAACAAAAACCTCCCGGAATGTTAAGGCAATAGCTCTTTCTTAATGGCTTGCTTGGGTGGGAAGTATAATCCAAACATGCACAAACAACATGTAAATCCGCTAGAGTGAGCTCACAGTAAACCTTGTGTTAGAGGCCTACATGATGAACATAAAAGGGTAAATTGATGAATGGTCACAAAATCTTGTATGCTTCAAATGAAAAAAGTTCAATCCAGATGCGTTGGTCAACAGTCGTACAAATTTTACTTAATCAGGGCTTTAGATGATGTTGTTTGAAGCTATCAAGTTGGAAGGGACCACAATCGTGCCCTGTAGGTGCATTTACAAGGATTTCCTATTTTCTGTCATATTCTAAGCATGTTAAAGACGTAAACTTTATGCTCCCAGATTGCAACTCGCTAGCGCAACAAGTTTTACCCTCCTAACGTTCCCATTCATCATCAATGTACTGATTTTTCCACAGATTTACTACATGGGAATTTGTAGCATGGGCAAATATTGATATTGCATCTGGCTTCTGTGCAGTTCTCACCGTAGCCATAGATCATAGATCGTGTAAATACAGAAAAATCGAAATGACCATATTAGGAAAAGAAATTTAGCATAGTTATTACATAATACATTGCCCTCTTGCTGTGCGAACCCCAATCACAGGTTACACTATCATTTCTAATTGGATATTTGCATACTTGTCATGATCAAGCAATTTCATCAATATGGCTATAGACCGGAGTGAGATGTGTCATTATAGATGTTTTTGGAAAATATAATTGAAAATTAGTTCTATAGCTTCTGCTACTAGTTTCCACACAGCGCTTAACTTAAGGATCGTGGAGAATTGACTTAACATGCAATCAACATGTTGAAGAACATCTTTTGTAGTCAAATACTTCAAGTAGTGCAATATCGACTAGTCAGACTCTCGCATATGTGCCATGAGTACTAGTGTGTTGCCTTTGGTAGGACTTTCAGCAGTCCTCTATTTGAATTTGAGTCTTTCACTTTGTTGGTGCATGGGGTTATAGAAACATAGGGTGACCCTTTTTCGTGGGGATTTCTTTGCTGATGGGCTTACCCTTTTCTTTTGTGCCAATTTTTTTCTTGGTTCTCTAATGTTCCTTTCGTTGCCTAATTTTCTATATCAATGGTTCCTCTATACTATTTTGAATTGTGAAACTGATGCTTTTGTTCTTTCGTCAGTCATGGTTGAGAATGTGGTTCCGTGTTAATTAAATTTAGTATTGACCCGTAATTTTCATCCTTCCATAAATGGCTCGGATTTGAATTGAATTGCAGTCTTTTCTAAGTTCTTACATGAATGTCCTTTCTATTCATTAGACAATGGTATGCTGCTCGCTTTTCTTGTCACCTAGTATTCTATGGACTGATTATAAGAACCCCATTAGGCTGTTGAGGTGACTAGCTAAGTTAAAACGTGGACTGAGAAGGAGACTAGTGGCCTCATAAAGGAGGTTCTCCCGGCTGGCTCAGTTGACAGTTCAACTCAACTCATTTTTGTGAATGCCCTCTACTTCAAAGGTGCTTGGAATGACAAGTTCGACTCTTCAAAGACAAAGGATGGTGACTTTTTCCTTCTCAATGGGAATTCTGTTCAAGTTCCTTTCATGACTAGTAAGAACGAGCAGATCCTCGTGGCTCACGACGGTTTTAAAGTCTTGGGACTTCCTTATAAGCGAGGGGAGGACAAGCGTCAGTTTTCGATATACTTATTTCTTCCGGATGCGAGAGATGGACTCCCAGCTCTCGTGGAGAAAGTCGATTCTGAATCTGGCTTTCTGGATCGCCATCTTCCCTACAAGAAATTGGAAGTGGGGGAATTCCGAATCCCAAGATTCAAGATATCATTTGGATTTGAAGCTTCAGAAGATCTGAAATAGTTAGGATTGGTATTGCCATTTTCGGGTGGAGGATTGATGCAGATAGTGGACTCTGTCAATCTCTATGTCGCACGCATATTTCACAAATCCTTCATTGAAGTTGATGAAGAAGGAACAGAAGCGGCCGCCGCTTCTGCTGTTATTATGTTTGGGAGTGTGCGTTTTCTGAAGAAGATAGACTTTGTCGCCGATCACCCATTCCTGTTCTTGATGAGAGAGGATATGACTGGCACGATGTTGTTTGTGGGCCAGGTGCTCAATCCGCTAGCCAATTGATCATAAGTCAAACAAGAGCATTAGTATTCCTAACTCTATTGGCACTAAAACGAGAGGTTGTATGGTTTATTGCATATGTTTTGATGTATTAATTGGTCAATGCACAATTAGGGAGGGTGCAATATCTTTTTGTATTGTATCAATTATCATCACATGCTCATGGACACCTATGTTTTCCAATGTCTTTGCCCCTTCTATTTATTTTTTCTGAGTAAAAGTATCGGGAATGTTGCATCTAGTTCATTGATAATTCAAGTTTTGTTTTTATCTGTAAGCATCTGTGCCTATGAACACATTTGAGATTTGCGTGTTGAAAATCGAGTACGCCCCAAATCAGCTTGAGGACAAGTACTTCGGCATCTTGGATTCTCCCTTCGCCTTTCGCAACTGCATGAATAAGAGAGCTTATATGTCCGCATGCCTTGTTTGTGCGACTTGACTTAGTGGATGTCTCTATCAAAAAAAAGGAACACCACACTCATTGAATTCATTTTCACGGAGGGTGAGTCTGGACACAAATGCTCCTTCCATTATTCTTCGTTCAACAATATTATGCATGGCCTCCGAGAATACACCTGCAACCAGGGCGAAGTCGCTCTGACACTCGGGAAGCACCTGTTCCCAACTAAGATCGAGGACTGGAACGTCGTCTTCTCTCGCCCATTCGATCCTGGCCGTTTTGAGCCTGCTCCCCATCGGACGCACTCAAGCCCAGCTCGTCTCTGTCGACAAGGCGAAGTCCATCGACCACCTCAACACCTGTTAGCTAACGGAAGGGGCACAGAGGGGCCGAAACTGTCGATCTAGAATGGCGTTTGGGTTGCCGGTTACATGCCTCTCCGGAATTGTTTCGAACGGGCGGTGGGTACCCGCTACAAGGCCGCCATCGTGGCCGTTGAAAAAAGATTTTTTGGCCAATGTATTTCTTGTTCACTGCAAGAACTTTCAGTCTGTCATATATTATAAATATCTTTCTTTTTGCCAGCGAACATCGATTCGCACATTGCAATATTAAAAACTAATTTGTATGATCAAGAATCAACCATTCGTCAGACAAGTATACCTGTATATGTTGTCTACGAAGCACAATGATATGCTAAATTCTGCATTTTCGCCAGAGTATAGATTCTTTTCAAGCATTATCTACATGTATGATCAAAATTGTTTTTACAAAGAGTTCCAATTTACTGAGATTGTCACTCAAGTAAAATAACTTGCTCATCGCTTGAGTGACAATCTCACTTCAGTCTTTAGCTATACTGAAATTGCTTGATTATGACAAGTATGCAAATACCCAATAAGAAATTACAGCATAACCTGTGATTAGGGTTCACACAGCGAGAGGCAACGTATTCTGTAATAACTATGCTAAATTTCTTTTCCTAATATGGTCATTTCGATTTCTCTGTATTTTATATGATCTATGGTCATGGTAAGAAGTGGACAGGAGCCAGATGCAATATCAATATTTGCCTCTGCTACAAATTCCCATGTAGTTAATCCATGGAAAATCAGTACATTGATGATGAATGGGAAGGTTAGGAAGGTAAACCCTGTTGCGCTAGCGAATTGCATTCTGGGAGCATAAAGTTTCTGTCTTTGGTATGACTTAAAATATGACAGAGAATAGGAAATCCTTGTAAATGCACCTACAGGGCAAGATCGAGCTCCCTTCCAACTTGATAGCATCAAACAACATCATCTAAATACCTGATTAAGTAAATTTTGTATCATTGTTTGGGAGAATCAGTTGACCAACGCATCTGGATTGAACTTTTTTCATTTGAAGCTAACCAGATTTTGTAAGACCATTCATCAACTTACCCTTCTATGTTCATCCTGTAGGGCTCTAACACAAGGTTACAATGAGCTCAATTTAGGGGATTTACATACTGTTTGTGCATGTTTGGAGTATAATTCCCACCCAAACGAAATCCAAAGCAAGCCAACAAGAAAGAGCTATCGCCTTGACCAGACCAAATGTTCCATTCCGGGAGGTTTGGTTTAACAAACAAACCAATTACAAGTATTTCAAATCCAGAACTGAAGAAGAATTAGAAAAGGAAATGATTTTCAAAACTGTTTACATGAATGAAACATACGCTTTTAATTTCAATTCATGGAAGAGCGTTACACCCATGAAAAAGCAAATGGGTAGAACACCTAGTTAAAATATCTAAGCACAGCCACTTCTGTAACATTTGCCTCTTCTCTTGACCAGGTAAAAAGACTTAGGTTGAAGGAGGATTAAAAAAAAAAGGTCAAAAAGTGAAGATAAAAGGAAGAAAGCAGTGGCTGGTCGCGGAAAAACAGAAGAAAAACGGAGGAAAAGCAAAGGAAAAAGGAGAGGAGAAAGGGAAGAAGTGAAAGAGAGGGTTTGTGCGTGCGGGTCCTCGCCGAGCCGTTCCGACTACGTAACGCAACGACTAGTAAGTACTCGCAACCCTTGTTAGTCCTATCGGAGTAATTTTTCGATTAGGGCGTGAAAATAAGAGTTATATGGATTTGAGCTACGTAGTCTAAGTTTTGGGTTGTCAAGTCTTAAATATCAATGAAAATGAAAGATTATGGTGTTGTGGGGCTGTGCGTTTTGATAGATATCAACTCGGAGTTACGGTTTGTCTGGAATCAAATTTTCAAGTTGAGAGCATATTCTGGAATTTCGTGAACAGTATTTTCCAGGGCTTTTATTGTCATTTTTGGGCTGTTGTTTGGGTTGGCTGTGTTGGGACATCCATAGTATGCTGGATGAGTTTCGTTTTGACTATAAGAACGTGCAAAACGGAGTCCGGTGGAGGAAGTTATGGCGCGTGAAAATTTGGCGCGCAAGTTGTTCGTTCTGGTTAGCATTAGATTTTTTTTTTCCTTTGAGCAAGCCGTCGTAGGCACGTGGGTGTCAGATTATTTGCTAGTTAGCCTTAGCTTATTCGAGTCGTGCGTTAGGGGGAAGCATTACTCAGTTTTGATTCGTTTTCCGTATGTTTGATAGGATTTTGGAACCGTCGACTCGAGTAACACATATGGGTTAGTTTTTGGATTACCAGGTGAGAGACATTATATCTTCTATGAATTTACAAATTCATATTTTGATAATGAGATATAATTTTTAATGCAGTGGAGCATGTTTTCTGTATAAATTGGATCGATCATTTACTACCTTTTGTCGATTGTGAAATGAGTTGAAAAGTCTTATGGCGTTATTGAAATGAAGCTTTTGTGAATGCTTATATTAAAGGTTTTGTGAAGTGGATTAGCCGAGGGCTATTCTTGTTGCGAAATGTTTTGTGAAATGGATTTATTGGTGTTGATTATGGATTTCTGGATTGAGTTATAGTGGCTGCTGCTTGTATTCTTATGTTGAGAACCCGTTGAGGGAGGGAGTATGCATACTGTCAGGATATCCTTCTGGGCCGAACCACCGACTTATAATAGGTGATAGACCTTGCCAAGAGGGGTAAACTTAGTCGCCTTTATCACGGCGTTAAACTTGACCATAGTTTGATGGTGAGCATGAAATTGATTGACGGATGAACCATCAACATGTTATGTGATGAGGTTAGTCAATGGATAGACCATTGATAATTGGCTATTGTTGTTAAGTGAGTTTTTATTGAGTAATCTGATACAGATGACTTTTATTGAAAAGTTATTATACCTTTGAGATATTTTTTGCTATATTGTACATTGAGTTTGAGTTATGGGCTGTGATATTTTGATACTATTGCATAGTAATTGTTCGATCCGCTTAGAAGAAATATGTTACTCATTGAGTCGTGGTAGCTCACCCCTTATCTTACATACCTTTCAAGTTCTTCTGCTGGCCGCAAGTAGGGCGTGAACGGGCGTTAGTCGGAGGATTTCTTTTTTATTGTGGGATTTTGGGTACGTTGTACATAGTGACGTTCAGCTATTGGAATAGCTTTTTGTTGGATTTGTATATATCCTTTTGATGGTTTTAGAAAACTATGATGTTATTCGAGTTTTGTTTAAGTTGAGGCTGCGTCCTTTGGGTGAAAGGACGGCCGTGTTATGATCCCGTTTTGGTTGTGTTCGGGGTGTGACAACTTCAGCCTCTCAGAGTCATCCAACCAAAGAAACCAAGAAAGTTGCACATGTACTCGACCCAATAAATAGAAGAAAGAGCAAGAACTAACCTTGGTTTTGAAATTAGCAAGATTAGTGGCCGCCTTACAAGACGCGTCCACCAGCCGTGGGAAAGAAGGCCTAAGAGCCTTTTTGGACTTTTGTCTAGCAATTACAATCGACTTCTGGATTTTGTACTTTCTTAGGTAGCAACTATACATCATGGAGTGCTAAAAAGCAATGAACGGTTGCTCGATCTAGTGCCGAAGCAAAGTATCATGCAATGGCGTCGACAGTTGCAAAGATTCTATAGATATCATTCTTTTTAAGAGATTTGGGTATTCATCTCTCTAGTCCACTAATATTATTTTGTGATAATATTAGTGCACTTTATATGTCGATTAATCAAGTATTTCATGCAAAATTTAAACATATCGAATTAGATTATCATTACGTGTGAGAAAATGTGGCTCTTGGAACACTTGTGTCTAAGCATGTCCCGTTTGCGCATCAAATTGCTGATCTCTTCATGAAACCATTGTCTACAAATGGATTTGGGAACTTATGTCGCAAATTGAAATTTGGGATTCTCCTATTCCCAATTTGAGGAGGAAGTAAAGACACTGATTTATCGATCAATGAAGAAGAATATAGAGATATCAATCAAAATCGCAAGATAATTCTTGGAGATGCTAGAATCAAGCGATTTACAACTCTTATAATATAATGATCTTTTCATTTATTATTTTCATTGTTGTATTCTTTCCTTACGAATTGTAACATTTGTAATATATATAATGGAAATCATCTCAACAATGGTACGTTGAGATCAAGAATCAAATTCCTTTATTCTTTTAGAGAGAAGACGAGGTTGGAGTCCTCGACCTGGGTCAAGAGGAGCTGCTTGGAGAGGGCGAGAGCAGCGTCGGTCTGGTTGGCAATAGATTCTCTGAAGTCCATTTTCTGGTGGCTGGTATCAACGTGAGAAAAAACACGCGTTACGACATGTCACAGTGGCTTGCTCCGGCACCAGACGAAGAAGAGGACGAAACCATTTTCGGGTCGATTCCAGTTTGCTTATTTCTCTTTTCCCAGATCTGAACGATATTCATTTAGCTTCGGTTCGGTTTGGGTAGTTAGAGTAACCGAACCGAACCGAAATGTCAAAATACCCGGTTCTTTTCATGTTTCCTGAATCGGTAAAAGACCTGACCCGAAGAGACACTAAAAAATCGGGCCGGGTCAGTCCAGGCCGAGTCGGTGGGGGCTTTTTTGACGCCCTTAGAAATCATGGAATAATAATATTTAGTTTTGAACTTTATAATAAAATGTGCTTGATTACAATTTTGTCTAATGATAGTATGATATAAGCGCTGCATGGAGATATATATGTTTGAAGGTATTTTTGTCTTTACTTCATTTGTCCCTAGCGATAAAATGTTGAAGCTTCGTCCATCATTCTCGTCAAGTACAACATGCATAGTCTATTATGCAATACTAAATGCTGAGCATGTATGAAGGTAGAAACCTAAAAAAAAGGTGAGGGCCATAACAATTTATATGAATAATGTGGCATTAATTCACTTACTTTTTCATATTAGACCATATTTCATTTTTACCTTCATTGTAATGGGGGCATGTACACTTTAGAGAATTTATTCATCCAAATTTAAGAAATACTAGTTAGACATATCTCTTTCGATAGAGCAGTATCTGATTGATCGATAAACTATTTGGTTCCCATTGTTTGTTTCACGTGACTTTCGCTTTAATTTTTTAATTTATTTCAGAGGGTGAAAATAGATTTTTAAAAATTTTAAACACACATATATAGATATGTATATATATATATATATACACTTAAAAATTCTCGTATCTAAGCGATATATCACCCCGATTTTGTCGTTTTTCCTTCTTGCAAATCAAATTATAATGTTTGCTTCGTGAAAATGACTAGGCCATCAAAGGATTCAATCTATCGCCAGTTATGCCTCAATCTTGAAACTCTGTCATTGCTTTCGGGAATTTACCAAAAAAATCTTAAACCCATTTTATTTGTAACAATTCAGTCTTAAACTTTTTAATTGTACAATTTACCAATTTAGTCATAAACTTTTCAACTGAACAATTCACCAATTAGTCTTAATTTTTTTTCAAATGTGTCAATTTAATCCTAAACATTTTAACATCTTATCAATTTAATCAACCTGACCAATTTTGGCTAGAAAACGCTAACGTGGTGATCTAGTCAGCACCAACCGTCTTATGTTGCATGACTGATACTAACATAGAATATATTTTACATTAGTGCGAGCGTGCCACGTAGTGCTGGTGCTGATTAGACCACCATGTTGGCGTTTTAAAAGTTTATATTTAAATTGGCACAATGAAAAAGATTTATGACTGAATTGACAAATTGTCAAAAGATTTAGGACTAAATTGATCAAATTGAAAGGTTTATAATTGAATTAGCACAATTGCAATAGGCTTAGGATTTTTTTTGATAATTTACCTCATATTCAACTATCATCACCATTCTAACAAAAAAAAATCTATGATCACTTTATTTTATTTCTTTAACGTGATGGTCGACCATCGGCTATACCCGGAAAGGGCTGGGCAAGGTCGCCTTTGAAAGCCATGGGTTAGCTTCGCCTCGTCTGGGTGACCCTCGTCGACCACTGGCAAGGCTAACCCTCACCAAATGTAGGCAAGGATCACCTCACCCACTGCCAATGAGGACCTAGGTAGTCGCCAGTAACCGATGAGGGCTTACAGGCCCTTCGCTCATTTCTAATTTTCTAATTAACTTAGGTTAAAAATCCAAAATTTTTTTGTATAACAGACAAACTTATAAAAGGAAAAAAAGGCCAAAACTAAAAAAACAAAATTCGGCCCTCCGTCGTATTTTTTTTTTTAAAATTTTCTTCCCTTTTAATCAAATTTAATTAAAATTTAGGTCAAAATTATCTTTGGACGAAAATGGCTTTGACCATTTGGAATATTTAGCCGGTCGGTGAGGTCAGGTCTCTATTTGAAAATTGGCACGATCACTTCAAGTTCTTATTTAAAATTGCCATAGCCACTTCAAGCTCTTTTTTGAAATAAGATTCATTTCAAACCCTTATGTGAGAAATTGAAGGCATTTCATGCTATAATCTGAAATTTTCCCTGTTCTACAGCGCACGAGCTTGATCCTAGTTAATTATTACGATGACAATTAATCTCCTCGGACGACGTCGTTCATCGACCCTCTCATCTCGTCTCCTCTCCTCTTTCATATTCTTAAACCCTACCAAAATCCTCGGTCGCCCAAACGACCCGCCAAGCACGAACATCCGGCCAGTTCGCCGTCGAACGACATCCCGCAGCTCTGCAGCAACCGAAAAGTTTGATGGAGGTGGTGATCGCCTCCTCCTCCGTCGGCGACGCCGGCATCGGCTGCTGGGACCTCCGCACCGGCGCCGAGCAGCTCCGCCACAAGTCCTGCGCGTCCACCGCCCGCGGCCTCACCTCCGTCGGCCACCGCTTCGTCGCCTCCTCCCAGCTCCGCGACCCCTCCGCCACTTCCGGCTCCGTCTTCTACTGGTCTTGGGATAGAGTCAGTTCCCCTTTACGCGAAGTTTTACGCAATTTTTTTTTTTTTGCTCGGTTTTATGTTTAGAGACTCGTGTTATTGGTGCCGCTCATGTGTTTGATTCTTTGCCTCAATGAGTAAGTTTGTTCATTCTGGCCGTTGCCCCTTGAATGCAGCCCCAAGTCGAAGTTAAGAGCTTTCCCGCCGAGCCGATTTTGCCGCTGGCGGCGAACAGCGAGGGCACGTACATTGTTGGCGGGGGTGTTTCCGGCGAGATTTACCTATGGGAGGTGAATTTTTTTGTATCGTTTGTCTTTTAGTTCATCTCGATAAAGAGGGAGAAAAGAGGATCTTTCCTTTTGGGTGTTACAAATTGATGTGATTTTGGCGCGGTTTGCTGATTTATTGTAGGTTCCAACTGGTAAACTGCTTAGAAAGTGGCATGCTCATTATAGGGGTGTTACTTGCTTGGTGTTTTCGGACGACGATTCACTCATAATCTCCGGGTCGGAGGACGGCTCTGTTAGAGTCTGGTCCCTTTTCATGTACTCAGCTTTGCCCTTTTTCCCACCTTGTTAATGATATTCAATTAAATGGAAGACGAGAGTTTGATGTCTATTCTTAAAGAGGTTTTGTTAATTTTCTCTCTCTCAAGGACTTTTTTTTTGCATTCAGGATATTCGATGATATGAGGAGGCAAGAAGCAACTCATCTTTATGAGCATAGTTTTACTGGGCATGCACTGAGAGTAACTGATGTTGTCATCGGTTATGGTGGATCGAATGCAATTATCGTCTCAGCATCAGAGGATCGAACATGCAAGGTGTGTCATTTTTTTTGTCCCCAACATTTGTTTCTGGAGAAATGTGGAAATGTTACAAGTGGACACAATAAATGTTGCCCTGTCTTTGGCATGTTAGGATCTTAATATAAGATCTCTTATGTAAGCACTTTCTTCTCTTTTTTACAACTGCTAGTTTGTTCATCTGATTCCCATAATTTACTGCTGCCCAAGAAATAGTAGGAATTTAATTATATGGATCAAAGGTACCTTTAAGTGTGGGTTAAAGTCGTTTACTATTGTCAATGGACAACGGAAAGGATGAAAGATATATTTTCTTGGAGCAAGACGTATCTAATTTGTCTTGGATGTTCATTTTTATTTGCTGATAAATACGTGCTATTTTATTTACTACTTTCATGAACATAATGTTTTTCTGTTTGTTGCTTATGTTGGGTTTTTTACCATTTTCTTTTTTTTTTTTGAAAGTTTTTTGTGAATTCTTTAACAGTTGTGTGTCAAACTACATCTTTAAGGCAATTATTCTGATGTGCACCTTGTTCCAGGTATGGAGTCTATCTAAGGGGATATTGTTAAGAAACATCGTGTTTCCATCAATGATATATGCAATTGCATTGGATCCTGGGGAACATGTCTTCTATGCTGGCAGCAGGGATGGGAAGATATATGTTGCTGCTCTAAATGCTGAAAGCAGCCCTAATGATGCTTATGGAATGTACATAATTGGTTTGTTGGCTGATCACAGGTTTGTCATTATCCTACGGAGCCTTTTTCTTTGCTTTTCCACATCATAAGATATGATAGAAACTGTTGTGAACCACTCGGTACACCTAGAATATCATCTTCTGTGGGATCAGCTCAAGAAATTTTTGGGTTTCTGCGGCATTCACATTAATTGTTTGAGATATTCAAAAACTTGACCATGTCGATACGAGCCTCACAAGTAGTGTGTACCAGTATTGATATAAAATTGCCATTATCAAGGATTCTTTTGGTCTCAGATGCATAAGGCTTCTTATCAATTTCTATCATAAAACTTGTGCAGCCTATTTGAATTGTGTACTGACAATTCTCTCCACTGCTTTTGAACAGCAAAGCTGTCACCTGTCTGGCTTACAGTAACAGCTTAAACCTAATAGTTTGTGGCTCAGAGGATGGTATGGTTCGAGTTTCGGACCCTAAAAGTGGTAATGTCGTACGGATGTTTCGACATTCAAAAGGTGTAATTCTCTAATTTTACAGCTATTTCATCGCTTTCAGATGTGTTTGTGTGCTTCATCTTGCTATAAATTCAAGATTATGTGTTGTATAGTCTAGTCCAAACCTTCTATGTCCAATTATATTGCATATTCTATGATGTTTATTCATGTACTCAGGTCCTAATTATCTAAGTGGTAACAGTCCCTTGTGAATAAAGAGCAGATGATCCTTCCGCTGCCTTATCTGCCTTTCCATTTTATGTTTGCCTTGGAGATTCAAGAATTGTTCTTATCGACATTTTATAGTTCTCTCTGCCTTGACACAGGACCTATTAACAATGTCCAAATTGTGAGGAAGCAATTAGGTTTCGGCCCTCGTACAGTTGCAAATCCACAGGGCTCCTCAAGAAGGCATGGATCCTTGTTACCCCCACCTCTAGAAAAATACGCAAATTCAAGTGATGATGATTCAGACTTCAGAACAGTGGTTAGTCTGCATGGCGCTAGCTATGAACCTCTAGAGAGTCCACACATCAGTTCAAATGCGATGGATCAACAAATTGAAGAACTACAGGTATGATAATCATGTCTATTCTTAAATTGTTAGGATGAGAGGTTTCAGGGTTGATATATAAACACAACCACAGTTGCACGTCATGGTATAAAGTACTTTGCAGAGTGACTGCTTTTGCAAATCGGGTATGTTACGAACGTGGTAACTCAACTTTCCACCTACATTCAAATGGGCCACTTGACTTCCAATTTTAAAATATAGGTTACCCAACTTTGATTTTTCCTTTAATCAGGGCACTCTAATGATTCATCGATCAAAATCTTGCCAGAAATCTGAGTGGAGGCTTACTTGGCTTATATCAATCTTATGTGTTCACTGAAAGTGTCTCAATGGACGTGTGAATCTATTACACTTTAACTGTTCAACTCTAGATAATTTTCATTGCAGCCCATTCAATTTTAGTTAACTTATTATAAATTCATGACGTACCACAACACTTAAGCTTCCAAGTCAGTTCAATATTAAATTAGATTTGTATCAGCCACACAAGCCACTGAATCAAACTAGTTTTTGGTGATTGAAAGCAAAACCCAGGTCGAGATACTCATATGTTGAAATTGAAAGTTGAGTGGCCTGTTGAAAGGAAGTTAAAAATTGGGTGACTTTGAATGAATTTACCTGCATTTGTATGCTTTGGTTAATTAAAGTGATCACTCTAAAGGAGAATTCTAGTGATAATTGATCAGTCAAATTTATTCGTCATGGCTGATTTGAGGTTGAAGTTTTGGAGTAGGAGAAGATGGAGAAGGAATCAAAACTATGGATATTATTAACAAGGCATGATATAAAGAAGGATACTTCAAATTATTGTGCCGCATAACTTCCCGAAGGCCGAAGTATTCCTTCTCCAATGTCCAGAGATTTGATTCCTTATTAATTGTCTCTTTAGAATTTTCAATCTCAATGGGTCAGCCATAATGAATAATTTTTTTTAATGAATCACTAATATTCTCTCTGAGACTGTTCACCTATAATTAGCCACATGAATTTGGGTAAATTTCACTTAAAGTTGCTCACTTTTTAACTTTTTGCCTCTCATTATTGAATTTCTACTTAAAACTAACTCAACGTCAATTTTGCTTTCTCTTAGGTCACTCTAGTGATAGGTTGACCAAAACTAGTCAGAAACCTGATGTGGCCTACTTGAGTGGTTGATTGTAAACTTATCCTCTTCTAATTTGACGTTGCCGCTTGAGTGCATTGATATGTCATCGAACTCAAGGAAAGTTGACTGGTCTATGATTTCAGTTATTTAAAATTGAGTGACCTACGATACTAGTAATCCAAAGTTGAGTGACTAACTGCTACAGTCAAAGTGCAATTGAGCCTTACACATCCACCTTGGCACTTCTGGCGTACACAAAAATGAATATAGGCCACATAAGCTGCCACTTAATTTACTGTTTCTAGATTTTGCCTTGGCACTCCTCTCTAAACTCTTGCCATGGCTTCTTCAGAGACAATCTTCTTCCTATGCTGCTGAGATGGAGCTAGAGAGGCTAAAGGTTGATTGCAAAAGATCCTTGCAAATGGTTGAAAGATGGAAACAAATGTATGAAAACTTGCATCAATTTTGTGTAGACGAGCTTTTGGACGTAGATCAAGCTGAGCCAACTAAAGCAGGTTTTACCTGAAACAAAATTTTGTCCCTTTTATTTATACAATTTTACAAAATTTCATGGGACTGATAGGATCGGCATACGTAATGGTTTCATGAGAGAGCTTTCTCTATTACGCCCTGCCACGCGTTATGTTATTTGCTGTGTGTTCCTCAAGGAACTATGCTCAGCTTATTGTTTTGATTTCTGAAGATAGAATTGCTTTCCCTCGTAAATTAAGGCTATCGGTTTCTCTTGGGAAATACACTGCATCGAAAAGAACCGAAGAAATTACAGTGAATCGGGCCAAAGGTTTTAGTTCGGTTGATTTCAGTTTTAAAGAAAATATGGGTCCGTACCAGTTTCCCATCCAAAGCATGTTGTTCAAGGATCCTCTCGTTAAGAGTTCTAATCTTCATATATAATAAATTATGAAGATAGCATTTATCACCGTAGACTCGTTGTGTGTAACATCACAAGAAATGAAACTTGATATGAATTAGCGATTGTGCCAAGAAAAATAATATAGAAAAGTGGAAGGGTCTTAGGAGAATCAAATCTTAGTACTTGACGGGACAGAAAGCAAATTCTGGTCTCAAACAACAACCAGCAACCTCACCACGAAAATTGAGTCCCGATTCTAGCTTCATCGTCTCAGAACCGAGCATTCCTTTCAAGATTATACGTAAATCATGGCAAGCAAACAAGCATGTCCAATTTGTTCTGTCTAAAGAGAGAATATACCACATATACTCATGACACCGAAGTCGATACACTTGCACATATTTGCTAATCCCTTATATCCTTTCTTCTAATACATTGGGTACTGAGGAACGAGTACTACCCATGGGAATGAATTTGATCAAAACCTTGGTGAACTGGTCGTGTTTCATCCATTCATATACGCCAATTGACACAGCGTTAGTGTCAGAACAGCAGTGATTGAGACCACGTACATTCATTCGCTCGTCTGCTTCTTTCCTCCGTTCAGCATCCAATTTGTACTCCAGCTCAAAGGACCTGATAGATCTTCTGTTAAATTTCAGATTGGGAGAATTCGGAGGTCATCTGAAAGACAGATCTATGCGAATTCACTCTGCATGCAAAGAAAGGCTTTGATACTTTCTCCACAAAAGTAGCAAAACAGAATCACAAAATCATATCCCCGCAGCTTTCTCCTCTGTCTTCATCATTTCACTATTTAAGTATTACTCATTTAAATTAAGAAACATTTTTTTAATTTTAGGATAATAACATAATTTAAAGTTTTCCCATAATAATTTATATTATACTTGCGAATTCTTACTTTTCTACTAATTAGTCGCTTACTTTAATGATTTACTTCTAGGTGTGCCTTTTACAACTAATGAGACATTAAAACAATGTGGTATTTTGTATGACAATCCGCGCAATGCGTATGTGACCATCTAGTTACCTGGATATCAGACGTGCTGGCACTAGAATGCATGGCAGGTAAAGCAACCACTCAACGAGCCTCCTTGACGAATCCTACGGAATACTAGAGCCTTGTGGGAAGTCCTGGAGACTTGATGGACCTGGCTGGCCAACACTGAGCTCCTCATTTCTTGGGCTCTCTTCTGTGCAGACCGAAGCTTTTTCATAATCTTATCCATGGACAACGATCTCTTTTTTTCCAGCTTCATCTGCAGTTTTCCAAAAAGATATTAAGTTGGACCTCAAGGACCTTTTTTGCTGCCTTAAGAGACTGAGATACCTACTAACAAACAGGGTAAACTGAGGTAGCACTGCAGAGAAAGAAAAGTTACTCTGCTAAATTCCTTCTCCCCATCAGTCAATAAGTGGTAGTACTAATTTAATGGTTGCATTAACTAATTTACTAGCTCATGACCATTTCTAGTTAACAGTCATCTAGATCACAACTGCCAAAATATCATACAAGGTTTTCTTGCCTACCATCTAGTGAGAGAAGAGTTATAGCTTAATCTGTCTGAGATAATGAAAATGGAATGCAATGACACATTAAATGGTGAAATAAGCAACTAACGGTACCTCTAGTTTCCGAATTGCTGCCTCAGCTTTAGCCTTCTGCAGGTTCTCCCATGCAGAAATTTTTGCTTCCTCTCTTTTAACGCTGCGTATGAGACAGAAAATCAAACATAAAGTTCTGCTTAGGTTTGTAGAGCATAATTCAGAATATGGTCACATTTAGTATTCACCAGATCTTATGACTTAAAGATTGTCATATTTGGCATGTGATTTAGAGCATGAAGAAATCAATAAACAAATTGGTCAGCCAGCAAAGCAGACAGAATTGGGATGAAATCCAATGATCTGTTGGCCGTCTAATTAAAAACTTAAGAGTAGCTTCCTCTTTATAAACAATTAAAGACAATGTGTAACTGATCTTTCTTCAAAGAGATAATCAGGCTTAAGCACGGGGCAGTGAACTCCACAGAAATCACAGTGATAACCCTTTAGGTACCTTCCGATAATAAATCCATCCAATGACATTAACAAGTACACTATCAGAAATGAAATGTACACTACCATGACAGAAGTTGAAAGGAAGACTGTATCTCCGTCATTTGACTAGAACAGTGTCCACTTGACCAACTCTAAAGAGAGTATATTTGCTGGGATGTGCAACCTTTAAGACAAATTGTACGTTTTAGAGTAGAGGCAGTGTAGATCTACATAAAGGCCAGCCAATTCATCCTAATGGACCTTCAAAGCCCCAATAGAGGAATCAATTGGTTACTCTGTCACGGAGCAACTGAAAACTAAAATCAACTTTGAAGTCCTATGTAAGATGCAGAACACCTTAGGAAATTACACATACGTACTTTGAAATGCTCTTGACTGTGTCCGAGATATCCCATGCTGAAGATTGTGCTTCCATGTCTTTCTTTTTCCAATCATCACTGCTTCCTGAGCCCTTCCCTGAAATTCGGTATCTATTTTTCTTGGACCACCGAGTGATCATGACCCGTTCATCCACCTGCACATCCTTTACTTCCATCTTAGAGGAATTACCACCAGGCAGTTCCACGATAGATAATGCTGACGGAGGGGATGTGGCAAAAGAGAGTGTTCTTTTGGGAGATGAGCAAGTACTTCCCTGTGGGCTCATCTGGGTTGCCATATCCCTTCTTGAAACAGCACGAGATATATCTGTGGCAGCATCCTTTAGCTGATCGAGTTTTTCATCTACATGTCATCCAAGAGATAAAAATAACAGGATCAGACACACGAGTTGCCTGAACAAAGCACATTTAAGATCTCTAGATTTAGATTGACTTTGCATTAAAGCTCAAGAAAAGCTAAAAAAGAAAAAAGGTTTGAAGAAAACGCATGTTACATGCTTTAACCATCCACGGACAAATTCCAATCTACTAGTGTAAACAACCAACCCCACCCATACAAAAAAAATCACATTTCAAATCATAGACAATTTATAGAGATAGGACATGTGTAGCTCCCGAAATGAGAAGGCATTATTCAGATACTAGGAGCAGCTACCCCAGTTACCAAATATACACAGACTTTGCAAGAAGAACTTGCTCATATCAGAGGATTAAAAGTAAAGTATGACATTTGCAAAACTAATTTCCAGAAGCAGCAGTCGTTATATTTCCTATCTGTTGTGTTGTCATACATAATCAAGAAATTAATTGCTGGCATGGTATGCCATCAAATTTCTTCCTCACTGATTTCTCCTTGAAAACATGGCAGAATAAACTCTCAACATAGCAAATAAAAATTCAATCTAGAATAACGATCTAACTGACCTTGGAGACCAACACTGGATGACTGACTCAGCAGCTCAGAACAACCATGTACACTAACTGATCGCCCCATGCAGGGCTCTCCACGGACTGGAAATTCTCCAACTTCGGCAGCAGAATTTCGAAAACCGTCAGCTCCTATAACTGCAGCTGAAAATGGAGATCCTGCCATGTAGTTCTTGATGTTTCCCCCACCAAACATAGGCATTGCAGGGGAATACAGTGAGTAGTATGCAATTCCTGGCGGTCCAAGTGGTCCACTCTTCGATTTGGGTCTCCTCTGGGGTGGCGGAACTGATGGCCTAGAACCACCACCATCTCCAGACACAGGACTAAAAATCCACCTCTCTGCATCTTCCCACTTCGATGGCAATGTCCTGCCATTATTGAATGGCAGATACCCAGCATTTGCATTCCGCATGCCAGCACTGGACTGCAGGGGAACTCTCTCCGAGCTCCAACCCTTCTGCAGTCCAACATTGGCATGACGGTAATTTGGGGTACCCGGGCTTGGAAATGCACCGGACTTACGAGACGCCATGGAGCTATTCTTCACAGCTTCCAATCGAGGGGACGAAGCAGTGGCATTGTTGAAATCGACCGAAGCAGGCCTTCTCCTATCTGATTTCCTCGACAGAGCTTCCGATCTAGATCTCCTCTCTTGACATTCTACGCATCATCACCGATCCAAAATCATGCAAAAATTCTTGACTATCTCAAGCAATTAAGGAATCAAAAAAAAATCTTTGCCGCACCTTTGAGAGCAAGAGAAAAGGAGCTTCTAGCAGAGTCTATCGTATGATTATTGTCCTCGACATCACCGTCCTCGTCCTCTATTCGAACTGCATATATAATCGAAGGAAACGGTTAGTGAGATTGGAGACTGCAAGAGCGTCACTCAATTTGAAATCGCCAGGAGCTGTCGTTTTCCCTCTCTCTCTCTCTCTCTCTCTCTCTCTCTCTCTCTCTCTCTCTCTCTCACTAACTTTAACACGAGCTAATGATAGGCAAACGAATACCTTTAGCTTTATCTGCTTTTCGAGAGAGACGACTGTGCTTATGTACTGCAGGTTTGCTCGGATTCGAATTTGGATCTGGATCTGGACCACTCGAACTATCACGCTCGCGCCCTGCCAAATGCTGCGAGGAGAACAACCAGATTTTCAACACCTTGCATCAGGCACTCAAAACAACCAGATTCACACGCCGAACTGCACACGAAGAGACGTCGTCTCCGGTTTCGCGCACCGGCACTGACATTCACACGCATCTCCGCCACGCATTCCCGATCCTCTCTCCATCTCTCTCGATGAAAGCTCAAACTCCTCGTCCTCTTCCCTTTTTTTTCCCCTTCTTTTTTCGTTTCAATTCTTCGGCGACAGACAAACATCGACGCAAGAAAGAACTCGAAACACATTCCTAGGGAACACAAAGAGCACGCGCTCGAGCGAACAACGATGCCGGACAAAACGCAAACTAGAAATCGATTCGAAGAACTCAATCGGCACCGCTCGCGAACGCAGAAAAGCGGCCTTCGCTCGAGCTAGAACCTGAACAGCGGAACCGAAGCGGGGAACCGAACGGGGACTTTTACCAGCGAGGTCTCGGAGGCGAGGGAGTCGCGGTCGTGCGCGTCGGACGCGAACGAGCAGCGGTCGACGCTGGCGGAGGCGGAGGAGAAGAGGCTGAAGTTCGACTCGAGCGTGAAGATCACGGAGTCCGGGCTCGCGTCGCGGGCGCCGAACCCGCCGCCCGACTCCTCCACCATTGCCGTCCCTTCCCGCTCGGCACCACTTCACCTCGCCCCCCCTCACGCCGCCATGGACGGGGGACTTCGCGCGCAGCAGGCGGCGGCGGCAGCAGAGGTCGAGATCTCTCCGCCTTCGCTAGCTTCTGCGCACCTGCTCCAATGGCGGATTCTGCAGGTTCAGCGTGTGTGTATATATGCGTTCACGTGTTCTTCGGATGCTGCGGCAGCGTTCGTCCGGTATGAGCGCGCATGTGAGATTTGGAGGAGCTGAAGAGGAAGGGCAAAAAAGAGAAAAGCAGAAGAGACAGGGAGCTGCGCATTTTATTTTATTTGTGGTATTTTAATTTCCGTCTTATTCCATTATTTAAATTAATTTAAGGATCTCTCGTTTATTCTGATGTTTGTTGGAGTTCTAAACTAAGGTTGCGTTTGGAAACGCTTTGGGAAAAGTCTTTGGGGAAATGTAAAGGACTTTAGATTGAAGGGGTTTTTCAAAATGCAAATTGTGTTTGGTAAATTATAACTTAAAAGTCCTTTGCAAAGTAATTTTGGGTAAAATACCGTTTGGAAAAATTATAATTACAAAGCTCTTTTTTTTATTTTTTATTAAAAAAAATTAAAACCCTTCGCCGGAACCGGCGAAGGGCAGGCAGCCGTCGGCGACCTAGATCCGGCGCCGAGCGGTCATCGGCTAAGGCCGAGCTCGCTCGGGCAGCCCCGGCGACCGCCGGCGAGGGCCGCCTGAGCTCGAGCGAGCCCCGACGAGGGTCAAGAAACCCAGGCGAGGGCGCCGGCGACCCAGATCTGACTGGGTCCGGTGCCGGGCGGCCGTCGGCTGAGGCCGAGCTCGCTCGGGCAGCCTCGGTTACGAGGCGGCCCTCGCGTGGGTTTCGCGACTCTCGTCGCGGCTCGCTCGAGCCCAGGCGGCCCTCGCCGGCGGTCGCCGGGGCTGCTCGAGCAAGCTCGGCCTCAGTCGACGGCCGTCCGGCACCGGATCCAGTCAGATCTAGGTCGCCGACGACCCTCGCAGGTCGTTCAGGTCGCGCGACCTCAGGCGCCCTCGCCTGGGTCGCCGGATCTAGGTCGCGCAGCCCCTCGCGGCGGTCGTGCAGCCCCTCGCGGCGGTCCTGCGAGCCCAGGCGACGGTCGGTGGGTTGCGCGACCACGCTGGCCCCCCTCCGGCCGGTCACTGTCGCCTCACAACGACGCTGCCAAGGTCTCAGCGAAGAAGACGATGAACAGTACAAATGAGGCCAAAACCGGAAAATAAAAAAAAGGACCTACCGAGAAAGCTGAAAGCCCATGGCAGCCTAGGACCTGCCTTGGGCTTTCAGCTTTATGAAGGCTAGCATTTCCTCAAGGTAAGTTGTAAAAAATTTACCAAACACCAAATACTTGACTGAAGGAGCTTTGGACCCCTAAAGGCCCTTGGGAAAGCTATTCCCAAACGCAGCCTAACTGGAGTGGGGACTGGGGAGTGGATCTCGGTGGTGGGGGCTAAAATCGAATTAGTGGGGTTTTGTGGGGGCCTCTGGAGAAATAATTTAAAATGATTAGCGGAGGGCTTTGCTTCTTCTTTTGATGGTGGCTTTCTTTTTCCTTTCTTTTTTTTCTATCAAAACTTTCCTTTGACCATGAGATTTGACCCCCGGGGGTGGGTTGTAAGGGACAATGACGGTTGGGCCCCCGCGAAATTTCGTTCCGTTTCTGGATGTCAGCGCTGGCACGTGGGGGTAGCAGCGACCTTTCGCGTCACCGACCTGGGCTTCGTAGGGACGTTGATTGTTCCTCCCTTTCCTTTCTATTTTTTTTTTCCTTTTTTCCGCCGTGTGAATTCATTTTACTTTTTTTTTAATCCTCCTCTAATTATCAGTTCACTCTTGATTTTTACTTACATTATATCACGAAAAATAAATTTATTTTTATATTGCGAAAATTTTGTTTTTTCGTGTGATTTTTTTTGTTCAAAATGTCTCACGCACGCGAAAATGACGAGGAAGGAGCATCCCAACAATTAAAGAACTGTCTTTTCAAGAAAAAGACAACTATTAAAGAACTAAGGGAGGACATGTCCATTCTAAGAAATTTTATTGAACCTACATGCTACATATATATGTATATAATTCTAAATTGATATATTTATCACAAATTTACTTTATATTAATTTTTTGACTATAAAAAATTTATACTATACACTTATGATGAATTTACCTAAAAATAATATTTTGAATACCAAAAACCTCAAATTGATATACTTGTAACAAATTTACCATGAGTTAAATTGGATTAATACCATAAAAATCATAAATTAGTAAACATTTGAATAACGGAGGAGTAAACCAAAACTGATATACCCATTAACCGTCGCATGTCATCTAACTCAAAAATTTGACAGTAAAATTTAACGAAAACTAACGAATAGTAAATTTATCATAGGTGTACTAGTTTGAGGTTTTCGTGGCATTAACTTAAATGCAAAACATAAAATAGTCTCCAAAACCATCAATTTGAGTGTAATTATAAGCGTGATAGCATCTATTATACTAGAAATATCAATGAATGTGATTGTTACAGTTGTTTATTATGCCTGTTTTTTAGCTTCTAGAATTTATTTTTAAGTTCAAGATCCCCCTTACTAATTGGAATCAAAGAATCAGTAGTATTCCGGCAAAGTGGAAATGGGCTATGGTTATTGTGGCATAGATATATTCCAATATATAAGCTTATTCCAAATTAGATCAATTCGGATATATGCGGTCATTCCAGCTTATCAAAATAAATACTATATTTGCACATGGATCCTTACGTCATTGCATTCTATTTAGGATTAGGAATATGCATAATTATTTACCCTTTTAAATATCTCTTTGTATTCGGGACCTTATTCAATTCTTTTGATTTCTATTGAATCGAGAAATAGGTTTGGTTGTCCATCATATGGTGGCTTTGTCTCATCTCCGCAGCCGAGTCTCCTGTCTTGAAGAAGCGACCTTGTGCATGCCATTTCCTCAAGCTTGCCATCACCCCATGAGTAGTCACAATCGTCGCATGACCGATCATCGTCATTTCATGAGTCACCATCATCACCTTACGGGCTGCGGCTGTGCATCTCCTCTTTTTTCACTATCATAGATCTCAAAGGCGGTGATCGGCCCTCCTCAGGTAACCACCGTGACCATGAGAGTTGTCCCATGCCCTTAGACAATGACGCTGCCCATGGTTGTTGCTCCCCCCCCCCCTCCAATGCTTTTTTTTCGTGATTATTAACGTAGCATCACACGAGTAATTCGAACGCAACATAACGCGTTATGTCTAATCTGAAGTCCAACTCAGCCCTCCGACTAAATATTTTAGGAGAAGGATCAACGGTGGACGGTCAAGGGATCGTTTTGCAAAAGAGAAAATGAACAGAGCCGTGATTTTGAATTTCGAATAAAAGTTACGAGGGATAAGCGGCGACATTATTAATCCTTCCTCTCGACGGAATCGGTGGCAGTAACAATGCTTAAAAAGTCCACACCCGACATCTCATCCACGCAATTCAAACAAATAATCATGGGCAAGTTGCGCCTTCTCCGGAGGAATTTGACTTCATTGGTGCCTCTCTTTCTTAGCACCAAGAGCTTCTAAAAGAAGTGTTTCCACCTACTAAGAGCGTCGAAAGAACTAAGCTAAAGCGACCGTGCTTTTCTTTGCCCCTTCGAGTTTAATAATGTCCGAACCGGGCCCCACGGGAAACAGCGGAGGACGGGGGCGGGGCCCTGCGTTGGTCACCGCGTCCATCCGTCTCCGATCCCACGAAAGCTGCCGGGGGATTTGGGGCAGGCTGCCATGAGCGAGAGCCACCATATCGATTAAAAAGAGGGGCCTTCTTGCCAATCTTTTGTAATTGCATCTTCTCGTTCAGTCTCTTTGCTCGTGACAGCATAGCATATCTCTGCTAGATTTTGTGCCAAAAAGACAAAAAAAAAAAAAAGAGCAAGAAAAGACAGAAAAGCATTGTCCGAGATTTCCACCTAGCAAAAAGATTTTTAACCACGATGGTTGTTCTTAAAATGGCGAGGTTTTAGTCTATGCTCGTTAGGTGTCGTCTCTTTATCGAAGGCAAAAGGACACTATAAGTGTCATAACTTATGTACGAAGATCACTTTAGTATCATAATTTTTTTTCAGATCACTTTGATGCCAAGTCGGAGGAAAAACGATCACTTAAGTATCATAAGTTTTTTTTAGATCACTTCAGTGCTAAATTTTATGAAAAACGATCACTTAAGTGCTAAAATTTTTAAAAACGATCATTTAAGTGCTAAAATTTTTAAAAAACGATAATTTAAGTATCAATATCCGACGAGCCACGTCAGCTTCAGAAATTAATAAAAAAAATGCCGCGTCAGATTTCCGGCGAAAAATTGTGTACGACACTAGAGTTGGCACTTAAATAATCGTTTTTCAAAATTTTTAGCACTTAAATTATCGTTTTTCAAAAATTTTAACACCAAAGTGATCCAAAACAGACTTATGGTACCAAAGTGAGCGCCATACACAAGTTATGATACTTGTAGTATTCTTTTGCCCTTTATTGGATGCTTGCGGACCCACTCAATCATACATGGATCTTGATCTCGCAGAAGAACGCTCGAACACCGATCCACACACGAAGAGCAGCTTGACATTTGGAAGAACCGGGTAAAATTGTGAGTCGTGTCCATCTGAAAGTCCCCATTTTGAATCAAATAAAGAGACGATTCGCCAAGACAAATAACAGCAGGCCCTACGAATTGTCATATGCATGCCATGTGCTTATTGCAAAATCCGCCAATTTCTTAGTGAAGGAAGAAACTCGATAGAATATTTAAATATCAAATCATGCATTCATATAATAATTTAAACTTTTTGATTGAATGTTCTTACATGGTATCAAAGTCCCGAGTTCAAATTTTTCCAAACTTCATTTGCCTCCCAAGTAAATATGTCTATGCTTAGCACTTGACAAAAAGACCATATTAAGTGTAAGAGGGGGTGATAAAATATTATATCGTATTCTTCTAACAGTTTAAATTTGTAAGTTAGACCTTTTAATAGAACCGACAGAAGGGAATCGGCGAATTGTCTTTCGGTATCTTTGGTTTTGAAAATCACAATCCAAAACACCAAGATCATTCGCACAATTGAAGCCGAGTTCGAGCGATTCAGTTTCTATCGATGTCGTCCACACCAAGGAAACACCCGGCAGGGCTCGCACCGGTGCACGGAGTTTTGGTCGCCACGAAGTGCACATGGTTGCCAATGCCCTTATCCCGAGGGCAACATAGAATTTTTCTTAGACGCAATCTTAGTAAGGTCACATCTTATACTTACTAATTTCCCCTTTTCTTTGTCTCGTATTGCAATAGCACCTCGCGCTTGCAATCATCTGCCGTGCTTCGACCGTGCTTTTGCCTCCATCCCGTTGTTTGCCAATTTGTCGCCCTCACGCAACCATGCGCGAGCATGATCATGTTCTTGCCAAGCAAAAAAAACGAACGTACCAAAATTGAATCACATGAAGGATTTCTAGTGGACTTTGTTCTGTGATAAGATATAGACTGACGTTTTTGCAATAGCTCAGGCATGGAATGATTCTGGAAGGGCCGTGGGACAGCTGGTTTCTCGTGAAATTATCTTCTGTTGTTAGGGAAAACGATATTTGCAGGAACATGATTTGACGGAAGCACAAGATACAAATTTATCTTGAAAAGGACGGGTTAATTTCCTAAAAATCGCATAATTTTAAGTCCGCTCTCAATTCTGTCTTGAATATTATTTTGTCTCAAAAAAAATTCATCAGTTCTCATTCTAATTCCAACTCTACCCATGTACCCAAAAGTTGCCAAGATTATCAATATGGAGAGCAGATTCTGATTAAAAAAAATTATAATTGGCTCTGACATTCATAATTTTATAAAAATTAGTGACGGTTTTTGCCATCGTAGACAGATTTAGAATTAGAATGAAAATTATGGATTTATTTAAGATAAAAAAAAGGTTGAGATCAGAATTAGTATTGGATATACGGTTGGGATTTTTTTTCTTGAAAATTAGGCCCTGGAATCATTAATGTTTGGCAATAATGGAAGGGCTAATGCGGCATGAAATCATTGAAATCAAAAGGTGAAAAGCAGAAGAACAAATTGCGTTGGTACGAACGAAATAGAAGAGAGGGGGTGACATGTCGGACCAATTTAAGTGCAGCAGGTGTCAGATGCACGGCCTGGACTATAGCCTGGGGATAACCTCTGACACTTGTTTTTCTTTTACTCCACTCAAGTACTTAGCTTACAAAAAGAGCAATATATTATTGCTGTTGTCGCTATTTATTGATGATCTTGTTGTTCAAGCAAAGAGTATTTAGTAACTTAATTTAGAGGATAGTGATACAAAAAGGAAAGCTTTGTCTTCAAAAGCTAGTTTTACACACTTTTTTCTTTCTGAATTTCTTGAAAAATTCTCTCCTGTTCATTATATGGATGGGTTCGATTTTCTAGTTTGGTAACAATAAAAAAAGATGTGTTGAAACTCGCGTAATTAGGTTTTGGATCGAACCAAGTGTAAAGTTTGATTTCCCCCACCACTGTGCACGTGCACAATATGTACGCGAGGCCTGGAAATTTTCTTCGAGGTCCGTGAATTTCTCATCGTGGTTCTGGGGACTTTACAACATCTTTTACAAACAATCTTACAAAAAAAAAAATCTCCATTATCAACAATATCAAACGTGGCTCGGCCCAAAAAATGTTCACTTTATGTTACGTCGATTGTCTAAACTCGTTATGTTTTAAACCAGATAACCTTGTTTAAGTTTTAACCACTTAAACATGCTTATTTTTACATTTTTAGAGATTTTTTTTAGATTAATATCATGGAAAACTCCAAACATGCACATCTATCACAAATTTACTCTAAATTGATATACTTGTGACTATTTTACCCTCTGTTAATTTCCATTAAATTTTACCTCCGAATTTCTGAGTTGGATGACACATGACAATTGACGGGTATATTAATTTGGGATTTTACCCTCCATTTATCACATATGTACCGGTTTATGATGTTTCCTGGTATTATCCCAATTTTTTGTGTATCAGTTTAGAATTTTTGATTCTCAAAAAATTTAGTTTATAATAAATTCGTCATAAGTGTATTAGTTTTAAGGTTTTCGCGGTGTTAACCCCCTTTTTTTCCTATGAACTTATAATTTTTAGGTTGCCGGTCAGGTAGCTTCTGGACTTACATTATTATTGGCTATGTACCATATGGTTACAGAATAATAATATGCAATGTTGTCTTTTTTTCACACATACATGTCATAGTACTGAATAATAATTGCGTATCATAGTGGATTTCATGCAATTTTTATATATCATGGTACATGTCAAATGATGAATGGGGCTACAATTAATGCCGGGCCGAAAGCGAGAGCCATTGGCAATCTGGCAAGTTGAGAGGTACCTTAGTCCCACCCAGGCCATAGCAGAAGGGCTTTAACTATTTCATTGACCTTCTCAACCCCGGCACGTGACCCGCCTTATTTTCAACTGTTTTTTTTTTTTTTTGCTCTTTCGGCAAAAGAATAGTGCTACAAAAATATTTAAATTGATTTACAAAATTATTGTGGTGCGGTCAGGACCTTAAAAGGCTCAAGAAGAAACAACACGGGAAGGAACTTTTTCGAGCATAGTGAAGGAATCTCCCGATAAGTTCTCTCCGTACTCTTTTTCTTCTGGGAAGAAAAAGAATGGGAGGAATCTTGGAGGGCCTTGGGTGGAGAAGGTAGACCCTACGTCAGTTTCGTCTGGCTATCGCCGGGTAGACAGGTATAGTATAAGCCGAAATCATCGACCAATGCGATAAGTCGGCCAACAAAGCATATAAGGTCATGTTCAAAATTTATGTGGACCAGTGATGTTGGCTTGCGGGTCACAGTGGGAAAACGTACCGGAGCAGACACGAAGATGGCAAACCACGACCAATTTTTGATAAATTACTTTGGTATCCCTTGCAATTTTGATTAGGCTCTTTTAAAAGTGCATCCCTTGTCATAGACTGCTTTGACACCGCCTATGGTATATTGTGACCTTGTTGATTGGCTTATGGTAATAAATTGCCAATGTGACATGTTAATATTTTTTTTAACAGTGTTCATGAAAATTACGTGAGATAAGGTTTAATTTAGAGATATCCAATGCGAAAACACTTTCCTTTTAAAGCACTGCTTGTTTCGTGAAAAATGTGACATTTCTAAAAAATGTTTTACATAAAAATAACAACATTTTTCAGTAATTGGCTACAATCTAAAAACGAAGTAGAAAATATTTTCCATTGTTTAGTATGGAAAATCTGATTTGATTTTATTAAAGAGACATATACTATTTGGATACTAGTAACTTGCACATGGATAGTCGGAAAATCCACGTGAGGATTAGAGCCCTGGCTTCCTCTTTGATGGTCCCCAATTCGGGTGCTGGGGATCAGGGCACTGGCACTTGGGTTCTAGCTTCCAATTAATCACATAAACCGGGGATTTGGGTTAGTGTGTTGACATTGTGGTCATGAGTCTCTTGAATTTTTATTCAGATCAAAAACCTCATAATCAATTTATGTTCAACAACAAAATCATTTTTAAATCACGTCTATTCCGATAAGGTTGTTGATTGATGTAGGCATCACACCATATCCGAAACTTCTATCATTATCTTGCGTCTCTTATTGGGTCGATTGATTGACTCCTAAATATTTCAAAATGATTCTCGTTCACCTAAATTCTATCCCCCAAATGCATAATATTCATGCATATTATATGGTCCAGAGGCGAAGAAACTAGAGATTAAAGAGGAGAGACGTCGCTTCCAGGTTGTTGTTCTCTTCTCGTTCATCAGTTAGCTGAAAAAGATCGAGGAGGCATCCATTAGGTAGTCCACCACAATCAAATTATCAGTCACTGCAATTTCTAAACCATGAATTAGGTTGTCAAGTTGCGATCACCCAACTAACAAAGCCTCTCCTCGTCAACTCTCGATCATCTCTTTGCTGTCTCTGTCTGTCCAGGACGAAACGTATAACCCGCAAGCTCGTCCTCGAATAGATGAAGCATTGGTGCATCAGTTGCTCTTTTTAGAAGGGATCAGTGCATTGAAGTTCTAAAACTTATCACGAAAGTGCAATTGAGTCTTAAAACTTATTATAAAAGTATTATCAAGTTCTACAACTTTCAAAAATTGCAATTAAGTCCTAAAACTAATTATGAAAGTGCAATCGAGTTTTAAAACTTTCAAAAAATGCAACCAACGAAAAGACTTGATTGGATCAATTTGACAAAATTTAAGACTTGATTGCACTTTTTAAAATTTAAGGATGCTTACACTTTTTTAAATTTAAGGATTCAATGATACTTTCATGATAAGTTTTAGAACTTAGTTGCACTTTTTAAAAATTTTAAGACTTTCAATGCACTTATCTCTTTTCAGAAATTACTTACCAGGTGCTTTTGAAGCACCAGCTCATTGTCGTGTTGGGCGTGTTGTTGATCATCAGGTGAAATCAGGCATATATTCGTCCCTTTGGAATGAACAACAGAATCAGTGACGTGTAAAGTGGTGTTAAGACACTCCTAGTTATGAAGTGAATAATTTTCCCAAATTCTATAGCTTCTACCGAGTTCACGGCTCATCAATCTATGATCATGTTGAGGATTGGGTCTACATGTCATTTGGCAGAAGGATGGGAAGAAAAAGAAAGCACCAAACCTCACCTGAACACAAACCCCGCATGTTCCACAGCCGTGACAGTGATAAAACTGAGTCCGGGGAGCGTTCTTCGCACTTTATATTGCATCCTATCGATCATATTGGTTTTAGTACACGGGTATGCCATGCAACAGAACAGAAACTCTGCAGAGAAGTTAAAAGAGATGGCTGCCATTTGAATTGCAATTTTCACCTATAGCATTTCCAAGTCAAGTCAAATGTAGTGACTCATAATAGACCACATCATGATCCTTAATTTTAACAAGTTTCACTAGAACTGTAGATGACAACAATTATGTACAAAGATTGAGCAGAAGCATGACTTGATCATCTGTTTAAATCAACACTGCTGCGATAAGGCATCGATAAAAGGGGTCCTGATAACTGTACATGCTAATGATCCAAAGAAAAACACTCATCTTCATATGGCACACCAACACACCATCTCAAAACTAATTTTCGTGGCTATTTTCTGCAGGTCTCCGTGTTGCTGAAGTAAGCAGTTACTGCCTTTAGCTTACCATTTAAGTAGTTCTTCTCGACCTGAGGCCAGGGAATGTATCATGAGAAAGATAGCATAAAGCATTTCATGAGATTCTACATGAAATCAACAACAATTCCTTCCCGTTAAAACTAATCCACCAATCAAGCATAAGTGTGAAACCCCAAAGTAAAACCAAAAGAAAAGGAGCATAACCAACGTTCATCTCAATGCCCTCAAAAGCCGAGGTGCGTAGCTGGAGGGAGGAATGATAACATCTCCAAGAGGTGCATGGGACTAAGAGAAAAGATTCGCTTGGTGATAGCTTTCAAGTCCATAAACCGGGCAAAGACAAAGCACGCGGCGCTTCAAGAAACTCCTAATATTTTCTCTGCAAACAGCTTGAAAAAAAAAAAATCTCCAATTCCGCATGCAAACACATATGAAGCATATTGCAGAGTAAAGTCTTCCTCTCCCATCGCATTAACATGACACAGAGAAATTAAGCGAATAAGATTTTCCTCTTGGGAACAGACATCCTAGGAAAATTTGCCTCTATTGTCTAAACAAGTATGAGGTCCATAAGCACTGTCTTAGCTATCCATGTCAAAAAGAACATTTGATACCGTCAGTTGTCTACTATTGATGAGTGAGAATGCAAGAGTTATCAGAAAAGGTATGCATGATTAACCAAAAAAAAAGCGATGGAAATTATTTGTCATGTGAAATTCAATACTGATCTTATACGGTACTGAGCATCCTGGGTTTTAGCCCTATGTGTATGGCACTAATATGGTATATACATAAGGCTTAACAAAGCCCTTTGCTTAGAAATGCGTCCCGACATAACCAAGAGTGCATAGAAGAAATGGAATTACCTCCAACGACCATGGAGGTTGAACAGAAAGAGAAAGCTCAGCTAATTGGTTCAGATCAACATTTTTTGGGAGGAACATGACCACTTTGGGAGCAATTTCCTTGGCAATGTTAAAAAGGAAGAATCTGCAGCATACATATCAATGCAGCAAAGTTAATTTGAGGCTCAAAGGTGCAAAAAGAAGTCAAAGATAACAATGATACTCATAATAGTCAAAACATAGCGGGTTCATTTTGCTTCAAATTTTTAGCCACTCACCCATCACGTGGCTTGAGCATGGTCTTCATGTTGTATTTCTTTACTTTGGTATAACCAGGACCACCCCAAGGAGGTGACAAGAAGACAGTATCTGCCTGCAATAGAAGAGTAAAACACTAACTATAAGCATGAAGAAGGATAAATATGTCAACGTAGTAAATACAGAATCCTCTAGATTTACATTATCTTTTAATGCTCATAAGGGGTCCTTGTACTTAACACCAAGAGACTGAACAAAATGTATTACTAATTGGCCAAAGAAAAGCAAGCTGCATAACCAAAGTCAAAGTTAATCCCATTTGGTTTTGGCCACTAATTAAGGATAATATAGTTTCAAACTACATAAGATATAAGGGGAGGAAAGCTCCTCGTTACTGGTAATAGACAAAAAAAAGATATCGCGATTGCAGTCTCAAGAAGATTAAGACAAAGCACATTGAGACTACAAGAATTAGAAGCAATAACTGTCATACGTCTTGTATCCTTTGAAGCAATAGTGTGCGCTAAAGACACATAAGGCATACATAGATCATTAGATAGAAAACGACATCGATGAGAATATTGGCCACGTCCATACATATGGCAAGACCACAGACTTCTCAATACCTTCAATTTTGGCGCCAAAATGAAGAAATCTCCTTTCACAAAATCTATTCCAGCATCAACTTCATATATGCCAGCATTATGGTGTGCATATTCAATCTTCTTTGGATCGATGTCAACCGCTATTACATGTCTGCCCCTGAATTCATAACAACAAAAGTGAAAGGTAAGTATTCTCATGGTTGCATACAGAAGGTTGCACATATTAGATGAAAGACTAGAAGCCCACTTGACCATAACAACAGCATCAAGGTTCTCATCCGTATAGTAGCTAGGATAAGCACCGAAACGAGTCAAATGGAAAAACTCACTATCTGTTTATTCTTCTTGATTGCAGCTCATTGCGGATGCTTTTCCCGAAAATCATGTTCAAGCATAGGCATCATGAGGCAAACTTCTGTGTGAACAGTAGCTAAGGGATACATCAACTCCAAGATTTTACCATTAAATTTCTTACAGCAGGAATTTATTTTGGATGTATTTGCTAGAGATCTATGCAATTGCTTTTGTAACCAAGCCAGGAATGGCTTGATGTCTGCACATCTACATCTTCATCAGGCTATGGATAACCTCACATTTGTTTCAGTCCAAGGTTAATGTCTACGGTTCGGATGCATGTTATCTAGCAAAAAGAAAGAAACTCTAACAACTGTGGCTTTAAAAACTTAAAGAACTCAAAGAACATGAATGACGAGATGATTGCACACAAGTATGGTATGAGTGTGGTGGTGTAAATTACAAATTTCACCCAATACAATGACGGTGAAGTCTTATCAAGTCCTTAGGAAATCTGAAAATAAGCATATCTTACACAAAAGAGGTCTATCATAGTGTACGAGGACTCAAAAGCTTTCCCAAAAGGTACCATGGGTTTCCTTGCTGTACAGGGAAATTGGAGATTAGTGTTACAGGTGATAATTCCCTCTTTGCTGAAAAATTTGGTATCTCCTACATCAACCACCTAATCTAGAACCAGACTATATTTCGCTCATTCAAGCAAATTCGCACAACTTCAACCAGAAACACACAGAAATGAAGAGAAAAAGGTTCTTACATTCGTGCAAATTGGATGGCATTCCCACCAACTCCTGTGAAACCGTCCACTATAATCCCACCACCACAACGAACTGCATGATGCCTAGCAATAGACTGAGGTGTAACAGAAAACCATCCTTCCTCATCCATTTTGATACCTTCATCAAATCTTGAAAAAAGGAGATACCTCTGAAACCAATATTTTTCAATGACAGTGCAGTACTCCTCACTCAGAGGAAAGCTCAGGTCTGCAAGATGCAAATGTTCATCATAAGGATATTAATTAAACAACGGCAAGCCCATATTAGCCAAAAAATGCTCTAGGGAAAGTAGTGAAGAAAACTTATCATGCCAAAATTAAAAATGTATTAGATACTGAAGTCAAAATGGAACGCAAGTTGAATCATATAGTGGATTACAAAATGAGTGGAAAACTGCTCATTTCCCCAAAAAAACAAACAGAGATCAAATTAGGCGAGAAGATCAAGTCCTTTCATACAGATTATATTACATCCCCCTAATGATATCTCAATTATCCTATAAGTAATGAGGATGTACAAATTGAAATATCAGCACCACGCTGAAGGCAAGGATTATTCCGGTTTTGCACAGGTTGCATCCCCTAATTTCTAAAGACTATATGCAAATTTTGTCTAATCAACCTCGTGGCCGCTATAACCTATCTAGAACCCATCATTTACATATCCTCTATAACAAATAGCACTAACCAGTATCAAAATAATGATTCAGGCAGAATGAACAGAAAGCGAATATAAGTCGAAGAACCTTCTTTGACATGGAATGACTTCCTCTGTATCCTTTTTCTTGCACCTGTTTTCCATTTGCCTAGAAATTCCCCAACTTGCCCCAGTAAATTATTCTCCTCGAGAGATAATTCTGTCGGGCCACTCATCATGCTGCAAGAAGAGAGAAAGAAATGAGATGCTAAAACAGATAAACAATCATCAATATGATGTAATCAAGTAATTTGTCTCAACTATTGAAATTTTACATTTAAGATAGGTAAAATGGGTCACCAAGGCAAGCCCATCAATCACAAAATAGTTGGAACGCTTAAAATGAACTCTATAACAGACATGGTGCTTTCTTACCGAGTATCATACAAATGTAAAACTTCATAAAGTTTTAAAACTTGGGTAATAACTTGGATTAATAATATCATGAGGCCATTCTGTCATATTCAAGACAGAGTAGCACATTATTTTCGACAAAGGATTTGCATTTCAGCACAGAGGACAAAGGTTTGAATATCAATGTTCCCTCTTATTGTTGTTCTGTCTAATTTGTATGTTATCATGTTCCCACCTCAAGCTGATTATTTGATGTGCTTACCTCCCCACCCCGTGTGACACATGTAAACCCAACTTAACAGCAAGGGGAAGCATTAAAAGACATGCTACATGTTGTGGGGCTGTTTCATCACCTTTATTACCATTTGGTCGAAGATTCCAAAAAGATATATGCACTAGTTGATTAACTTCCTGGGAAGTAAGTTTCAAAAAAGTCATGTAAAACCCATCACTACGGAGTCTATTTTTGTAGCTATGTGGATTCACCATTCTGTTACGGTACAGTGCTACAGTAAATGATTTCTCAGGCTCTAAATATGCTCCCCATCACAAAAGAATTAAATGCTAAAATTCTTGAATCTCCTGGCAGTAGGTGGAGCCATATGCATGAAACATAGTAATACGTGACACAGTATGGGGATGTAACCACAATAAACAAACGCTTGAAGCAGGAAAAGAAAGATAGGAAAGCAAACTAAATAACAATAAGAGGAAATAATGAGATTCAAACATTTGACTTATTTTGGATGCCATGTTAGACAAACCATTTGTGGTAAAACCTTAGTAGAGTGTTCGGAAAAAGTCTGCCAAATTAATTCTATCATATATCACAACTTCAAGCCGCTTAATTAACAGCTTAGATAGTACATGATTAAAAAGCAAAAATTCTCCACATCATACCACAACTTGAAGTAAGCTACTAAGTATTAACCCTCACGTAAACAATTTCTTCTGTTCAGAGAGCACAACCTCCAAAATAGGTCTTATTCTGGATGAGTACGATTGCAAAAATGATCTTTAAGACTATAATAATCCCTATTTTACCTCATATCACCCAGTCTTCGTGAAGTGGCATCTTCTTCACAATCTTTCGAGTTGATGGAATCACCTTCACCAAAAGGTTGACCAAGTAATTTATCATGATCCATGACGTCCTTGAATGAATCTACCGTATGTTGAAAAACACAAGTATCTCCTGGTAGTGAACAAACACTAGAAATTGATAGGCTGAGATCTTGCTTAGTCAGCTCAACAAGCCCAGCATTGGACTCTGGGTTCTCAAAAAGTTCTGCCTCTACAGCTTCCATCCCAGGAGGCAGAAACCACGTTGAAACCTGGGTTATGCTATTATAATAGTAATTTCTCTGATAGAAAGAGTCCCAGCACACAATCCAGTCTCTCCATGAGTTGTCATTATTGCTTTTTGTACCTTGGCCGATGGCAAACTCTTCCAATGACTGATGGTTCTCATAACTGTTGCAATGTGTTGTAACAGCTTCAACTTGGTCAGCAGGTGAAATATGGTCCAACAAATTGGAGTCCACTAAGCTTCCATCAAGTTCTTCCCTGCCACAGTCAACAAACACTTCAGTTGAAGGATGTTGTGAGCAAAGTCCCCCTCCAGCATCAGAGTCTTTATTGCTATGATTAACTGTTAAGTCATACTTGGGCACATTATCCGTCAGAACAGGGTAACAATCCAGGCAATCAATTGCCACATCCGACATTCCAGTACAGATCGTTTTCTTGCTGACACAGCTGATCTCTGTAAAATCTTCTCCTTTATCAGATGTGGAACAAAATTTACTGGCATCCACTGCATTATCATAGCAAGAGATCTCACTTTGGCCCGTCACCGGCATGGAACATAACAAATCACTTGGATTATCATGAATAACAGTTTGAGATACAACAACAGGCTGACTCACTTTCGGGAATCGAGTTCCTTCATTCTCAATTCCTTCTTTTCCATAATCATTCTTCTTATGTGTTCTCCTTTTTCTCACTTTGGAAGTTCCATTCTTCTTCTGAAATTGAAAAAAAAACATTTCCAGCAAATCAAAGTATTAGAAGGAGTGAATTGTAATACTTATGATACCTTGAGAGAGAGAGAGAGAGAGAGAGAGAGAGAGAGAGAGAGAGAGATCAAATAACTTATTTATAGTTTGAACAATTATAAAATGGTTCCATGTCTACTGACATCACTCACTCAGCATTTACTCCAAACCTCTCTGTCACATAACTAATCATAATTCAAAGTACAGGCTTTCCAGCAAATATTCTAATACAACGTAAATCAACTGTTTAGCAGGCTGGTTCATAACATACCTTGATATTGAGTTCGCATAACTTAAAGAAACGCTGCCCAAAAAAAAAATCCCAGAACCCTTTAGTTACTTGACAAGAGAGCATTCTCTACGGCCCATACTTTGATGGCAAATTATTGTTCTTTCTAGATTTTTAAAAGTGTGTTATTTACCACATTCTAAAATGCTGTCATAGTCCATTATTCTTCTACTCGAATTTTGAATGGTTGCGCAAACCCTATTCCAACCAACAGCGATTACAAATCTTCAAACTTGTAGAAGAACAAAGCCAAACATAATTAATCATCGAAGCAACTGATAACACAGAGATACGACCACAAGGCACAGCAACATGATCGGATTCTGAGTTATAGCATCTAAAATCCTCCGTAATAGCAAACGCAAACTGGAACAAGAAATCACCTCCTTACTGGTCTGAAATGCAAGTGGAAGACCAAGCTCGTTCATCTGTCTAATGAGTTCCAAGTCCACAGGTGCAGGACTATAGTCTGGAAGGGGAAAACACAAATAGCAGAAAACGCAAGAGAATTTGAGCAACTCGTGATCATCAAAAAACAAGAGTATGTACGGCAAAGCAGCTTCTTCCGGGCACATAGCGAGCCAGAACAAAAAGGGCTAAAAGGGTTTGGAAAAACACGTGCCCTGAGTGGTAGAGACAACGTTCGAGCCGACATTGTCATCGCGGCGGCGAGGCGGATTCTGCATCGAGCCCAACAAAGAAGGAAAACATCAAGATTCTCCAACTGGGTGCAGTAATCAGAGAAGCGGGAGACGCGGCACAGATCAAGAGCGAGACCAAAAAAGCTTACCCTGGTCTCGTCGGAAGGCGGAAGTTCTTGCGCCGCCGAGGAGCCGTCGTCCCTGGAAAAAGCAGAGCAACCCACCGTAAGACACGCACGCACGCACACAGAGAGACACGCGCACGGAGGCAGAGAGCGGGGGAGAGAGGGGTAGACCAGAGAAAGACTCGAGTGAGCTTGAAGAGAGAGCCGAGAGCTCCGATGGCAGGGCCGTCTTCTTCCTCCCCGTCCATGTCGCGCTCTCCGAGAAATCCGTAAGAACTCGCCGAAGATATTGGAGAAACGGAAGAGGGTCGGAAGCCGAAGGGGAGCAAAAATTTATAAGCGCGAGGTCGGACCTCGTCGTGTTCCGGTCACAACGACGAACAGCGACCGACCCTGCAGCGACAAAAAAACAGGCGAGGAATCACGAATTAAAGGATGAGGTAAAACCACAACATGGCAATTAAATTTTGTCATTACTTTTCTGCCAAATAAAAGAATGAAAAAGAATACTCGGGGAACGATGCTCGGGCATCCTTAAAAAACTCAAAAAGAGACAGGGAAAGAATCTCTTAAAGGACTTTAGCTATAAGTTCTCTCAACATTTTTTTTTTGGTAGGAAAGTTCTCTCAATATTCATTCTCTCGCAAGAAGAAAAATAACAAGAGAAAACTTAGGAGGTCTTGGGTGATGAAGTCGATACCATGTCAATTTTGGCTGGCTACCACCGAAGAAACAGGTATAATAATCTCCCGTGCCTAAGGTGACAAGGTGGTTGCTTGCAACAACCTACTCTGCTGGTTGTGCTTTGCATGGTGCCGGTTGCTTAGGCACTGTGTGAAGGAGGTAATATCACACATGAAGGAGGTTACTTAAGCGGCGATCCAAAACACAGAGGGGGTAATGTCGTGCATGGATAAAAAGGGAGATGGAAAGTCAACTCTTTTTTCGGAATTTAATCGAGTATCCAAATTTTTCGTTCAGTCGAGTACCTAAACATTCAAAGTCGAGGTTATGTGGTGCCTCGATTTGAAAATGTTAATGGTATTAGCTGACATGGACACTGATTTTTGTTAAAATTAAAATTTAAGGATAAGTGCGCTGAAGGTCCTAAAGCTTGTCAAGAAAGTACAATTGAGTTCTAAAACTTTCAAAAAATACAACCAAGTCCTAAAATTTGTCCAATTAAATCCTTTTGTTAACTCTGTCCAATTTAACTAACGAAAAACACTTATGACAGATTTTAAATTATTTTCTTATTCTAATGTGGCGTTGACGTGGCTAAAACATGAAGGACAATGGTAAAACCACGTCGTTTTGATTCAAATTTGATATTTTAATCTAAATATCATTTAAATTAAATTTAAAAATAAACATAACTAAAAAATAACGAAAGAGAGCAAAATCGAAGAGGGGTTGACCGGGGTTGCCGGGCCCAGATAATGACCGACGGCCTTCGGCCAAATCTAGCGAGAGTCAACAACCATTGGTCAAGGCTGGCGACCTTGGTAGACTCTCGTCGGCCCTTTTCGGCAATGGTGGGGCAGCGGCGGGGGATCTGTAGTCTCTTGCCGGTTTAGTGCTCTTTCCTCTTTTTTTTTTTAATCACGTTAGCATTTTTCATTGCACAAATTAGACCGAGTTAATGAAATGACTTGATTGGATTTTTTGAAAATTTTATGGCTTCCAATTCACTTATCTCTAAAATTATGATTTGTTTGTGTGCTTGTGTCTATCACTTTATTCTCTTTTGTTTTTCTTTTGATTAAAAAAAAAACCCCCGGCTCCAACACTAGCACCCCAATTGGTCGCTGCCTCCACCATTATAGCCAATGGAAAGAACAAAAGGAGTGAAATTATACAAATTGTTGACGACCATAGGGGTAATTGGTTCTAGAGGTCGATTCCTCGATGACCTCAGTTACAAAATATTGGACTGGGAACTGAACCAATTAGTTTTAGAACCACCTCATTCTTATGCATTGAGTAGAACTCCAAATCTGTACAATAAAACATGAAATTTGCGTAATTTTATTTCAATAATATTATTTGGTTAAGTGGTTGTGACTTTGGCTGATGCTCGAATTGAACTGATCCCGATGCTCACTGCTGAGCCTAACGACAGCGACGACATCGTAGCACGGCAAGGTAAGGCCGATCAACTAAGAAGAAAAAAAGAATAGAAGGAACAAAAAGAAAAGGTAGAAAAAAAAGGTTATTCGATTTATTTTAAGTTAAGGTGGCATTTCTAATTCCCCAGTGATGAATGAAAACCTTGACATGGCATTTCATTACGTAGAAGCCCCACTTTGGCTTGTATTTTATAAGCTCGGACCCTTAATCAAGATTTCATTTTTCAAAGTGCGAAAAAAATTTATAGTTAGAATTTATATCTTTCATAATCTGCCCGAAACGGTGTTTGTCTTTTGAGTTGAGTTAAATCTTGATAAAGTTCATTATATTTATGAGAAAATATTCCTCACACACACAAAAACTAACTATCTAGACATCATGGAACGAGCCAACTTTTGTAATTTCCAACTTTTTCTTTTCTAGCTCTTTTGGTTTTTGAATTCTTCTGAATTTTTGAGAAATTAATAAAAAGAACTTAATTTAATAAAAAATATTTTTTTTTTCAAAGTTTGTAAATATTTTCAGTAGTTTTGTAAAACTCAAACAATGTGTTTTTTTTTTAAAAAGGAGTCATAAGTGGAAGTAAGAAATGCACATCCTCTTCTGCTACTGCTGGTCGCTCGTTGCATTCAGCTCCGCCCTAACGTCGCGGCGTCGAAGAGGGTGGCGGAGAAAATGGACGACGAGATCGAAGAAGGCATGGTGGTGGACGAAGACGTCCGCTCGCCGGAGCGGCGGCCTCAGCAGCCGCCGGAGCGCAAGGCGGAGAAGTCGCCCTACGAGATGCTGAGGGAGAGCAAGAGCTCGGTGGAGGAGATCGTGGCTCAGATCCTCTCGATCAAGAAGCAGGGCCTGCCGAAGTCTCAGCTCAGAGAGCTCGCCACCCAGATGTTCCTCCACTTCGTCGCCCTCCGCCAGGTCCGCAGCCCTCGCCTCGCGGTTTCCGTTTCCTTGCCTAGGGTTTTACTCTCGCTTGGCCTGGAGTGGCATTCTTTCTTTTTTTTTTTGTTTTGCTTTGTTCGATGCGGGTGCTGTTCTTATGGTGGCGACATTTTGTTCAAGGTTGGAGGTTGATTCTGTCGATTGAGGAAAAAGTAGGGGCCTTTTGTGCTAAATTTTGGAGGCAAGTGTGGTTATTGAGGGGTTTAGAGTCAGGGTTTTGTGGAGGAGATTGCCCTTCGTTTTGTGGTCGCGCCATTGCAGACATTATCTGGTTGTCCTTGATTATTTGCTATTTTACGAATGGGTTCGCAGTGATACGATGGAATGTAGAACCGAGGACCAGCTTCTGGTTGTAACTTGGATGCAGGGAGGAGGAGAATGGCTTGTATAGGGAGCTTTGCAAAGTTGGAGCTTTCATAGTCCTGTTTCACCAATCATCCCGACTCCCAAGCTAATTCTGTGAGCGGTGTTATAGAGGCGATGTTTAAAATGAGTTTAGTTGACCCTATTCTGGTCTTGATGAGATGGAAACTGACTGTTCTATGTTTGACACCAGTAAAGATTTCGTGGGATTTGGTTACAATCAAGAGTTTTTAATTACATAGCGCTATTTGAAGCTGTGTGGAAGACGGGAAAGGATTCTCCAGCAAATTCTTTTAAGCCTTGGGAGAGAGGGAGTGGTAAAATATGAAGTTCAATATCAGAACTTTTGAGGTAGATAATATAAATATCATAACAAGGAAAGATCGAGCTCATGCTTGTGAATAACAATCATCAGTTCTTCCTTAGTATAAGGGTAGTAATTGTACCTCTTCTTTATATCCTTTGGCCCTAGCTTAATTGGGTCTCATTTTTATCACTCCCATCTTTTTTCTTATGCTTTTGTTTTCACCTGATCCCCATAGGGCTTGAAGATAGAATGGCTATGGCACACACGTTCAGTTGTGCTGGTTGTTTTGTGGTGACTGACTTATTCTTATGTTGCACTACATATTTGATGATCTTGATAAAACTTGATCGTTTCCTATAATTTGATTTGTTTTCTTAACAGGCAAACCGCTCAATATTGTTAGAGGAAGACCGAGTAAAAGCAGAAACAGAGCGAGCAAAGGCACCCGTAGACTTCACAACCTTGCAGCTGCACAATCTGATGTATGAAAAGAGTCATTATGTAAAAGCAATTAAGGCATGCAGGGACTTTAAATCAAAATATCCAGATATTGAACTCGTTCACAAAGAGGAATTTTTTCGTGATGCACCTGAAGAGATTAAAGACTCAGGATCCCATAATGACGCGCACGATCTGATGTTGAAAAGGCTTAACTTTGAGCTCTTCCAGGTGACTGTGATCATTCTGCTGTCTGCAATACTGTAAATAGACTTGTGCATGGTTTTCGTAATATCTGATGGTACTAGTGTAGTAGTTTTTTCAACGCAGACTGTTTACAGTCAGCTTTTGATCACTTATTAAATTTACTGCTTGTTCTTTTGTAATTTATTGGTTGCATAATTTTGGTGAAGAATCATTTTATTGGTGAATTTTGTTACTGAACATGGTCAATCACTGGGAAGGCTAGTGCAGTCAATGGAATATTACCATGTTAAGAGTTTCATATTGAATCGGTTAAATGTCTAGATAGTCGGTTGGAGTATCGGGACGAGTTAATTCTCATTTTCACGTTTTGTATGACCCGTTTTACTCAAGTTGATTAGAGCGTCTAACTTTGATGTCAAGTCTGTTTGCTTCTCAACAATATTTAAAAGCCTGGCTAGTGAAAGTTTTATCTTGTGATGATCAATTTGCTAAAAGCCTGGAAAGATTTTCGTATTTTATCTTTGTGCTATCTTTCTTCCTCTGGTATAGGTATTGTCATCTTCTTGATCGTTCTTTTTCCCTTATGCATGTTACATCTTGTCGACAATTATAAATAGACTGAGACAGAGTTTATTACTTGGAACAGCGCAAAGAGTTATGCAAACTTCATGAAGAATTGGAAAAACGTAAAAAAGGCCTCTTGGAGACCATTGCTAACCGAAGGAAGTTTCTCTCTAGCCTTCCCTCACATCTAAAGTCTCTTAAGAAAGCATCCTTGCCAGTGCAGAACCAATTAGGGGTTCTGCACTCAAAGAAGCTGAAGCAGCATCACTCAGCAGAGTTGCTTCCACCACCTCTATTTGTGATTTACTCACAGTTAATGGCACAAAAAGAAGCATTTGAAGAAAAAATTGATGTGGAGATAGTTGGAAGCATGAAAGACGCTCAATCCTTTGCACGCCAGCTAGCCAACAAGGACCCTGGTAATTGAGAAAGATATTTTGTCTATTGGTTTTATCCTTATGTTGTTAATGATTTTTCCTGATTTTTTTGGGGGAATTCATCATTCCAAAATGCGGAGATAATGATCAATATAATTGATAATGTTAGAAAGTTCAACAAAAATGTTAAAGCTATTACATGAAGGGACACTGCTTGCAAAAGACCTAGACAATGCTGAGATAAGCGATGTTGGATATCTTAATGATCTCTTGAGAGCAAATTGGATATATAATGGCGCATATAATGGGTGGATGGGGAATAAGATGTATAAGAACCGCACTGATAAATTTTTAAATGGGTCATGGATAAATGAGACTTGGCTTTGAAAACTTGAAAGCCCAACTTAAAAGGTTAAGCTATTAGGGGGATGGATGCTATATGGAGGATATAAGGTCCATAAAAACCTTGCAGATAATCCATGTGGGATTCTTTAACAAGTTGTACATAGAGCAATGTATTGGTAGCGCACTACAACCGTTTGACAAGATATTCTTTACTGCTGGAGCTTGCAGGCAATTCTACTTGATTATGTGAGACCAAATAGTGTGCAAATCCATTAGCCATAAGTATGCTGTCTCTCTGAGGTGCTTTAAGTAGTTAGTTTCAAACCAGCTTTATCTTCAGACCCAAGGCAGAAAGGGATCTAATCTTATGTGCTTTGATGGTCCAGGCATGTCTGCCAACTCAGACAGCTCAAGGTTGGATGATGATGCCCTTGACGAAGATGATGATGGGCAGAGAAGGAGAAAGAGGCCAAAGAAGGTTCCAGTCAAAGAGAATCTTGAGCAGACAGGGTTTTATCAGGTTCATCCCCTGAAGATCATCCTTCATGTATACGAGGATGAAGCTTCTGATCAGAAGTCTTCAAAACTTGTAACGTTGAAGTTTGAATATATGTTGAAGTTAAAAGTTGTATGTGTTGGAATAGAAGGTTCCAATGATAGACCAGAAGATAACATCTTGTGCAACTTATTTCCCAATGACACCGGGCTCGAGCTTCCTCATCAGGTATGTATGTCTAATTATAGTTCTTCCAAAAAGCAATTAACTTTGTTTCTAGGACTAATGTCCTTCATGTCTACATGTTTCGGACATTCTCATCTTCCCTCTAATTTGATGTATTTGGTGTGACTACAATGCAGTCTGCCAAACTAGCTGTTGGTGACACCCTTACTTTTGATGAAAGAAGAACTTTACGTCCATATAAGTGGGCCCAACATCTAGCAGGAATTGATTTCTTACCAGAAGTTTCACCATTGCTTACTGGCCATGAGAATCCAAATGGTGACATTTCCAAAAGTGAAGTTGTTGCATCTGGTCTTTCACTATACCGCCAGCAGAATCGTGTACAGACAGTTCTGCAGAGAATTCGGTCCCGAAAGAAGGCTCAGATGGCTCTTGTGTGAGTCAACATCTGTAGGATCTGAATCTTGGATCACCCCTGAAGATAAGATAATGAATTTTCATTGGGTTCCAAAAGTTTTGAATTCTAAGTGACTGTTCTAATATGGATCCCCTTGGCTAGGGTTGTTGCTGTCATCATTTGGTGAATATGGAACAATGAAAATGCTGATTTTGCCTTAATTTCCTATCCCATATTTACTTTCTTTAGTCTGAGTTACTTCTGCTGAGCTGTTTTGGGTTTGTGGAAGCATTTTCTTATTACAATAATTGGTGATTGTTCCCATTGAATCTTGTGAATATTTTATTTGGTTACAGGGAACAACTTGATGCACTTGCGAAGCTCAAATGGCCTGCACTAAATTATAAAAGTGTTCCATGGGCCACACATTTCCTGTCATGTAATTTGCATGGCTGGTCATCCATAGGCTCTGTCTCTAGTGAGCCTTCAACTTTACCTGTCGTTGATGTGGATCAGGTTCCAGAGCCTATGGATGCCAATCCTGATGGATCATCTGGTAAAGAAAAGAATGAGCTAGAGGCTGCGAGTGAGGATGGGGAGCTTCCATCTTTTGCTGTTGCTGCATCTGTTGCAATTGATACTAGAACTCTTTTCAGGGGTTCCGGCCTTGAAAACTCGAGGCAGCTGGCTGTGATTTCAAAAGGCATGTCCCCAATTAATAGGGCAAAGTCACTGAGTTTCAAGAAACAAGATGAGGATTTAGATCTCCTGTTAGACACTGATAGTGATAAAGATGAACCTCCTAAATTTGAACCAGAGGCAGAAAATGCAGCTCCTTCTGAATGCTATGAGGTGGCAGATAATTCATGGGTGAACTGTGGGGTCAAAGAGTTTCTTCTTCTTCTAACAAAGAAACTAAATGCAGATGACCAGAATGTAAAGCTGGAAGCAAAGGTAGAGTTATATTTATTTACAATTGTTCACATTTACTAGGCACTCAACATCTAGTGCCATGCTCTTTTACCTGAAGTTTTTGAAGAGAACTGAAGAAACTTTTGTTAAAATATGAGCATGAGTGAACATATTTCCTTAAAGGACTGGTAGAAAATTCTAGCAGTTTTTTTAGTTCCCAAACTACGTGAGAAACTTTGCTGCTGTCTGTGTCTGGTCTTCTATTTCTTTTACTTACTTGAATGCCAAATTTGATAACGCCAGATTAAAGTAAGCATGGAATATCCACTCAGGCCTCCACTTTTCTCATTAAGTCTTTACCCTGACTTGTCTGGAGGAAATCATTGCAAGATTGACGATGTTGGGTGGACTAATGAACTTCGTGCCATGGAAGCAGAGGTAATGCACATTTCCGTAATGACAGATGCTAGTAAAAGTCTACCTGCAGTGACATTGGAGGCATCTGCTGCTGTACTTGCTGTGCTTTTTCTATGGGTAATTGTACATCTTGCGTATAATGATGTCTTGGCAATACCCATTTATTTACTTTCTAAAGAAATGGATGTACATCTTGCAGAACTTTTCTTTTTTGTGACACAGTGTTATAAAGGTCATGCATATGCATGTTTAGTCATACACTTCAGGGGCTTGTGCTCTTGTCATTACCGATATAGTGGCCATGACTTCATAATTTTGTGTATGTTCTCTACTTGACAAATATCTTCAATATTAAATTAGATATCTGCCTTTGACTATATCATGTTGGATGTTACAGGTCAATCTTCACATGGTAAAGATGCTGCCTTTGGTCCATGAAAACTATATTTTAGCTCATCAAGTTCATTGTCTTGCTATGTTGTTTGACTATTACATGGACGAGATATCTATGTCTGTGGAAAAAAGAGAGAGCACTTCCATCGTTGATGTTGGTTTGTGCAAACCTGTCAGTGGTATGCTTCTTTCTAGATCATTCAGAGGACGGGATCATAGGAAGATTATATCCTGGAAGAGTGCAAAATAGTTCACATGAATCATTGAGAAAAAGCTCACGTTTGGATCAGCAGAGGACACTGACTTCACTACTACTGTCTCTGTCTGTCTGCTGTATTCAGTGTTATCAAATTCATTGCCATTTAGTACCATGGGGACAAAAACTTATTTTCTATCTCCTGAAAGTAGGCAGATGGTGAGCAAATGTTCCTTTGACAGAATAGAATGCTATTTGCTGTAGTGGTGTACGATATTTTTTCAGCCCATTGTTTGAAGGAGGAAAATTTTTGTTACACATTTTAGAGTACTTCCTGTGTGGATGTTAAGCTGTTTTTTAATCCGGTTCATTGATATCAAACTGGGTGGTGGTAGTGCGGATTTCATTCTGCGGAAATGGCTCAGAATTCTTGTAGCTGTCGAAGGTAATATGGCAGGGTATATGTTGGTTCAAAAGAGACTTAGGATATGCAACTTTTCCTTTTCTCTTGTGGAACTCTCATGATGGCGTCTTGCCGTGATTCTCTATTGCACCTTAATCTTCTTAGCCCTCGTGTCTTCAGAAATATGATTTGCATTTCCTGAGGATCAGATGTTTGGAGAAGTTTGAAGAACCTTTTTATTATTTTGGTAACAGTTAACTTTACTATTTGAGATCTTGCTGGAACAGTCTGCTGAACATTCAAACCGAGTTGAATTGGCAATTTATACTTTGAGCTCTAATTCTACTCGATTTCTAGCGAGATTGAGCCATGTGGCATGTTGGCACCCAATTTGATTTTGATAACCAATTTATCAAATCTCTGATCCAAGCAAAACTCTAGTTTTGTGAAGTTTGCTTCTCTACTTTAGATTTTATTTTGAAATATTTAGAGACTGAATCTTTAAGTTGAAGAACAAATTGCTGCATTCAAGTTTGAAAAACAAATTCCTGCATTCAAGTTTGAGAAGGATTCGACCAAAAAAAAGTTTTAAGAGGAAAAAGAAAATTTGCATGTTTTGAACCTTTAAGTTGGTGGAATAAATTCACGACTCTTGGTTATAAAAAAGAAAAAAAAATATACTAGAAGTGATATACTTTTGGGGGTAAATGCATTGGAAGTCGTAAAATTTGTTATGAAAATGTAATTGAGTCTTAAAACTTTAAAAAAGTGCAATTAAGTCCTAAAACTTGTCATGAAACGGCAATTGAGTCCTAAAAATTTTAAAAATGTGCAATTAAATCTTAAAACTTGTCAAATTGGTCTAATCAAGTCCTTCAATTTTTTGCACTTTTTGAAAGTTTGGGGACTTCATTATATTTTTGTGACAAGTTTTAAGACTTGATTGCACTTTTTAAAGGTTTTAGGATTCAATTGCACTTTCATGACAAATATTAGGAATTCTATTGCACTCGTCCCTAACTTTTGTATGATATTCATTTCAGAGCTAAAACTTTTCAAGTGATTACTTCAATACCATTTTGGTAAAAAATTGATCACTTCAATGCTATTGTCGATTTGAGTTATCAGAAAATTAGATATGGCTATATTTTAATATTATCCAATTGACGTGGCTCGCTGGCAAAGTGAAATTTGCAAATAGCGTGAAATGACGCCATTCAGCCATTTGTTTGCCTTGACTTAACAAATTGAGGCTAAATCCCAAATGTTCTTTAAACCCTAAACCTAAATTTAGGAATGGGGGCAAAATTGAAGTCGTTTCCATCGTTTTTGAATGGCTTGAATGAGTCTTCTTCACCATGCTTGCGTACTCTCGAAAGCTGAAGAAGAGCTGACGATATCCGGGAGACTTGCTGAATCGTCGTGGTGAGCCAATAGAGATTGAATGGAAGTGTCCATTGCTTCTTTCGACACTGATTGATTAAGCGGATATGACAACTATGGAGGTCGTCTCTTTCTCAAGAAGCCCTTCGCTCTTTGGTGGCCAAATCTGTCCGTTGGAGCTTGTGGGTATCCTAGTTTTAACCATGGTTATGACGAAGAAACAAGAGGTTGAAGAGGAACAGAGAAAAGAAATGTGAGAAAATGAATCGATTAAGAGTAGGAAGCCGTTCGTTCGTTGTGGCCAAATCCGTCTGTTGGAGCTTGTGGGTATCCTAGTTTTCGCCATGACTATGGCGAGAAAATAAGAGGTTGAAGAGAAGAGAGAAAAGATATGCACCAATGTTATAGGAAGAGAGACAGAATCGATTTCTTCAAATGTCGTCTCGGACTTCCCAATCGGCATGCCATTTCATCCATTTTCCACTCGGCACTTGATTTTTTTTTTTAACAAAAAGCCACGTCGGACTTATGACTTCAATAAAAAAGTCTTGTAGAACTTTTTGTCGAGATATGTCGGAAGCACTTATGTGGTTATTTTTTTTACCGGTGTGGCACTCAAGTGATCATTTGAAAAGTTTTGATATTAAAGTGAGTACTTTACGAAAATCATGCCACTTTAGTGTCCTTTTCCCGTTGTCTATGTGTATATAAATTCTATTTTGAAATGTCTCTAAACTGAATTTTTGGAAAATTACCAAAATAGCTATAAACCTATTGCAATTGTGTCAATTTAGTTTTAAACCTTTTTTTTAGCCAATTAGGTCTGGATGCCGACCGTCCGATCAACGCTGATGTGGTAATTTTTTCAATAATTTTTTTTTATTTTTTTCTTTCTCTTTTTTTTTTCTCCCTTCATCTTCAACCGGCTACCAACCAAAGGCTGGGGCTGGCGAGGTCTTGTTGTCGCCATCGCTGGTAAGGCTCGTCCTTGCCTAGCAACGACGCACTGGCGAGGACGAGCCCTTGCCAGCGATGATGAGGATGAGCCTCGCCCGACCTCGCCATTGTTGGGTGAGGTCTCGTGATCTCGTGCTCTCCTAGCAAAGGTCAGTCGCCCGTCCTCATCCAGCAATGGTGCAACGGTGAGGTCGGGTGAGGCCAACCTTGCCATTTGCAGGTGATGATGAGCCCTTGCCAGCAATGGTGAGGCTAACCTCAACGAGCCCGGCGACCGGTTAGAGGTTGAAAATGAAGGGAGAAAAAAAAAAGAAGGAAAGAAAAGAAAGGAAAAAAAGTAAATAAAAAAAATTTAAAAATTATCACGTTAGCATTGGCTAGATTGCCGATGCCGGCGTCCACGTCAATACCAACTGGCCAAAATTGGCTAAATGGACTGAATTGGCACAAACGCAAAAGATTATGACTGAATAGGAAAAAAATAGTTTAAAATTGAATTGACACAATTACAATAGGTTTAAGACTGTTTTGGTAATTTTCCCTTGAATTTTGCATCTAAGTTGAAAAAGGAAAATTAAATATTTAATGTAAGAATATTTGAATAATAAATTATGCTTTCATCTAACAACTTAAGCTTATGGATTATTGTTGTTTTGACCAGAGCCCGATGTGTGAGAGGGAGATTGTTTGGACATGCGGCTGGCTTCCAAAACACTCGGCCTATATGGCTGGCGTTGTAGCATTAGGCTGCCAGCTTGGGAAAATAATTACACATCGATAAAAAAACCACCTCTATGAAAAATGCTCGACTCGGCGATGTGGCCGGGGCGATTGGCATCAAAATACGACTATTTTGGATTGAACTTTGATCAAGTGCCTCCTCATAAGAGACTTGTGCAAGCGGAAGAAACCGCAGGAGGAGAACCATGGCAAAATCGGATCCATCAAATGCTGCGAAAGTAAAAGCCCCCTTCCACGAGATTACCGCCAGATGAATCTTCAGGGCGTCTTCACGTTATGAGAAGATGACGACCTCCATTGAAGCACACCCGGACAAAGCAAAGAAGTGTAAGCAGTGCTCATGTCTTTCTTGGGTAAAATCTACAGGAGGCAGAAATAGAGAATCCGACAAGCAATATAAGTCGCAACAAAATCTCACATTTAAAAATTAAATTAAGATTTCTAATTCTGCATCTAATTCTTGTGCATATATCATTTGTGTATTTATCGTTTCCATTTTGACTTATAGACTGAGTTTTTAAATCGATAAAGCAAATTTCAACATTTAAGTCATGAAAACAAAAACCAAGTGTCCTGACTCTTTTGATTGAATCTCTAATTCAACTTCTGAGTTATAAAAAAGTATATTATTAGAGGGTTTGTTACATAACTATGTATATTTTAAAACCAAGGTATAAATCAACGTATAATAAGGTATAACTATGTGTCTAATAAGCAATTACTTTCATGATCGAAAATTTGTATGAATACCCATTACAACAAAATATTTTGTCATATTTCACAAGTAAGCGAAAAATTTGTTTGGATGTAAATGTCAAATGATTAGCAAAATGAAAAAAAGGGATAATTTTCATAAAAAAGGAGTTTGAAATATAGGGAATCAGAAGATAATCTTCAAGAAATCACCTCTAAATCTCATCAATTGAAGAGGGGTGGATGGAGAAGAGATAAAAACATTTCACTTTCGAGAAAGTTGTACACAAATAACTTGCTTACGTTTTACATACCAAGTTATTTGGGTGCGTACCGGTGCACGGACTGCAATGTACACCCAATGCACTTAGGTTTCTCAAGATCGGTAGTTCTGATATCATGTTAAGAATAATAAAGCAAAAGAGAGGAATATGGAAATTATGTATACTTCGATGTGTATATTAATGAAGAATACATTATCCTATTTATAAGATTTATTAGATAACTATTTTAAGATAATATGTTAATCAAGATATGTACAATTAAAAGGAGATTTATGTACAACATACGTGCAATATATATGTAAACTTGAGAGATATAGATAATCAACATAAATATCATAATTATCTCTAACGTAGGAAAATATCTTATAAAAAGTCCTAAATATCTCCAACATACCCGTAAACTTAAGGTGCATGAAGTCAACTTGAGTTTGTGTTTAAGTATGAAAAATGTTCGGCGGGGAGCAGAAGAAACCGTTGGAGGAGAACACTGGGAAACATATTAGGTGGATAGATAGATGGATTCTAGGTATGGAACCACTCTACAACATTGTTAGTACTCAACTGTCTCCTTTCAAGATGGACATGGAAATTTGGGATTATGTGTTGAATGAAAATTGGAATTTTCAAATAGTCCGGGGAATAATACTAGAAGATATAATCTTTCTTGCATTCGAGCTACTGATGGGGAAGATACTCTTTGTGGGAGGGTAGTGGAAGTGGGTCTTTATCTGTTAAGTGAGAGTGCCAAGTAATCAATGGGACCAACAATCAAGAATCGGATGGTATATGGTTCACTACTTGGAAGTGGAAGGGACCTCAACGTGTTAGCACTTTCCTCTGGCTAGCCGCTCATAAACAACTGTTAACTAATAAATTGAAGATGTCCCGCAATTTGGAACGAAATCTATATTGCTTGACATGTTAATCTCGTGTGAAAAACTTTATATGTTCTAAGGGATTGTCCGATTGTTCACGGAATATGGCATGAGTTTGTCCCACAACAATAATTGGGAGAATTCCTCTCATTGAATTTGTCTCAATGGTTGAATTTCAAATCTCATTGGTAAAGGCAACTGAATTTTCATCATGATTGGAGCATAATTTTTGGAGTAGGTGTGCGGTTTTTTTGGCAATGGAGAAACCAATCACTTGCCCAGGACAATTTTGTTTTCCCTTCGAATCCTGTACAAATAATTGGGTTATGCACAAAAGAAATCATCAAAGCTTGGTCTGTGAATAACTCGACCTTAAGTAGAGCACGCACTTCTCCGATTTTGGGCAGATGGGGTCCTCCACCTTCCAGGTGGATTAAACTGAATAATAATGGGGTTTCTAAAAGCAACCCATGATTTGTTAGTGCAGGGGGTTTATTTAGCAACTTCTTGGGAATATGTTCGTCGACACAAGTAGAACTTTGCAAAATAACTTGGTTTCTCAAGATCATAATTGAGATTTACTCCAAGGCCATCATAATCTTTTTAGTCCAAAGCTAATGAATGATAATGCTGGCTTTGCTTTACTTGAAGATATCTAAAGACTGTTGCGCTCTCACTTTGAGTTCAAAGTGTAACATCACTTTGGGGATAGAAATTACTCTGCTTACTGATTTGCTATTCTGGAAATCGACAAGCGCTTGGATATTAGATTCTTTTTATTATTGCCTAGAGAGTTACTTCATGCTTTATTAGGTGGTAAAATATGGACAATAGATTTATGACAGTTAATTTTTGTATTTGGCTTTAACCCTTTTCCATACCAAAAAGAAAAAAAATTACGATTTGATGTCTCATATTATCTTTCCCTGGAAAGAGAAACCTACATGATGGTATTTGGATATACTTTTGGAGATTACTCTTTAATCAAAGGTTCTTCATCTCCAAAAGTAGATAAAAGATGTGTCCAAGTCGAAAGCCACGGACATTGGCAAAGACCCCTCCTTTGGTAGAATGTATTTTATGGGACAGGTACACCATGCGGTAACGACATGTAGTGTAACCGACCAGTCGAAAGTGATACGCATACACATATTGACGCCAAATAAGATAAGATCCATAGCACACGGACGATGGTGATTAATCGGTTACATCATGTCATTTCTTTCATATGTTGTATCCGGCACATGAAATACTTTCCCCATCCTCTAGATGTAACAAAAACATCAATGGGATATGTGATAGGTAGATTAGAGGCCATTGTCACTGTACCTCGTGCGTTGATGTTTGCTCATTTACTAGACCGCTCAAACTACTTCGAGTTAAATTCAATTGCTGCACCATGACTCGAATCATATCGAGTGGCAAAAGTGTGAGCATTCAACGGAGTCGAGATGCGGTTTGCAAACTTAATCGAAGTGTGGCCTCTTATTATAATGATGTATCTTTCCTTATTATAAGAATAAACTCAAGATAAGCTTGAGCTTAATCGATATTTCCTTCTTAATGGACAGCCAAGCCGGAACAGCTGCCATGTGAACACATTCAATTAAAGCTCAAGCTAAAACCAAGTTTCATTGAGCTCAAATTGATAATTTAATCTTAGATTTCACTGTAGTGCCTTTCTATTTAGAAAATTCGCAAATAAAAGAAAAGAAGTCATTGTACTCTTTCAACATCATTACTTGATGATAACCAAAAAATCGGAGTCATAAAGCTGATTCTTGTCCTCTCTTTTCGTTATATTCCTCCAATCTAGTCCGTCATCGTTCCGTTTCATCGTACCAAATGTTCTGTTACTTGTGTTACTTGTTCACTTGACATCCTTACAAGAGGGAGGTCTTGAACTGAAATGATATATAACAATCTAAGAAGAGGGTAGTTTGCGACATCCAAGTAAAGATCTGTGAAGTACATCACTCGTATTGGTTCTGCATCAGGCGACGAAGACTGTTGCCAAGTAATGCCAAACTTATGAAAAAAACCAAAAAAAGAAAACACTCAGAGCTTCAATCAATTTGTATTTCTCTGTAAAAAATCAATTTCAACCATTTCAAGTCACATGCAAGATTTTACCCATGCTTGGGGAGTTTTGTTTTTTTTTTTTTTGGGGTTAATTTTGCTGCAGCTTTATGTTAATTTAGATTGAGTAGATCTTTACTTAAGGTGACATAACAAAGTAAAAATGGTATGATGGAACTTCATTCGAAATTGCTCGGCATCGACTTATAAGCTTAACTTGTGTTCCTTGGGTTAGCTATGTTCTCGCTTGACCAACTGCCAAGTCACCCAGAGGGCAAAAGAAACTCCAGGCTTGATCTACAGGAATGTAAATACATTGCTTCCACTGAATCAAAATCACAGGACATTCATTGTTAAAAGGGCGAGTATACTCGCAATAAAACTTCTTAAATCATCCCCTACACTTGCTCATTTTTCCGTTAATTCCAGAACCGATCCAGTTAGGAAAGTCAAAAAAATTTTTCTGCTGGTAACCAAATTGGTTAAGCTAGAAACCGAGAGAACGGAAAAGAGGCATGACTATTTCAAGTTTCTCATGTAAACAAAGATATCAACTGACAAAAACAAGTGCACGAAGTACAAAAGCCCAGCAGCTCACGTTTATCAGTATCTGAGCAGACAAAATTGCCTGAATATATTGTAAGACTGACATGCTATAATATACTGTGAGAACGGTGTTTTATATAAGTATTACATCTCGATAAAATGCGGCCACATAGTTTTACTTTCCTTCCCTATTTGTCCATGACTTCTAATGGAAGGCAAAGAGCATATAGAGATCAGGAAAGTGTAATTACAAAAGTAAAAGCTCTCATATTCTGCATCTACAACATAGGTCATGTTTTTACCTAGATATGTACAGCACCTAACCTAACCATACATATTTAACTATACACAAAAAACCACTAACCTAACATCTCAATTACCACGGACCGGTTTGTGTTCTTCTCAAGCATCGCTTCTTAGCTCCCCGTTGTGTATTCATCATCTCTATGACCTGTCAGAGAGGTAAGGAATCAGCATAAGATAATTTTCCTTATTACACTAAAGAACATGTCCAGTCAAGAGACTCAAGAAGACTAAGCAGAGACACCCTGATAGAATGCATTTACCAGATGACACTAGTAGTTCATATTTTTAGTAAAACTTGTGAATGCACGAACAAGAAGAGATCTTGGCAAGAGAAACACGAAAGACGGAATCTAACAATGATATGAGAAGCTGATCGCTTTGTACACTTGTTCAAGCTTAGGCTATATGATACAGTGGAATTAAGTAAGCATCAGGCTGCTAATTGCAATGACTCTATGTCAGCTGAAAACGTAAGTAGCATGAAAATAATGAGCCCCACTTTGAAGATCAAGGAAACTGATTGAGTTATGAAGAAGGAAGTACAAGCTGTAGATAAATTTTTTGCTCATCTCAACTTGATCTTTTTTTCCTTTAAGAAGCTTTTAACAGGCATGAGGAAGTAAGACTTTCCTAGGATGTTGGCTATATTGGAACCTTCAACCCAAAAACCTACTTTCTTGGCATGATAATGTCCATATTTTCAGTTTCCATGTTTTCTATACGGTTCCATTTCCCATCTTATATTGAAGGCAACATACATCCACTTCTCGATGCAATAATATGTCACAAGGCACATAACTTACCTGGTTTTTCTGTATTTGCATGATCTCTGCCTGCATCAATCAAAGAAAGATGAGGTGAGCTACATCCTATTAGGCTAAGCCTTTATGTAGTATGAGTATACAGAATTGGGACAAAGAAATACCTGCTTTTTTCGTAATTCTTCATTTTCCTCCTTAAGCTTTGCAACCTCGGCTTCCAGTTCCATTGTATAAGCCTGACAATACCAAGTCAAAGAATAAGATAGATGAAAGAAAGAACATTGAATACATCTCAAGCAAAAAGAGATATAAGTCCAAATGAATTGGCTAACATCAAAGACTCCCCAGCTGCCTTAATCATTACACCTCAATGCTACATTTGCAAAAGGCCATGTTCTTACTTGATCCAGTGTTTGGTTTCCCTGATATGACTCTAATTCTGCAATTTCTAGTGATGTTCTCCCCATTTTTCATTACTTTGCGAGGTCAGATTGTAATTCACATATCACATCTAATGGCCATTTCGGTTAGAGGAAACAGATCAAGCTCATTCGTTTCCCACCTGCTTGCGAGCACGCGATCTTGCAGCCGACTCTCGGTTCTTTATCATCCTCCTCTGCCTTCTCTCCACAACTTTCTCCACAGCACTGTTGCACTTTCTTCCTCTCATACCACCATTAAACACGTACGGTACGGGCGATACTGAGGAGGCCTCCCCATTACTTCTTCCCATTCCATCGGATGAGACTGGATTAGCAGGCGATCCAGTTGGCACGCCCACGGGTCCAGCTCCTAAACCGACCATCCCCATTCCTCCTCCATGCAAAGCGCCTCCCTGAACCAAGTTATTAGTCATTACTTGATCTGGAATCCCCATCAGTCCACCCCTAAATCCCTGACTGTTGAGCTGAGCATTGTTAGGTGAAGGGATCTGCTGTGCGAATGGCAAAACGGGCTGCTTTGGGAGGATCTGTGGCTGATGCGCCTGCGGCTGCGGTTGTGTTACCTGCTGCTGGTTCGATCTGATTCCATTCACATTCACTGGCATGTTCAGAGGCTGCACGGGGTTCAAATTACAGCCCTCCAAGTTCCTCATCCCCATCAAATTCGCAGCTTTTCCTGGCTGCGGGAATCCGAATCCTAATCCAGCATTATTCCCAGAACGTGGCAATTCACCGAAAAGTCCTCCACTATTTGGCTTTCCAGAGAATTGGGCGTCTTCTCTAACGACGCCGGCTCTGAACAAAAACTCCTCCAATGTCATTTCGCCCAAAGTTTGCTGTCGCTGCGGCACGACCGGTCCTCCAGTCACAATGCCACCGTCCTTCCCGACTGAATATTCCTTAGAAATGTCCTTCCAAACCTCATCCACGGTCTTTTGGCTCAGCGTCCGGGGAAGCGTCAGTGAGCCCTGCCGCTGCAAATAACCGCCAGGTACTCCAATTCCATCCTGCCCGCCCTGTCCGCTGGCACCAGCACCACTAGCAGATGCCATGGATTGGTTCTCCTCTGCAGACCAAATGTTCTTTAACAGCTCATCCATGTTCATGCTCCCAAAGTCCTTGCCTATGGAGTTCTGGAACTCCTCGAAGGTCAGCGTGTAGACTGACGGTTGCCGGGTCAACGGCACATTGCCAGGTGGCCTGTTATTCGCGGGCGGCGGATCAGTGCTGAAGTTCCTGAAGTTGAAGCTACTCCCCATTTTGTCCAGAAATCTGAATCGAACAGTGTTGATAGGATCCCTGGTCCAAGCCGAACAATCTGTTGGTCAATGAAAAGCAAAAGAATATCTCATCAGCCGAAACCCAGTACACAAGCTCAATAGTGATTCGATTTACCGAGACCAACAAACAATTCAAGAAAGAATGGCGTCTCCTTGAAGAAAAAAAGACGCAAATTTCCCAGTTCAACAGCTCAAATGGCATGAAAAAGAGAGACAGAGAGGCAGAGAGAACAGAGAGCAATTGCGGGTTGATCTAAACCGAGATCGACATTGCGACATCTACAAGAAGCGACAGCAAATGACCGGCAGATTTTGGTCACCCCCAGAAAAGCTCAAGCAACCTCAAGAATCTCACCCGAAAGATCAACACAGCCAGAGACACACACCCAACACCCGCGCCTGATATCAAGCTCAGAGGCTCACGATCGAATTGCGGGATCAAACGGAGAGAACCCAGCTACCAAAATTCACTGCACGAGCAGCGAACGGGTGACCACGCAGAAAACCCAGTCAAGAAACGGAGAATCAAGAAAGGGAAAAATGAATGAAGAAGAAGAAGAGGACAGAGAAGTGAGGAGACGGCATTTCAGACAAGAGAAGCCACCACCCTTTTTTACCTCGTCCTCCGCCTGCTCTTTTCTCAACGAATTTTCAAAAGAATCGAGGCCCCCCAAATATAGAAACGGAGGAAATCTCTCTCTCTCTCTTCTCTCTCTCCGTGGGCGTGCAGTTGCTTCTTCTCCTCCTTCTTCCTCGCGAGGTAGGGCTGTGGAGAGACGCCAAGTGTCGGTCTGTCTCTCCCTCTTCTTCTGCTTTTAAGACATGAAAAAGGCGAATTTTTTTCACTTAATTTTTTTTTTCATACTCTTGTCGTTTTTAAGATTTTGTTAACGAACGAGCAAAGGAAGACTTGTCAAGCAATCAAAAAGTAGATTTCAATTTCTTTTTTTTATCACATTATTTTCCTCATGTTAGATATGATTAATATGCTGACAATCGAGAGACGCTCGCTAAAATTTGAAAAAAAATGACATAAATGGTCAAAGCATTGTGAACCAATATGCAATGTGATCTTTGAATTTTTAATTTATTCAATATAGATATATATCGTACATGAACTTTCAATTTGTTCAGTATGGTCTCTAAATTTTTTATACATGTTTAATCTGGTTCTTGAACTATATAGAAAAGTTTAATAAAAGTTTAGGGACTAACTTGAACATGTATCAAAATTCTAGAGACATATCGAACAAATTAAAAGTTTCGAAGATCATATTATGCGTTGAATTTAAAGGTTAGAGATAATTCATGTCACTATACCCTTAAAATTTAGACGGGAATTATATTTTTCCAATTAATAAAACGGGCAATTAGCCTGTATAATTATTTAATTGCTGAGTGGGCCAGCTGGCAGGGGGCGGCGTGGACCAATGATCATGAGTGTGGAGGGTCATGATGTGAGGGCCCGGCCAATACGGGCGAGCTAAGTGGGAGGATCGAGGCCGTCCACGTTTTTTCATGATGAACGGTCGGATGGTGGCGATATGGGTGGGACGTAATGGCGTCGGACAGCGACAAGACCCCCCTAGTGAGTATCTCGGTGTACTTAAGTTCCACTTAATTAATCATGAAACATATGGGCCAATCACCTTACCAGTGTCGTCCAAACAAAAAAAAAAGAATATTTCGAAAAAAAACAATATCATATGATAATAATTAATTGAATAGGTACCCGTATCATTCTTCGAAAGAAGCTAAATTTTTTTCTATAAAATATTGTAGTGAATCCGATACCGTAGAACCGTGATTCCAACTCAAGGAGTGTATGCAATCATTAGATGCACGATGCCCTACCAACCAATGGAAAGGAATGACACGAGTTGAAATTTTGTTGTTCGATTGTGGTTAAGATCGATACTTTAATCGACTTGGCACAGTTTATTTTGAAGAAAAAGGATACCATAAATATTATAATTTTTGTATGGCGCTTACTTAAGAGTCATAATTTTTATTTTACAATCACTTGAGTGCCATCGCTTATGTTCGACACTCACTTGAATACTATATAACTTTTCAATCGATTTATTTAAGAGTGATAACTTTCAAAAGACGTTTATCACAAGTGCCATGCCACGTCGAATTTTCGACACTCAAATGGACATTTTAAGAAAGTTGTGGTACTCAAGTGATTAATCGAAGTTATGTCACTTCAGTGAACATTTTTTTAGATATTGTAACACTTAAGTGGTCGAAAAAAAAGTTGTGACATTCAAGTGAGCGTCGTATAAAAGTTATGATACTTATAGTGTCTTTATCCCTTATTTTGGTTGCCAGAGTATATGAATAGGCACACCAAGCCGAATCATATTAATTCTACGACAACACGGTCATTTCTTAAAATTAAAATGTGTCTCTAAATACTGTTAAGTGGTCTTGTAATCCTTCGTTACGAACAAAATGTGATAAACAATAAAATGTCTCGAAGAAAGGGAAACGAGTAGGGATCATGTAGGACGAAATTGGTCCTTTTTTAGAGGCCCAAAATGTTACACTTCGAGCCGTTTAACTGGCACGTCCTATTAACGAGCTTCCATGAACATGGGACAATCACTAAAGTTATTTGAATTACACAATGCAAAAATTGATAGCAATATATTCTCAACTAGATTTTCTTGTCATCATTTTTGATAAAGGTATTAAATTTTCCATTTTCCTCAGTTGGTTTTCGTGCATGAATAGAACAAATTTAATCCTCGAATCACCCCATAAGAAATTATTGCATCATTTAGAATTCATTTGTTTTGCAAAAAATGACTAATTTTAAATTAAATCATTGTTTCTAAAAATAATTTATTGTATCGATTATAAAAATGAATGAACGAGATTTTTTTCATCATCTATGAAAGTGCATAACCATAAATTATTGTCGATAATGATAACATTTTTTATTGATTAATTATTTCAATCGATACAAATGATCATTTTTAAAAAATAGTTTCTAAATCAGCCATTTTCGCGAAATAAATGAAGTCTCAGTAAAAAGGAAAAATGATTCCATGCATGTAAGAATTATCTAGAATCGACATTTTCTGAATTTAGGATCTAATTATAAAGGCAAAGAAAAGGGCCTACTTATATCATCGACTCATATAAAAATTGCAAAGCGACCTTATCTCCAATGGTCATGTTCACTCCGATCCGTGAGTAGAAATATTCCATAAAATATGCGTTTAGCTAAAAAGTTATATTAAAAATGGAAATTCTATTCTATTTAATTTTTATTGTGAGAGAAATATAATTGAACCAAAGAAGCGATACCATCCTAAATTCCTCTTGTCATACATTACAAGAAACCGTATAAAATACGTTACGTAAATTATAAAATAAAATAACTTCAAACTGCAAACACAAGTTATATTGTCTACAAACACATTTATCTCTTAAATTATGATAATTTGTTGGTTTAATATATAGCTTTGATTAGCCTATAAGATACATTGAAAGTTGTAAGTATGTGCCGTTCATTAAAATTTGTAAGTAAAGTTTTTGCGAAATTTAGAATTTCACTAAGGTTGGCGACAAATAGAATTTTTGTAGTATGAAACAAGCATAAATCAACTTTTATTTTTGGACGAAGACCTAAATCTATATCCTATTTTAAAAATGGACAAAATGGTAAATTGAAAAAGACCTATACGGCTCTCCTCAATTTAAATCCCACAATATTACAAATTACACAAGTTTCTTTCCTGATTAATTTCTTTCTCTTAATTTACACGGGCTGATATCCTCAAAACAACCTATCTTTAGGTCCAATTTCATTCTGCCCCCGAACTTTTTTTTTTCTACAAAAAATTTCTAAGTTTCACTCTAGTCTCAAATGTGCTTGCGCGTCCAAAAATAGCCACTAGTTTCTTCAAGAATATCAACATCCGGAGACCACTGTTTGTTCCATCATAGGGGAGACTGTTGATGAATATGCATGTTTTGATAATGAAATTCTAATTGGCTTTGATGTTGATAATTTAAAAGAAACTAGTGGCGATTTATGGACACGTCGACAAATTTGGGACTAGAGTGAAATTTTGGGGAAGGATTGTGATTAAATCTAAATTTTGAGGGTTTTTTTTAGAGAACTTGGCCTATTTTACAAACATGTATGTGGAAAATTGTTCAAAAAGTTTAACCAAAAAAAAAATTGTTCAAAAAGTCATAAATCTATTGTGTAGCGGCTAATTAGTCCTAAACTTTTTAATTGTACCAATTTAATACAACTTGCCAATTTAGTCTCAAATTTTTTAATTGTGTCAATTTAATCCTAAATCTTTTAACAAATTATCAATATAGTCCTTTTGGCTAATTTTGAGTGAAATCGTTGACATGGCGGTTGAGTCAGCACTAGCCGTTCTACATCACGCACCAACGCTGACTTGAACAAATTTTTTTAATTTTTAAAATTTTTTATGAATTTTTATTCATCTTTTTGTTGATTTTTTTTTCTTCAATGTGCTGATGGGGCCATTGGCCCCTAGACAAGAGACATGAACTCCTCGCCAGCAAGGCGCGAGGGCATCACGAGTAGGGGTGTCAGAACCGAACCGAAAAACCGAACCGAGATATGAACCGAACCGAAAATTTCATGCATTTCGGTTCGGTTTCGGTTTCGGTTCGGATCATCAAAATAAATCAAATTTTTTTTTCGGTTTAGTTTATTTCGGTTCGGTTCGGATCGAACCAAACTAAAATAAACACTTTGGTTTATGACTATTTTTCTCCCTCTCTCTCCCCTTCTCTCTCCTCTCTCTTTTTGCTTAATGAACTTGAAACCGAAAACCAATCCGAACCAAACCGAACCAAACTGAACCAAATTGAGTTTTCGGTTCGGTTCGAATTCGGTTCGGTTCAAAGGGGCACCCTTAATGGTTCGGTTCGGTTCGGTTTTCTCCAAAAACCGAACCGAACTGAACCATTTACACCCCTAATCACGAGCCCTCGCTGGCCACAGTAATGGCGTTGTGGCCCTCTCTTGTCCTCATAATGGTCGGTGATAGCTTGTGTGAGGGTCGCAACACCGTTGCCTCACCAAATTTGGCAAGGGTGTCGTGAGCCCTCATCCATGCCCTCACCGGCCACAATGTGATTGCGACCCTCGCTTGCGACTAGTAAGGGCTTTGTGGCCCTCGCCCATGGGTAGGTAGGGGTCGCTGGCTTTGTGTAAAAAGAGGAAAAGAAAAAGAAAAGAAGAGAAAAATGAAAAAGAAAAAATCAATAAAAATTAATGAAAAAATTGACATTTTTTTTAAGTTATCTACGTCATCGACGATAGCGTCATATAGGACGACTAGCATTGACCGGACGCCCACGTGCCATAAACAACCAAATGCCCTTTGTCTTTTTTGCTCTTACAAAAAGCAATATACTAAAAAAGCACAAGACATCCCAATTAGCAAAAAGTGACTTACGACTCTTCCCCATCTTCGCCGAGTGTGATGTGATTGGGAATGGCACTAAAATCTGGGACGACGGCTAGGATGCATGGAAAATGCGTAAACATTAGGATGACGTCAGGATCGCGCAATGTGAACTCGGACAAGTTTTCTTGAGAGGAACCATGACTCACCTAACTTCTACCAGTGAAAGAGGATAAGGCTTGTCTGGGGCAAAGTCAAAAGCACCAATCTGATTGACCTTTTCCCGCAAGGCTTAGCAAGAAAATTTTTGTAGCACCTAACTTTTTCGCTTGCCGCCCTTGAATTTCTTGCAAAAGGAGTGAAAGACTATTGTGCTTGATTGCCCAGAACCTGTGGTGTAAGTGTATTCAAACTCATATAAAACGTTTGGTCAATGGGATGCAAGTCAATGAAACTTTTAGCGCATGGGGAATACGGTCCTTTTGGTAATCCCGGGTTAGCAGCCGCGTGGCAGTGTCCGACACTGCTGGTTTGCCGCGTGTAGGAATCTGTCAATTTTCAAGGAAAGTTATTGTCGAATATTTGCAAAAGGCGTAAGACTATATGGTGGAAGTTAATAGGTATCGACTCGGTTGTACTTTGGATGAAACAAAAGTAAATAAATAAATAAATAAAGTTGTGTTTTGGCCATATCAATTTTTACATTAATTATCACGAGAGATCAAAGTCTTGTCCAGTTAGAGGAAACTAGACGAGGGCACTCAAGATAGGCTGAAGTGCCCTCATCTCGTTGTTTACATTAATTCGACTTACCCTAAGCCGCCCTACTCACCTAGATGATGTTGTAGCCTCTCATTGTTTGCAATACGCCGGGTTTTCTTACGACTCGATGAACTAGGGTTTTTTAGAGATCGAGAAGCAATCGGCGAATTTAAATTAATGATCGAGGGCACTCCAAATCACATGATAACGAGCCTTAACCTACTCGGCCGACCACTCGGTGATTCTCCTCGAACACTACAGGAGAACAGCACTCTGCAATGATCAAGATGAAAAAAAATCACATATTGATTCCCAGCTTGTGTTGCTCAGATTTTGGCCTTTGTTGGGGAGAACCTCGGGCAACAATTCACCAAGAACTCAATCAATTCAGGATCAATATCTCTCCCAAAACTAAACCGACCTAAATCGACTTAATTTCAATAACAACCAATGATATTTTAGCAATATAACCACGCAATAATAAGGAAACAAATGCAACGACACCGAGATTTAACGTGGAAACCCAATGAGGGAAAAATCACGGATCGCCTCACACATAAAACTTCCACTAATCACAAAGAATAATAGGATACACATTAGTTTCCTCTCTAGTCACACACTAGAGGTACAACATCAATATTTCAACATTATTTCATCACCACAAAGGTGGATTTACACAAAATGAGGAGAGAAACCCTAACCGTGATTAAAGAGTTCGGAGGAGATTATCAACGAACAAAACCGATCAACTCGTAGCCCTCGGTCTCACGAACAACATACTAAAATTTGAGTAAATTCCGATAACGTCTGGCCCTCGAATCGGGACCGTGAAGATGCATCCCTTTTCTTCTCCCCTGTTCTCTCGCTCTCGGTGCTCTCTGCCTTTTTCGCTCTTTCTTCTCCGTGGGCTCCCGTGACCGCACGAAGCTGCCCCTTTTCTTTTTGTTCTTTTTGTTGCTTTTTGTTTTGTTTTGTTTTGTGCTGGCTGGGCCCCACATAAGGTGGACCCAGTCAACAGGTGCTAGAGCTTCATAAGAGCAATCGGAGCCGAAAGAGCAAGCTGCGTTGAGGCGCATGATCATGATCCCTGGATGGAGGAGCATGCTCCTCGAGCTGACAAGCATCGGTGCTTGGGACTTTCATCTCACACTGCTCAAAAACGAAACACAATCAAGCAAGCACAGAGGGCATCAATATACGAAATATCAAATGAAACATGCAAAACTATTGAATGAGTCATCTTAGGAAGCTTCATTCAGCTTTAATTTCAGAGTGGAGATCCGTCGCCGACGGCGTTGCGGTGTAGGTCCGTCACAAATGACATCGCGATGGAGGCGATGGTAGGGTTGTAAGTGGAATAAAGAGGAGAGAGATGGCGAATGAGCCCTTTCGAATTGTGAGGTTATTTTGGCACGGTGGAAGCAAATTATTGACATTCCGTGCTGGGGTCTTAGCCATTTGAAGGATGCATGAATGGATCATGTACGCGCATCATGGGTCAATTTTGTACCATTAGAAAAAGGTGGATTCCATTGATTTCCAACAGGACCGCTAGATATGACGTTTCATATGAACTCTTAGTGCTTGCACTAAATCCACCAGTCGCTTGTGCATTTGAAAGGTGTAAATTGAAACGTCAATAGAAAATCGCGATCCTTTTCCAAATGGGTTCCATTATTGTTTCATCTCTCGTCGGAGGAACTTCTTCCCACCACATCTTTGATCGGGCAGGTTAAAACTTATATCTTGACCTTACGTATGTTGATAAGTACAGACCATAACTTAGTAATGATTTCTGTTTGCGTCTATGCGATCTGTATTAAATTTGAAGAGACTTTGAAGTCTGAAGGTTTTGGTGGTACTTTGTGACAGTGTTGCAAAAAGTACTTCGAGCGGCAATTACTATGCCTTTAACGGCACTGTTAAAATGGCGGAACCGCGGGTGACTTGCCAGGTGAGTACTTCGCTCAATCTTTCTTGTGATTAAGCAGGCAATTGAAATTTATGAAGCGGGCGTCCGGAAGCCGCATCGAGCAAAAAATTAGCTGTCTGCAGCGTGTCTAACTGCTAGTCTGGCTTGGGTTTTAGTATCAGTAAGACCTCTAGGGTCATTGGGGGAACAGATGATACCTTGTATTGTATATCTAGATGTGGAAACCTTTTGTGCATTTATTTTCATTTGGAAATGGTAAGTGAGGTGAGATATAGACTTGAGCATAAGTGTAAAGCCTTCGAGGCATGGCAGGCAGTTCGTAATTTGGAGAATTGGCTTCGGATCAACCCACCTCTGTACTTGGATTCGACTAGTGGATTTTGGAGTATCTTTCAATCAGATTTAGAGAATGGAGTCGGTGGGAGCCGAACCACTGTAAATCCCTTGAGCAAGCTATTCTATGCTTACTCTCTTTTGTATTTGATTCCATATTTCATTTTGCTTGCTTGATTCACTTTTCCATATTCCTTGGTTGCTTGAATTCTAACTTTAGATTGTTGCCATCGAATTTTTGGGCCAACATTATGGGCATCAACGGCATGAAACTCAATATAAATGTGGATGGTGTCCATATATGCAATTCATCAATCAGATGATTGGAGCAAATTTCCCGCAACTAGAAATGCAAGAAAACCCGACCCTCCCATATATTCCTCTTTGGCAAAGTTGTAAGACAAGGTTAGAAGACGACCACATAACTTCTCTTCTTTGCCAGTGGATGAAATCTAAAGACACTAAAGCTTTTATTCAAAGTTTGTTTACCTAATAATTTGTTAGGATTATAGCAGAAGATAAATTATTCAGAAATGCAATGTAGTTTAGCATTCCGGTAAACTTTCTCTCTCTAGGATTGTTCCAATCTCCTTCAAGCTAAGGGCATGGCGGAATGCTACAATAGGAAGAAATCGGTTGAATTCAAGCATTTGGATACTTTTCTCTCTCGTCCATCATGAGAGCCACACAATTGAGAAAAAAATTATCAATTCAGTTCTAAACTTATTGTAGGGATGTTAATTAAGCTACAAACTTTCCAATTTTGTCAAAGTAGTTCTAAACCTTGGGCGAAATTCCAATGTACTCTATTTGGCTAATTGTAGTCGGAAATTGCCTACGAGCATTTGGTTGTTGCCAACTGTATCTTACTTGTCATGTTGATGTGGACAAGTTTACACTCTTCATGCTAGCAATTTCTAACAGTAATTGATTGGAAGAATTACATTGGAATTCGCTCAAATATTTAGTACATTGATAAAATTGAAAAGTTTATAACTTAATTGACATCCGTAAAATATGTTTAGAATGATTGAGTAATTATCCCCAAAATCAACGGAAGCACATGAGATGATTTCAGTAGTAGTAAGGGAGTTAAGTGCTCAACCTGGCCTTGTAAGGGGGCGACTCTAGTTTGACCATCATACCTAGAAAAATTACTACACTTTGGGTAATTATTGGTGCTTGCTAAACATGTCAAGGGTCTCTTGTTTGCGTCAATCATCATTCTCTAGCATTTCACTCGCGTGCGTTTCCATTATTGCGCCCGCCCACTCGCACATTTACCATCTTTCCTGTTCACCTTCTGATGGACCACTAAGGTCAAAATCGAGAGACTTCATGCCTTTTAAAACATAAGGTTCCAAACGTTTTACCTGCTCACGCACTTCCCCTTGGAGCAAGTGCCACAATTACCACTCTCAATGATGTCGGTCAAGCGATCGCAAAGGGAGTTGCTTAGTGCTTGTTCGTCGTGATGACACTCCAATGCAATGGAGGGTCAACAGATTAGAATAAGCATAAAGTCTTCGTGGCCCAATTTCACGCGGACAGATGGAGCGGCGTGGCTCGATCTTTAGATGGACGGCGCCGTGTAGGGCAGGCCAGGATGCACGGTCAGAGTCTTCCATCTTTGATGCTCTTGCGACTAAGTCAAACCTCTTTTATCCGAAAGTCGAAATCGAAGAAGACAAATAGAAACAAACCCTTCTTGTCACTATTAACAAGGCGACGAAACACGCTTTACTATTGATCTAACTTTACGACCAGGTCTATGAATCTCGCCACTTTAGTCGCCCTTAGGAACAAAAATTGACGGACACACACTACAAAAAAAGTTGGTTTTAGCGACGATGAGCTCGACCTTGCCCATGGCCGGCAAGCTCGTGTTATAGAAAAGATGCAGAAGCTAACTGTGCTTTGCAAGCACAAAGAAAAAATACAGAAAAAAGAGTCAGAGAACAGAGTGTACACCCGTGAAAAAATGCTTACTGCATTCATATATTATAATTGAATAACAACTTAGCCTTTTAGATAGGCCATACACAGATAGAAAATCTCAGAAAAGTAGCCACAACAATTGACCCACTATGCTGAACTATCTACTCACTATACTGAACGTGTGTGCAGCAACAAACATGCTATAACAGATTCCTATAAATTAGGACAACCAACTAGGCTATATTAAAAAAAACAAACGAATACTTTAACTAATTCAACACCCTCCCTTCAACTGATGTTCCAAACAATCAGTTTAAAAGGACTAGAACTAGCCCTCCCTTAACCTGTAGCTTCCAATGAACAAACACCAAGAAGCTTTCTTAGCTTTTGATATGTAGATAATTTGAGAGGCTTGGTGAACAAATCAACAAGCTGATCTTCACTCCTGCAAAAAACAAGATCAATCACTTTATCTTTCGTGAGATCTCTTAGGAAATGATACTTCACATCTATGTGTTTGCTCTTCCCATGTAAAACTAGATCCTTTGAGAGTTTAATGGCTAAGCTGTTGTCACAATAGATTGTAGTTGCATCTTCCTGTTTAAATTGAAGCTCTCCAAGAATCTTTCTTAACCAATAGCTTGACAAGCGCTAGAAGTGACAGCCACAAACTCAGCTTTAGTTGTTGACAGAGTAACAATCAGCTGCTTCTTCGAACACCATGAGACTGTTGGGAATCGAGCACTGATTCAAGAAAATAATCCAAACAAACGATCCTCACTAGCAGAATATAATAATAAAAGAGCAGAATCGAAAGAACACACCAGATAATTTATTATCGAAGTTCACCCAAACCTGGGCTACATCTCCGCGCAGAGGCAATCTGCGAATCCACTAGACTTCGAAGACAGTAGGAATACAATTATGATATTCTCTCAAGATCGGAGCACAAAGAGATTGAGAGCACTCACAAAGAAAAAAACTCACTTTTTTTTCCTTCTCTCTTTTCTTTTCTCTATATTTTTTTCTTAGCGCTTGACGGCTAACCTCGTTCAATAGTTGATATAAGCGCAGCTTTTAACCTAAAAGCAAAATTCATAGAAAAGACAAAAAAACCCTTAATAACAATATTTGGCTTCATCCTCCAACAATCTCCCACTTGAAAACAAATACACCCGATGCACCAAGCAACTTTGCATCCATCTACTTTAAAAGCTAGTAACCTGAACTTGTGCCTCTGCGATACTCCTCATCAATTAACATGGAGTAATACCAATGGTAGTAGTACAAAGAATAAGTTTCTCTCTGTCTACTACCTTGGTAAACATATCAGCTGGATTCTTCAAGCCATCAATCTTCTGTAACTTTAACTCATTATCTTTCAATGCTGACCTGATGAAATGATAACGCTTCTTGATATGTCTAGTTCTTGAGTGATAAGCTGCATTCTTTGCTAAGTGTACTGCACTTTGACTATCGCTCCACAGTGTGCTCATTGGTTGCTTTCGATGTAGCTTCTCCATGTATCTTATAATCACATGATTTCCTTGGAGGCTTCCGTGATCGCCACGTACTCTGCTTCTGTCGTCGATAGAGCCACTACTTTCTATAGTTGAGATACCCAACTCACTGTTGTACCTGCAACTGTAAAAACATATCCAGTGGTACTTTTACCACTATCTCAATCACCCGAATGATCTGCATCCACATAACCCTGCAACTCTAGAGATGTCCCTCCATAACAAAGAGAGTAATTTGATGTACCCGCTAGATATCTCAATATCCATTTTACTGCATTCCAATGCTCTTTGCCCGGGTTCTGCAAATATCGACTCACAACTCCCACTGCCTGTGCAATATCTGGTCTCGTGCTCACCATGGCATACATTAAACTTCCCATTGCTGATGCATATGGGATTGCCGCCATCTCATCTTTCAAAGCCTGAGTATTTGGACATATATCCTTAGAAAGTTTGAAGTGACTCGCTAGAGGAGTGGCAATCGGTTTTGCCTTATCCATGTTAAATCTCTTTAACACCTTCTTCACATAGTCTTCTTGCGACAACCATAATTTTTTATTTTTCCTGTCTTTGATGATTTTCATGCCTAAGATATTCTTGGCCTCTCCCAAGTCTTTCATAGCAAACTGCGATGCCAACATCTTCTTCACTTCTGCGATTCTCTTCATATTGGAATTAGCCACCAGCATGTCATCCACATATAAAGAAAGATATACGATATCACTATCGCTATACTTGCGAAAATACACACAATGATCAGCTTCACAGTGTGCAAAACCTTTTTCTTCCATGAAACCATCAAACTTTAAGTATCATTGCCGCGGAGCTTGCTTCAGGCCATATAAGCTTTTCTTCAAGCGACATAGCATGTGCTTTTTACCTTTGACCTCAAAACCTTTTAGGTTGCACCATGTATAACTCTTCATCTAAGTCCCCATGCAAAAACACCGTTTTCACATCCAATTGCTCGAGATGAAGATCCTCAACTGCAACTATACTCAGCAAAACTCTGATTGATGTCATCTTTACTACTGGTGAAAATATCTCGGAGTAGTTGATTCCTTCTTTCTGAGAAAAGCCCTTGACCACAAGTCTCGCTTTGTATCTGATACTACCATCTGCTTCATTTTTTATCCTGTACAACCACTTATTTAACAAAGTTTTTTTACCTGTAGATAACTCTGTTAACTCCCAAGTTTTGTTCTGAAGTAACGAGCTCACTCGTCTTTCATAGCACGCTCCCACTGCATGTGAGATGTGTCTTTCTTTGCCTCATCATAAGTCTCCAGTTCTACCGAATTTGTATATAAGACATGATTAAGAACAATATTAGCTAATGGATCAAAATTACCTTTGTCTTTCTAACTCTTGTAGACCTCCTTCAGATAGGTACTTCATGGTCGTTAGTAGGGGGAAGAACAGCAATTGTGCCAAAACTTGTGTACGGAGGCTACTTTGGTGCCAAAACTTTCATTTGGATCACTTAAGTGCCAAAAATTGTGAAAAACGATTACTTTAGTGCCACTTCGCCGGAAATCCAACGTAGCGTTTTTTTATTAATTTTTCAAGCTGATGTGGCTCGCCGGAGGCACACGTGGCATTTCTTTTCTTTTTTTTTTCTTTTTTTTCTTTTTTCCTTTCTTTTCTTTTTTTTCCTTTTCTTTCTTTTTTCCTTTCTTTTCTTTTTTTTTTCTTTCCTTTCTTTTTATTTCTGGCGGCCGGCATCCGGCCACTGGCCACCGGCCACCAGCGTCCGGCATCCGGCCAACGGCCACCGGCGTCCGGCATCCGGCCACTGGCTTCCGGCATCCGGCCACCGGCCACCGGCGTCCGGCCACCGGAAATAAGAAGAAAGAAAAAAAAAGAAAAGAAAAAAAAGAAAAAAGAAAAAGAAAAGAAAAAAGAAAAAAGAAAAGAAAGAAAAAAATCAGAAAAAATATTTAAAAAATTGAATTATACACATGGAAATGCCACGTGTCATTAAATTTTAAATATAAAAGCCACGTATTAAATTTGGTCGGAATTTCTCGTCGTTGGCACTTAAGTGATCGTTTTTTCTCCGATTTGGCACTTAAGTGATCGCCGGCGTAAACTTTTGGCACTTAAGTGATCCAAATGAAAGTTTTGGCACCAAAGTGGCCTCCGTACACAAGTTTTGGCACTATTGCTGTTCTTCCCCGTCGTTAGTATGTTCTGGATCACCGCGTTCCTCTTGAACTCCCTGTTCATTGATAATAGGTTCATCTTGAACCTCTCCTTCAGGTACATTTTGATTCATTGGAACTATTTTCACAGGTATTGTGTCTAACTCAATATATTCTGGTTCTACTGCCTTCTCATGCTCCAACTGATGATCCTTGTACATCTTTTCTTCATGGAATACCACAATCCGACTGTGAATGACTTTGTTATTTTCATAATCCCAAAGCCTATAGCCATACTCATCGCTACCATATCCGATAAAGATGCACTTCTGGGATTTAGCATCAAGCTTCTTCCTATCCTTCCTATCAATCAGAGCATATGCAATATAATAAAAAACTTTTAAATATGAATAATCAATCTTTTTAGCTGACCACTGCTCTTGCGGTATTTCTCCATCAAGCGCACTAGATGGACTCCTATTAATCAGATAAATAGCTGCATCAACTGTAGTAGCCCATAAGTGTAGCGAAAGACCCGCATGTAGCCTCAGGCATCTCGCACGTTCCAGAATGGTTCTATTCATGCTCTCAGCTACACCGTTCTCTTAAGGAGTTCTAGGAACAGTTTTCAACCCGTGTATACCTTCTCGGCTCAAGTATTCTGCAAATTCCTTACTCGTGTATTCACCACCATTATCAGATTTTAGAGCTTTAATCTGATAATCTGTCTCTTTTTCTACCATGGCCTTCCACATTTTGAACATCCCGAATACTTCTGATTTTTCTCTGAGAGCATAGACCCAAGTCTTCCTTGTTGCATCATCAATGAATGTGACAAAATATCTCTTACCACCATAAGAGAGTTCCTGAGCCGGTCCCCACACATCCGTATGAACCAACTCTAATTTTTTACCTTTATTCTGTTGCCCATTCAATTGAAAATTGACCGCCTTTTATTTTCCGTAAATGCAACTATCACAGAAATCTAATTCAACTTTCTGCAAACCTGGAAGTAACTTCCTTGAGTGTAACTGCTTCGTATCCTTTTTACCAAGATGTCCCAAACGATAATGCCAAATAGTAGACAAATTACCTGTAGCCACTGTAGTTGCAACCATATCACTGATATTGTCTCCCTGGAGAAGGTAAAGCGTACCTGTACGTTTTTCGTTTGCTACTACTCTTGCCCCTGAGGTTATCTTCCATTCTCCGCGTCCAAAGGTTGTTACCAAACCTTCTTGATCAAGTTTACTAGTTGAGATTAGATTTTTCCTTAATTTTGGGATATGTCTAGTTTCACGCAAAACTAGACATCTTCCACCTGTGATGTTCACAATCACAATTCCTTTTCCAATAATTGGACACATATGGCTGTTTTCCACAATCACTTGCCCAAAATCTCTACTGGCATAAATAGCAAATATGTCTCTTTGCGAGGTGCAATGGAAAGAAGCACCGGATTCAATAAACCACTTGTCTGTCGTCAAGTTGTACCCTGCAGATAAACACAAGTTTTCTAGCGAAGGTTCATCACTAACCACCTTAACTCCTTGATTCTCATCCCGCTGCTTCTTTTTGTAGGGCTTCACATTGAAACCTCCGATGTCCAGTCTGGTGACAAAACCAACACTCATCTTTTGCAACCTCTCTTTTTCCCCTTGACTATGATCTACCATGCCCGCTGAATTTTCCTCTGCTTTTACTTCTCCCATGGTTCTCCACTGCTAGTGCCGTGGAAGATATAGATGGCAAAAAATTATTTCCACCTGAAACTTTTCTTTGCATCTCTTCATCCATGGTACTACTCACAGCATCATCCAGAGTCAAATCATCCTTCATGGTGCTTGAAATTCCCTGCACTGCGGTGTTGTAGCTTTCTGGAAGAGAACATATAAATAATAAAGCTTGAAGCTTCATATCTAGATTTATGCCTGCGAATTCCAACTGACCTGTGACTTGCGTGAAACTATTAATATGCTCTGCTATGAAACCTCTATTAGATAACTTCATATTAACCAACTTCTTCAACAAAATACCTAATTTGATGTGGATGGCTTCTCATATATATTCGTAAGAATATCCATGGCTTCTTTTGCAGTTTTTGCTTTCACGATGTGGTACCCTGTCTTTTTCGTCAACCCTAGACGGATCGCACCTAATGCCTTTCAATCAAGAATTTTCCATCCTGATTCTGCTGTCGGATCCACTTCCGCTATTTCAGGTTTCCAACCCTCAAGTGGTGCATAGAGATCTTTCTGATAAAGATAATCCTCGATTTGGAGTTTCCACCATCCGAAATCCTGCCCGTCGAACTTATTGATCCTGATTTTATCTTCTGCCATATTGTTTGCTTTTAATCAAAAGTCACCGAAAAACTCCTCGATGTTCTCGATTAACCAACCAAGCTTTGACACCAGTTGTTAGGAATCGAGCACCGATTCGAGAAAATAACCCAAATAAACGATCCTCACTAGTAGAATATAATAATAAAAAGAATAGAATCGAAAAAACACACCAGAGAATTTGTTATCGAAGTTCACCCAAACCTGGGCTACATCTCCGCGCAGAGGCACTCTACGAATCCACTAGACTTCGAAGACAGTAGGAATACAATTATGATTTTCTCTCAAGATCGGAGCACAAAGAGATTGAGAACACTCACAAAGAAAAAAACTCACTTTTTTTTCTTCTCTCTTTTCTTTTCTCTCTATTTTTTTTTCAGCGCTTGACAGCTAACCTCGTTCAATAGCTGATATAAGCACAGCTTTTAACCTAAAAGCAAAATTAATAGAACAGACAAAAAAGCCCTTAATAATAATATTTGGCTTCATCCTCCAACAGAGACAGCCCCCGAACCAAGCATAAATACATAACCAAAAGTGCTTTTTCGATCATCCATATCACTAGCGTAATCGCTATCAGTGAAACCAATCAACTCTGATTTTTCTCCCTTCTTATAGAATAACCCAAAAGTTGCAGTCCCTCTCAAGTAGTGAAGAATTCGCTTTGTAGCTTGCAAATGTTTTTCAGTTGGATTCTCCATGTACTTGCTAATAAGGCTTACAGGATGCATGATATCTGGCCTTGTAGCTGTTAAATACATTAAGCTCCCCACGATTTGGTTGTAGAAGGTGCTATTTACCTTTCTTCCATCAGGATCCTTCGACAACTTCAATCCAACCTCAGTTGGCATGGTTACCGAATTGCAATGCGTCATCTGAAATTTTTCTAAAATCTCTTGAACATATTTCTTTTGAGATATAAAAATTCCAACTTCAGATTGATTTACCTCAATGCCCAGAAAATAATGCATCAATCCAAGATCAGTTATGTCAAATTCCTCCATCATAGATTTCTTAAATGTGTCAATCATGACACTATCATTGCCTCTGAAGATAAGACCATCCACGTACAAACACACTAGAAGCAATTTTCCACCACAACCAATCTTAATAAATAGCATATGCTCATATGGACATTTTGTAAATCCATCCTTCAAAAAATAAGGATCAATCCTACTGTACCAAGCTCTTGGAGCTTGCTTCAACCCATATAAAGCCTTTTTCAATTTATAGACTTTATGTTCATTACCTGGCTTGACATATCCAGAAGGTTGATGAACAAATACCTGTTCTTGAAGATCACCGTGTAAAAACGCCGACTTCACATCTAACTGATAGATGAACCATGAATTCTGTGTTGCTAGCGCAATCTCTAGTCGAATTGTATCGAGTCTCGCAACTGGCGCAAACACCTCTTTGTAATCCACTCCAAATTCTTGCTTGTAACCTTTTGCCACCATGCGCGCTTGTACTTTTCAATCTCACCATTCTTGTTCATTTTCGTCTTGTATACCCACTTGACTCCGATTGTCTTTTGCCCTTCGGGAGGATCTGTCAATTCCCACGTACCATTCTTCTCAATTGCTTTGATCTCTGCATCCATTGCAACTCTCCAGTTTTTATTTTGTACTGCTTCATCAAAAGTAGTTGGATCACTATCTGCAAACAAAGAAAAATGGATCAATGGGTCTTCGGTTTGCTCAACTCTCGACACTTCATAATCTTCCATCCATGCTGGCCTCCGTTGGATGCGTTGCGGTCGTTCTTCAGATGCTGCGGCTTGCTGAATTTTCAGCATTTTCTGTGGTGACTTGACTTGTAGAGGGCTGCTTTTCCAGCTCAGTATCATCTTCAAAGTTTGCTGGAATTTGTTCACCACAATCACCACCATTCTTCTCACTCCATGACTAGAATTTTTCCTCATCAAAGATCACATCACGGCTAATGGTAATTTTCTTGGTTATAGGATCATAAAGTTTGTAGGCTTTTGAATGATCACTAATGCCAAGAAAAATACATTTTTCTGGTTTATCTTCTAGCTTCTTCCTCTTATGGTCAAGAACATGGACATATGAAAGACACCCAAAAATTCTGAAGTAATCAACTGCGGGTCTTCTCCTGCTCCAAGAATCTTCGGGTTTCTTATTTAAAATAGCGAGAGTGGGACTTCTATTCAAAAGATGAACACTCCAATTGATTGCCTCCGGCCAGAAGCTTTTTGGAACTCCACTAGATGTCAAAATGCTTCGCACCATATTCAGAATAGTGCGGTTCTCCCTTTCGCAGACACCGTTCTGTTGTGGTGAATAAGCTGCAGTGAGTTGTCTTTTAATCCCATGCTCCACACAAAAATCTACGAACGCAGTTGAACTATATTCACCACTACGATCTGTGCGGAGAACGTTGATTGGATTTCCACTCTCTTTTTCAACAAGAGTTTTGAAGCTCTTGAAGGCTTCAAAGGCTTCAGATTTTTCCTGCAAAAAGTATGCCCAAACCTTCTGAATGAAATCGTCAATGAAGGTAATGATATATCGTTTACCTCCATTGGACATTAGGGAAATTGGTCTGCAAATATCTGAATGGACAAGTTCGAGGTGCTTCTTGGCTCTCCATGCTTTGCCTTTTGGAAAATGATCTCAGTGTTGTTTGCTAACAACACACTCTTCACATATTTCGGATTGCGCCATGATTGGGGGAAGTCCCTTCACCATCTTCTTATGATGTAACGTTCGCAACCCACCAAAGTTGAGGTGTCCGTAGCTGAAATGCCATAACCATGCTTTATCCTTCAACCTTGTAGAGAAACATGAGTGAGAGGTGCCATGAAGATGCAATGGGAACATCCGATTGGCAGTTATATTAACTTGAGCAATCAGATGCTGTTTCTCATCATGGATTCTACAAACACCTCCTTTGAGTGTAATTTCATATCCTTTCTCTTGCAATTGTCCAACACTTAGAAGGTTGGTCTTTAACTCAGGAACATAAAACACCTCTTTGATCATCTGAATTGAGCTTCCTTTAGGAACAATTTCAATTGTCCCTTTACCCTTAACTGATACAGTCGAGTCGTCTCCAAATTTGACTAAGGTGCGAAATGACTCATCTAATGCAGAGAGTGCCTTCTTGTCTCCACACGTATGGTTGCTGCAACTGGTGTCAATATACCACAGATTCGATGAAATTTTCTCCCTGCTTCTTCTTTTTCTTCCGCATAATTAATCCTTTTCATGCTTTGTGTATTTAAATTGGTACGACATTCAGATTCATAATGTCCATACCTATGGCATCTAAAACACTCTACTCTAGATTTGTCTACTAACCTTGGTTTGAAAACAGTTAAGCACTAACCTCCATGTCCTCGTCCTCCACCTTGAGCATCACGAGAAAAATGACCATTAGGCTTTTGATTGAAACTGCAATGTTCATTGGTTCCCCTTCCTCTTCCTCTACCACTATTCGTTCTTGTTGTTGACGAAAAGTGATCTGTAGTTGCCTTCAACGCCTTCTCTTTCGGCTCTTGCTTAAGAAAATTTTGTTCGTGAACCAACAACAACCCTTGCAGTTCATCAATTGAGAGTTCTTCAATGTCCTTGGCTTCTTGTATAGAATAGACAACAAAGTTAAACTTTGGTGTCAGAGATCGAAGAATCTTCTCAACGATGGTGACATCCTCCGTCTTATCACAGTGAATCCGCATCTTATTGACAATTGCCATTGTCCGAGAGAAGAAATCGGTAATTGACTCTCCCGACTTCATTCTTAGTAACTCAAACTCTCCACGAAGCATTTGAAGTTACTGCCTTTTTGCTCTTGCGGTACCTTGATATTTTTTCTTCATGGAATCCCATATGTGCTTGGAGGTATCCTTACAGAGAATTGTCTCCAAGATAGATCTGTCAAAGGCCTGAAAAAGGTAGTTTTTGGCCTTGAGATCTTTCAATCTTGCTACTTCCAGAGCTGTTCGTTGTGCTGTTGTCAATGGAGCTCCTTCTTCTGGTTCGGCAACTCCAGAGATAACAACATCCCAATATTCCTTGGATTTCAGGAAGTTCTCCATTAGCATGCTCCAATGATCATAATGAGCACCAAAGTGTGGAATAGCTGGTTAGACAAAGGTTTCTGAAGCCATCACCGCTGTTGGATACTAAGAAAAAATCTTTCCTCACGTGTTTTCAACTCAAGATCACTTTTTGGCTACTACCTTTCACTCTCACCTTTTCCTCTCGTGTTTTTAACTCACTTTTCCTTCTTTAATGGCTCTGATACCACAGTTACAGAAAAGGTGTAGAAGCTGACTGTGCTTTGCAAGCACAAAGAAAAAAAAGCAGAAAAAAGAGTAGAGAGAAGAGAGTGTACACCCGTGAAAAAATGCTTACTGCATTCATACGTTATAATTGAATAACAACTTAAACTTTTAGATAGGCCATACATCGACAGAAAATCCCAGAAAAGTAGCCACGACAATTGACCTACTATGCTGAACTATCTACCCACTATACTGAACGTGTGTGCAGCAACAAACATGCTGCAATAGATTCCTATAAACTAGGAAACTAGGCTATGTTAAAGAAAACAAACAAATACTTTGACTAATTCAACAGCTCGACCTCGCCATGGCCGGGTGAGGTCGAGCTCTCCTAGCAATGGTGAGGCCTCGCCAGATCTGGGTGAGATCAAGCTCGCCCATGGTCGGCAAGGTCGGCCTCGCCGGCGAACCTCCCTTGGCCGGTCCGGCCAGGGGGAAGAAGGAAAGAAAAAAAAGAAAGGAAAAAATATTAAAATAATGCCATGTTAGCCGGCCGGTGTCGGCGAGTGTCGGCCAGGGTCCACATCAGCGCTGGCCCGCAAAAAATGACAGGATGGACTGAATTGGCACAATTGCAAAATGTTTAAGACTGAAATGGCAAAAAAAATGTTTAGGACCGGATTGGCATAATTACAAAAGGTTTAGGATTTTTTTGTTAATTTTCCATACGCCAAATTCTAGGGATACTAAAAACTCATAAACATGTTGTACATATGCCAATTCAGTCATAAATCTTTTAATTTGACCAATTCAATCCTAAACCTTTCTTCCGACAAAAAAAAAATAAAAAATCCTAAATATTTCAATTTGACCAATTTAATAATAAACATTTTGACGATTTTTCAATTTATTCCTTTCAGCTAACTTCAGCTAGAAATTATTGATGTGGATGCTGGTCATCCTACGTGGTATGATTGGTGCAAATGTAGATAATTTTTTTAATTTTTTCCTCGTCTTTTCTTTCATTTTTTCTTATTTCCCTCCACCAATTTGTGGCCTTGGCAGTGGTTGGCGAAGGTCACTGATCCTTGCGTGGCCAAGATCTTGTGAGGGTAGGGGCTGTGAGCCCTCGATGGCCACAATAAGGGCATTGTAGCCCTCGCCAAATCTGGGTGAGGGTTGTGACGCCTCGCCAGTCCACAAGGGAAAAAAAAGTAAAGAAAAAAGAAAAAAACGTATATAAAAATTCAAAAAATTCACAATATTATAAAAACTATTGATGTCAGCACAAGCTATATCACGTAGGAAGGCCATCATGCACGTTAGCAATTTCCAATCAAAATTAGCCGGGATAACTACATTGACACGTCAAAAGGTTTAAGACTAAATTGACCAAATTAAAAGGTTTAGGATTGAATTGACATTTATATAATATGTTTATAACTTTTTTGGTAATTTTCTCTCGAATTCTAACTTGTCTCAGTAATTTTTCTGCCTAGGTGTGTTTGAGAAATGTAAAAATTGTCACCACTAGTTACAAGCACCAGCAAGCTTGTCCTAAAACTATAGGCTCTATCTTTGCCTTGTATTTTTTGAAAAATTATCTAAAAAATCCTAAAATTATGATTCACGTTAGCGATAGGATTATGATTTTTTAGATAATTTTTACGATATTTTTCTTTGGTCCAGTCCCGTCTACAAGGAAAGGGACTGTGAGTCGGAAATGGCTAATCCAATCCGGCCCCATTCCTACTTTATCGTCTATTCACACCATGTCGTATTCACCGGATTTTCTTTCTTCCCCGTCAACGAAGCTCGGTCGTCTCCACGTGGAGGCCAAAAAGGGCCTTATCTTCTCTCCCACCCTGTTGGTGGAATGTTCAAGCGAGTGAGGAAAAGAAAACGTGGCGTTTGCTTGAAGATTAAGGTCGCACGTTGCAACAGGACAAAAAGCTCCTCGCAATCCACGCAAGAATTGGATAATAGAAAAGAAAGAGAAAGCGTTGCGATTCTCAAAGACACTGTGGGTGGGTATCACTTGGTGCCATGATCATCGGTGCTTGTGAGGGGTTCCCAATGAACAGTGGCATGCCTTGCTTCTCAAACTCCCTCTCCATTTGGGCGGGTATGGAGGGTGGGTTCAGAAGAGCATTTGGAAGAACATTTGCCCTATTAGACTGAAGGGTTTTCGCGAGATGTAAAGAGTGTTTGGCGAACACTTTTGTATAAATTCACTATCCAATCTGAAATGTAATTTTGGAATAAAAACTTTAAAAAGGAAAGACTGAATGAAAAATTTAATAAAAAAAAAGATTGAATGACTCGCCGAGGGCCTTTGCAACCCTAGACAAGGGCTGGTAGAGGTCACAGGACGTCAACTCCGAGGTCGCACGGCCTCTTGGACCCCACAACGGGCGACAACTCAAGCTTCATCTGAGATCTTGTGATCTAGGGCGACGTAATGCTAAGGTTGTGCGACCTCAGGTCAGTGTCACCGATGTCAGATCTGGCTTGTCGGAGTAGGATCTAACTTGCCGATGGTCAAATTTGATTTTTCCAGCGACATCGGGTGATACCAACAGATATGCACAATAAAGCTGGTGAGGGTAAAACTAGAATTTAGATAATTTAGTAAAGACAAAGTTGGGAGAAAAAGATTCATTAACCCTAAGTTAGCATTGCGAAGATGCTCAAAAGCCAATGCTAGGTGGGACTTGCATTGGGTTAGAAAATTTAAAAAATGCGAGTTTCGACTCAAAAGCTTTTATAATTATCTTGCCAAACACTTCAATGTTGGTACGAAGGCCTCTAGAGGCCCAAAATCCCTATGCCAAGGCTGCCAAATGCCATTCGCGGTTATGTTTGATTCAGTCCTAGATAGTTATGGTCACATATTTTAATCAATAGCTCAAACTTTCATGTACTTCGATCTACTAGTAGTTTACTACTACGGAGAGTAACGGCTGAAAATCACCATTAGAGAAGCTCGTCCAGAGATCTTGAGGCCATTTTCTGTCTCAAATCCACTTTTCTTTGACATGTTTAGGGCTATATTTTCAAATTCACACACTATCTTTCATATGATTTCAATCGTTGAGTTGATTAGCAAGTTCAATTGAGAGACCAGATATTTTTCTACCTTGAAATGAAATATATCAGATGTAAACATTTTGGACCGGGCTCGAAATGGAAAGATAGAAATCCACCCGAAATGACCATGTAATTGGCCCAATCCAATCCACGAATTCTTGCTTTGTTTTTTACCAAAAAAAAAAAGAATTCTTGCTTTGTTTGATCGCGTCCGACTTTTTCTGCGGGTTCGCGGAAAGCTCCAACCATATACCATTTCTCGAGGAGCTTTGGGCGACTTCTTTCGTCTTTTCTCAGGTTCAAGGAGAGGCCAGACTTTGGTCAGAGTCGTCTATGATCTCGTTTTATCTCTCTCTCTCTTTCGTTTCACGTACTGTAAACTCCAATAAGGAGCGCCAGATTTCAACACGTGTGTCTGTCTGTCTCTGTCTCATTTTCAGCTTTCCAGAAATGACCATGCAGGGGCATGCATGCTTGGGAAGGCGTTCCGTGAGGGACTTGTTTCCTTCCTATCAGTTCAAGAAACCCCTCAAGAAACTGCTTCATCTCGGAGTACCGTCTTCGACGACACGTCTCAATTTTTCTGTTCACGCGTTGTGTTCAATTGGCCACTGCAGTTCCCACCCTCCAAGTATCCGGGTGACGGCGGTCTCCAATCCAACCCGATTCCACCACCCACTTCGCGTTTCTTGCAAATTTTGAGCTTCCGACAGGAGCCGTCATGCCTCCATTTTTGTTGACCTGCAAGTCGGTGGGATCGATCGTGACGTGCCAAAATTGGAAGTGGCATGTGATTAAGCCTGCTTCAAGCTATCGGCAGCATCAGAATTGTGATCAGATGAGATGTTTGGTATGCATTGCCGGTGGGAAAGTCCCTTCTATTCACAGACCGTCTGATGCAAACAAGGACCTCCGGATTTTTAGGGGGAGCTTGCATAGCGGTGACGCTGTGCAGACGAGGAGGTTTTTGGGTTGTGGAGATGGCGAAGAAGGAGGCGCTTTGTCTAAAGTCTATGAAGAGAGGCGTGTTCTGGGGTAATGCTGATTATACGTTTGAACTTGTCCTTTTTAGTTTGATTTCTGTGCTTAAAATTGCCAAATTTCGATCAATTGGACTTTGGTCTGGGTGGCAATACAACTTGGTTGGTTGTTCTGATGCATAAGCTTGTTTGTGCCTGCATACATGCTTTCACTGCTCTGTCTCTATCTCAGTGAAGATTGATACTCCCAATTGTTTGTTTGGTGAATGCAGCGATATAGGATGATGTTAAGCCGAACCTCATTATTTGTCTATGACCGAACTATGTGGTATTGGATTTATCTTTTTCTGTCAGTGTTGTTTGCATCCTTTACTATTTGAAATTTCATATAGTGTTTATCTCTGATATTGTGAATGGTCAATTTGTGAATCTGCAGGTGTTATTCATTTTCGCATTCATAAGTTCTCTCTCCTTGTTGTCATTGCTGTAATGCGATATGTTTGTTTTTTATTTTTATTTTTAAATGAACAAATTTTGGTCATTCCTGTGCTTAGCAGGTATTCTCCAGTGCATTTATTTGATGTTGTTGCAGCTGTTGATCTGTATCAAGATTTTGTCCCCTGGTATCAGCGCTCGGAGATACTAAAGAGTTATCCTGATGGATCATTTGTGCCGAGCTTGAGATTGGTTTCAAATTTCTAGTAGAAAGCTATGTTTCTCATGTAGAGTTGAAAAGACCTCAGTACATTACGGTAAACTAACTCCCAGACTTCCTGGTGTAGAATCATGTTTCCTCGTGTCGCTGCTTGGATGAACATGCTTGGTCAACCTACTTTCCGCTTCTTTTTGTTTCTCATTCAGTCATTCCTCTGCCTCATCACTACAATAAAATTGATGGAATCTGCTCTTCTTGTATTCCGAGTCCTGTTGTCTAATCAAACTAGTTCATCATCAGTATCGAGTAGGTGTTGAAAGCATTGTGCTTGAGCAGCTGCCTTTGTACAAATACATGCATTTGGACACTTCATATATTGTCCAACTTCCATTTGTTTGTATGTCTTCCCATTGTATCAGATTATATTATGTTCATTTTGACAAAGATCATGACTTTGTAATGTCTGAGGAGCCTTTTTAATTTGAGGTAATTTGATATTTGCTGGTTATTGAGTAGTGGTACGCAGTTATTATTGTATAAACCACTGGTGTAGGCGATCATGATTAGATTCTCTCTCTCTCTCTCTCTCTCTCTCTCTCTCTCTCTCTCTCTAATTTCAATCCCTCTGATGTTATTTTTCTGCCACTTCCAGACTACAGTGTCGCAGAGCACCCTCTTTGACCATCTGATAAAAATATTTGGCAATTCAATTCAGGACCAGTTCCAGGATCTTGCAACATTTACTTTTTGGTGGATTTCAAGTTTCAGTCACCACTTTACCGACAAGTTTGGTGCTCTCCTCTGTTAGTATTGATGATTGATTTACTTGTTTCTGTGTATGTGAACTTTGAAATAACCCTTTTTTTTTTCTGCGAGACCTTCTGTTCTGTTTCTTTTGTATGTCATTTGCAAACTGAAACCTAGTGAAATAGCATGAGAGAAGATATATTGAGTTGATAGAATATTTATTATTTTGGTCAAAGACATAGCAAAAGTTGATCAACCTGATTACTTGAATCATACAAATTGTGCAACTCCTTTCTTTTGGTTGGGGCTTTTTTGTGCTATACATCCTACTTTTGTTTTTTCACTTACAATTTTTGTTTCTTTCTCTTGGTCCATTAGGGGGATTGATTCACTCATGGGTTGTTAATATTTGGGATTAAATGGAAGGCTACTTATTAAATAGCATTCTATTCACGTTCGTTTTGTTACTGGGGAACTTCTGTGCCCTTGGGCAGGCCTCTCAAGTCTTTCACCGCAAGGGTCCTGTAGTATGATCTCTTGAGCTTGCACTGGCGACAGTGTTGCCACTGATTTGTTTTGTCCATTGTTTAATACGTTCATCGGATCCATTTGCTCTATGTATCATTTTCGTTCTGCATTTACAGAACTTATCTGGAGTTTTGTTTTTATTGTTGCAAGTTCTAGCATGTCTCAAACCACATCTCTGCATGTAACGTTGTTCTGGATGTAGGCGTTAAATCTATTCTGGGCCTTGTATTTACTGTGATGTTATCCTCATGAGTGAGGAATGCATCTATAAATGATGGGTGCAATTGACTGTCAATAAGATCTCAATTTGGCTGGTTACTTGAAGTCTCACTTGAACTGAAAAGCATCCGTGGCTTCCCTTCTTGGCAGGTCGCCTCCATGTTTTTCAGGGAAGTAGTCTCTAGACTTGTTGGTTCATTCAGTGAACGCTGCCGTTTGATATATGGACCGGGGATCCCCATTCAGGAAGATGCTTATGAGCAGAGGGCTTAAAAGCATGGTTCCTGGTCTATCACATGTGTCATACACGATAAATTCTGGTGAAATTAATAAACTGACCTTCATAGACTTGTTTGCCTTGCGGGTCTCTCATAGTCTGTTTATAAGTGTAACTGTGATTCTTCTCTTTAGATTCTTTTGGCCATTAGTTAAGTAGCCGTTAGCTGGTCGATGTAGGCCTCACTCTCGCAGTGTTCCTAGCAAAACATCTTTGTACCATTTTTTGCCGTTGCTCTTCATTGATTGTTGTCGGTACTCCTTTATGCTGAAGACATGAGTGTGACTTCCGCCCCACTGGAAAGGTGCAATTAACTTATAATCTCCCTGCGTCAGATGAATTTCCTACACAAAGATTAGGTACCATATTGTAATAACGTCTGGAAAGCTGATATAGGACTGTACTTCTTTCCTTAGAAAATATTTCGTATGCGTGAAACATTAAAGGATTACATACTTCAAATCCTTCTTAATAGACACAGTAACTACAAGTCAACCACCAGCAGACATGCAAAGCCGTTCCTGTTTTTTCCTCTGGGAAGTTGGGTATGCACCGTACCCCCAGTCCATGCAGCTGGAAAATGCAAGTCAACCATCCGCAGACATGCAAATTCGTTCCATTTCCTTCCTCTGGGCGGTTGGGAATGTACTCTACCCCCAGTCAATGCAGTCGGCAATTGCACTTGCGATACTAATCGAAAATATCGTAAATCTGATCAGATCACGATATTTCATGACGGAACAATTTTTATAAATGACAAGTAAAAGTTTGTAGAATTTTTGGTCTCATGACTGTGCTGTTTCAAATTTAGGTCTCATTCAAACAAAAACATTTATTAAATGAGTTATATAATTGAAAAAAAATTACCCTATTCAATTACAAATCTTTTACAAGAATGAATTCCAATGTGTCAATACATATATCAACGTTTTAAACACCCATACACGTGCCGATCGAAACACAGGGCTACACTATATTCTTTTACCAATTTCTGAAGAAAATTTTTTTGTTTACTGCATGGCGTCTGTCGGCACCTGATTTCATTGCATGCCATTAAATTTTGGGATTTGATTCAATGATATCGACGAAATCCTATCTGTAACTAAAAGAATTATTGCCTTATATTTATGCATTCGCAATTATTACCGCAGTACTCTGTGGTTAGAAGGTAGTGCCATCATGATTTTGGTGTCATCACCACCCTCGCATCGAAAAAAGAGCTTTCACAAGGTCGTTGACATTCACGAATTTCTCGATTAATAGCTTAGCTCTCTCTCTCTCTCTCTCTCTCTCTCTCTCTCTCTCTCTCTCTCTCTCAATTAGAAATATTTTACATGAATAAATCTCAATGTGTCAATACTTATATCAATGTTTCAAACACCCACCCACGTGGCAATCGATACACAAGGCTACACTATATTCTTTTAACAAATTTACAGAGAAAATTTTTTTGTTTTCTGCATAACGTTTGTTGGCACCTGATTTCATTGCATGCCATTAAGTTTAGGGATTTGATCGACGAAATCCTATCCGTAACCAAAAGAATTATTGCCTCATATCTATGTATTCGCAATTCTTGCCGCTGTACTCCGTAATTAGAAGGTAGTGCCGCAATGATTTTAGGGTATCACCACCCATGCATCGAAAAATGAGCTTTCACAAGGTCGTTGACATTCACGAATTTCTCCATTAATAGCTTAGCTCTCTCTCTCTAGTCTCTATCTCTCGTTCTCTCTCTCTCTCGCTCTCTCCCAATTAGAGTACCAAAACGGTGTGAAACAAAACGAGGCCCAAGTACAGACCCACCAAGGCCTACCAAGGTCGGGCCCATGACAAGCGATCGGCCCGTTGATGGAAGGAAGCTGACTGGTTTCTCTCGGCCAAGATTCTTGGCATGAATACCTTGCCATTCTTGATCCAATCACCACAATGATCGAATGCATCCGTCTTTGGGAGGGATCCTTCACTTGCCTCCTGCCATGTTTAGTCCATTCCAGCTAAGTCTAAAATCCAAGACCAATGAGGATGTTGATCGGACTGCTCAATCAGAAGGAAGTTGAAAGCGCGGTTGCTCGGAAACTAGGACCACATTATCGTTCTTGGTTGGAATGCTCTGGAATTTTGAAGAGATCTCTAACATAACAATACGTGGTTCCTCAATCGGAGCAGAGCATTCGGGCACCGGAGGCTCAGAGCTTCATTTTTCCTGCCTGTTGTGCGATTGGTTTAGTGGTCTGAAAGTTGGGTGTACATAATCTGCTGGGCTCTCGAGTTTAGTAACGCTTTCTTATCATTTTGCCGGGTCAATAGTGCCTTCGGGAGACTCATGAAATCCGTAGCCATCAAGTGCGATTAGTATGTAATCCAATCTCAGGTTAGCGACAGAGAAGAAGTCATCGCTTCGACATAGTCCCAGTTCGATTTGCGTTCTTAACTATCTAGCAACTAAAGTACTTAATCAATCGCTTTTTCCAACATTAATATTGATCGTGGTAACCCGTACTTGTTTTGTGGACTTCAAGGGGGGCTCTTCTGCACAGACTGGGGGGCCGTCCTCTTCTGCACAGACCGGGTCGCCGGCCTGGGCAATGGTGGTCAGCCTCTGTTTGGCACATCTCGTGCTCACTTCTCTTTGTGTTTTACTTCATGTATAAGCATTTAGGATATTAAAACATGTTATTCCCACGTGTTTCTATGATCCGTTTTGTCGTTGTTTGATGTAGAAAGTTTTAAGGCGGGGTTTCGGTTTGAAGCCCATCTCGCAGTTTGAGTTCTTGCTCGAATGACTCGAAGGACTGCTCGATCGGTGAGGGACTTAACTTCTCTTTCCTAGGAAGCCACGGGAATCGTTCGTTTCACGTATGAGAAAAGTAAAAGAAAATGAATAGTTGCTACCATCGATCTACTTTGATTCATTTATTTTGTTGACTTGTTAGCATGCATTTAGAGCAGTTTATTCAATTCACGAAAAAGTGCCACAAAAGTCCTAAGCCTCTTGCATTAGTGTCAATTTAGTTCTAAACCTTTTTTTGATATCAATTCAGTCATAAACCTTTTGCATTTGTGCCAATTTAGTCCCAAACCTTTTTTTGATGTCAATTTAGTCCTAAACCTTTTAAATTGATGCCAATTCAATCCTCAACCTTTTGTTTTTATGCCAATTTAGTCATTCCCGCCAATTTTGATCAGAATTTGCTGACATGGACGCCTGTCGGGAGGCGGCCAGTCACCGGTGTCGACGTGGACAACTTTAATAATATTTTAATATTTTTTGAATTTTTATTTATTTTCTTTTTTTTTCCACTTTTTTTAATCTCTCCCTCCTTCCTTTGGCCGGCGAGCTTGACCTTGCTGGTCACTGGCGACGGTGGCCTCGCCTCGCCCGACCTTGCCAAATCCAGCGAGGTCGGGCCTCGCCCGACCATGGCGAGGGTCGAGCCCTCGCCAGATCAGACGAGGTACCGGATCTGGCTTTGCTCGACCTTACCGGATCTGGCGAGATCGAGCCTCGCCCAACCAAGGTGAGGCTCGCCCTCGCCGCGACCTCCGGCAAGGGCTTGAGCCTCGCCATGGTTGGGAGAGGCTCGACCTCGCCGGATCCGACGAGGTTGCTGGGCGAGGCTCGACCTTGCCAGATTTGGTGAGGTCGAGCTCGCCGGCCTCTGGCCTCTGGCAACTGGCCAGAGGAAGGAGGGAGAGATAAAAAAAAGTAGAAAAAAAATAAAAAAAGAAAAAAAAAATAAAAAAGGAGAAAATTAAAAATTCAAAAAAATATTAAAATATTATTAAAGTTGTTCATGTCGACGCCACGTCGGCGCTGGTGACTGGCTGCTGGCCAACAGGCATCCACATCGGCAAATTCCGATCAAAATTGACCGGAAGGACTAAATTAGCACAAAAAATAAAAAGGTTTAGGATTGAATTGACACCAATTTAAAAAGTTTAGGACTGAATTGGCACCAAAAAAAGGTTTAGGACTGAATTAGCATAAAAAAAGATTTAGGACTAAATTGGCATCAATGCAAAAGGTTTAGGGCTTTTTTGGCACTTTTCCCTCATATTCACGTATGAGAAAAGTAAAAGAAAATGAATAGCATTAATGAGAAACGCGAAAAAGGAGAATGTACACGCCACATTGATTTCATGTTTACATGATTTAGGATCAGTCACACGACATTATTGCACATATGTGAATTAGCATATCTTTTGTGTCTATGTAATTTAGGGACATATTCAAATTAGGCATTTTCGGAAAATTCGCAACCTCACCCTTAGATTTAGGCAAATTATTTTTATGTATCACTCACGTGATTCTATCTTGGGCGGTGTTATAATCAGCCGCTGTATTAATTTTCATTCGACACAGCTTAGGTTGATTTTGTATTTGCTCAAACTTTTTAGGTTTCGATTATATGTCTTCTTTTTCAATTGAGTTTTTCTTATTGTTTGCACACTTATGTATGTTTAGGAACAAAAATTTAAAAAGAAGATTACATGAGAAAACGTTGTGAATTTGCAAGGTCTGTAATTCCCATATCTTTGGCAATCATACTAATAAACCAGTGTCATGTTTTGTATGTTTCATGTCCCATGACTACCAATGCAAATGGATACTTCTGGTCATTTCCATCTATGCCAACAGTTGCTGAAAGTATGCATAGTCAAATGACAAGTGGTAGCCATTAAACCCCACAAAGTGCTTACATCCTTATGTTACCCCTCCTCAATGCATCCAGCGTATGTACATTCCTCTAAACTTGAATTGTTCCTGGCATTGCTCACCCTTGATTACACAAGTGGATCCTAGGTTGAAATCAAGAAGTGCTTGGCAATAACTTCTAAGCATCCGAAATTGCTCATCTTCATTCCTTGTAATCATACTCATTGCTGTAGCCCTAGCTCTATAGACCATTGTCTTGGACAGCTTTAAAACACTCTCAGACTCCATTGTTTTCTTCAATGAAGCACCTGGCCATGTTGGATTATTCCTTAACCTATCACAACACTTGTTTGTTAGCCATTTAGAGCTTACTTGAGAAACATGTAGAGCTCTATTATATGTATGTACGGGGTTAAAGGTTTTAACTTTTAAAGTATGCTCTCTCTGCACTTTGGAAGCATATATGAGCCAAGCACAATCGTCAGAATACACTACTCTTAACTTATTTGGTGTATCTTAGCAAACCTCACCCGTCTCCCATTTTTTATGGTATAATTCCTAACTGCTTCCCTAAACTCTTTAGCATTACTAAATCACATCCCTAACTTGAAGGCATGATTCTCCATATCAATCTCAGCATTGAACTCAGGATGCGTATACTCAAGTTGACTACTCATATTCAAGAAATCTACATTATCAAATAACATATCTACATGCAAATTGATGCCTCCAACCACCATACCCCTCTCCATTAAACCTTCACCCTTAGTACATCATACATTTCTTTTGTATAACTCATCAAGATCAATAATGGCAAACCCATATTCTTCAATACTCTCAGCACATCTACTATCAAACATGGTATAGTTCACTTCTTTCCATCCCTCACTTGGTGCAAATGGAAGCAAAATAAAAAATCAATATGTTTCTTTATCCGCATATAAATTCAACAGAATCACACAAACTTAAATCTATACATAGGGAAACATAAGTTGCAATCACAACATATTAAAAAAAAAATAGTGCACCGGAAGGGACAAAACAAAAGCCATATACAAAGCAGTGTAAGAAGAAACTTGTTATCATTTACAACATTTGGAAACAACTTTGATGGAAAACTTTAAATCCGGATAATGAAACTGGTCCATAAATTGAAAATGGTCCAAAAATTGGACCATGATCACAAAATGTTCCTAGTGGAATACTCGCAGCTAGCATTCCAAAAACAACATGTCTACTCAGCATGAAGCAAACCCAATACATCTTTCCACATAATTTATGAGAGGCCATGCATACTATCAAGACAAATTATAATTGTGGTTTAATACAAAAACGAACTAATTTAGGAAACTGACATCCATTGAAACGAATTTAAGAAGGGACAAGACAAAGTCTTGCAAAATTTAAGAACGTGGTTTGTGTGAAATCCAATATAACGAAATTGTAGTCTACTTCTAAAATTTAAGAACGGGGTTCATGCAATAAACGACAAAACATGAGATAGTGGGTTCATGAAAATATTAAAATAATTGAAAAGCATGGACCGCAAAGGACATGAAGGGACTACGGCTTACTTTGTTACAATTAGAAAATGCACTATAAATAATCAACTCACTGCCATCGTTGCCATCAATGTTGTATTCCATGACAGGCTCACGCTTTGTCAACATGTTACTTCAAATATTGCAATTGCCTTCTCTAGGGAGAAGAAAATACAAGTTGAACCAATTTAGAAACTAACATATATAGAAGTGGAAGAAATTAGAAGATTAGGAAAATTAGGGTTCATGGGGGCAAAACAATCGACATGGGGGATTCAAATCAGGGCTCCAATTTGAAAACTAACCTCGGTGGATTCACGTGGGCAAATCGATAGACACGATTGCTTTGTGTGAATCGTAGGAGAGGTTTTCCTTTTAGCATCGTTCAAAATCCCTCACCCTTCACTCATTGCTGCCGCCCAGTGCATGCCACCGTTATTTGACCGTGTACTGTTGACTAGTTGCACGTAGCCAGTCGCACACCGTCTTAGGTTTTCGGTAACCCCTTTGTTCTTTTAAATGGATTGGGATTTTTTTTTTATCAAAACAGGGTTTTTGGGGAAGAGAAAAACGTAAGTTTTGGTTTTTATAAAATTGCATTTTCTTTTTATTCAGAATTTTTTGGACAAAATTGTCCTTGTTCTGGTTGTCGGAAAAGTCACATCATCGCCGGCCGGTGAGTATTTGATCGGCTAGGGAGCTCAGGCTCTTATTTAAGATTGATTGGGCACTTCAGGTCCTTATTTGATAATACGTGTACTATGGGTCTTTTTTTGAGAAAATGACCTCACTTCATGTCCTTATTTGAAATTTTCCCAAAAAAAAATGTGAAAAATTAAAACAAAGGGGAACGGAAATGAGAGACTCATAATCCTCAGGCAGGCATGTAACGACCCGGTCCGACGAGGGCGGGGAGTGGTCGCCGGGGTCCAAGGGCCTGGACAAGGAGCGGCTCCTGGCAGACTTCTAGGATGGTAGGGGGCATGTTTCTGTCCCACATCGCTTAGGGGGGGGAGTTCTGGGGTTGTTTATAAGGCTTGACCCCTAACCCTTGTGTAACGCGTTTTAAAACCATGAGGACTTAATGTCCAAAGCGGACAATATTACACAAGGAGTGGCGCAGCGGAAGTATGGTGGGGCCGAGGTCCTTACAAATGTAACGACCCGGTCTGACGAGGGCGGGGAGTGGTCACCGGGGTCCAAGGGCCTGGACAAGGAGCAGCTCCTGGCAGGCTTCTAGAATGGTAGGAGGCATGTTTCTGTCCCACATCGCTTAGGGGGGGAGTCCTGAGGTTGTTTATAAGGCTTGGCCCCTAACCCTTGTGTAACGCGTTTTAAAACCGTGAGGACTTAGTGTCCAAAGCGGACAATATTATACAAGCAGTGGTGCAGCGGAAGCGTGGTGGGGCCGAGGTCTTTACAAATGGTATTAGAGCCGACTCCCAACCGCATGTGGGGCCACAGTGAGGACGCTGTACTCGAAGGAGGGGAGAATGTAATGACCCGGTTCGACAAGGGCGGGGAGTGGTCGCCGGGGTCCAAGGGCCTGGACAAGGAGCGGCTCCTCGCAGGCTTCTAGGATGGCAAGGGGCATGTCTCTGTCCCACATCGCTTAGGGGGGAGTCCTGAGGTTGTTTATAAGGCTTGACCCCGAATCCTTGTGTAACGCGTTTTAAAACCGTGAGGACTTAGTGTCCAAAGCGGACAATATTACACAAGGAGTGACGCAGCGGAAGCGTGGTGGGGCCGAGGTCCTTACAGGGTAAGTTCTGTGAGGGCCGTTGGGTAAGGGCTAGGGCTGTCGGCAACTTGGGCAATGGCCAACGAAGGTCATCGGGGCTTAGACAAAGCTTAGACAAAGGCAACAATCCTCGCTGACCTACATGGACCAGCCTGTGAGCTCTGCCAAATTTGGGCCAACAGATGGACATGTTGATAGCAAAAGCCTAAAAGACTTTTCCAGAGGTTAAGTTGAAGAGGGTCTCATGACTGCATAAGAAATACCCAAATTGAACAAAATGGATTGCGATGACTACAGGGGTCATCCGTGTCTATAAGAGTTGGAGTTTCGTCATAGGTTGCATTACGTATGATCGTGTCGGCTACGAGGCATTTGTAGAGAGAGTATGCAGATGACAAGGACAAATTACGGCGAGTCGTCAAGGCTTTCAGATGCGGGATTTGGCTATGGCAAGGAAGATAAGAATGAGTGTATAGCTACGTTGGCCACTATAAACAACACCCAATATCTCCATAGCTAGAATCTAGAACACATATAATAATCAAGTAAAAGAAATTTGTACACCTGATTTGGAATCCATTATTTTTATGCGGAATAGCAACGATCCCAGTGTAAGTTCTTCTCCTCTATTACCATTTGTATCACTGCCTTAATGAGATTGCCTCTCACAATTAGCGTTTGCTCCTTATGCAAGATAATTTGTGCGTCAGGGTTAGAGGAAGGACTTGAGCCCTATTTATAGAGTTTTAAGCTAGGCTCTCTCATCACAGGCCGGGTCGTACTCAGCCCACACTAGCCAGTCCCATATTAGACTAATTAAGAATCTTTATATCTTACTTTATTAGATCAATTCTGTAAAACGGTAAATTGCAATCTCAATTAATTTAGCTCACATAAGAAAAACTCTTACATTCTCCTACTTGAGTTATATTAATTGAAACTGTACCGTATGTGCACACATTTATGTTGGTCTAGAAATAATTCTAAATAGTCAATCTGATTCAACAAAGTCTTAAACACTAAATCGTGGCAGTAATTGCATGTGTAAACACAGAGCCTTTTATAGTCACGAGTGCTTTTAACTCTACCGAAATGAATTCAATATGATACTGTGGCTATTGGATAACACCTCAAAAAAAGTAATACCTTACGTATCATCTCTATCGTCATTCCACATTTTCTTTCTTTAAGTATCATAAAACCTGATGTGTCACTTGAAAATATCTTCATGGTTTTAACGAACCTACATATGTCTTATCTTTATAGTTAACTTTACTTTATATATAACAAGACATTAACTTAAGGCTAATAACTAGATGCCCCTTGCCTTTATTCAAGGTTTACACAATACCTTGAGATTTTCATCGGATGTATGCATTCAACACGATAATAATACATTTAACAACACTTTATTGAATGCAAAAGATTTGATACAAATTAAAATGTTACTAAATGTAACAAATCATAGACGTAAACTTCATTAGAGTAAAAATAAAATAGCTCCCACTTAACAATAGTATCCCATGATGCTCCTAAGCCCATGCAAATGATATGTCGCTCAAACATATAAGAGCGAAGGCCTTTAGTTAGTAGATCTGCAACCATATCATATGTAGAAATATCCTTTACTGCAATGTCACTATTCTGAACTATTTTCTTTATGGTAAAAATCTTGACCGCCAATGCTTAGACTCCTTAAGACCTCTATTGTTGTTGATAAACAATACTGTAGAAAAATTGTCATAATACAACCACATGGGGCTATCCACAAAAGTAAATACGGTCTCCCTAATGAGGTTTTGGAGCCAAATAGCCTGAATAGCTGCCGAAAATCATGCTATAAACTCCGCTTGCATAGTAGAGGATAATATAAATTTCTGTTTCTCGCTTTTCCATGATACTACACATCTTGCTAAAATAAAGATGTAGCTTGTTGTTGATTTCATGTCATCTTGATAGCTAGCAAAGTCTGTATTCGAATACCCTAGTAGTTGCAGGTTTTGAACATGTTTGTAAAGTAGCATGTAGTCTCTTGTCCTCTTTAAGCATCTCAAAACCTTTTTGGTAGCAATCCAGTGATCATGTTTTGGATTTGACTGATATCTACCTAGAAGTTCTTTCGCAAAAGCAATGTATGGTCTAGTGTAAACTTGAGCTTTCATGATACCTCTAAGTGCATTACCATAAGGTACATCCTTCATTTGGGTTTTTCTCAATATCTGAATGAGGACAATGTGATAGCAAAGTCTGTATTCGAATACCCTAGTAGCTGCAGGTTTTGAACATGTTTATAAAGTAGCATGTAGTCTCTTGTCCTCTTTAAGTACCTTAAAACCTTTTTGGCAGCAATCCAGTGATCATGTCCTGGATTTGACTAATATCTGCCTAGAAGTTATTTTGCAAAAGCAATGTATGGTCTAGTGCAAACTTGAGCTTTCATGATACCTCTAAGTGCATTAGCATAAGGTAGGTACATCCTTCATTTGGGCTCTTCTCAATATCTGAATGAGGACAATGTGACAGACATAGTTTATCACTCTTAATGACAGAAGCAATTCCTGGCTTACAATGTTGCATACTGAATCTGTCTAAAATAAGATCAACATATGTCCTATGAAACAAACCCAATACTTGATGAGAACGATCCTATGGATCTCAATGCCAAGGACAAAAGACGCCTCACTAAAGTCCTTCATGTCAAAATTCTTTGACAACATCCGCTTTGTCTCATGTAGTAATCCAAGAGCACTGTTTGCAAGTAAGATATCGTCTATGTAGAGTACGAGGAAAATAAATTTCCTCCCACTGACCTTGCATTACATACACAGATCCACTTTATTCTTAACAAAATCAAATGAAGTAACAACAATACGAAACTTTAAGTATTATTATCCATAAGCTTGCTTGAGGCCATAAATAATTTTTTTTTAGTATACACATAAGCTTACCTGAATCATCTGCTGCAAAGCCTTCGAGTTGCACCATATAGACCTTAGCATTAAGGTCTCTATTCAAAAGGCAGTTTTAATATCTATCTGGTGTAACCCATATCAAAATGAGCTACTAATGTCGTGATCACTTTAAAAGAATCTTTAGAAGAGATTGGAGAAAAAGTTACCTCATAGTCTATTCCATCTCTTTGAGTGAAACCCTTGACTACTAGTTTAGCTTTAAACTTCTCAATCTTTCCTTTAAAGTCTCTTCTAGTCTTATACACACCCATTTGCAGTCGATGGGCTTGTGACCTCCAGGCAATTCAATAAGCTCCCAAACACCATTATGTTGCATAGATTACGTCTCGTCTTTCATCGCATCTAACCACAGATCTAATTAAGAACAAGAAACAACATCTATATAAGTCACTGGATCAATTACTTTGCCTGTATTGTAATCATGCTCTCCCATATAGACTATATAGTATAGTAGTATAGTTGATTGTCATTGGATCAATTCTTGAGTGAAGCTACTTTAACCTCATGCAGCATATCAAGGATTTGAAGAACTTCGTTAGGAACTGTCTCAATAACATGATCCTGGAGACTTCATAATCGTTTGTACAAGTAGAGAAATAGACACAGTAGTTCCTACCATACTATTATCTTTAATAGTCTATGAATATCTACCTTTTTGGCCACGTCATATTCCAGAAACTTCGTTATTTATTATTCCACAATTCTTTTGCCTCTATTGGGATTAAAAACAGATATTCTTTCGAATGATCTAGATAAAATACGAAGTAACACCAAGTGATTCTAGAGTCCAACTTACTTTATGTTGGATTATAAACAACCTTAATTCTGCAGGACATTCCTAGACCTTATGATGATTCAAGCTAGGTTTACGTCCAGTCCATAACTCAAAATGAGTCAATATAATAATTTTGGTAGGAACACGGTTTAGAATGTAGAGAGCTATTTTCAAAACTTCACCTCACAGAAAATTAATTAAGTTGGTTGTACTAATCATACTCCTTATCATATCCATAAATGTGCGATTACGACTTTAGGCCATACCATTTTGTTTAGGACTTCTAGGCATAGGAAGTCCTAAACAAAATGAGTTAGGAATTGTTCCGGCTAGTTGATTATAATTAAGAATGAGGGTGACAAGCTTAGTGCAAGCTGAAATATTTTCAGGAATCTCACCAACCAAGGAATTGTACTCTACTTGCAAGATTTGTAGGCGGCTCAACCGGCTGATTTGCAGAGGGTGATTTCATGATCGAAGTTGTTGTTTTCGAGTGACAATTCTCTCAAGAAGCTGAGAGTTCCCAATATAAGGAGAGATCGACCCAGAGAGTTTGTGAGAACGTAAGTCCAGTACGGTGACCCTTTGGTGCCTGTGACCTCAGGTGACACCATACCACTGACAGAACCCCATGCTATCATGCCACAAGCTGAGCACGTTGAGAGGATCCTTAGCTATTCCGGCCTTAAATGCAAGCAGAGATAGCTTGTCGGTTTCGTTTGTGGTAGATGAGACTTGGGTAATGCACAACGCGAGCACAATACATACAAGGAAATGGCATGATTGAAACTCTGCAAAGCTAATGCTTCGAGGTTCCATAATTTGAAAACTGAGAAGAAAGAAGAGAAATTGGTACGTCCTAACTCAATTAGACGTGAAGAGATTTATAAATCATATGGAGGTGGCCCTTTTTGCGTCGACAGCTAGTGAAGGAGACCTGTCAACCATCAATCACGGACTTGTTTACTCCACAGGATGGGGCACTCACATGGAGGTGGCCCTTTTCCATGTAAGCACATGGACAACAGGTCCTCAATTTGTGAACAATAGACATTGTACAGCTGTGTATGCTCCCATCTCAAAATTGACTTCTGACCTATAGTTGATAATTACTCCGCGTGATTAATAACTTTTGTATGAAAATTAGGTTAGTGATTATACTAAGTGGCGAACTCAAAGTCTTGCTCTGGCAATAAACCTTTATAATAAGCCGGTCTTTCAACATGATAACCTTTTACCATGAAAAGTAGGTGTGTGCATATCAATGACTACTAATTTTGGCACGATGAAAAGTAACTTCACTTTCAAACTATTTAAATTCAGTAACTTCTCCACGCTAATGTTCACTTTCTATTTAGAGAAGTAAGGTTGAGCATCTTGGTGGCTAGTAATTTCTTGATGGAGTTAGTAACTCAAAATGACCTCTCACATGGACCGAAATCATTCTAATAATTAACAAGATGTCAATAATACGACAATCATTTTCATCTTCCCGGCTAACCTTGCTGATGCACTACGTTCAAATTGGCAACATTTGCTCTCTTGCTTTTTAGAAATATCACAGAGCACATTCATCCTCACTATTTATTTGTTCTTCATAGGATTTGCTCTTTCAAGGTTAACGCCAGTGATGCTATCCCGTTGAAACTTGAAGATCAAGCTTGGAGGATCTCCTTCTAAAAAGGCAATGCTCAACACATGTTCTCCTTAGAGAAAGCCAACGGTCAAATTGGCGAGTGCGTGATCGGTGTCGGAGACAATTGATGTCCTTGGATCCGCGATAGTCGTATCTTGTGGAATTGTCGCACGCATCATTGTAGTCATTACAAGATTTCTTTTATCACTTATCAAGCGTTTACTTGCATCCCAAAAAGTCTATTTTTCAGTCCATGAGGATCAATCTATGCCATCTTTAGAGAGTGGAGACGGGTCATCCAGAAATGCTGCCTGAGGTGAATGTACATGTCTCTCTTTTACTTGCATGATTAGCATATATCCCTTGAATGAGTTCTTCATTATGTATGTTATCTACTCTATTAGATAATTCATAACAATTGTTTCTTCTAATTGCACGTTATTTGTGCAATTCAACAGTTTCTAAAATATTCCTGTTGCACTACATGCTCGTGTTTTCCTTCCCATGTATTAAGAAAATACTACCTACATATGGCTTCTTCAAAACTTATTATGGTAATAATATTGGGGTAGCGCTTCGGTATCCATATCTCAAGGTACTGTTGTCGAGAAATTTATGATAAACTCAGACATGCGGGACCGGTTGTGGAGTGGTATGACCTAATCTGGACTAGCGGTATTAGCAAACACAATTTTATTGACTGACTCATTTGCAAAAACAGACTACCGACAGCAGAAATTGTTGTCCAATGGATGACCTAAATTGATATCTAATGTAACTTCTATAAGGCCGATATAGAAGACAAAACATATTTATTCTTTCAGTGTGAGTGGACAGGCAACTTATGGCATAGTATCCTTGCACAACAGGGGATTGGGTGTCCATTGGAAGGATGGAATAAGGAACTTCAATGGATGATTAGGGCAACAAAGGGTAAAGATTTGGCGGCTAGACTCCATAAGGTATAATTTTTAGCAACCATTTAAGGCATATGGATGGAGCACAACCGGAGGCGGTTTTAAAACAAGTCAACCGATATCCATATTATTTTGGCCAACGTGAGTAAAAATGTAAGAGGTAGAGTGACATTAGACCTTCTTAGACAAATGTTGTATTGGCTACTATATGGAAACTTCCCACCTCCATCTTCTTGAGCTATTAGCACCATTTAAAATGCTGGGATATACGCTTAAGCTGTTGTACTTCATTCACTTTATAATATTGACATTTTACACCAAAAAAAATATTAGGGTGGTGCTATTTGCACACCTTATCTAACTAAATCCACGCCCTTAACCATTATAATACATCTATTTTTTTTTGGTTGGTTACAACTATCTATGTTCAGCTGTAAGAATTCTCGTCCATTTAAAAAAAAACTAACATGCAAGAAAATGTACTTACAAAAATTACAAAACTGAATTTTCATTCAAGTGACCACCGCAACATTAGACATATGAGTTTGAACTATATGTCATATTAAATGATTTGTTTCTATTTTCAGAAAAAAAACTCAATAATTTTGTTCACATACAAAAAAAACATATGTCTGTTGTCCCGAAAAATAAGGCAACAAAAAAAACAGCATAGAATCTATAAAAAGATATTATTTCGCTTTTGCAAAATTATCTGTATAATATTAAGCCAAAATCTTTATCTGACTCGCTCGTTCTTTTCTTCCTCTCCCACCCCAAATTCCAAGTCAACACTATCCTTTGCTCGGGTAACATTTTGCATGGTACAGTTACTGTTTGGAGACGAAATTTCACTCAGACATTGATTGATTCACATTATGAGCCTACTTATCTCAGTTTGGGATATCTTTTGAAGAATCAAATCATATGTTATAAAAAGGACCAGATCTTTGCAATTATATTGGAACATGAGAAGATGAAATAATTAGAGAAAATAAAAAGAGGAAAAATAAAGGACACCGGAGATTTATGTAATTCAGTCTGAGCGTCGGTATCCACATTTACGAGGAGAGTCAGTCTCAAAGTAATCCACTAATAAATCAGTGAATACACGATTGCAATAGCTCATACACTTGAGTGTTTTTTAGGTCTATATTATATGCAAAACCCACAGTATTTAGCCTCATGTAAACACATAATTTGCACAGAAATCAGGTGTTGAAAACTCTCTCCCGTACGACCAAGCTAGGAGAGGCTCTTCTGAAAGAGAACAAAAGCAAAAGGTCCCCTCCACTCACAATATAAAAAAGGGACTCTTGCTTTTGTTTTGTTGATTTCTTTTGGCTGTGCCTTTCATGACTTCTCCCATTGCCTTTTATAGCGCAATGGGAGAATGTCACCATCATGCTTTCATTTAATGTTGTTGCCGCGCGGTAATCATCTTTAGTTAAAATTGTGGCATGGAAAGTCTCCTTCGCAGCTATAGAAAGTCACAACGATACCAGAGTGAGGATTTTGAATTTCAGATATGTTTGACATAGGAAGGCACCGAGTAATGTCCAAGAAATAAACCCAATAATTGGTCAATGTCTCCATCTAAAGCCCCATTGAAAAAAATCACTAATAATCTGCGAGGCCCTCTCAAAGTTCATGATTGAGGACACTGTGGTACCAAAAAGTCATCTAATACTCCAAATTCGAAATGCTGAATTTTGAACTCTTCATGAGACACATGAAGATTCGTTCGTACTTTTACCAGAAAATTGTTCAAAAAGTCATAAACCTATTACGCTAATTTAATCCTAAACTTTTAATTTTGTTAATTGAGTTTTAAACATTTTCACTTTTTTCTAATTGAATCCATTCGGCCAATTTTAGCCAAAAATTGCTAATGTGGACGCTAGGAGTGAGCGGTTCTAGGTTTCTTACATATTCCACATGAAACCCGGAAACTACCCTCGGGTATAGGTTTCTCATTTTTTGGAACCTATAACCTGCCGGTCGGAACCTGGAACCTTGAACCTACCCTGTCACAGATTTCAGGGTCTATTAGGTTCTTTTTTTTATTGCATTTTTAGTTAAACAAAACAAAAATGAACGTAATAATATTGAACAAGCTAGTTTTTTTAGCATTATAGTTCAAATAAATATAACTAAAATGAGAAATCATTTCATAAATTGATACTAGGGGTGAACAGTTTTATGGTCCGTATAGGTTCCACCCATAATGATAGGTTCCTCATTTTTTGGAGCTTGGAATCTACTCTATCACTAGTTCGAAGGTTGGTTCCAGAGTCTACTCAGGTTCCACCTGTATTATTAATTGAACATTATAGTGACCACCTTTAATAACCATCACTTATTGCTATGATCCACTAACCACAACTTATATTTAGACATATGAAGAATATAAAACATTAATAAGTCATAAAATGAAAGCTTAGACTAGTGGTTCCAGATCATACATTCATCATCTAATGACATGAAATACTGCAGAATTGCGAGAACACTAGTTCAGGTTCCAAGTTCTAAATTCCACCTACCTAGAACCTAGAACATACCCATCAAAATAGATTCTCTAATTTTTGGAACCTAAAACCTACCCTGCATATCTTGGAACCTATAACCTACAGATTCCTATTGGTTAGGTTCTTAAGTTCCAGGGTATAATTTGGAACCATGCTCACCCCCAGTGGATGCTTGCTGTTCTACATGACACAGTCGGCATTAACGTAGATAATTTTTAATAATATTTTCATATTTTTTCGAATTTTTAAATTACTTTTAAACTTTCTTTTCTTTTTTTATTTCTTCTTCCAAGTTTGGCAGGGGTCGGCTGCTAGCTATATGACCTAAAACAACTATGTAATCGTTGTCCCATTTATATGAATAAGTCAATAAGATTAATTGTGACTGAAACTATTCTTAAGATGTTAAGAATATGTGTGACAGATTCAAAGTTAGACCGAGTCTTTAAACAGTTCCTGGTCAATGGATCATTTAGAGGATATCGATGATCCTGTTAAGATCGGTGTGTTTTCAAGCTCCTCCATTAAGTATTGGATACCTAAGGGAATGATGAGTCATAAGTTATTGGATATTGTGATACCCGAGTTAGAACACAAGTGCTTGTATCGGACAAGTTCACTGAACTTGACATACTTAGAAAGATTAGCAACATGAAAGCTTTTAGCAGGGTCAATGACTAATCGTCTAGGCTTTGATCTTGTGTAGAATCCTTAGACCTAAGGCATGGTGTTGACTTGTATTATGGATGGCTGTGGTTCACAAGTGCGCATATTGATGCTTTGTTGAATCATCTCTGTACTTGATGGTCATAGTTTCTTCATATACAAAGGCACATTCGTGCGCAATATGGAATATGTCTTCTTGTTATATATAAGATACGATAATGATGGCCTATTCGATCTAATCGTGACATTGTATTGAAATCCTCGGCCAGGGTTGTAATCGAAAATTAATAAGTTCATGTCTCGTTGAAATACATGCGAGTTAGGTTTATGCATATGATCGAATTGGTGGCTTGACAAATATTTCCATGACCTTTGTTCTATTGTGGCATAGTAAGACATAAGGAATGAATTACATGGTAGCCAAAGATGACATATTCATTATGTTTTTAAAACATTCATATTGTCTGGGTAGCCATGATATATTGCTAGATGTCACTCATGGTTGTAGGACCTAGAGATTGATCGGGACAATCAGTTCTCTTGGTTGTACTAATGTTTTGATACAAGTCTTATTGCCAGCTCAGTCATAAACCTAGGGATGTCACACGCCATAACCAATTCAGTATGGTGTTTGAACAGGAGAGACATATTACAATTGTGTTTGAAAGTTTCGGCAATCAAAATGAGTTAGACAAGTTAACATTCTGACACGGATTCAAAATCAATAGCTAGATTAAGGTTTTGAAACGAGTTCAGAATCAATGGCCAAATTAATGTTCTGGAACAGTTTCAGAATAAATGGTTAGATTAATGACCTGAAACGGTTTCAGAATCAATGACCAAATTAATGACCTGAAATGATTTAAGAATCAATGGTCAGTTTAATGATCTGAAACGGTTTCAGAGTCAATGACCAGTTTAATGATATAAAATGGTTTTAGAATCTACAATCAAATTAATGTCCTGAAACGGTTTTAGACTTGACGGATGAATCAATGCTTTGAAACGGTTACAAAGTTAATATCTAGATTAATGCTTTGTAGTTGTTACAAAGTTAATGCCCATATTAATGCTCAGTAATGGTTACAGAATTAATGCCCAGAATAATGCTCTGAAACGGTTTCTGAATCAACGTCCAAATTGAGGCTCTGAATAGGTTCAGATTCAGCGGCCGAATTAATGCTTTGAAACGGTTTTAGAGTTAAAGGAGAAATTGATTTAAATAAATTGAATTTGAGACTGATTAAAAGTGATTGAAAAGATCAATCACTTTCTTAACACACGCACAACTGCTAGCACGATTGGTGTGATGAAATCTCTTGAATTCTCTCCAACGTTCGACACATGATTGGTGATATGTCTGAACTAGAGGTCCGACATTTGTGGGGCTGGAATTGAAGAACTTCATAGCCAGATTACTTAGACACACTTCAAGCAGATCAAATGTTTGTGGTCCACAGCCGAAGAACATCATAACCAATTTTTTTTTGGGTATTGTACAAAGGAAATGCGATTTCTCCTCTTATCCCTTTTTACGTGCTTTTTATTAAAATGCACGAACAATGTTTTGGAGAAATACAAAATGGGCTTTTGCTTTTGCTGCGATTTTTATATACTTTTACCAATGTTTTTGTCTCGCAAAATCCCAGCAGTGGTATCAAAGCCAATCCTTAAACATTTTTGTGCTTTTAATTGGTGTTGGCTCACGTTGATTTTTATGATCTAATGGCCAAATTCTTATTTGTTATGCGAATCCTTTTGGATTTCCCTACGATGATGTTAATATGATATGCATATTAACAAGGTGAGACTGTTGATTACAATCCAAACGTCCTTATTTATACTACTAAGTCGAAACGGGTGTTCGAACTCGTGGCCTTCCATCATTGTGGTTTGATCCAATATTCTAGTGGTTGATTGACCAGCTATGGATACATAGGGGTGCATTGTCATTTAGAATATAGGATCACTCTATTATGCATATGATGATGTGGAGTTTAAGTCAAATGATTTCCAATAACTGTCAGGGGAGGGAATCATTTGTGTTCTAAATACTTGCATGAGATGATGGATTAGACTTAACTATGGTTATCAGGTCAAAAACTATCAAGTGAGACTTTTATGATTTATAGGCCAAAGGTATCATTGGGACTCGCATATGATGCGTTGGATAAGTTGATCCACTCACTAAGTTTATGGAACACCAATAACTATCAAGTGATGTGGACTATGGGCTAGTGAGACTCTAATCCCCACTTGTAATCTTTATCCAACAAAGATTGTTGTTTCCTATCTTAAAGAGTATGGGATCCGAATAAATTTAGTAGGAGATTTTATTTCATTCATAGGCCAAAATGAAATAGTTGTTGAAAAACGTCTAATAATTTATTTTTCTGCACAAATATTTCATTGCTCTGAAAATGGTTACTACAAATCCACTTGCTTTTATACTTGACAAGAATTGCTTGACGAGACCCAATTACATTGACTGGGTTAGGAAATTGAGAATTGTTTTCAATTTCGAGAAAATCGAGAATGTGCTTGATTAAAACTTGCCAAAATCCTATCCTACGGGTAGGACCCAAGAGGAGCGCGAAACTTATGATAAGTGGCATGAAGATGACCTAAAAGTTAGGTCATGCATGCTTGCTTCGATGAATAATGAATTATAGAAGAAGCATGAGACCATGGAAAGTGCTTGGTCAAACATCACGCACTTGAAGAAATTTTTTGATGAGAATGGTCGAATCTCTAGGTTTGAGATATATAAGGGATTGTATCATATGAGGATGGTTGAGGGATCATCGGTGAAAGATTATGTTTTAAAAATGATTGGGCATATTAAGGAGTTGGCTAGGCTAAATGTTATTATGGATAATGAATTAGTCGTGGACCTGATACTCTAGTCTTTACCCTATTCCCTCTCTGGATTTGTCCAGAACTTCCACATGCATAAGATGGAGAAAACTCTTGCTGAATTACATGGTATGGTAGTGGTTTACGAGAAGAAAATGCATAACACAAAACCCACTGTTATGGCTATAGCTGAAGCTTCCTCTTCAAAGAATAAGACTATATTAAAGAAAAAGAAATGGAAAAAGACTGTAAAATCAATTTTACATCTAATGCCCAAGTTGAAAAAGGGAATGTCATTACTTTGGTGTCAAGGGGCACTGGAAGAGGAATTGTAACAAGTACCTCGCAAGCTTGAAGGTTAAGCCAAAGGACCAGCCTTGTAAAGATATTGTGTCTATACTTATTAAGACTATCCTTACGGTTGGTTCTGAATCTAGCTTATGGGTTCTAGATTTAGTTGCAACTTCACATGTTTGTATGTCCTTGCAGAATTTGAAATTAAGCGGGATGCTGGGACAAAATGAAATTGTCTTGACATTTACAAATGGAGCAAGAGTTGCTACATTAGCCATAGGGACTTTTTGTTTGTATTTTCCCTCTGGACATGTATTGATTTTGAATAATTGTTTGCATTACAAGAATGCGGTTTAGAGCCTCATCTTTATACCTCGTTTGAGTAAAGTTGCTGATGATGTATGTTCCATTTATCACAATAAAAGATGTGTTAGTTCTGGTTTGTTAACCGATAATCTTTATACCATTACAATGTCCGGTAATGTGATTACCAATGTCAATAAGCAATATAATATAAATGACATAACCAATAAACAGCCTGGAGATAGTCTAAACCCGAAGTATGTTTGGCATTGCTGATTAGGTCATATTGGAGAAGATATGATCACTAAGTTAAGTGAAAAAGGATACATTGATCTATCCAGCTTTGAGTCGTACTCAACTTGTGAGGCATGTCTTTTAGGAAAAATGACAAAAGCGCCCTTTGTAAGACATAGTGTGCAAGCTGCTAACATAATGAGTCTGATACATACGAATGTATGTGGACCACTTAATGAATCAGCAAGGGTTGGTTACTTTTACTTCATTACCTTTACCAATGTTTTGTCACGGATGGTTATTTATATTTAATGAAGTGTAAATCTGAATTCTTTGAAAAGTTCAAAGAATTCAAGGATGAAGTTGAGAAATAGATGGGAAAGAGTATCAAGGCTCTTTGATATGATAAAAGAGGTGAATATCTTAGTGCTGAGTTCCTAAACCATCTTAAAGACATTGGCATTTTATCACAATGGATGCCTCCTGGAACTCCAGAACATAATGGTGTGTTTGAGAGAAGAAATCACACTTTGGTAGATATGATATGATCTATAATAGGTTACACCGATTTGCCAATATCCCTTTAGATAACTACATAAGATAGTGTTAAAGGTACCAACAAGAGCCAGCTTCTCATAAAACGATGATAATAGCATACGAGTTTCAGAGAAAGAGGGTTGACTCCATGTAGAGGGATCAAGTAGACTCGTGGCCAAGTAACTCTCGATCAAGCAGGCTCGTGGCCAAGTAACTCTCGATTTCAACGCTCAAGAAATATAAAACTAATTTGTCAGGAAAATTTATATCGACTGAAGATTCAATATAAAGAGAATCCCGAAGAGAGAGCTTCTACGGACTGCACCAAACCATTGGAAAGTAGAAACAGATAATCTGCCATGGTTTTAGTGAATATTTGCAATTAGTTTCCCATCTCACGAGTATAAGGTAGAAGCATCCAATAGGTCAATCTGCCATCAATGTGCACCACCAAATGACCATGCAAAGCAACAACTAGACTTAGCCTTGAAACAGGACTCCATTGTAGTTGTAACCAGTGAAGTTGGCAGACAAAGATGAGAGCACGACATCATCGAAGAGAGAGACTTAAACTGGCGCCCAAAATAAACCAACTATACCAAAAATACCCCCAAGAGAAGCAAAAAGTAAAAAGCTTGCTGTCAAATCATTCCCCTAAAAGTTAGTTAAAATGGTCAATACACTACAACACAAACCGGGTGGCAGCACAATTTGTGACAAAAAGACTCCAACCTACAACAGGAAGAGAACTAGATGTTCATTGCATCTCCTCTAATCCTTAAAACTGAAAAGAAATCATAAACCGGATCTTTGCAAAGTTCATGCAGCTACAGGTAATGGTAATCCCTATAGAAAGATCCAAACATTGCTAAAGAAAAACACCAATTCAGTAGCTCAACTAAACATCATTGCATTAGATAATAACCTCCAGCCTTCCCCAACTTAGGAACTTGGGTTCTCTAACAGTTTTGATCAAGTAGCATTCTCACACAGTCCTTAGTGCGATCGCTCTAAACTACAACAAGCACCTGTCAATGACCGAATAAATCCGCATTCCATGGAAACCACTAAATTAATTGATATGATAAGAGGGAGACTTGAACCTTAATAACTTCGATACACCTTTCTGTATAAAATCAGAGCTTTCGCCAACATTGTTCTGGAAATAGACCCAGCCAGATGTTTCAAAATTCATGCCTTCAAAGTAAATACAAAAGCAAATGAAACCGATCATAAGGCAACCGTTTAATATCTCCAATTAGAAGGAAGATGACTTTGAAGAACCCTTGTAGAGCCGATGAGAAAGAGATACAATAGAACCATGAATTAGAATATCTAGTCGACAGATCCTCATTGGCAAAGGATCGCACTGCAATTGGACATCTATAAATTCATAGCCCTAAAGAGCTTCAACAGCTATGCTTGATTGAATTAGATTATATATACGTAGAAGTTCACCCGTCGTACTTTAGGGTATCATAAGAGATCAGAAAGGGAAGTAGACTGAACTCCATCCTCACCAGATATGTTAGAAGCTCAAACCAAAGCTTATTCACTGCAGGATTGTCGTCTGCCCCTTCAGTTTCACCCATCTAAACATAACTACAAAATTTCACAAACACGCCAACCAAGCACTAATGTCTGCTCCTCCCAGCCTGACCAGCCATGTCTGCTGACAGCATACACGTAACAACACAGCTTTTTGTTGGATAAGAAACAAGAGAATCAGCAGAAAGGAGAGAAACGGTCAGAGCGCAAGCAATGCCAGGGGAAGTTATGTCTAGATGGCTGTCCTGTCAACATCCCATGTGAGGCCAGATCACATATGCCAATCATGAAACACAGAAGAAATAGACCTTCTAGTCATGAAAGGAACTTACGTGCTGTATGTTCTTAAGAAGCTAAACTGCAAAAGCACAGTACCAGTTCATCTTTTCATTATGAGATGCCAACAGTTTGCAACGAAGTATATCTTAAGTCATGGTAGAAAAGTCTTCATAGTCCCATCGATAAACAATAACCTAAAATATTCAGAAGTTAGGCCTCAAGGTGGCCCTACAAACTAAAAACAACCCATCTCACCTACAAAACACCTCATTTGTAAAATGTCCCCAACAATGTTACTGTACCAGAAGAAAGCATCACAGCGACGAAATATAGGCTAAACAAACCCATACAGATATCTTATTGCACCTAAAGAGACTTAGCATACTCTTTTTGCAAGTAAGTCCAACAGAGAAGCCATCCAATGACAATCAGAGATCTTACATTGAACTTCAAGCCCTCAAAGCATAATCAAGCTAGATCTCACACACCCTATCATAAAAGCACGGCCAAAATATCAATTTTATAAGGATTGATCCATATACATATGGAGAGTGAGCACATCAAAAGAACCAAAATCCAAGAAGTGGGAGCTTATCCAATTTCAAGCAAAGCCCGGCCTCCACAATTCATCAACTCGGCTGCACAGAAAAGGCAATAGATCATCACTTCTAAAATCTGGCAAAACTCCAATCTATAAAGGAATTAGACCAAAGACAATTATCATCTTTCCACTCCAAGGGAATCAACTGAAGAACGAGATTCAACACAAACCCAAGTGCCTACGCTGCAGAAGTTTATCAAATTTTCAGCTCTTCACCCAGTCCTGAAGATGATCAAGGACACTGCCCATCCACAAACCCAACCAAAGATAGAAGTGAATAGATTGTCAAATGCATTATTCTAAGTAATAATTGACCAACCTCATCATATGCACCATTCCTCAGACAACATCCTCAATCAAAGAGATTTCTCCCTGAGAAAGGAAGCTACTGCCAATCCACAGGATTATAAATTCAGAAACCGCTCTAAAACAACAGAAGGATGGATCAATCCATCAATAAATGATCAAAGGAGGTGTGTGAACACTAATAATGTCCATGAACACTCCTTAACAACCACCTAAAGCATAGAAATCTCCTGACAAATAAAAAAGTTCCACTAAAGGTTCTGTACCAAAAGAAAACACATCCATCATATAGAATGAAAGCCTAAGCTATCTAAATTGTGTAAAGCTAGTCTATGGGAAAAAAAAAGTCAAGATGAATAAATTACACATGTAATATGTGCATGATTTACCAGGAATCAATTTCGTGATTGCAGCATGCATTACAAGAACAAAGAGAAACAAGCCAGAGCTTGGTGGACCTCAAGCTTTCCAAACTCATATACAATCCCCACACAATGGAAGATAGTCAATGATTATCCATCTTCCAAATACAACAAAAGCCAATAGAAGCTCAAAGAAAGAAGAGCTTGTTAAATGAAATCTAGAAAGAACCATCACAGATTGAAGACGGTCAAAATTGAACCAGAAGAGATTTGCATCGAAGGAAAGAGAACTAGGCCCTAGTCATCTCACCATAACTGGAAAAAAGCAGAAGGGGAAAACCAACTTCATTCAAACCAATTACTGCCTAGAATCCATTAAGCAGCTGCTTGTCCAATTTCAAACAGTTATCAACTCAAACCCGCAGAAGAACGCAATAGATCACCCCTTCTCAAACCGGGAAAAAACTTCAACCTGTAGAGGAATTAGAACTCGACAATAATTATCTCACTGCTCCCCAAAGATAATCAACTGAAGACAAACTTAATTCAAAACTACAAAATGCCTAGAAATCTTCAAAATTTCAGACCATTGCCCGTCCTGAAGATGTGATCAAAGACGACTTCAGAACTCAAGCACAAAAATGACTGCATAATAGATCACCACTCCTCCAAGAAGCTCAAGCACCTTATTCTATGGAAACTGACCAGCTTCTATGTATTTATCATCCTTAGACGACATGCTCAGATGAAGAGATTGCTCCAAGAGGAAAGATGCAACTGCCAATCCACCAAAATCCAGAATCATCCAACACTACATACTATTTCTGTTAAAAAATTTAATGGAAAGATCAATCTATTGATGAACCATCCAACAACATCACTTTATAAGTGAAAACCCTACATACTATACATTTGATAAAGATTTGGCAAAAGGTAAATATTACCGCAAAAAAAAGTGTTGAAAAACAAGTGCTTTTTTTTTGGAAAAGAACCTATCCTGCAAGTTCCAAATAACATAGAGAAAAAAGGGGCAATAGGTCACACCAAAATAACATCTCAGGCGTTAGAAATTACCATCCAGACAACATCAATCTCATCTAGTATAAACACAAAAGAAACCTGACAAAAAATTCTTCAAATAAACCAAATTTAACATATTGACACAATATTCAAGCAGACATTAACACCAAGTCAAACAAATGCATATGCAAGAAACGTATTTCCAAATGAATGTGCGACAAAGGACGTTGAAAGGAAAAAGTCTGTGATAAATAACAGGCAGGATAGTTCCATCAATCAAAAAGGTAAGACATATAGATTAAAGAACACTCCATATTGAAGTTAGAGGTAAAGCCTTTGCTTTAGCCAATTTCTGACCTACGAAAGAAACAGAACTGAATGGTGATCCTCTTGCTTAAATAAAAAATAAAGGAACTAGAGTCAATAATATTGGAACCGTTAACTGCCCAGAATCCAATAAATCAAAGCTTATCCAATTTCAAACAATACCCAGTCCACAATTCATCCTCTCAGCCTTGCAGAAAAGGCAATGGATCAGCACTTCTCAAATTCAGTAAACCTTCAACCTAAAGCAATTAGAACTAGACGATTATCATCTCAATTCTTGCCACTACCCAAAGATAACTAATGCAAGAATGAATTTTAAAAAAGAAACATAAGTGTCCGTGCAGGAAATTATTAAAGTTGCAGTTCATCACCCGGTACTCCTAGTCCACCAACCCAACATTATACTGCTAAGAAATCGTCAGTCCCAATAAAAAAAGCTCTAATGCTTTATTCTATGCAACAATTGACTAAACTCATCATATTTACTGTTCTTTTAGATGACTTCCTCGGGAGTAGAGATCGGTCCATCAGAGAAGAAGTTACTCCCAATCCACTAAATAAGAGATCCAGAATCTGCTCGTAAAACAACTAAATAAATCGACCAACCAATCAATTAATAAATGGACAAAGGAGGAGAGTAAACCCTAATGATGTCCATGACCATGGCAAAGTCCCAAAGAGGCAACAGGAAACTGAACAAATTAAGCTTCTGCAACAAGCCAGATGCTTCTGAAATTAGACCAAGAAAGTAATTGGCTCATCATTCGTTAAGAAATAGAAACAAAAAAAGAAACATTAAGAATGCAAATTGGAATAGATATCTGAAGTACATCATTTCAAAATAAGATGCTTCCAGTATGCGGAAGTAAAACCAATTCTGTCAGCAATAAGCCTTCACAGTCCCAATAACCAAAGGAAACCTACAATGTAGACATTTATATGGCCATTGACAGAGTCCAACCAACTTAAACAACCTCTCGCACTTAAAGAACATGAAAGGCCTCTTGTTCTCTACCAAAAGAAAATGCAGAAGTCGTGTAAGAAGGAGAAGCAAACTAGGTAATGCCTGAACCCAGTTCCATGATAGGGAAGAAGAGCATGAAGGGAAGAGAACTAAATTTGATCTTTCCAATTAACTACAAATAACAGAAGTAAAGGACAAGTTTCGTTCAAACAAATAACTGCATAAAATCCGAGAAGCAGGGCCTCATCCAATTTCAGACAATTATCAACTAAACCCCACATAAAATGCAACAGATCACCAACTGTCAAATCCAGTAAAACTTTCACCTGTAAGAGAAGCCCACAAGGTCATCAAAATTTCAGTCCATCGCTTGTCCTGAAGACAAAGAATTCTAGATCATCAACCCAACCAAACAGCGCAAGATAGACCATTGGTCCACCCAAAAGCCCAAATGTCGTATTCTATGTAACCAACTAACCAGTTGCATTGCATTCATTGTCCTCAGACAACATCCTCAGAAAAAAAGATTGCTCCAAGAAGAAATAAGCCACCGCCAATTCACGGAATATTGAATATTAGAATCAGCTCATAATACAATTAAATGGAAAAATCAATCAATGATGAATCAATCACCGATCAGAGGAACGCAAACCCTAAAGATGCCCCATAACATGGCAAATTCCCTGAGAGGTAAGGCGTAACCTTCAGAAAATAGCATAGCATAAACAGAATCACACTGATTTAACAATCAATCAAGAAACGAAAAGAAAAGAAGAAGAATCGACATTGCATGTTGGGATTGACGTCTCCTCATAAGAGTACTTTGCGGAGTCTGTCAACTGAGAGAGGAACGCATGCACAATCATAGACGCAAGATGATACTGAAGGATGAGGACATGAGGAAAGGACTATCTCTCTAGGAAGGAGATACCAGCTTTCGATCTTCAATAAAAATAAGACGAACTGGATTCAGATTGGCAAGTGTGATCTGTTGGGGCGTGTACACCTTGCAAAGAAAGAGCCATCACAGATCAACATCGACCAAACACTGGCCTCCTAAGCAATGAGAATCGGATTTTGCATTAATCGGGAATATGGGAGTGAAAAGAAATTTCATTCAAACCAATAACTGTCTTGTCAAGTCTGGCAAGACACCAACCTGCGAGAGGATTAGAACTAGACAATAATCAACTCACAAAGATGAAAAAACTGGCGAAAAAATTTCAATCAAAACCAGTAAATTTCAGTTTATGGCCCGGTCTAAGATGTGATCAAAGACTACTAGTTCATCATCTCAACCAAAAAAAGGCAGCAAAAAGATCATCAGTCCTCCAAAAAGCCCAAACACCTAGTTTTAGGAAACACGCTGACTGGATTGTATTCATTGTCCTTGACATCCTCTGACAAACAGTTCGCTCCAGGGGGAAAGAAGCCAGTGTGAATTCACCAAATAACAAAATCCAGAAGCAGCTCGTAACAAAGAATTATATCGATTTATACATATGCAATGACTCTAGACATTATTATAAACTAACAACTGAATTTCTTCTCAACAGATTAATTAATGATCTGTAGAAGGCAGTGGAATGGAGCTTTGCTGTGGCTTATCATAAAGCTCAATTTTATAGACTTTCCCAACTTTACATTGGAGATCATAGATTAGTGCTAGAGGGAAGTCAATGTAAAAGGCAGTGTAGTGGAGCTTTGCTGTGGTATCATCAAAGATTTCCGGCTGAAATGGAGAATGTGTCAACCATAGATGATATATGTTCAAGCAACAGGAGCATTGGCATCGACAGAGAATAAAATCAGTTTGTTCTTTCTGATTATAAGACTATCCCTGACACTTTGACAGGATTACGAATGTGATACTGCACTGGGAGGAGCTATGAAGATGCTATCCAGGGTAAAAGGGATGAGACCACAAATCTGCCGGGAAACATCCCTGCTGCCACAGGAATCCTCAAGTTTGATAAGGCTCCATTTGCCTTCACGAAACATTCATATGGAAAAAAGTAAAAAGACATTTACTTGCAAAATAGCCCATGTCACCTGGATAGTTTGTAAAAGCCACATTCTAGAAGAGAGAGAAAGAGATGCCAATTCCATAATGCCCAACATTACTAGTTAGCAAAAAACTCAAAATATCTCCAATTAGGACACTTGACCGAGAATATCCACAATTAGACGCCACAAATGAAAATCCAAGACTAGTTACAAGGAAATCCCTGCATCTCATTTGGCAAATCTCAAGAATTTGAAGTCCATAAAATACAGATGGCCAAGGACATCACATCCAAGAGTTAGAACATCACACCCTGACCAAAAAGATAAACAAGTGCTATCTGCACAATTGTGCTTGTTTGTTTGCCAACCAAAACTGTCTTACTTGTGCTAAGATACAAAGCTGCACAATTTGCTCACGAAAGTGAGCAACTGACAATAGAAAGAAATGTGTTGAAGAGTCCAAAAATCCAAGTGGAATTGTACAAGCTCCATACATCCTGCAGGAAGGCGCAATTTCTTTGCAAGGTCTTCAAAACAGTTTAGCTCTATTAACATAGACTTTTGATCAAACGATTTCATTTTTCTTTCTTTTGATCTCATTGCCAGTCTCGATTCAATGGGGGAATAGAGAGTCTTGTTCTATTCCTTCAGGAATTGTTGGCTGTGAAAGAGAGGAAAAAAGAAATTCTTTCTTTTCAATAAACCAAGTTCCTTTTCCCAAGCTTTTCCTCGATAACCTCGAGGCTTCTTTAATAGTCCACTGTTGGCGGAAGCCAATGTCCTGGGGGAAAGATAGCATCTCACAAGAGTGAGGCGATCTCTGGATTGATCAGAAGATCCTTTCAATTGGCTCAGTTTTTCTTCTCAAGTTCAACATCAAGTACAGCTCCTACAACATATGAACCCTACGTAAAGCAACATGTCCAGTGCACCATCTCATTCAAAGAGCGAGCTTATAAAAGATGGCAAAAACATCCAAACCATCAACTCCATGCCTCCCCATGAGCATATATTCCCGAGCATCCTTGCAGATATAGTTTTAAAGGTACAAATGAGAGCCAGTATCCTCAGAAAATGATGATAACAGAATACGAGTTTCGGAGAGAATCAGGGGTGAATCCATGTGAAGTGATCGAGCGAGCTGTGGCCAAGTAACTCTCGATTTCAACACAAGCAATATAAAACTAATTTGTCACGCAAATTTATATCAACTGGAGATTCAATATAAAGAGAATCCGGAAGAGAGAGCTTCTACGGACTGCACCAAACCAATTGAAAGTAGAAACGGATAATCTGCCACGATGTTAGTGAATATCTGCAATCAGTTTCCCAGCACACAAATATAAGGTAGAGGCATCCGACAAGTCAAACTGCCATCGACGTGTGCCACCATGTGAAGTTCACAGAAAAAGATGAGACTGCGACATCATCGAAGACAGAGACTTGAACTGGTGCCCAGAATTAACCATTAAAACTACCCCCCAAAGAAGCAAAAAGTAAAAGCCCCAAATGACCAAGCTAAGCAACAGCTGGACTTAGCCTTGGACACAAGACTCAATTGTAGTAAAGGTAGATTTATCCAGTGAAGTTTGCAGACCAAGATGAGAGCACATCATCGAAGAGAAACTTGAAGTGGCACCCAAAATAAACCATCTATACCAAAAATACCCCCAAGAGAAGAAAAAAGTAAAAGCTTGCTAAGTCAAATCATTCCCCTAAAAGTTAATTAAAATGGGTCAATACACTGCAACACAAACCAGGTCGAATTCAGCATAATTTGCAACAAAAAGACTCCAACCTACAACAGGAAGAGAACTAGATGTTTATCGCAACGCCTCTAATCCTTGAAAATGAAAATATCATAAACCAGATTTTTGCAGAGTTCATGCAGCTACAGACAATCCCTATAGATACTCATAATCCAATAATGAAACACAAGAAGAAAGAGACCTTCTAGTTATGAAAGTAACCAACATGGTGTATGTTATTAGGAAGCTAAAAGGCAAAAGCACAGTACCAGTACATACTTTCAGAATGAGATGCTAACAGTTTGCATGAAATCTATCTTAGGTCCTAGCAGAAAAGTCTCCATAGTCACATGGATCACCGAGAACCTAAAATATACAGAAATATTAGGCCCTCAAGGTGGCACTACAGACTAAAGACAACCCATCTCACCTACAAAACACTTCATTTGCAACATGTCCCCAACAAATTTACTGTACCAGAAGAAAGTATTACAGCAGAGGCTAGGCAAACCCATACGGATATCTTATTGCATCTAAGGATACTTAGTACTCTCCTCTTGCAAGTATGTCCAACAGAAAGGCCATCCCATGACAAGCAGAGATCTTACATCAAACTTCGAAACGTCAAAGCATAGTCAAGCTAGTTCTTCTTGCACACCCTATCAAATCAATTGATTAGGGATTGATCTATATACACATGGACATCAAAAGAAGAAAAATCCAAGAAGTGGGAGCTTATCCAATTTCAAACAAAGCTCAGACTCCGCAATTCATCAACTCAGTCACACAAAAAAAGCGATTGATCAACACTTCTAAAATTATCAACTTTCCACTCCAAGGGAATCAACTAAGGAATGAGATTCAATAAAAAAACCCAAGTGCCTACACAGCAGGAGTTCATCCAAAATTCAGTTCTTCACCCGGTCCTGAAGATGCTCAACGACACTGCCCATCCACCAACCCAACCAAAGATAGATGTGAATAGATCGTCGAACGCATTATTCCAAGTAATAATTGACCAACCTCATCATATGTACCATTCCTTAGACAACATCCTCAATCAAAGAGACTGCTCTGTGAGAAAAGAAGCTACTACCAATCCAATGGATTATAAACCCAGAAACAGCTCTAAAACAACAGAAGGATGGATCAATCCATCAATAATGATCAAAGGAGGAGCGTAAACAATAAGAATGTCCATGACCACTCCTTAACTACCACCTAAAGCATAGAAATCACCTGATAAATGGAAAAGTTCCATCAAAGGTTCTGTACCAAGAGAAATCACATCAATTGGTGAAAGCCTAAGCCAAACTAGGTATTGTGTGAAGCTAGTATTCGGAAAAAGAGAAGGCAAAGCAAATAAATTGAACATGCAATATCTGCATGATTTACCAGCAATCAATTGCAGCATTCATTAAAAGAACCAAGAGAAACAAGCCAGAACTTAGTGGACCTCAAGCTTTCCAGACTCATAAACAATACCTACAATGGAAGATAGTCAATGATTATTCATCTTCCAAATACAACAAAACCAATAGAAGCTCAAGGAAAGAAGAGATCGTTAAATGTAATGAAGATTATGGATCTAGAAAGAACCATCACAGATTGAAGACGGTCCACATCGAACCAAAAGAGGTTTGCCTCGAAGGAAAGAGAAATAGGCCCTAATCAACTCACCATAATCATAAAAAAGCAGAAGTGGAGAACAAACTTCATTCAAACAGTAAAACTGCCTAGAATCCACGAAGTGATTGCTTGTCCAATTTCAAACAACAATCAACTCAGCTCCACAGAAGAATGCTATAGATCACCACTTCTCAAACCCGACAAAACTTCAACCTGTAGAGGATTTAGGAATTGATGCTTATGCAGCAAGAAAGAACATCATTGATTGCAGACACGAACATATCGAACTTGGCCAGGTCAAGTATTGCCTCAACCAAACTCTGACCTGCGAAGGGAAGAGAACTAGATCTGATCTTTCTGATTAACAACAAAATAAGAGAAGTGAGGGACAAGTTCCGTTCAAACAATAACAGCCTAAAATCCAGGAAGCAGGGGCTCATCCAATTTCAAACAATTATCAACTCAGCCCCACAGAAAACGCAACAGATCACCAGCTGTCAAATCCAATAAAACTTTCAACCTGTTAAAGAAGCCTAGAAGGTTGTCAAAATTTTGGTCCATCGCTTGTCCTGGAGACAAAGAATTCTAGATCATCGACCACACCAAACGGCACAAGATAGATCATTAGTCCTCCAGAAAGCCCAAATGTCATATTCGATGTAACCAACTGACCAGTTGCATAGTATTCATTGGCCTCAGAAAACATCCTCAGACAAAATGATGGCTCCAAGAAGAAAGAATCCACTGCCAATTCAGGGAATAGTGAATACTAGAATCAGCTCATAATACAATTGAACTTGGAAAAATCAATCAATGATGAATCAATCAACCAACAGAGGAACGCAAACCCTAACAATGCCCCATAACATCAGAGTCCCGGAAAGGTGAGGCATAACCTTCAGAAAATAACATAGCATAAACAGAATCAGACTGATTCCACAATCAGTCAAGAAACAAAACAGAAAAGAAGAAGGATCAAGAGCACGTTTCGGGAACAACGTCTCATCTGAAGAGTACTTCGCAGAGGCTGTCAACTGAGAGAGGAACGCATGCACAATCACAAACGCATGATAAGACTGAAAGATAAGGACACAAGGAAGGGACCATTTCTAGGAAGGAGATACCAGCTAAGATGAAGCAGATCTGGATTGGATAGTGCTCTGTTGGGGCGTGTACACCTTGGAAAGAAAGAAACATCACAGGTCATACATCGACCAAACACAGACCTCCGAAGGAATGAGAAACAGTTTTTGTATTAATCAGAAAATTATGGGACTGTTGAACAAATTTCATTCAAACCGATAACTGCCTCGAGAATGATAGCTTATCCAATTTCAGAGAATCATCAGCTTGTGGTAGATCACCACTTGTCAAGTCTCGCAAACCTGTGAGATGACTATCACAGATGATAATCAACTCCCAAAGATAAAAGACCAAAGAACAAATTTCAATAAAAACCAGTAAATTTTAGTCTATCGCCCAGTCTAAGATGTGATCAAAGACTACTCGTTTGTCATCTCAACACCCCCCCCCCCCCAAAAAAAAAAAAAAGACAACAGACCATCAGTCCTCCAAGAAGCCCAAACTGGCCGGCGTCATTGTACTCATTTCGTCTTTTACATCCTCAGACAAACATTTTGCTCCAAGGGGAAAGAAGCCACTGTTAACTCACCAAATAACAAAATCCAGAAGCAGCTTGTAAAACAAGTACACAGAAAGATCGATCGGTCAATGAATCAATAAAGGATCAGAGGAGGAGCTAAACCAAGCACCTCCCATAACAACATACTCAGACGAAAGATATATGATCCAAGATGAAAGAAGCCACTGCCAATTCACAGAATAACAAAAATCCAGAATAAGCTAGGAAAACAATAATGCAAAAACCGATGATGAATCACCGAGTGTAAACAAGATAATTCCAATAACAATGGGCATCATCCTAAAGAGGCCAAGCGAAACCCTCAAGAATCTAACGTAACAAGGGTGTCTGCAACCAGATGCTTCAAAAATCAGACCGAGAAAGCAACGGGCCCATCAACAATCAATCAAGAAACAGAAACAAAAGAAGAAGGGTCGATGAAGAATGGTAAATAGTGATTAATACTTATGCAGCAGGAAAGAACCAACACTGATCACAGACACTCCAAATCGAAATTGACGAGGTAATGTATTGCCTCGACCAAACTCTGACCTGCGAAGGAAAGAGAACATCTGATCGTTCCACCTTAACTAGAAGATAAAAGAAGTGGAAGACAAATTAGGAATCAATGCATATGCAGCAAGAAAGAACATCACTGATCGCAGATCGAACTTGGCCATGTTAAGCGTCGTGTCGACCAAACTCTGACCTGCGAAGGGAAGAGAACTAGATCTGATCTTTCGGATTAACAAGAAAATAACAGAAGTGAAGGACAAGTTTCATTCCAACCAATAAGTGCCTAAAATCCGAGAAGCAGGGGCTCATCCAAATTCAACCAATTATCAACTCAGCCCCACAGAAAATAAAACAGATCACCAGCTGTCAGATCCAGCAAAACTTCCAACCTGTACAAGAAGCGTAGCATGTCAAAATTTCTGTCCATCGCTTGTCCTGACGACAAAGACTAGATTATTAGCTTAACCAAACAGTGCAAGATAGATTATTAGTCCCTTAAAAAGCCCAAATGTATTATTCTATGTAACCAACTGACCAGTTTCGTTGTATCCATTGTCCTCAGACAACATCCTCAAAAAAAATGATCGCTCCAAGAGGAAAGAAGCTACTGCAAATTCACCGAATAGTGAATGCCAGAATCAGCTCATAATACTATGAAACTTGGAAGGATCAATCAACAACGAATCAATCGACGATCAGAGGAGCGCAAAGCAAACCCTGACGATGCCCACAACATGGCAGAGTCCCAAAGAGGCGAGGCATAACCTTCGGCAAAATAACATGGCATAAACAGAATCAGACCGATTTAAGAATCAATGAAGAAACAAAAACAAAAGGAGAAGGATCAAGAGCGCGTTTCGGGAACGATGTGTCCTCTGAAGAGTACTTCACAGAGGCTGTCAACTGAGAGAGGAACGCATGCTCAATCATAGCTGCAGGACGTGACTGAAGGATGAGGATACGCGGGAGGGACTATTTCTAGGAAGGAGACCCCGGCTTTCGAACTTCAATAAGAAAAAAAAAAGACACCTTGCAAAGAAAGAACCATCACAGATCATATTGTCCACCAAACACCGACCTTTGAAGGAGTAGGAGTGAGGAATCGGTTTCACATTAATCGGAAAATTAGGGGACTGGAGAACAAATTTCATTCAAACCGACAACTGCCTCAAGAAACAATAGAGCTTAATCCAATTTCAGACAATCATCGGCTAGCGGCAGATCACCACTTGTCAAGTCTGGCAAAGACTCCAAATTGTGAGAGAATTAGGACTAAACGATAATCAACTCCCAAAGATGAAAAGAATGAAGAACAAATTTCAATCGAAAACAGTAAATTTCAGTCTGTTGTCCGGTCTAATATGTGATCAAAGGCTTACTAGTTCATCATCTCGACCCAAAGAAAGACGGCAAAAAGGGTCATCAGTCCACCAAAAGGCCCAAACCATCTTAGCTTCACGAAACAAACAGACCAATGTCATCGTATCCATCATCGTCCTCGACATCCTCAGACAGACAAACAGTTCCGCTCCAAGGGGAAAGAAGGCACTGCGAATCCACCGAATAAACAAAGATCCAGAATAAGCTGGTAAAAACCAACGACGCAAAGTTCGATCGATGGGTCGATGAATCACTAAGCCATCAAAGGCCATCAAAGGGAGAGACGCCATCGCAAGAAGAAGAAGAAGAAGAAGAAGAAGAAGGGGGTCCAATGAAAGAACGCTTGATCGTGATCGACCATCGCGGCGACGCCATGGGCGGGCGAGAGCGAAGAGGGGGAACGCGAGCAAGTACCGAAAACGCTTGAATGAGGAGGACGAGAGAGGGGAAAGGACGTGTACCTATAAGGAAAGGAGACACCGACTTCGGATCCACCGTCGATAATAAATAAAATTCGAAGAAGTCAGAGTCGGCGATTGGGTGGACGGTCGTGATCCGTTTGTTGACGGGGTCAAATTAGGAAAGTCGGTGGGCTGCCGAATTCCCGACCGTTGTGCTTGAGGTGCACGCTGTATCTTCGGTTTTCTGCGTAAAGATGATTTTAGGATCGCCACGTGTGTCCTCCAGAGCTGCCCATCGGTCGCGGCGTGGCTCTGATTTTAGAGTACTTTTCCAGCGTTCTTCTTACGGAGCTTTCCTTCCTTCCGAAATTTAAGAAATAAAAAGAATATTAATTGAATTTAAAAAAATTTAGCGGTAACATTACTACTGGTCCATGTATTTTTATTTGAAAAACCAAATCGGCCCCCTCTACTTTCTTTTTACTTGAATACTGTTGTCTATTTTTTTTTTTATAAATGCCACTCATCGTCCTCGAGTCATTCCCATTATCCTTGACTTGTGGATATTAGAAAGTGACCAAAAATGGGCATTTTTCTTTTATGGGAAAAAGAAATATGCCTGATACCCTAAAATTCTCCAACTTTAACTTTTGTCCAAATTTTACCTTTGGTCTTGTAAAAAAACCTCCAACTTTAGGTTCAATTCCAATTTTATCGTAAGCTTTTTTTTGTCACACAGAAAACTTTCGCTTTAGATTACATCCCAATTTTATTCTAAACTTTTTTTTATCTAATGAAAAATCCCAAACTTTTGGTCTTTTACCAATTTTACCATCTTGTCTCAATTTTACCATAAACTTTTTCAGTTTCATAAGAAATCACAAACTTTTACTTGCATCACAAATTTGTCCCCATTAACCCTCCATCCGAAAGTTTTCATTAATAATTAAGATATGAAAAACTCATAAGCATGAGCTGTTCGATCATCCCAAGCGCAAGCTCACCGACCAAGCACGAGCTGCTTAAGTGTCCCAAGCGTGAGCTCTTCGACTGCAAGAGATGGAATATTCCTAAGCACGAAAGATCGACGAGCGCAAAATCACTAAGTGAGATTTTGACTGAAGGTTAATGGAGAGCAAATTTGGGACTCAAGTAAAAGTTGGTGATATTTTATGAGACAAAAAAATTAAAGTGAAATTGAAACTGGACCTAAAGCTGGGATTTTCTTACGAAACAAAAAAAAGTTTAGGGTAAAATTGATACTGCACCTAAAATTAAGTGTTTTTTTATATGAGACGAAAAAAAGTTTATGGTAAAATTGGGACATGACATAAAATTTGAGGTATTTTATAAGACAAATGGTTAAATTGGGACAAATAGAGGTTTTTTTTAGTATTAGGCCCATCTACATAATATCTCTCTCTCCTCACCGCTCGAGCTCGAGCTCGCATCAATCATGGTTGCTCACTACTTGAGCTTGTGACGGCCAAGTGGGTCTGCTCCCATTCCTCCGGCCACACCACAATGAGAGCTCCATTACCTTGTTTTGACCAAAAAAAAAATAGAATAAATGCACTAGAAGTCCTAAAATTTGTCACAAAAGTGCAATTGAGTCCTAAAACTTTCAAAAAGTGCAAACAGGTCCTAAAACTTGTCATGAAAGTGCATTTGAGTTCTAAAACTTTCAAAAAGTGCAAATGAGTCTTAAAACTTATCACGAAAGTGCAAACAAGTCCTAAAACTTCCAAAAAGTACAATCAATGGAAGGATTTGATTGAATCAATTTGACAAGTTTTAGGACTTGTTTGCACTTGCGTGATAAATTTTAGGACATGTTTGCACTTTTTCAAAGTTTTAGAATTCAAGTGCACTTTCGTGACAAGTTTTAAGACTTATTTGCACTTTTTGGAAGTTTTAAGATTCAATTGCACTTTCGTGACAAGTTTTAGGACTTTGAATGCACTTATTCAAAAAAAAATCTTGTTCCTGATGACTTAGGACGCATATGATAATCATTATGTTTCTCTGTTTTTCTATTATCGAGAGCAGATTTGGAATAGAAATATGTTTGGTAATGCAATTTTATTTTTCTATTTTTAGAATAATTTTTTATTTTAAAAATAGGTTTGAAACAGAAATGAGAAGTAAATTTTTCCATTTTTTTCTATTTTTGAATGAGAAATAAAAATTATTCTCATTTGCCACCTTCGGCCGCCATCCTCCATCGCCCGTCATCGTTTGTTGTCAGTGGCCGTCGACGGCTGCCAGCCCTGCCGCTTGCCTATTGTCCACCCACCTCCCACCATTGACTGCTGGCCGCCTGGAAGGGGGAAATTCTCTATCGTTATCAAACAAATTTGTATTTTGAAAACGAAATTTTTGTGTCGTTATTAAATACGTATTTTTACTTAGAAACTCATCTAGGGAATAGAAATTTAAAAATTCATTTATGGTCAAAAATTGATTTCTAAAATAAAATAGTTATCCATCAGTCCTCCAAGAGACGCCTTATTTTATGTAACCAACTGACCACTTTCTATTCATCATCCTTAGTAAGCATCCTTAGATGAAGATATCGCTCCAAGAGGAAAGAAGCCACTGCCAATTGAATCAAATAGCTAAATCCAGAATCAGCTAATAAAACATTTAAATCGATCAATTGATGAATCAATAAACGATCAAACGAGGGCAAACCCTAAGAATGCTCATAAACAAGGTGGAGTCCAAGAGAGGCGGTCCAAAAGCTTTTGAAAACTCTGTCCAGCAAATATAAAAGAAATTGGATTTCTGCAACCAGAGACGCATGCACAACCAGAGAGAGAGGACAAGACTGAAAGATGAGGACACAAGGAGACATCAGCTCTAGAATTTCAGTACTTCCGAAGCAAAGTCTGGATTAAATTGTGCGATCTGTTGATGCATACCGGTTCCGTCGAAAGAATTCCACATTGACCTCGACAAGGTAAGGTATTGCATCGACCAAACTCTGATCTGTGAGGGAACAAGAACTAGGCAAGACCATCCCACCTTAACAGGAAATAACAAAAATAGGTGTTGGAGAGAGCACCGCCTCCTCTCTCTCTCCTCCACTAGATTTTTCTTGAAGCTTCCATCTCTAGATATTTCCAAAATAAATTCAGGTAACAAAGTTGAGCAACTTGTCAACTTGCGCCACCTCTAGATTTCTCTAAATCTACCAGAGCAAAAGTTGGCAAGCAATAAATGCTTGCATGACTCCACCGACTTTAGCAGCATATATATAGGAGCTAGTGCTCCATGTGGTGTGTGTGTAGAGAGCAAAAGGAAAGAGTAGAGTGATAGGGGTCCTGTGTCGTGAAGTGATAGAGTTGTAGAGAATAGGGTGTGTGGTGTGCAGCGTGGCGTGAGAGTGGAGTGGCCCGAGTGTGGTATCTGTGAATGCGAGAGTTTATTGAGTGCTAGTGTGAGAGTAGTGTTATGTATTTATTCTTGTAATAATATTAAGAGAGTGTTTAATATAGTCACGCTTCCGAAACTCCACAATTGGTATTAGAGCAATCAAGGAGTGGCAGCTTATTATCCTATTTCCAGCAATCTTCAACCCATCCCCGAGAATAACACAATTGATCACAACTTCTCAAGTCTGCGAAACTCCAATCTGTAGAAGAATCGGAACCAGACTGTAATCACGTTGCCACTCCCAAAGACAAAAAACACTGGAGGACAAAATTCAAACCAGCATCTGCCCAGATGATTATCACATTTCAGTCATCGCCCAGACCTGAAAATGTTATTGAAGACTAGTAATTCATATCTGAACCAAAAAAGACTGCACAACGGGTTGTCGGTCCTCCAAAAATCCTTACTTTATGCAACAACTGACCAGTATTATTGCATTTTTCGTCCTTCGGCGACATCCGCAAACAAAAAGAACGTACCAAGAGGAAATAAGCCACAGCCAATTCACGGAATAACAAATTCCAGAGTAAGGTGGTAGAACAAGTGAACGCGATTGGCCGAGGAATCAATAAATGATCAAAGGAGGAGGAGCGTCAACCAAACAAGTCCCAACCACGACAATGGAAAAGAGAACATGCGAAACTTTTGGAATCTCCGCAACAGAAGAAATTAGGTTTCTGCAACTAGCTGGATGCTTAAAAAATCATACCGAGAGAACAATTGCCTAATCAATAATCAACTAAGAAGTAGACACAAAAGAAGGGTGAAGAACACAACTCTTCTACGAAGACGATCTCTTAGAGGCCGTCATGCAAAGAGAGAGGGAGCGAACGAATGGAATAGAGAGAGAGAGGAGAAAATATTCAGTGCTAACTTAGCACCACGTCATCGTCCTACGTGGCATGCATGTTCCATTCAGAGTCCGACACGTGTCGGCTTAGCTGGAAAATGAAAAATTGAAAAAGCCGTCTTTTCACTCTGTTCGCGCGCAGGAGAAAGGGCGGAGCAATAGTAAATGCCAAAAATTAAAAGCACGCTCTAATTATCTCTCTCCCTCCTTTTTTCAATTTTCGGCTTTACCTTCTCAACGAAGAGACTCTCTCTCTCTCTTTCTCTAGCGCTTTGACCCCTCGCCCCCTCCGCCTCCGTCTCCATCGTCGCCTCCGGAGCTCGGCTCTCTCTCTCTCTCTCTCTCTCTCTCTCTCTCTCTCTAGCACTCCCCCCACCGCCTCCGCCTCTCCCAAAAGCCCCACCGGTCGCTCCAAGCTCAGATCTGCCTCTGGCACGTCCCCCCCCCCCCCAAAGTCCCGCCGGTCGTAGCTCTCGTCGACTCTCGGCTTCCTCGGACGACATCGCCTTGTGCCTTTCGCGGACAACATCACCACCGTGCTTGGTTGTTGTTCTGTATTCTTTCGCGACACCGTCATAGCTGCTGTGCTGTCGTCGTGCCGAACCAGCCCCGCGTTGCGTCAGCCGCTGCCATCACCGTTTGACGCCACGCCAAGCCTGCTAATCGCAGAGCCGTTCTCGTCCGTGCCGCCGTGCTGCCGTCCCGACGCTGATTGAGCTTGCCCCGGGCCACCCACGTCCTGGCCACCGCTGGCCACCGGGACCCGAGCCCCCTCCGCCTCCGCGTCAACCATGAGGGAAGCTTTTTGCTTTCCATTTCGGGTCAACCAGCTTGGCTTATTGCTCTGGCGAATATGTTTGTGGTTGTCCATGTGATTGGAAGCTATCAGGTAGATATTGCGTCTTTTCATGTTCTTCCCCTAATTCTCCTGCGATTATTAAATTGTTTGTTAAAGTTGATCTGTTTTTAACTCCGGCCGTGTCTCATTACTTGTTTATTCTATTGAAGGTTACCGGAGAACCTTTGATTCAGCGCAAGGATGATATTGCAGCTATTCTCAAATCTCGACTTCAGGCATTCCATAAGCAAACTGAATCGGTACCTACACATTTTCCCCTTTTAATCTGCTCTCTCCTTCAAGTAGTATGCAACTTCTTTTGTAGTTATGAGGATATATTTTGAAGGGTTTTTTTTCCCCTTTACAGTGACGAATCTGCTCTCAGCTTTAGGTAAGGATTTTGTTTCGTTGCTTTGCTCGGAAATTAAAGAAGAGCTCGAAAGGTACAGCTTTTCGTTTATAAATTTGGTTGAGATTAGTTGTTTGTTTGAGTCTATGGAAGCTTAGGTTTCGTTTTTGGTACTTTAGAAGCTATTGCGAAGCGTGTTATTAGATGGATGTCAAGTTAAATCGGTTCGGCGGTCATTGTTCGAGGATGATGTTTTCCTAAGGCGTGATGTTTTCATAATTATGATCATCTATTTGCAGTTGATACTAGTGTTTTTTGGTAACCTTCGAGTGCTTATTAAATAGTGATCAGTCTGCTTGGTCACCCAAATAATCTCCCATCATATGTGAGATAAGTTTCTGTATTGAATCGGTTGGTCTAATTCGGCGCTTTTCTTGTGATTCTCTCTGTCTATCTATGTGGGTCTATCTTATTCAGCTTATTCATTAAGTATCTATACCTGCATATGCATGGCCTGACTTTGTAGGTGATCTGCAATGAAGTGAGGTATGTGTTCGACAGAGATTGAAGCTAAAAAAGATCGATCAAACACGGAACAATGTAGAGTCTGAAGCTTGGAGATTGGAGGGAACTCAGTCTAAAGCTTATAGCCTCAAAAACAATTCTGCGGTTTTATGTACCTATAGAAACATGAAAATGTGGCAAAATATATCTATTTCGTCAAGTCTCGTATGTGGTGATATACATTTGGGAATCTGGAAAGATGAGATGTTTATGAAGAAACCGATGTCAAATTCTAGCTGTGGCAATGAACTAATCTTGCCAATGCCATGCATATTAATTGTAATGTGTGCTTTGTGGGAAGTGAAAAGGTAGGAGTTTTTTGTGCCAGCTAAAATTTGTGTTTGGTAATTGCACTGTTACTGTGTAAAAGGCGGTTTTGTGGAAGTTGTGTCTCAAGAAAGGGTGCAGTATGCAAACTCTGCGTCACAACAGGTGCTATAAAAGGACTTCCTCTACAGTTAGTTGCTTCAATGGTGGTTTTGATGTCCTAGGAGGATGAAACGATGATGGGGCTAAAGAAGTCACATGAGCTCAATCAACTTTAGCAGTTTATTTATTTATTTTTTTGGTAAAATTAGCAGTTTATCTATATTCTGATAAACCAAGAAAAGCACTCTCCATGGACTTGCTATACGGCTGTAGATGATTGGGGAGGTAAATATAGGCTTGGAAAAATTCGTACTTAGTATCTCCTGTCATGATACCATGTATAATTTTGTGGAACCATTATCAAATGTTTTAAAAATTTAAACTGTTACATGAAAGTGTAATTTAATATTTAAATATTTTAATAGTCAGCATTTTGTGGATTTCTATGCTTTGTACATAAAGTCGTTAGCTTGAAAATGAGTTCAAGCGAGGCGCTGCAGGTGCATGACACTCTCACAAAACTGTCTTTCGTAACGTGACTCTGCGTCATGGGCATTTCACTTTGCAAAGATGAATATGTCGAAAGCTTATTGGAGTTGTTTCTGCTGTCGATGGTGCCCTTCAATCAAGATTGAACCTTTTGTTTTTGGGTGAATAACACTCTTCAAAACTGGAAAGAATCAAGCCACATACATGTTTTTCCCTCTCTACTAGCACTGAAAATAGACAAGCCCGAGACAAGAAAAGTTTTGACATATAGACTCAACAACTAAGAATAATACACTTTCCCTTTAAGTTGATTTCAAGTCCATTAACTTCCAATTTTCTTCACTAACAAATGTTTACAGTAGAAAGATGCTGTTGGGGTCCCGTGGAAACAAGGCAAAAGTTATGTTCAAGTGACAACAATTTGTACCAATTCGCCGCTGTGTTTATCTCCACCCATAATTTGCATGAATCTACATTGTTGGAGCGACCCCACTTTCACCTTGCAAGCTGGTACATAAGTGTAGAACTAAGATTAGAATTGGTATGTCTTGGCCTGGAGTATGATCTGCCTCAATCCTTCAATAGGCACTAAGACCATCAAGAGAACTCCAATCACAATGCATATCTGACATGATAAACGAACCCGAGTCAGACCGGCTCACTTATAAATCTTAAAGGAAGAACAATGAACAAAAATCAAATTAAAGAAAGCATACCCAGTTTGTCCACCAAGACAAGCTGAACCTCCTCGGCTTATAAATTGCAAGCCATATTATGCAGGGAAACTAAAAACAGAAATGGTAGAAGCCAGAAGAGTAAGACTAAGTGATTATGCACATTGGCAATTTGGTAAGAGATTCAAAATACATGTCTTGCTTATATGGGTACACTTACAAGTATGTGGTAGGAGCAAAAGCGAATCCTCTGAAGAAGGAAAAAGGACCACCGAAGAAGGGGAAAGTAATGCCAAATCAATTCCAGAGTTCAATTATCTCTCAATAAAAGTGAAAAGGCCATCTAATTTGAAAGGAGGAGATATCATGGAATGGAGTCTATATCCACTTACCAACAAATATATTGCACGCTACAAACCGAGTGTTTGAGTGCTGCTAAAGCGCAATTTCTTCACCAGTACAGTTTCTATCATGTCAAACACCGGCATTGCATAAATCTGCCAGGAGAAATCGTACACGAGAGCTGGTAAAACCGGTCCAACCTCCCCAAAAATCGCATGAGAATTAGGGGAAGAACATGAAAAGACGCAATATCTACCCGATAACTTCCAATCACATGGACTACCACAAACATATTCGCCAGAGCAATAAGCCAAGCTGGTTGACCCGAAATGGAAAGCAAAAAGCTTCCCTCATGGTTGACGCGGAGGCGAAGGGGGCTTGGGTCCCGGTGGCCAGCGGTGGCCAGGACGTGGGTGGCCTGGGGCAAGCTCGGGTCAGCGTCGGGACGGCAACACGGCGGCACGGATGAGAGCGGCTCTGCGAGTAGCAGGCTTGGCGTGGCGTCAAACAGTGATGGCAGCGGCTGGCGCAACGCGGGGCTGGTTCGGCACGGCGACAGCACAGTAGCTACGACGGTGTCGCGAAAGAACACAGAACAACAACCAAGCACGGTGGTGATGTTGTCCGCGAAAGGCACAAGGCGATGCCGTCCGAGGAAGCCGAGAGTCGACGAGAGCTGCGACCGGCGGGACTTTTGGGGGGGGGGCGACGTGCCAGAGGCAGATCTGAGCTTGGAGCGACCGGTGGGGCTTTTGGGAGAGGCGGAGGCGGTGGGGGGAGTGCTAGAGAGAGAGAGAGAGAGAGAGAGAGAGAGAGAGAGAGCCGGGCTCCGGAGGCGACGACGGAGGCGGAGGCGGAGGGGGCGAGGGGTCAAAGCGCTGGAGAAAGAGAGAGAGAGTCTCTTCGTTGAGAAGGTAAAGCCGAAAATTGAAAAGAGGAGGGAGAGAGATAATTGGAGCGTGCTTTTAATTTTTGGCATTTACTGTTGCTCCGTCCTTTCCCCTGTGTGCGAACAGAGTGAAAAGACGGCTTTTTCAATTTTTCATTTTCCAGCTAAGCCGACACGTGTTGGACTCTGAATGGAACATGCATGTCACGTAGGACGATGACGTGATGCTAAGTTAGCACTGAATATTTTTGATCGAGAGAGAGGAATGCATCCAATGATGACCAGCTCGCTAATTCACAGGACAGCAATGCAACCAGATAAGCCTCACTAAGAGCACAAGAATCAACACACAACGAAGGAGAAAAAGCCAAAGGTCAGACTAGGACGTTATTGAATAGGACAACAAGCAACTGATCTCTCTAGCATTAATCCAATGCATTAAGACTATTCTGCTAAAGCATAAACGCTCAGTAATATCACTGAATCTTCCAAAACAGGAAACCTAGAAAACTAAATAGGCAACCAAAATTAAAACGGAAAAACCCACAAAACCATAAACCAGAAGAGACTTTCTAAATGTCCTTTTCTATAGTTCATCAAACCTGAACGGAGAAAGAGAAAGGCATAGCAAGGGCACAGGAAGACATAAAAGGATGACGAAAGAGATGACGAAAAAAAAAAGATTTAAAGAATTTGATCACACAGACGGCTTAAGATAGAATTGATAGTTATGCCATAAACGGATTCATACAAGCTTCCATCACCAAGTTGAAACTTTGAATAAGACCTCGTCCGCTACTCGGGACCTCAAAAGCTTTGCCAAGCTCATAAAACAAGGGAAGGGAGCAACAATCATCGATCTTCCAAAAACAACAAGATACTCACATATAAGTGCCAAAGAAAAAAGCTATTCCAATGAAATAATGCTTATGCAGCTAGAAAGAACCATCACAAGCCGGAGAAACTCCACATCAAACTCGATGAGGTAAAAGTACAGCATTAACTATAACCTGCGAAAGAAAAAAGAACTCTCAATATCTGGAAAACAACAGAACAGGAGAACAAACTTCATTCAAACTAGGTACTGTCTAGAATCCAAGAAGCGGTAGCATATCCAAATTTCAAATAACTCAGCCCCACAAACAAAAAAAAAAAGCAATGAGTCACCACCTCAAACTGTAAAAGATTAGAACTGGACAATAATCATCTCCCCAGTCCCCCAAGATGATGAACTGAATGAAGAAAAAATTTCAATCAAAACCAGTGAGTGCCTAGAGGGTTTCAGTCTAATCGCCCTCCTGAAGATGATGGAAGGCTAGTTCATCAACTCAACCAAACAAGAACTGCAACATAGCTAGTCCTCCAAAAAATGTCTTGTTTCATGTGACCAACTGACCAGTTTCATCTTATTTATCATGTCCTTAGACAGCATCCTCAGATGAAGAGATCGCTCCAAGAGGAAAGAAGCCACTGCCAATCGAACTGAATTGCGAAATCCAAAATCAGCTAGTGAAACAATTAAACCCATCAATTGATGAATCAATAAACGATCAAAGGAGTGTAAATTCCAATGATGCCCCTAACCATGGTAAAGTCCAAGAGAGGCTATCCAAAACTTCCGGAAAACTCTGTTCAGCGTTCAGAATAGATTGAGTTTCTGCAACCGGACATATCCTTTCACAGATCAGACCGTGAAAACAACCGGCCAATCAACAATCAATCAAGAAGCCAAAACGAAGGAAGGGTCAAGGAGTCGATTTGACATTGATGTCTCCTCAGAAGAGGATTTTGCAGAGAAAATCAAGCACTAGATTTTCAGTACTAATAATCCGAAGCAGCAGAGTCCGGATTGGATTGTGTGATCATAGATACTCCACATCGGTCTTCACGTGGTAAAGCATCGCATCGACCAAAGCCCTGACCTGCGAGGAATAGAGTGATGAGGCTAGCAAGGATCACCTAGAGGGGGGTGAATAGGTGATCTTACACAAATTTAACAATTTAAGAGGAAATAGATAGAACTCAGTTTGAGTCTGAATAATATTCTGTAAAGACGGTGCTCTTGAATGTGCAGTGTATAAAGTAAAGGATTAAGAAGTAGAGAAACTGCACACATAATTTATAGTGGTTCAGCTTATGATAAGCCTACGTCCACTCTCTCACGCTGACAGCCTACCGGCTGGATTTCACTATGTAATCAAAAGGTTTTACAGATCTAGAGTGATATCACTCTTGTGTAAAATAGGACTTTCTCACACAAACACTTCTGTAAAGTAACCCTCAAGATTCTAAAGTTGGGCTCAAGGAAGAGAAAGAATTGGAATAATCTCAGGCTTTGGACTAGATGATTCTTCAATCTATTGTCTTCTGCTGCTCATTGATCTCCTTAAATACTCCTCCACTTCCAAACTAGCCGTTGGACAGTCTTCAGAGGATCATCTTCCAATATTTACCTTGGACAGATATGTAAAGAAGGAATTGAGTAGCCGTTGAACATCAGATCCTGAATCCCACTGATTCTGGTCGCCCATACAATCAGAATCTTGGTTTCCATAAGTAGAGATTAGTCCGTTGTGATAATGTTTTGATTGACAATCAAATTGTTTTAGATTGAGTCAATCAAAACCTTCCTTGTGAAATCTAAGCTAGATCACTAGCTGTTTTGATAAGTTCTGAATCTGCATAATTTAGCGTCTGTAAAGCTTCAGCGTCTGAGTTTGAAAAATTTTCTGCGTCTGGAAAAGTTCTGCGTCTGGAAAATCTTCTACTTCTGGAAAATCTTCAGAGTCTGGAAAATCTTCTACGTCTGGAAAATCTTCAGAGTCTGGAAAATCTTCAGATCAGAGTCTAGAAGATCTTCTACGTCTGGAAAATCTTCAGAGTCTGGAAAATAATCAGATTCTGGAAAATCTTCCCATCTGAACTTCTACATTATATTAACCTGGAAAATAACTTCATGTTATTTACGAAAGTTTTGTTATCATCAAAATCTATTGGGGTTTTCCTCAACACAGAGAACTAAGTACCGATTGTTTCACCTTAACCCGAAAATAACAGAACTGGAGAACAAATATTCAATCAAGAAACGGCAGCTTATTCGATCTCAAACAATCGTCAACTCAGCCCCGGAGAAAACCGCAACAGATCACCACTTCTCTCAAGTCCGGCGAAACTCCAATCTGTAAAAGAATTAGAGAACTGGTCTGTATGATGTTGTCACTCCCCAAAGATTTCGTGAAGCTGAAGAACAAATTCCAATGGAAACCAGCAAGAGCCCCAGAAGGTTATCGAATTTCAGTCCATCGACCATGTTAACCCAGAAGGACTGCAAAACGGATCGTCGGTCCTCCAAAAAGAAGCCCAAAATTGCGTATATCGATGCAACAAACTGACCAGCAGCGTCATCATATTCATCCTCCTTCGAAGATCAAAACAAGCCGCTGCCAAATTCACCGAGAATAACAGAAATCCAGAGTAAGCTGGTATAGAACGGATAAACGCAAAAGATCCGAACGGTGGATGAATCATTGAACCGATCAAAGGAGGAGCGTGAACCAAACGACTCCCATGAAACCACAGCGAAGTTGCGAAGAGACCGGCGCGAAACCTTTGGAAATCTCCGCTGGCAGAAGAAACTCAGATGCTTCAAGAAGTCAGACCCAAGTAAACAATTCTCCCATCAAACAACAACAACAAAAGGAAGGACGAGAGAGCCGAATCGGGATCGACATCTCCTCTGAAAGACGATCTCGCAGAGGCCGTCGCCCGAGCGAGCAAACGAGCGGAAGAGGAAGAGGAAGAGCGAGAGCAAGAGTGGGAAGGCGAAGGAGAGACGGGCATCTTATGTAGAAAGGAGACGCACCGACTCCGGGAACCGACAACGGTCATCCGAAGCAGAGTCAGGTTCGGAAATTAGGTTCGGACGGCGGCGTGATCATCATCGTCATCGGTTTGACGCGTTTATACCGAGAGGCGGTGGGCTGGCAAAGATGGGACGCGATGCAATGCATCTTTGAGACTTTAACCACGTGTGCTAATAAATAATTCAAAAAATGTCCTAAAAAAAATTACTAATTGTTATTTGCAGAGTGTTACGGGTATATTACCCTTGATGAGGACAATCGATAAGTGCTGGAATTATCATTGATGACAGCTTGAGGCAATTTAAATCGTTATTAGTCAATTGCTAAGCCTTAGCATTCTCATGTTACCAACTTTACAGTGAATTTATTATCCCTTAGGTAGATTAACAATCATAGGGGCAATGTTAGCTTCCACGCGATTAAGTTTTCAATTGTACCACTCGCTTTCTTGCTTACGCTTCCTGTCCCATTTCCTCTCGTGTTCCATTCTTACACGAGAACCAAGATCATCACCGCTTTTGCTCAACTGAGGACTCAAGGACCTCACACGATCACCCGAGAGAATAGAGCTCCAAAATCACTCTTGCACACAAGTTACTTCACTAATCAAAGAGTACAAGGATTCAAAGGATATTTAGAGATGACTCTCCTGCACTTAATATATAAATTGTTGCTCTTGTTCCAAGAACATGAATGGGTAGAACTAGATACATACATGCTAGATGCTTCCTAACACGAGGTATTTTATTTGATAAGGGTCGTCCTCCTCCTTTGAACATACTTTGGTTAATCGTAATACATGAACTGTGTTGAATTCATGTCTCGAGTTTGAATCGTTTACGGAATGTGACTCGCTTGGATAAATTTCATATTTATCGTGAAGATATATATTTTCTTTTGGAGAAAATATTCAAAATTGCCTATAAAAGAAATCCTTTTGATGGCACGTAAAGTGAAGGACGTCTTCAACAGAGAAGGAAAACTGGTGGGTCCCCGTCAAAGTTATTCTTTGTTGACTCTTGGAATTAAATAATAAAATAAAAGAGAAAGAAGGGGCACACATATAAAAGGCATGGTATCTTCTGCGAGGGTTTGAAGTCGCACATGCACAGAACCGCACAAGCCGAGAACGCCCACGAAGCTCTCAGGGAAGGACGCCGCACGAGAACAAATAGAAAGTACGTACGACGTTCTTGATTTTTGATTATACGAGAGCGTTTCACTTTGGGCTTCAACACGTGGAGATTTGTGCAGTGAGTTTATTTTGTCCAATTAAATTGTTTATTCGTAAACACTTTAGGTTTTGGCTTAAAATCTAGGTGTGGGAGACACTCGAGCGTTTGAGCGATTTGTAACTTTGATTCTCCGATTATAGTGGATTATTTGTTGCTGGCTCTCTCCGTGGATGTAGATACCGATATTCGGACCGAACCACGTAAATCTCTGGTGTCCTTTTATCGTTCCTCGTTTATTTTTTTGGTATTTTCACATTGACTTAATTTGAAAGATCTTGTCGTTTCCGCGTTATATTTCCAACAAACTGGCCAAATATTTCAAGAGAACGTACTTAGACTTTACTTGGTCTTTACTGATTCATGTTTAGCCCAGACAGTGCACTTGTCCGTGCATGCACATCCCGCGTGCATTTCGCATCCAGCTCGTGTGCATTACACTCGCACAGCTCTAGGTCAGCTAGTGCCAAGCTCACGGCACCTAGTTGACTCAGGTCGCGACGCAAATCTAAACTATGGACATTCCAATAACATTTCCGATATTACCCAACAATTATGAGGAGTCAGATGCCTGAGCATGTCTTATTTATTTTCGCGCAGATTTGTGTGCTAACTTTAGTAGTCTATCTTTGTACCCTCGACATTAGTAAGAGAAAATGTGGAAAACTCATTCATATGATGATTAATCGAAGTCATCATCTATGCCATTATAAGAAGAGCCCAAAGCATATGACCAGGTACTAGGAAACAATGTCGACTGCATAGTCCAGCAACTGCAATTGCAACTGCCGGAGGCCCATTAACATCAGATGAGATGCTGGGAAATGAAGAGCAATTGAAACATGAGTAAAGTACAGCGACATTGTCTGGCCATGTCTTGAATCACACGAGAAATGGCCACACGATCGCAAAATTTGCCATATCAAAGAATTGGTGATTGATCCCTTATGATTTCTGTGGTTCTTCTTCGTGCTAAAGCATGGTTTCTGCAGATTATTTCATTTTTAGGGGAACATGAGATTATATCTTTTCAGAGACTGTGAAGCACAGCATGATGTCTTCAAAACTTCAGCAAGATTATAAAAGAAATGGCCTTTTCTTCCAGTGAGACAACAGAGAGAACATTTAAAAGAACTAATAAGGTTAGACCAGCATTTAGAAAGTCTTTGTTGCAAAACTATGCCGATCTTCGAACCATCTCGCTCAAGCCTCAGCTTAACATTGTAATGCATATTCAAATCACAGCAAAACAACTAAAAGAATCATTGAGCACACTTGAATACAGAAGATGCACTTTAGTTGCCAGAGCAGAGCCGACTTGATCAGTCTTTTTTCGAGAGAAACGACTCTAAAATTGTATTAGTAAAATTAGAATACCATGGCACTTTGGTCACTGCAAAGCAGATTTTAAGGCATTGGCATCAGGAGCTTCTGATTTCGAACCTGATGGCTCTGATATATCAATGCTCCACAGCTGATCCTCGCCATTTCCTCATGCGACTCTCTGCTTCCTCAGCCTGAAATCCGATGGAGCATTGATTTCCAAAGCAATAATTGTGGATTTATAAAGCTTGTAGAAGAAACTCACGGTACAAACAGAAGACAACGACGGCAATGGATGGATGATGAGCCGACGATGTTTAATGTTTATGTCGAAAGGGAAGGGAACTTACTTCTCTGTTCCAGTTGGTTATGGAGGTGACAATTTCTACGATGATAGTTTACAGACAGGTGCCTCTGATCATTCCCGACCAAATCCCCTGCAAAGGTGGAGATGAATGCAGGTTATGCGGGAAAGAATCAAAATCAAATGAATTGAAATCAGTGTATTATTTCATTCTACTCTCTTCTTGCTATCCTTGAGGAGCTGTCATGTTATTAGCCACAGACCGAGCCCGAACATTCTCTTTTTTTCGAATTAAAATCAAGAAATGGAAACTTCATAACTCAGAAACCGGACAATGGCTGCCCTGTAAAAATGTGATAATTATTTCCAGGCACCCTACAAGTCGTTCTTGGATGTCTTGCTTTGTAATACCTCAGATGACATGAAAGCTGATTTTGTTCTGTCGCATGCTAGTAGTCCAATATAATTGATCAAGCACTCACTATCGCCCCAAAACCGAATGTGAAGCCGAGGAGGATGCCGGCTGGCAATCCAATGATATAGTTTATACTATGTTCATTTTGAAATCACGACTTTTTAATGTCTTAAGGAACGTTTTTATCTGAAGTGATTTGATGTCTTCTGGTTATTTTTTTTTTGGTCAAAATGTCTTCTGGTTATTGAGAGTACTGGTTATGCAGTTTTTATTATATGAGCAACTGGTGTAGGCGATCATGTATTAAATACTCTCTCTCTCTCTCTCTCTCTCTCTCTCTCTCTATTTGAACTTCAATCCTTCTGATGTTATTTTTCTGCCGCTTCTAGACTGCAGTGTCGCAGAGCACCCTCTTTGACCATCTGATAAATATTTGGCAATTCAATTCATGAACAGTTCCAGGATCTTGCAACATTTACTTTTTGGTGGATTTCAAGTTTCAGTCGCCACTCTACTGACAAGTATGGGGCTCTCCTCTGTTAGTGTTGATGATTGATTTGCATGTTTATATCCATGTGAACTTTGAAATAATCCTTTTCTTTGCCAGACCTGTTCTATATATTTTGTTTATTTGATTTGCAAACTGAAATATAGTGAAATAGGCATGAGAGTAGATATATTGAGGTGACAGAGTATATATATATTTGGACAAAGACGTAGTAAATGATTATCAACTAGATTGGGTGAATCATAATGTTGTGCAACTCCTTTCTTTTGGTTTAGTCTTTGTGGCCTAATGATTCCTACTTTTGTTTCTTCACTTAAAATTTTTCAATTTTTCTCTTGGTCCACTAGGGGTGATTGATTCACACTCAGATTGTTAATATTTGTGAAAGGAAGGCTACATATTGGATAATCAAATTCACGTTTGTTTTGTTGCTAGGGGAACTTCTGGCCCGTTGGGAGGGCCTCTTGAGTCATTTACTGCGAGGGTGCTGTAGTACGATCTCTTGAGCTTGTGCTAGCGACTGTGTTGTAACTGATTTGTATTGTCCATCAGTTGATATGGTCATCAGCTATTATGTCTGCATCATCCTCATTTTGCATTTGCAGGACTCTTTAGGAGTTTCCTTTTTATTGTTATAAGTTTGAGCATGTCTCAAACCTCTTCTTCGCACGTACGGTTGCTCATGATGCAGGTGTTAAATCTATTCTCGACCCTGTATGTCCTTTGATGTTATACTCATGGCTGAAGAATGCATCTACAAATGATGGGTGCATGCGACTGTAAATTGTACCTCAATTTGACTGGTTACTTAATGTCTCCGTTGGACTGAAAATCATCTGCCAACACTTTGAATTGACAATGGCCTCCCTTTTGGCAGGCCGCCTCCATGTTTTTCAGGGAAATAGTCTCTAGACTTGCTGGTTCATTCAGTGAACGCTGCTGTTTGATATATGGACCGGGGATCCCCGTTCAGGAAGACACTTATGAGCAGAGGGCTTAAAAGCGTGGTTCCTGGTCTCGGCGCATACGTCATTGGAGGGACGTTGTTGCATTATAAAGTCTGGCGAAATTAATAAACTGACCTTCATAGAGTTGGCTGTTTGCATTGCGGGTCTCTCATAGTCTGTTTATAAGCGTAACTGTGATTCTTCTCTTTAGATTCTTTTGGACAGTAGTTAAGGAGCTGTTAGCTGGTCAATGTAGGCCTCACTCTCGCAGTGTCCCTTGCAAAACATCTTTGTATCATTTTTGCCATTGCTCTTGACGCAGAGAGAAAGCGTAAACTTGGAACAATTCTAAAGAACTCGAAATTTGTATTCAATGATAGTATGATTTTTTGATTACAAGACGAACATCTTATATAGAGATAGGACTCCTAGTATTAATGGAAACCAAATAATTAAAGATAACATCTAATAAACTAATATAGGAAACTGCCTGATGGTAATATAGGAAACTGCCTGAATGGTAACATTGGAAACTGCCTGAATGGTAACATTGAAAACTGCCTGAATGGTAATATAGGAAACTGCCTGAATGGTCGTTTTCCCCAAATCCAGAAAAGCTATCGAGATTTCCGGCGATTACGGCGATCACATTCTTCAAGATAATCACAGGCTAATTGTTCTACATCATTCCCTCCCTCTTCGGAAAAACTCGCCCTCGAGTTATGATCAGGATAGAGAGGTGTATCAGGAGCATGATACTCAAATAAGTCTGCCACATTAAATGTAGGAGAAATGTTGATATCACCAGGAAGGTCAACTACATAGGCATTGCCGTTGATCTTTTTCCGGATACGGCAAGGACCAATCTTCTTGTTCTTTAGTTTATTATAGGTACCTACAAGAAAACGCTCCTTTCGTAGGAAAACCATTACCTCATCACCTACCTCAAAAATTTTCAAACGTCGCCGTTTGTCAGCATCCTCCTTATACTTTGAATTAGAAGCAGTCAATTGATTAGCAACAACAGCTTGGACTTCATTTATTCTGGTCGCCAAATTCTCCGCCGCGACACTATAGCCAGGAATCTTGGGCAAAAGAACCACATCCAAAGTATACTGTGGTGTACGCCCATAAACAACCTGAAAAGGAGATGTACCAGTAGAGCGGTTAATCGAGTTGTTGAAGGCGAACTCAGCAGGAGCAAGATACCGGTCCCATTGCTTAGGCATGTCACTGCAGAGGCAGCAAATGATATCCGCCATAGTACGATTCACAACTTCCGTCTGACCATCCGTTTGGGGATGAAAAGAACTACTATACTGTAAATCAGTCCCAAACAAACGCCATAAAGTACGCCAAAAATGGCTTAGAAATTTCGTGTCACGATCGGAAGTGATTGTCTTCGGTACACCATGGAGACGGACTACTTCACGAAAGAATAAACTTGCCACATGCGAAGCATCCGAAGTTTTCTTACAAGGGATGAAGTGCACCATTTTCGAAAACCGGTCAACTACCACGAAAACAGAATCTAAACCCCGTTGAGTGCGAGGAAGTCCCAACACGAAGTCCATCGATATGTCTACCCAAGGACCCGAAGGAATAGGCAAGGGGGTATAAAGACCAGTGTTCTGAGAGTGGCCCTTAGCGGTCTGACAAATGTAGCATTTATTGACAAATCGCCCCACGTCTCGCTTCAGTTGAGGCCAATAGTACCGCTCCTCCACCAATGCTACAGTTTTATCTCGCCCCAAATGTCCGCCAAGAGTACTACCATGAAGCTCTCGAATGAGTTGTTCACGTAAGGAACCACGAGGAATGCATAGTCTATTGCCAAAGAACAAGAATTTTTCTTAAATTATCATATCGCCATGACAACCTGTTTTAGAACACTTCTCTCATATCTCGCCAAAATCATCATCCTCAGGATAAAAAGAACATAGGTGATCAAAACCGACAACATCAGTGCACATGGTCACGAGTGTCGCAGCATGTCGACTCAGCGCATCTGCCACTTTATTTAAATGGCCTGCTTTATGACGAAGCACAAAATTAAATTGCTCTAGAAAAGAAACCCATCGTGCATGCATTCGATTTAAGTGCTTCTGACTCTTGATATATTTAAGAGCCTGATGATCAGTGTTAAGAACAAATTCCTGTTGATAAAGATAGGATTGCCAATGCTTTATAGCTCGCACGACAGCATAATATTCTTGCTCATACGTTGACCAACGCCGGCGAACTTCATTAAGTTTTTCACTAAAGAAGGCTATAGGTTTACCTTCTTGGGAAAGGACAGCGCCAATCCCGAGGCCGGAAGCATCACAGTCCAGCTCGAACACTTTTTCAAAATCAGGGAGCATCAATACTGGCGCCGTGGAGAGCTTTTATTTTATAAGAGCAAAACTGGCTGAAGCTTCATTTCCCCAATAAAATTTGCCCTTCTTTAAACAATCAGTGATCGGGGCCATAATAGTACTGAAATCTCGAATGAAACGCCTATAGAATGTTGCAAGGCCATGGAAACTTCGAGCCTCGCCAACATTCTTTGGAACTGGCCAATTGCGAATCACGGCCACCTTATCTGCATCAACGTGAAGTCCATCCGCGCCAACAACAAAACCCAAAAACAAGAGGCGTTCTGTCATGAAGCTGCACTTTTTCATATTAACGAATAATTTATTTTGCTGCAAGGTTAATAAGACACCCCTTAAGTGCTCCATATGTTGATGCCCATCCGGACTATATATGAGTATATCATCAAAGAAAACTACTACAAACTTGCCAATAAAAGGTTTGAGAACCTGAGTCATCAAACGCATGAAGGTACTGGGCGCGTTAGTGAGTCCAAACGGCATGACAAGCCATTCGTACAAACCTGCACTTGTCTTAAAGGCCGTTTTCCATTCGTCGCCAGGACGGATGCGAACTTAGTGGTATCCGCTTCGAAGGTCGATCTTCGTAAAAATCCGTGATCCAGCAAGTCTGTCTAGCATATCATCAAGTCGTGGAATTGGAAACCTATACTTGATAGTAATCCAGTTAATGGCACGACTGTCTACACACATACGCATAGTGTCGTCTTTCTTTGGCGTGAGAAGTGCAGGAACTACACATGGACTTTTGCTTTCACGCAAGAAGCCCTTTCGAAGGAGTTCTCCCACCTGCTCTTGTAAAATCTGATTCTCCTTCGGATTCATTCGATAATGCGGCAAATTAGGAAGACTAGCACCTGGAAGGAAATCAATCTCATGCTGGATATCCCTCAAAGGAGGTAATCCGTCAGGTAAATCCTCAGACATAACATCACTAAATACCTTTAATAAGGGCTTAAGAATGTCGGGAACACGAACCACAACTTGTTGGTTGCTCTTGTCCACAATCATATACATCCCTTCACGCTTTCGGATGTTTATTATAACCCCTGCATTCTGCTTTTTCACAATCTGAGGGGGATTACTTTTTGGTCTCAAAGTAATTTTAGTCCTTTTCCACATAAAAGAATACGTATTTTCCCTAGCTTGGTGTGTAGCATCAACATCATATTGCCATGGCCGACCCAGTAAAACATGACACGCATCCATCTCCACAACATCACAGATAATAGTATCTTGATATGATTTTCCAATCGAAATAGGTAAACGACATAATTGGTTTACCTTAAGTTCTGCTCCTTTGCGAATCCATCCGATTGTGTAGGGTGCAGGATGCGGCTCCGTTTTTAGTTGCAAGTGATCCACCAAGGCCTTTGACACTATATTCTCGCAACTTCCGCTGTCAATAATGATATCGCATACTTTGCCGTTGACAGTACAGCGAGCACGGAAAAGCTGATTCCGCTGGGTATCTTCTATCCGCGGAGCAAGTAATAGACGACGCACAACACAATTAACTTGCTCGCCCACTTCATCTTCCA